>CM031237.1:168530955-169730955 GCA_018340775.1 Taxus wallichiana var. yunnanensis
TTGTGATAAGATTCATCCACTTCCCAATTCAATCCATTGGAAGGAAAATGTTTGAGAAGAAGTGTCGTAAAGGATCCGTGTGGACAATGACGTAAGTGGTTTGGTAAAGCATGTAATGTCATAGTTTTGTAGCGGCATAGTAGATGGATAGGCAAGCCCATTCGATGGAAGTGTATCACATCTCATAATATAGAAGGGATCAACTAACATAGTATATGATGTTCTCCTTTCCCTTTTCATCTTCTTGTGCTAACATTTCCCCTATGGACACTGGTGTGGATGAGGTATATAATAATAAAGGTCGATTGGGGAAGGAGGTTGTAATGTTGGTAGTGAAGATAGAGATTGTTTCATGTTATCTCGAAGCTTGCTGACAATCCTTGGTCCACTCAATTTTGGTATACTTTCGGAGTAGACTATTTATGGCATGCACATGATAGGTGAATTCGAGGGGACAAATTGTCGATTTTCATGAGCTCTCTAAGAAAATTTTGTGTGTCAGCTATAGAAGATGGTCATGGCATGTCAAGGATAGCCTTAATCTTTGATGGATCCACATCGATGCCATGTTTTGACACTATTAAACCTAAATAATTTCCTCGAGTCACCACAAATGTACAGTTTTTGGGATTGAGACAAACATTGTATTTGCAAAGACACCCTAGGGTGATGTCTAGGACATGAGCCTGATTGTGTGTGCATCAAGATTTGATGAGTAGATCATCCACATAAACTTTGTGTAACATCCCAAATTTCTTCTAAGTTAAATTAACTACGGCTAAGTCTAAATAGGATTAGATGAGATCATCATTGTGTGTAAGAAGTTATTTGGTTTGTCATATCATCACCCACAGTTTCTACTACGGGGCATGACACTGCTGAATGGGTAACCCCACACCCACCTTGATGATCCTTCCTAACAGGATTAGGCCTTGATCGTAGATAAAATAGTTCATAAATGGTAGCAAATCTTTTGGTTATTGTATTTGAGTCACTTTATTTTAATCAGTTTGGTCATCTTTTGTTTTGTTTGACTTTTGTAATGACCGTGATGATAATTGCCTCTGTTTTATTTGACAATGCTATATCAAACCAGCTTTATGAGAATATTCGAATTATTATTTACAGACTTGGTGATTTTCATTTGTTTGAATGTTTTATATGGAACATGGGAATTCGAATAATTATTACGATAACATATTATTGGCAATATGTGGACTTATATTATGATGATTAATTTTACCATTAAAGTTAGGTAACAATTAAAATAAAAATTAAAAAATGCATTATTAATTTGTGAAATTATATATTTAAATCCTAAAATGATTTGGCATGTAAATCAAAAGTTAAAAAGAATAGTAATAAAAAAATTAATACTTAAAAATCTATGAGTTTTGAAAGGGACACGCCTTCACCTAACATCAAGTAAGTGGCATGCATTAACGCATGAAGCAACATTGGGAAGCCAAAAATTATCCATTATACTATAGTTTCTTCATTATATTTTTCTTTTATTTCTCTTTTGTTTATTTTCATTTTTCCTTCCGGGATACTGCGCATGAGTTTTGGAAGAAGGAAGGATTTAACTTGTGGGAGCTAAAAGAGTAAGAGGTTGTTGATTCTAGGTTTACTTCAGGCATGAATATCTTCTCCCTTCTCTGACATTATTTGTAAATAATGAAGAAATACACATTTTGTTTTAAATGGCAATTAAATGAATTTGTGGACAGCTTCTAATTTAATTGTTTGGAAATGAAATTTAAAAAGGAAATTGATGGATTTTGTATTCTCTTAAGTTTCCTTTGTGTGGTTTTAGCTAAACCTAGAAAAAACGCAGATGGGTGTTCCAAATCATTTTTTATTTTATTTTCTATTTAAATTTGATTTCTGGAAACCCAAATTGATTTCTACCTCTGGGTTTTATTACAGTCAAACAATAATTTATTTGTATGAGCAAAGCGATTTCTGGGTAGTGTGAAAATGTTTTACTAGGTATTTCATCATTTTACCGATATATTTTCTTTCGATTCTAATAATTTTTAAACAATAAAAGAAATTAATCTTTGGAATGAATCTGAATTAGATATATACAAGTCAATTTTGCCCGTAGGTATAATTTTATTACCAGATTGAAAAAAATAGTGTTAACGATCTACATGTAAGTGTTATCTCGTAAAATTGACGAGGAAATGTATGCGAAGTAACCATACCAAATTTCGTTTCGGTTCCCCACCTAGGTCCCTTAGCATTCGGAACGGCATAAAATCCCTTTCCAAAAATCTGGTTTGTCGAACTTAGTCATTTCGGTCCTTTTTGGCTGGGCGCAGATTTTATTCATGCAACATCAAATGAATTTGCGCCCCCTTCTATTCCTTTGGCGCATCCTTTGGAGTGTCGACATTACAAATGTTGCACCTTCCCATGTTGCGCCCTTCTAACCTATGCCGAGGTGCATGTGCCACACTGTCGACACTAAAATTGTTGCGCCCTTGAACGGTGCGCCAAGGCACTGAAAAATTCATGTTGATAGTCGCATAACCGCACCAAAGGCACAAATAATTTCATGTTGGCATCTGTTTTGGTGCACCCTTTGAAAAAGTTGGTGGCGCATTTATTACACCTTTTGCTATAAATAGGCACATCCAACTGTCATTTTCACGATTGAAAACACGTGAAAAATTTTATTCCTCTGCACCTGTCAGCGCTCTTGTCATCCCCGTGTCGCTTTACGTCGCATTCATGGACCCCGCATCGTTTCTTTCATTCTATATTTGGGTAAGTGGTCCTTGCTTTTCTTATGGTTTTTGTTTTGGTTTGGTTGTCATGGGGTTTTTGTTTAAAAACAAACAAAGAAATGAATCTAAAGAAACAATATGCACCCTCCAGCCCATTTTGTAATCTTCTCTCCCCCCAAACCAGTTTTACCCTCCTTCCAGATCTGCTGGCCTGGAGGGCTTTTTGTCTCAAAATGATCCAAGATCCTCTTTGCTTTGTTCCCCTCACTGTCCAGATCTATGTTAAAGAGGCCAAAAAACCACAAAACCAATCAAAACAGAGAAAATCTAAAGTTATTACATATCCAAACCCGTGGTTTTCCTTTGGCGCAAACGCCATTATTGTTGCATAAAAAATAGTCACGCCAAAGGGTGCATTGTCCCTACCTGCAGCATGCACCCTCCCTATGCCTTTAAAATTCTTAAAAACCTAACACATGGGCGAGCACTATCTGCCGCCTACTCGACATTTGAATGTCATGCAAGCTCTTCCTGCGCCGCGCCAAAATCCCCTTGGCACACCTTAACTCAATGATGCATCCTTTAAATCTACACCCCTTGGCACATAAGAATGTTCTGCAACATGTTCAAAACTAGAATTATTTGTGCCCAGTTCAAAACCTTTCATATGGTGCAGGCAATCCTTTTACACTAACACTGAATGTTATATGTAGTATTGTTGCGCCATGCACCCTTTAGCACCTTTATTTTCTTCCTTCCCAACACTTTTAGCAAAGTGCACCTTGCTTTCTCGATTTGTAGAGTGCAGTATATTGCGCCCTGCGCCCAGAAGCTTCTAAATTGCTAACTCTTCTCCTATAAAGCTTTGATGGATAATCTAATAGCTAACATGGCTCTTCTACGATGGACTTTGCTCCTTCTTCTTGCAGATCAACAGCTGAACTCGGAATCGCATATGTCTTCGTCAAGTAAGAGGCTGACCAAGTCTAAGGGTAAGGTCAAACTCACAGAGGAAGAAATGAAGTATAAGTATCAAAGGGTCAAGATGCCCAAGTCCCATGCAGAGTGTGACTTAGACATCAGGGATGCTGAACTTGGCCACATTGACATGGAAGATTTTGGGTCGGGAACTGAGGAAGGGTCACAGGCAGTCCATGGATGGACAAATTGGTTGGCAGTGGTCTACACTTCACTTGGGGAATTCCTATAAGTGCAGTAAATAATGAATTCATGATGGTGGTGGTCCGCTGCTATAATAAAGACACAAGGTGTGTCGAGAATGAGAAGGGCGAGGTTATAATCAACCTCACTGCCCGGCACTTTGAAATTATGCTAGGTATCCCCACCACCAGCACTTCATGGCAATAACCCAAGAAGAATACATAAAGGCATGGGATGAAAATGAAGACAAGTGCATGCAGCTAATGAACGAAGTATATCTGAAAAACAAGAAGTTAATAACCAGGTGGCCCCAGGTTATTCATCGCATAAACTTTTTAGAGGAGTTGAGCAACACCATTACCTTCCTGAGCAGGGTGTTTGGGCTTCCTGATGCCCATTACTTCCACAAATGGATGCTCAGATATCTAGAAACTATGAACAAAAATGTGCCTAATCAGCGTTTTGAGTGGGCAGAGATCATCAGCAGCACTATCTCTGAGCAACTCTAGCAACTCTCAACAACGGGGAGATTCTACATGAACTCCTACATGGTCTACGTTGTTGCCTCAAAAAGAGACTATTCGGTGCTAATTCGATGCGAGGTATGGCCCCAAGTGAAAATATATGAATATTATCTAGAGTTGAGATTGGAGAAAAGCATCCCGCAGTTCAGTAAGATCAGTGATGCCTTCTTCTACGGCATCATCTGCCTATTAAGGCCCAATATGACTCACGGCCAAAAGCCAAGAGCATAGTGACTGCAACAAAGAAGTGGGGGCGTTGTTTATGCAATTCCCCACTTTTACTTATCTCAAAGCCGCCAACTTCTTGGGGGAGCCCACCAAGTTGCCAAGATATGCAGGCCCTAAACTGGTCCTATTGGAGTTGTCCAGGAAGCTCATCACATATCATGAGAAGTGCCTAAAAAGAAAGAAGTTCGGAACTCCATTCCCCCTCACAGTGGGTAGATACACCCTGCACTTCTCAAACCAAGGCTCGGGAGATGTTTGCAAAACTAGATTGCTCAACAAGCACAATTTCTGGCAATTTCAACCTTTAATCCACGCAATTACCTCCCAAAGGTAAAGCTTGATCGATCCACGTCCCATAGATCAAGGATATATACATCGACTGTATCATGAGGTCGAGCTCGGAGAGAAAAGATCACTCCCGCACTTTGGTCTTAGCAGAAATTATTCAAAATATGGCGTGGTCATTATCCCTAAAGGTTACCAAACGGATGATCAAGAAGTTAATCAAGTCGATATCTAGATACAAATGGGACGACTCCCCATTTGTTGAGATTGATAGAGCAAAGGCACCTCAAACTATTGAGGAAAGGGTCAAAAGCACTTTACGGTGCATAGAACATTGGTGCAGATTTAATGGTCTCATATACCTAGGGGTAGACTTCACCACGTCTCCCTTAGGTAATGCACCTACCAGGGAAAAAGTATTTTCCAAAGGGTAAAGGAAAAGACAAGGAAGGGGAATCAAGCACTACTCGAGAGCAAGCTCCCAAGAGTCCTCCTTCCGCCACCCAGAATAGATTATACGGTGACACAGGTCATAATGGGAATGTCCTCTGAGAGCCTACAAGGAGAGGCCTTATCTGTAGTAGATTCCCTTTGCAAGAAGCTTCAGGAGGAAAAGGAAGAGAAGAGAATACTAAAAGAACAAAACAAACATCTTCTCCAAGCCCTACAAAAATTGGCGGTGGCACCTCCTATAATTGCCACGAAACTCCTTAGGCCCTTAGCCAGGAAAAGATAAATGAATACGCCAAGATTGGCAAACAAGGCATGGCAGTATCCACCTGGAGAGACCAGATCCTCAAAGATAGTGAGGAAGTAATCATAAAGTTCACGGAGCTATATCAGAATATTGGTCAGGCGAACAAGGAACTCCAGGTGATTGCGGGACCTATCTCCCAAGAGTTGGACCATGCTAGGTTACAACATGAGACGTTCCAGAAGATGCTCGATTGCTCAGTCGATGACTTAGTGAAATTTGGCATCTTCGATCACCCCAGAGCACCCAACAAAGTCCTTACTGCTTTGGACTACCAGGTCGATCAGATGGAATTTGTCTTGGAGAAGATAGACAAAGTCAAAGAGGAAGCCTTGGATGCAATGCATCAAATGGAGAAAATTTTCCTAAGGATGTCTCTAGGCTTGCTCACTCCATCATACGCCTTGAGGAAGGCAAGATGAAACCATTCGGCTCTTCAAAGAGATCATCTTGCAAGGGTTAGGGTCAGAAGCTACTTTTGACGTGGAATCCATCAACAACCTTCTAGCTTGCCGCGACTTCGTGGGTTACCTGATGGAGGCAGGAAATGAGTACTTCAAACTCCCAGAAAAGCTCAGAGATGAACGGGAGACTTGTGAAGTCATCAGCGATCACACCAAGGGTCCTACCCAGGATCAACTTCAACCGATGGTTAGAAAATTCATGGAGTACCGGGCCCAATTCCACATTTCCTCACCTGAGCAGAAGTAAGATACTCCCTTCCAGCCACGGGATGACGATGAATAGCCTTCCTCCTCTTGGCTTTCTTTCCATTTTTGTAATATTTAAAAGTATGTTGACACAAATGATGACATCATCCATGTTGCACCATGGGATGTTGTCATCCACCAAGTTGCCCCAAGGTCAACATTTGACTTTTAGATATTTTGTAAATATTTTGTAATTAGTTGTTGGTTTCTTTTTGCCTTCTCTCTCCTTCTCCTTCTATATATACTTGAATACTTGTTGTATTTAGGTGGTGGACATTTTTTAGATGAAAAATAGAAGTGAGAAGAAAAGGCTTTGTACTTTTTGTAACAGAAGAAAACATTAATACAAATATTGAGACTTTGTGCTGAATACATGTGTTATGTGCATCAGACCTTTCTTATGTCAGATCTGTGTGTTTATTCTGTTAGATCTATCTCTAATTTTTTTTCATTTGTTCATCAGTATTGCTTTGTTTGTTTATGCAAGTAGGTTTGGCTCCATTTATTACCAATCCCAAAACGTAAACCTTCGACCTTTTTGCTTTGGAATTCATTTCTTTTTCTCCCTTCAGAACTATCCTATCTCCTCTCTTCCCTTCATACCTTTCTGCTCATAATCAGAAATACCCCAACTGGGATGAGATCCCAAACCCCTAAGGGTAGAATATTGTAGGACTTGCATAGATTCTTGTTGGTGGAATAGCAATAAACCAGTTTCACTTTGCTATCTCAAAGAGGGGCTATGCCCTTCACATTGTTGGCTTGTCTATCCATAGATCTGCCCAACCGACAGATTTTCAGACCAACAGTTTTTTTGTGACTCGCTGGGGAATCGAACAGATCTATGTGAGTATTGTGTTAGTTAAAGGATACTAACATATTGCTAAAGTAACAAAGAAAATAGATAAAACTGTAAAAATATCTACTACCTGTTTGCAATTCTTAACTTTTGCTTAAAACCTAAATTTTTTACAAAAGTGATCCAAACTAAAAATTTTCTTCAGAGATCCATAGATCTGGGCTAGTTAGAGATCTTTAGTTCGCTGAGTTTTTACAAAAACCCGTATATTTCCGTAGATCTGAGTTTCTGACTATTTTACAAAAATTTCAAACCCTTGCAAAAAGTCAACTCTAAGATCCGAAAATCAGCTTGCTAAATTAAACCATTGTTTTATCCTCGTTGTTCTTTGTCATTAAACCGTAATCGGTTTTCAAAAGAAGGATAAAATTAAATATTTAGAAAAGTACATGCTGCTGATTTTTGTCAGAAAAATCAGAAAATCAGCAAGTACAACCAAAAAGAGTTTTTAAATCTGCTCTAAAAACATTACAGATCTAAAAGATACACTGGCGGGTGAACCATTTACTCGTAGCAGGAGAGCTCATGGAGAAGTGGATCCTATTTTTGATCTACTTCAAAGGCACAACTTTAGTATTACACCAAAGCACGCTTCTCATCACTGAGTTCAACTGATCGGTCAACAGAAGTGTCTTGCCTCCACGAAGGAGCCATTTTTTGCAAGGAGCATCCACATCCCTTTGCAGCGCTTTGTTGCTCAAGTGGAACCGCACTTCCAACTCGTGTCCTTTTTCTAGCTTTTCAGATGGCAGTGCCATGGGGAAATGCTATGGGCCCTCTTGCTTTGCCACATCCTATTCACGCACTCCCTCATGGAAACCGAAAGAATTTCCCAAGATTTGATGGGAGTGGAAATCAAAGCACGGATTCACATATATCTGCATTCATCATGTCATGCAACATCCTGGATGTTACCCATGAAGATGTGTCAGTACACCTCTTTTTAGAAACCTTGCAAGGACCACAGTGAGAATAGTTCCAACATTTGCTAGCCGGATCTATCACTAGTTAGGCCACATTACGAACTGCATTTGAAGAAAGATATAAGCCTTCAGAAGACGTGTTTGCATTACTATCCAAGATCACTCACCTAAAGAAGGAAGTCAATGAAACCATGCGTAATTTTATCACTCATTTCAATTCACTCATTAACCGTGTGCCGCCTATCATGTTGCCAATGCCAGAAAATTAAAAGTGTTTCTTTATAAATGCCATGAGCTCAAGAGTAAGTTTCTTACTCGTACAAGAACAAATTACCACCCTGGTCCTCGCTCAGGCTGCTACCATTCGGATAGAAGACAACCTACTTATATTTGGTGAGTTAAAACGTGATTCGTCCAAGCCTAAAGCTTCAACCCCTTCTCAAGCCACTTCATCAGATCCGGCGTTCCAAAAGATGGCAAACGACTTGCTCGTGTTAAAGAAGCAATTGGCTCAAGCTTCTCCTAGCACTTCATACCGGGATATCCCACGGAGAAATTTCACTCCTAACAACGCCCCCCACAAAGGCCATGTTTTCCTGCAACTACTCCATAGTTGGCACTTGAGGCCCCCAGTCAATGCCCTGGTCGAGATCGAAGAAGAGGAGCAAATCTACGAAGAACCTTCATCCCCAGGTGGAGATGATCAAGATGTCGGTGAACCGACTGACGACTCTACAATCGGGTATATGGAATTTGAAGATGAAGAATCTGATGAAGAAGAGGGCACTCAAGGGTATGCAAGTGGGCAGTCATATGTTGTTTTCACCCGCTCTCAAGGAAAAGAATCAGAAGTTGCTGCCAGGATACAAAAAGAAAAGGTTGCGTCTAACACGCCTCCAACTATTGCTAAAAGAGGTAATCCTCTTCCTACTCAACCTCCTATTAAGTCTTTTACAAAAAAATATTTTCCCCCATCTCTCCTCCAAATCAGCCTTCTCCCATTCCCATAAAGACCAGTAATCCTACCCTACCACCGCTGAAGTGAGGGACTCATTCCCTCATCGACGCAACCCTTGGTCGCATTCGACATAATCGATCATGCTAAAAAGACCAAGATTCAAATGTCTGAGGCTGAATATCTCTAGTCAAACCCTGAGCACTTGTAAGATTGACCAAATATATCCAAAGCCAAGCTGCCGTAGTCTCCCATGTCTCCCGAAAGGAATCCTTTCCACTCCTCCTGCATCTCGCATAAATGTTGCCTCGACTTTTGTGTCAGGAAAAATTGAACCTTTTTATCTCTCCCTCCTAATCAATGGTCACAAGCTAATCAACTGCAAAATTGATTCTGGGGCTTCTGATAATGTCATGCCAACAAAATTCGCCCATGCTTTGGGCCTCACTCTTACCAAGCCTTTCGGTAGATGTTACTCCATGGAAACCAAGCAAGTTCCATTGATTGGTCAAATCAAAGACGCACAGTTCACCTTTGCGTTCCCAGAGAAAAGAGTAAAGATGACCATCCTCATCGCGGATATCCTTGTAGCATATGGAATTCTACTAGGAAGGAGCTTTGCAAAGAAGTTGGTGGAGAGATTTATATGGACTGGTCCAAGGCCAGAATCCCCATCAAGGGTGTAATGCAGACATTGGAGCCTGAATCGTAAAAGAAGTACTTAGTCACCAATTTCGATGACCCCAAAGCCCAAATTCTCTTTGAATCATCAAGGATGGGGAACTACTTCTTATCTAATGAGCCTGAGAAGATGGACGTTCTCGTCTAAGAGGAGGACCTTAACAAGATATGGATGCTACAGTTTGATGGCAGTTGTGTAACTAGCGGATGCGGTGCTGGAGCTGTGTTAATATCTCATGAAGAGGAGATTTTCCTCTCTCTTTCAAGTTGTAGTTTTTCAACACAAATAATACTATCTGAATATGAATCTTTGCTACTTGGCATGCAAGCCACAAAAGAAAGGGGAATCAAGAACCTAAAAGTACAGGGTGATGTCGAGCTGGTCGTGAATCAAGTAAAAATAATATACCAAGTAAAGAATGAAAGACTCGGGCATTACCACAATGCAGTATGGGATAGCATTGAGGAATTTGATGCCTTCTTCATAAAATTTGTTCCAAGATCTCATAATGACATGGCCGATACACTCGGCCATCTCGGGCATCTCTCATGCTCCCTCACCAGGGTTAAAAATAGACACATATACTATTGAGGTAGTCTTCCGCCCAAGCGTACCAGACAATTCTCAGCACTAGCAAGTATTCAACGATGACAATCAACTTATTGCCTTTCTAGAGAAGGTAGAAAATTTCAAAGTGAGCTTCATTTTGAAGGATCTACTTCTACATGTCGTGAATCTATCACTGATCAAGCAAACGAATCAAAAGGAGGTGATGGCATATGTCAGCTCAAAGGAAATAAAATCCCAAAAGGTTTAGTCTCTCTAGAACGATTGTTTGACAAACATGATCATTTTGTCAAGAAGAAGCGGCAAGATGATCCTAACTCCTCTCCAGAGACTGAATCGGTTAATCTGGGTACTATGGAACACCCGCAACTTGTGAACATTGGGAAATGTTGCACACCCGAAGAAAAGCGGAAGTTCATCAAATTGTTGAAGAAATATATGGACGTATTGGCATGGTCTTATGCCGATCTAAAGTCTTTCAAGCTGAAGGACGTTCAACATGACATCCCGTTAAAAGAGGATGTCAAACCTTTTCGCCAGAAATAGAGGCACTATAATCCCAAGATATTGGGTACTATCCAGGCATAAATATAGAAAATGTTGGATGCAATGATCATTTTTCCTATCCACCACAATACCTGGGTAGCAAACATCATGCCAGTATGAAAGAAGAATGGTGAGATACGCATATGTGTAGATTTCCACAACTTGAATCAAGCGTCCTTGAAGGACAACTACCCGCTTCCCATAATGGATCAAAGTTACGCAGAATAACTCATTCGAAATGTTGTCCATGCTTGATGGTTTTTCGAGCTATAATCAGATCGAAGTCTCACCTAAAGACCGATTCAAAAAAAGCATTCACTACCCCCTGGGGCACATTTTCCTATAGCAGGATGCCTTTTGGCTTGACCAACGCTGGTGCCACCTTTCAGCGAGCAATGGACTTTGCATTCAAAGGTATGATGGGAAAGGTCATCATAGTTTACTTAGATGACTTAACTATGTTCTCTAAAAAGTGAAGTGATCATTGTGATCATTTGGAGCAAGTATTGATTAGATGCCGAGAGCACGGGATTTCCCTAAATCTAAAAAAGTCTGTTTTGAAGTCACTGAAGGAAAGTTGTTGGGACACATTGTAAGCAAGGAAGGGACAAAGATAGATGTTGAAAGGGTTAAGGCCATTCAGAGCCTTACTTTACCTACAAGCAAGACCGGTGTTCACTCTTTCTTCGGAAAAGTGAATTTTCTCAAGCGCTTTGTTCCCAACTTTGCTGAGAAGACTCGCCACATATCAAATATGATGAAAGGGTCACAAAATTTCTAGTGGAGCAAAAAGGAAAGAAATCATTCGAGGATATAAAAGCCTATGTTGCTCATGTACCCATCTGGTATGTTTCGACTTCTCCAAGGATTTTATCATGTATAGTTATGCATCTGAGCATACTGTATTAGCCATCTTAATGCAAAAGAACTCTGAGGATGTTGAATCTCCTATAGCATTCATGAGTTCTCCTCTCAAGCCTCATGAATTAAAGATGTCTCAGTTGGAAAAACACGTCTTCGCTGTTGTCAAAGCAGTCAAAATTTTTGGTACTACATCCTGAACTCTCATACGGTGGTGTTGGTTCCCGACACGGCGTAGTCAAGTCAATCCTAACTCAACAGGAGTTAGGAAGCTTACGAGGGAATTGGATCACAAAGGTCCAAGAGTATGATCTAGACATAAAACCAACCAAGCTGGTAAGAGGCAAGGGCCTATGTCAGCTTATGGCTGAAAACAAAGATTCAGAGGTCCCTAAAGAAAAATATGATTGCATCGATGGAATGCAAGGCCAGCTGGAGAAAGCTGATTCTATACCTATGGTTTTGTTTATTGCGACTAGCGATGAATGGTATTCAAACATCGCTTTCTTTCTCACTTACGGTGAGTGCCTAGCTCATCTAACTTCGAAGGAAAAGCGGACTGTAAAGCTCAAGGCAGCAGATATGTCATCTAGAATGACGGTTTATACAAGCGCGGGATTGATGGCATCTTCTTGCGATGTGTTGACAAGCCGCAACAGGTAAAGTTACTAGAAAGCTTTCATGATTCAGCCTGCGGTGGTCACTTTTCCTCTTCCGTCACAGACATAAGATCATTCGGGCCAGGTATTACTGGCCAACACTATTTCAGGATACAACCACCTGGGTAGCAAAATGTGAGCTATGCCAACAGTTTGTTGGCAAACCAAAATTGGCTACTTTTCCCCTCAGGCCCATCATTATTGACAAACCATTCAGGCAATGGGGAATTGACTTCATTGGAGCGCTCCATCCCCAATCAAGTTCCGGACATAGTTATGTCCTAACAGCAACAGATTACTTCACCAAATGGGTGGAGGCCATACTGTCAAACATGCCACTTCCGAAGTTTTTGTAACTTCATCAAAGAAAATATCATCGTGAGGTTTGGCATCCCACACAAGATCGTTGTTGATAATGCTTCCAACTTCTCCTCACGGGAAGTTATTAGTTTTTGCTATGAATACGGGATAACCTTGGCCCACGCCTCATATTATTACCCCCGGGGAAATGGTCAGGTAGAATCTAGTAATAAGATCTTAGTGACCATCATACGGAAACTAGTCGATGAGAATCAGCGGTCATGGCAAGTCATTGTATGATGCTTTGTGGGTATACCATATTACTCAAAAGAGGTCCTCAAGTATGTCACCTTTTCAAGTATTATATGGAATCGACGCTGACTTGCCCATCTCTCGTTGAACTTCCTGCTCTGCGCTTGGCACGAGCGATCAAAGATGAAACTTTCCAAAATTCTCTTTAAAAGAGGGTCATGTATTTGACAGAGCTTTAAGAAAAGAGAATAAAAGTGGTCGACAAGATCACCGAACATCAAAATCAAGTCAAGAGACTATTCGATAAGAAGGCCAAGTAGAGAGATTTTCAGGTGGGAGATCTCGTCCTTTTGTAGGACAAGCGAAGAGAGCTAAAGGGCATGCATAGAAAATTCGATTCTCTATGGATAGGGCCTTTCAAGATCAAGTAGCTCAATGGAAAGAATAGCTTCTATCTCTCGTATCTAGACGGAACTGAGCTCCCACTTCCCTATAGCGGGCAGCATCTCAAAATATTCAAGAAGTAGAGCTTTCTCTCTTCTTTGTACAGTTTGCTTTAGTTGTGTGTTTGTTTTTTTGTCGTGTTTTCTTTTGTTGATTGTGTGTTTTCCTTTTGTTTTCACCCTTGTTTTTTACTTTGTAACCCAATGGATAGGCACATGTTGATTTGGGATTCTCTACCCTTAAGCTTCACTCAAAGATAGTCCCAGAAAGAGCCAGTTGTTATCCTGTAAAATTGACGAGGGCAATTTTGTAGGTAACCATACCAAATTTTCGTTTCGGTTCCCGCCTAGGTCCCTTAGCATTCGAAACGGCATAAAATCCCTTTTGAAAAATTTGGTTTGTTGAACTTAGTCATTTCGGTCCTTTTTGGTTGGGCGTAAATTTTATTCATGTAACATCAAATGAATTTGCGCCCTCTTCTATTCCTTTGGCGGATCCTTTAGAGTGTCGACATTACAAATGTTGCGCCTTCCCATGTTTCACCCTTCTAACCTGCGCCGAGGTACATGTGCCACACTGTCGACACTAAAATTGTTGCACCCTTGAACGGTGCACCAAGGCACTTAAAAAGTCATGTTGACAGTCGTATAACCGTGCCAAAGGTGCAAATAATTTCATGTTGGCATCTGTTTTGGTGCACCCTTTGAAAAAGTTGGTGGCGCATTTATTACGCCTTTTGCTATAAATAGGCGCATCAACCTGTCATTTTCACGATTGAAAACACGTGAAAAATTTTATTCCTCTGCACTTGTCAGCACTCCTGTCATCCCCGTGTCACTTTTTGTCGCATTCATGGACCCCACATCGTTTCTTTCATTCTATATTTGGGTAAGTGGTCCTTGCTTTTCTTATGGTTTTTGTTTTGGTTTGGTTGTCTGTGGGGTTGTTTTGTTTAAAAAACAAACAAAGAAATGAATCTAAAGAAACAATATGCACCCTCCAGCCCGTTTTGCAATCTTCTCTCCCCCAAACTAGTTTTACCCTCCTTCCAGATTCTCACTGGTCTAGAGGGCTTTTATCTCAAAATGATTCCAGATCCTCTTTGCTCTGTTCCCCCTCACTGTCCAAATCTATGTTAAAGAGGCCAAAAACCACAAAAACCAATCAAAACAGAGAAAATCTAAAGTTATTACATATCCAAACCCGCGCGTTTTTTCCTTCGCGCAAACGCCATTATTGTTGCATAAAAAATAGTCACGCCAAAGGGCGCATTATCCCTACCTATAGCATGCACCCTCCCTATGCCTTTTAAAATTCTTAAAACCTAACACATGGGCGAGCACTATCCTCGCCTACTCGACATTTGAATGTCATGCAAGCTCTTCCTGCGCCGCGCCAAAATCCCTTGGCGCACCTTAACTCAATGATGCATCCTTTAAATCTGCGCTGCCCTTGGCACATAAGAATGTTCTCGCAACATGTTCAAAAAAAGAATTATCTATGCGCCAGTTCAAAACCTTTCATATGGCGTGGCGCAAATCCTTTTACACTAACACTGAATGTTATGTGTAGTATTGTTGCACCTTGTGCCCTTTGGCGTTGTTTTCTTCCTTGCAACACTTTTTAGCAGTGCACCTTGCTTTTCTGACCTTGTAGCCTATAGTATTGCTGCACCCTACACCTAGAAGCTTCTAAAGTGCTAACTCTTCTCCTATAAAGCTTTGATGGATAATCTAACAGCTAACATGGCTCTTCTACGATGGACTTCGCTCCTTCTTCTTGCAGATCAGCAGCTAAACTCGGAATCGCATATGTCTTCATCAAGTAAGAGGCTGACCAAGTCTAAGGGTAAGGCCAAACTCATAGAGGAAGAAATGAAGTATAAGTATCAAAGGGTCAGGATGCCCGAGTCCCATGCAGAGTGTGACTTAGACATCAGGGATGCTGAACTTGGCCACATTGACATGGAAGATTTTTGGGTCAGAACCAGAAGGGTCATAGGCAGTCCATGGATGGACAAATTGGTCGTAGAAAGTGGTCTACACTTTGCCGGGGTATTTCCGTAAGCGCAATAAATAATGAACAAACATCCCACAATTCAGTAAGATCAGCGATGCCTTCTTCTATGGCATCATCTGCCTATTGAGGCCCAATATGACTCACGGTCGAATGACCAAGAGCATAGTGACCGCAACAGAGAAGTGGGGGGCATTGTTTATGTAATTCCCCACTTTTACTTATCTCAGAGCCACCAACTTCTTGGGGGAGCCCACCAAGTTGCCAAGATATGCAGTGCTCTAAACTTTTCCTATTGGAGTTGTCCAGGCAGCTCATCACATATCATGAGAAGTGCCTACAAAGAAAGAAGGGCAGAACTCCATTCCCCCTCATAGTGGGCAGATACACCTGCACTTCTCACACCAAGGCCCAGGAGATGTTTGCAAAACTAGAGTTGCTCAACCTGAAGCACAATTTCCGGCAAGGTCGACCATTGATCCATGCAATTACCTCCCAAAGGCAAAGCTCGATCCGATCCATGTCCCACAGATTGAGGATATATACATCGACTCGTATCACGAGGTTGAGCTCGGGAGAAAAGATCACTCCCGCCTCGGGTCGTAGCAAAAATTATTCAATATGGCGTGGCCAGTGTCTCGAAAGGTTACCAAACGGCTCATCAAGAAGTGATGAGGTCTATCTAGATCTACAAAAGGGATGACAATGGCCATTTCTTTGAGATTGACAGAGCAAAGGCACCTTAAACTATTGAGGAAAGGGTCAAAGGCACTTTACAGCGCACAGAACATTGGTGCAGATTTAATGGTCTCATCTACCTAGGGGTAGACTTCACCACATCTCCCTTAGGTAATGTGTCTGCCAGGCCAAAGCATTTGCCAAAGGGCAAAGGAAAATACAAGGAAGGGGAATCAAGCACTACTCGAGAGCAACCTCCCGAGAGTCCTTCCGCCGCTCAGGAATAAGTTGTAACCCTGGTATCTCAAGAGAAAGAGTAGGCGGTAAGTGTTCCAACAGGCACATCCACTCAGGATGTTGCCATTGCTGTAACCACCAAAGTTCCCATTGTCCCTTCTCCTACTCCTCCTTCCCCTCCTCATGTCGCTCAAGCAACCACTCCTTTGGTTGTGTCTTCTCCCCCATCTTCTATTGTTCCCCCTTCCTCTTCTTCCATCTTCTCTTCCCTCGGCAGAGTTGTCCCCTAGTATTTCTTCCCTTATCTCTCAGATCCCTTCCGCCCCCATGGTTTCTTCTCCTACAGTGACTCCTACCCCTGTGAGCATTGGAGTTTCAACTTCTTTATCAATGCCGCCACCAAGCGTCTCAACCCATTTCCCGAGTTCACTGTAGTCGCTCCTTCTTCTTCCTCCTTTCCCTCTTCCCCCTCTGGTCACACTCCCTTAAGTCCAAGCATGGATCTCCCATCACTTGAGCCAGCATAAGAGGAAAGTCCCCATTACACCAATGGACTTCTCCATCATCCCAACAAAAGGAGCTAAGAAGCAAAAGCCAATAACCCGCTTCTCTCAGAGTGCGTCAGGTGAAAGAGTAATGGAGATCGCGTACCCTGATCCCACAAAGGACAAAAAGGATTTGTCTCCTATAGATTATACAGTGACACAGGTCACAATGGGAACGTCCTCCAAGAGCCTACAAGGAGAGGCCTTATCTGTAGTAGATGCCCTTTGCAAAAAGCTTCAGGAGGCAAAGGAAGAGAAGAGAATACTAAAAGAACAAAACAAACATCTTCTCCAAGCCCTGCAGAAAATGGGCAGTGCACCTCCTACAACTACCGCAGAAACTCCTGAGGCCCTTAGCCAGGAAAAGATAAACGAATACGCCAAGATTGGTGAACAAGGCATGGCAGTATCCACTTGGAGAGACCAGATCCTCAAATATAGTGAGGAAGTAATCGTAAAGTTCATGGAGCTATATCAGAATATTGGTCAAGCGAACAAGGAACTCCAGGTGATTACGAGACCTATCTCCCAAGAGTTGGACCATGCTAGGTTACAACATGAGACATTCCAGAAGATGCTCGATTGCTCAGTCGATGACTTAGTGAAATTTGATGTCTTCGATCACCCTAGAGCACCCAACAAAGTCCTTGCTGCTTTGGACTACCGAGTCGATCAGATGGAATTTGTCTTGGAGAAGATAGACAAAGTCAAAGAGGAAGCCTTGGATGTAATGCATCAAATGGAGAAAATTGTCTTAAGGATGTCTCCGGGATTTCTCACTCCATCATACGCCTTGAGGAAGGCAGATGAAACCATTCGGCTCTTCAAAGAGATCATCTTGCAAGGGTTAGGGTCAGAAGCTACTTTTGACGCGGAATCCATCAACAACCTTCTGGCTTGCCGCGACTTCGTAGGTTACCTGATGGAGGCAAGAAATGAGTACTTCAAACTCCCAGAAAATCTCAGAGATGAACGGGAGACTTGTGAAGTCATCGGCGATCACACCAAGGGTCCTGCCCAGGATCAACTTCAACCGATGGTTAGCAAATTCATGGAGTACCGAGCCCAATTCCACATTTCCTCTCCGAGAAGAAGCATGATACTCCCTTCCGGCCCGCGGGACGACGATGAATACCCTTCCTCCTCTTAGCTTTCTTTCCATTTTTGTAATATTTAAAAGTATGTTGACAACATGATGACAAAGATCCATGTTGCACCATGGGATGTTATCATCCACTAAGTTGCCCCAAGGTCAACATTTGACTTTTAGATATTTTGTAAATATTTTGTAATTAGTTGTTGGTTTCTTTTTGCCTTCTCTCTCCTTCTCCTTCTATATATACTTGAATACTTGTTGTATTCAGGTGGTGGACATTTTTTAGATGAAAAATAGAAGTGAGAAGAAAAGGCTTTGTACTTTTTGTAATAGAAGAAAACATTAATACAAATATTGAGACTTTGTGTTGAATACATGTGTTATGTGCATCAGACCTTTCTTATGTCAGATCTGTGTGTTTATTCTGTTAGATCTATCTCTACTTTTTGTCATTTGTCCATCAAGTATTGCTTTGTTTGTTTATGCAAGTAGGTTTGGCTCCGTTTATTACCAATCCCAAAATGTAAACCTTCGACCTTTCGCTTTGGAATTGATTTCTTTTTCTCCCTTCGTAACTATCCTATCTCCTCTCTTCCCTTCGTCCCTTTCGCTCGCAATCGAAATACCCCAATGGGACGAGATCCCAAACCCCGAGGGTAGAATCTTGTAGGACTTGCATGCATTCTGTTGGTGGAATAGCAATAAACCGGTTTCGCTTTGCTTCCTCAAAGAGGGGCTATGCCCCGCACATTGTTGGCTCGTCTATCCATAGATTTTCCCAACCGATGATTTTTGGACCAACAAGTAAGATGACTTAGTTTTTCTTAAAGGATTTCGTTATTGGAAGTGTTAGAAACTTATTGTTGTTATTCTATGCAAATAGACTTTAAAATTATCATCTTGTGGTATATGGGCCAATTTGTTTTGTTAATTATGTTGGTTACCCGAGAGAACATGTTAAAAATGATTTAATAGAGGTGTTTTTACACTTTGTTTAGTTGGATTTGTTCCTATATATATAAATGTATTTTTATTGTTTGAAATAAATTTATTGTGCGTTTTATAGAGATGCTCATTACCTAGAGGGAATATGTCTAATTAGTATTTGGAAATGATGATTTTAGACAGTTTTGTTAAGTTGTTTGTTGATTGGAAGGTAAGGAAAATAATAGTTGAATCTATACCATGTGAAACATGATTTGCTTGTGGTTTAATCAAAATTCGGATGTTGAATGATTATGGTTTGATTATGTCTTGATCCTTGTGATTAGAGTGAAATATGATTGCTGAAATAGAAATTGGTTATTCTATTTGTGTACATTCATAGTTGTATCTTGATGTAAAACATGTAATAATACATTCTCCATTGTATTACCATGCGTTTGTTGATAAAATAACATGTATATCGTTTCATATTTTATTAAATAATTGCATCAGAAAATGGAGGCAATATTCATGCTAGTTCATTTTGAACTGACAACATACCACTACTCTAGTCTTGCAAGACAATTAGCCGTCATGTTCGGATATGTGGAAACTCATGTCTTGTGAAGTTTTATCGTAGCATGGATCTAAATGAGATACTTGGATTTCAATTTGTAGAAGGATGATATTCTAGAATTTTAACTGAATTTATTGGGATCTTGGACCCATTGTTAATATTCAAACCTCACTATGTGAGAGTTACCGTAATAGTTATATAATTCGCCTTAACGGCATATGTAATTTATGGTTTTAATAAAGAGATGATTACCTTGTATGAAAGAATATCTCAATATGAGTAAATGATAAATACTAGAAGTGAGAAATCTTACTTATCATAAATTGTTATATTTATTTATTTGATATTTGTCAATGTATGAAGCCGATAATTGAACAATTATTGTAACATTCAATTGTCTTTAACTTCTAAATTTAATAGCTATTTTTGGCGTAGTGTAGTTAATCAGAGGAATATATATATATATATATATATATATATATATATATATATATATATTTATTTAATTTGGCCTTTCGGTGAACTTGGTATTAATATGTTAAGATTGTAAAGCCTATTGTGTAGAGGATGAAGAGTATCGTTATAAAAAGGTAATTTAAGGTTAAAAACCAAACATAGGAAAAGAGATACTAGATGGGAAGATAAATAGATGAAAAGATCCATTAGGCATATTAAGGGATAAGTTCATGTAAAATTCTGAAATAGATACATTTTAGCATAACGAATGTACTTATCGCATGTGAATCCTAGTTGGCCTTTGGCATTTATCTCGATATAAACCCTTGCAAGATAGGTTAAATTGGAAATAAAGTAAATACAAACTATAAGATCTAGATAACTGTGAAAGGGATAGTTGTGAGGTGGCGGAAGACTTAAATTCATAAGACTAGTGTGTTGTCTTGAGTTTAGCCGTAACCTGCACGGCGGAAAACTTTGGCCAAAGTAATGCATTGATGGTTGTGCATTGTCTGATCACCTAGTCCTCCAATTAAATTAAAATTGTCAATAACTTGATCATGGGAAGTTGAAAACTGAACATGAGGTAGGAAATGGTCGGATACCGGAATACGAAGTCGAGAAAACTAGCTTCGTGGTAGACCTAAGGACTTTCACATGGTTCCCATGACCTGAAAAAGGTTGAGCCAAAATGCTAGTAAGCATTTTCACTCGAAGTAGTGGCGAAGGGAGATCGTGGAGATCTGGATACACCCTTCTCAGCCACACATGGCTTACACGGATGTTATCAGATAGATCAAAAGAACAAATTTGATTTAAATAATTTGATTAAATAAATCTGTATGATTGCAGCTGTGTAATCTATTTTTATGTATGTTTAAAAAAATTCCTCCTTTTCCAGTTCTAGTAATTTTGAGTGTTACATTTTGGTATCGAGCGAGAGGCTCGACACTGGACATTAATGAGACACATGTTCTAATAAAAGTATCCTCTTTTATAAAACATGAAACTTTGGCTAGGTCGGCAATAAGAGCTAATATGGCGAGTGATAGTGGGGTAAATAATGATGATGTGTCGGATAATATGGCTGCTAAGTTAGAAGAAATCCTCAACCTTTTGAATGACACCCGAAACCGAGTTCTTTACCATAGAACAACAAGGTCAGGGTGGTGAAGAAGATGAGGATCATAGGGATGATGAGCAACATGATGATCAACCCGAGCACCTGAATGAAAGGGAAAATAAGAAAGCAAGGTTGGTTGTTGAGTTAGCGAGGGACATTAAAAGAATATCCCCACCTAAATTTGATGGTACAACTCTTGGGGATGGCGCTAAAAATTGGCTATCCAAAATGGAAAAGTATTTTGAGATTAGGGACTTTTCAGAGGAGACAAAAGCAATATGGGGAGCCTACCAATTGTCCCATGAAGCATCTTCCTGGTGGGATAACCGGAAAATGGAACTAGGAATTGATTCTTGTATGATCACGTGGGAGCAGTTCAAGGCCTAATTCTATCAAAGATGGCTACCTCAACTATACTTTGACCAAAAAATGGCAAAATTCCAAAATCTAACTCAAGGAAAGTACTCGGTTACAGAATATTGGGAACGTTTCACTCGATTGCTGAAATGTGTTCCTATGTATCAAAAGGATGAGAAGTTTAGAGTGAGAAAATTTATAATGGGATTGAATCCTAGCATTGGTGGTGAGGTAGATGTTCATGGACCTACCTCGATGGAAACAATGTTTGAAAAATCTATCAAGAAAGAACAAAAGTTGCAGAAGTATTTATGCCTCTAAAGAGGAAAATAGAAGGAAAAATAGCAATTTCCAAACACCAACCGCAAGTAAACCGGCATGGAAAAGGGAAACAACAAGTTCGTGCTGTCAATAAAAGAGGAATAAGGTAGAACTGTTGTGAATAATAAAAATAATGGGCAACAAGGAACAAGTTTCAGCCAAAATAAGATTGAGAGAAAAGGACCTTTGGGTGGATGTTTTAAGTGCGGTGGTGATCATTTCGCTAACAACTATCCACAAATAGGACAATGGAATAACCAATAGAAGGGATCTACTGCAGTAAATAAAGAGGGGCAACAACATAAGATTTATGCTGCAGTCCATAATAAGCAAGCAGAAAAATAAGCGACTCCCATTGAAACCTCAAGTAAGATTTTTGGAGAACTTGTTTCTGTTTTATTTGATTCAGTTATGAGAATGTTTTGTTTCATCTAAAGTAGTTGATAAACTCAAAATAAGAGTGGGTATATATAACACACTTGGGTATACAAGTATGGAAATAATGTTGTACATAAAGTGAAACTTGATGTTTGTGTGAGGCACCACTAGAATTACCTGAGTTCACAACAAAATTAAACTTGTATGTGGCACCTCTTGGATCCTATGATGTTGTCATAGGTATAAATTGGTTAAGTCAACATAATGCAACCTTGGATTACTTAGGAAAATGTGTAACCTGTTGCGATGATCAACAAAAAATAACAAGTGTTCAGGGTGTTAAAAGAGAGTTTGTCACTAGGCAGATTTTGCCATGCAGCTGAAAAAGGCAAAGTGAAAGGGCTGCCATCTATATGCTGTAAAAATATCAAATTCGGGATAGGAAAATGAGCCTAAAATTGAAGCATTTCCCATCTTAAGGGAATTTAGAGATGTGTTTCCAAATGAGTTGCCGGACTTCCACCTAAGCGTGAATTTGACTTCACAATAGAGGTCAAACCAGCAACGGAACCAATTTCCAAGGCAGTGCGGAGTAATGACAACAACTGAATTAGTTGAGTTGAAAGCTCAATTACATGAGTTGTTTTCCTTAGGTCTGATTAGACCAAGTATATCATGGTGGGGTGCATCGGTAATCTTCGTGAAAAAGAAGGATGGGACCCTCAGACTTTGTATTGATTACCGAATGCTCAATAAGGTAACAGTGAAGAATCATGTACTGCCCCGAATCGATGATCTTTTTTATCAAATGGGGGCACAAAAGTGTTTTCCAAGATTGATCTTAGATCCGGTTATCATCAACTGTGAATCAAGGATGAAGATATCCATAAAACCACTTTTAAAACAAGGTATGGGCATTACGAGTTTACAGTTTTGCCCTTTGGTCTAACAAATGCACATGTTGCTTTCATGAACTTGATGAACAGCGTGTTTAGGGAATACTTAGACCAATTTGTACTTATATTTCTCGATGATATATTAATATGCTCCAAAAATGAGGAAGAACATGATGACCATTTAAGGATTATGTTGGGAATTCTCGAGAAAACATATATTATATGGAAAATTATCTAAGTGTGCTTTCTATCAATATGAAGTACAATACTTAGGCCACATAATAAATAAAGAGGGAATCTCGGTGGACCCTTCAAAGATTAGTGCCATCATGGAATGGCCAGCACCGAAGGGTGTGCATGAAATGAGAAGTTTTATGGGTCTAGCAGGCTACTATCAGAAGTTCGTAAAGGATTTTTCTAAGTTAGCGGGACCTATCACTTCTTTACAAAAAAAGGTTAGAAATTTGTTTAGGACATCAAGTGTGAAGAAGTCTTTAAGGAGTTAAAAGGTAGACTCACAAGTGCTCCAGTGTTAAAGATTCTGGATCCAAACAGGAACTTCTCGGTTGTAACCGATGCTTCAGGGGAAGGTTTAAGCGGAGTACTACTACAAGATGGGCATGGGGTAGCTTTTGAAAGTAGGAAGTTGAGGGTGCAAAGTATGCACCACATGATCTTGAGCTTGCTACGATTGTTCATGCGTTGCAGGTATGGAGGCACTATTTGCTTGGGAAACCTTTTGAACTCAAAACAGATCATCTTGGGCTCAAGTACATCTTTACACAGCCAAATCTAAATGCAAGGCAGCGAAGATGGCTGGAGTTCTTAATAAATTATGACTTTGATATAAATTACATTAAAGGAAAAGAGAATAGGGTGGTTGATGCCTTAAGTCGCACAGAAAGTATATTGCTGCTATAATTACATTAAGAACCCAGTTCAAAGATGAAGTCAAAAATGAGTTAACCAATGACCCCTACTACAATCATGTTAAAACAGCTCTAGAAAAAGATCCAAGAGACAAAAGGTATGATGGTTTCAAGTTGGAAACAAATGGGATTCTGCGTTATAACAACATAATATATGTACTAGAGGGTAGAGAACTCAGAAATAAAGTTATGAGATAATTTCATGATGTTCCCTACTCGGGACACCCAGGAGTAACAAAAATGATGGCGGACATCAAAAAGTAATACTTATGGAAAAAAATGAAAATGATGTGATTCTTTATGTCTCACAATGCCTAGAATGTTAGCAAGTAAAGGTTGAACATTCACATCCAGCAAGACTATTATATCCTCACAACGTGCCAGAATATAAGTGGCAAGTTATAAGTATGGATTTTGTCCAAGGTCTACCTATGTCCCAAAATAAACATGATGTTATACTTGTAGTTGTAGACAAGTTAACTAAAGTGGCACATTTTATAGCAAGTAATTTAAAGGATAATTCACCCATACTAGCAAAAAGGTTTGTGCAAGAAGTTTTCCGATTACATGGAGTTCCAGAAATAATAATTTCAGATAGGGACTCAAGGATGACTTCTAGATTTTGGCAGACTTTGTATGTTGCCTTAGGGACAAAACTGAACATAAGTTCTACCTACCATCCTGAAACTGATGGTCAAACTAAAAGAGTAAATCAAGTGTTAGAAGATTTACTAAGAATGTATTGCATGGATCAACAATACAAATGGGAAGAGTATCTTCCCTTGGTTGAATTTGCCTATAATAACACCTACCATTCTTCCATTCAGATGGCTCCTTTTGAGGCCTTATATGGTCGTAGGTGTAGAACACCAATAAGTTGGGATAATCCTGAAGATAGAGTACTAATTGGACTTGAAATGCTGTCGAAATGGAAAAACAAGTTAAATTAATCCAAGAAAGATTGAAAGAGGCCGCAAATAGACAAGAAAAGTTATGCAGATTTAAAAAGAATTGACAAAAAGTTTAACGTGGGAGATAAAGTTTTTCTTAGGGTCAAACCTAAAAAGAGTTCCATTTCGTTTGGCAGGTCAGCCAAACTATCTCCTAGGTTTGTAGGACCATTTGAAGTCCTAGAGGTTGTTGGACCAGTAGCCTACAAGCTAGCACTACCTCCCGCTCTATCCAAGATGCACAATGTATTTCATGTATCCTTGCTTAAGAAATATGTACCTAATTTAACACATGTACTTAATTGGGATTCATTGCAGGTTCTAGATCCAGGGGTAATCGCGGTTGAGCCTATAAGGATACTAGAAACCCACAAGTTGCACTTGAAAAACCGTGAGGTTTCACAATGTAAGGTCCAGTGGGACCAATATTCTGAAGAAAGTGCCACTTGGGAGAATCTGGAAGATATCCAGACTACTTTTCCGCATCTGTTTGACTGATTTTTAAGAATATATTTTTGTTATAGTGCTAAATTCAGTTTTTCTATAAAGAGGTAGATAAGAAAATCCTGTAGATAAGCTTACAACTGAATATTGGAACTAAGGTACTTTTTGATGAGTAGTTATTGTTGAAGATTTTGTAATGAACCTAGAAAATATGTCGTTTAAGTAGTAATGTGTTATGTCTACAGATTATGTGACTAATTTTCTAGATATATAAGGGATGTTGTGACCTTTATGATTCAGTTGAAATGATATTGATACAAATTTTAAGCTGATTTGAAATATATTAATGCAACAAATGAATGATGGGTTTAGTTTATCTATTTATCCTGAAATCATCGAGACGATGATTATTCTAAGGGGTGGAGTATGTAACATCCCAAATTTCTTGTAAGTTAAATTAACTACGGTTAAGTCTAAATAGGATTAGACAAGATCATCATTGTGTGTAAGAATTTATTTGGTTCGTCGTATCATGACCCACAGTTTCTACGTTGCGGGGCATGACACTGTTGAACGGGTAACCCCGCACCCACCTTGATGATCCTTCCTAACATGATTAGGCCTTGATCGTAGATAAAACGGTTCATAAATGATAGCAAATATTTTGGTTATTGTATTTCGGTCACTTTATTTTAATCAGTTTGGTCGTCTTTTGTTTTGTTCGACTTTTACAATGACCATGATGATAATTGCCTCTGTTTTATTTGACAATGCTATATCAAACCAACTTTATGAGAATATTTGAATTATTATTTACGAGACTTGGTGATTTTCATTTGTTTGAATGTTTTTATGGAACATGGGAATTCGAATAATTATTACGATAACAGATTGTTGGCAATATGTGGACTTACATTATGATGATTAATTTTACCATTAAAGTTAGGTAATGTTAATTAAAATAAAAATTAAAAATGCATTATTAATTTGTGAAATTATATATTTAAATCCTAAAAGAATTTGGCATGTAAATCAAAAGTTAAAAAGAATAGTAATAATATTATTATTTTAATACTTAAAAATCTATGAGTTTTGAAAGGAACATGCCTTCACCTGACATCAAGTAGGTGGCATGCATTAATGCATGAAGCAACATTGGGAAGCCCGAAAATTCTCCATTATACTATAGTTTCTTCATTATATTTTTCTTTTATTTCTCCTTTGTTTATTTTCATTTTTCCCTTCTAGGATACCTGCGTGAGTTTTGGAAGAAGGAAGGATTCAACTTGTGGGAGCTGGAAGAGTAAGAGGTTGTTGATTCTGGGTTTACTTCAGGCATGAATATCTTCTCCCTTCTCTGCAGCATTATTTGTAAATAATGAGGAAATACACATTCTATTTTAAATGGCAATTAAATGAATTTCTGGATAGCTTCTGATTTAATTGCTTGGAAATGAAATTTAAAAAGGAAATTGATGGATTTTGTATTCTCTTAAGTTTCCTTTGTGTGGTTTTAGCTAAACCTAGAAAAAACGTAGATGGGTGTTCCAAATCAATTTTTTTATTTTATTTTCTATTTAAATTTGATTTCTGGAAACCCAAATCGATTTCTGCCTCTGGGTTTTATTATAGTCAAACAATAATTTATTTATATGAGCAAAGTGATTTCTAGGTAGTGTGAAAAATGTTTTTACCAAGTATTTCATCATTTTTCCTGATATATTTGCTTTCGGATTCTAATAATTTCTAAACAGAAAAGAAATTAATGTTGGAATGAACTGAATTGGATATATACACGTCGATTTTCCCGTAGGTATAATTTTATTACCGGATTGAAAAAATTAGTGTTATCATCTATGTAAGATGACTTAGTTTTTCTTAAAGGATTTCGTTACTAGAAGTGTTAGAAACTTATTGTTGTTATTCTATGCAAATAGACTTCAAAATTATCATCCTATGGTATGTGGGTCAATTTTTTTGTTGATATGTCGGTTACTTGAAAGAACATGTTAAAAATGATTTAATAGAGGTGTTTTTACACTCTTTAGTTGGATTGTTCCTACACACACACACACACACACACATACACATATATATATATGTACACATGTACACACACACATGTACACATGTATGTATGTATGTATGTATGTATATATATGTATGTATGTATGTATGTATTATGTATGTATGTATGTATGTATGTATGTATGTATTTTGATTATTTGAAATAAAATTATTGTGTTTTATAGAGCTGCTCATTACCTAGAGGGAATATGTCTAATTGGTATTTGGAAATGATGATTTCAGATGTTTTGTTAAGCTGCTTGTTGATTGGAAGGTAAGAAAAATAATAGTTGAATTTGTACCATGTGAAGCATGATTTGCTTGTGGTTTAATCAGAATTCAGATGTTGAATGATTATGGTTTGATTATGTCTTGATCCTTGTGATTAGAGTGAAACATGATTGCTGAAATAGAAATTGGTTGTTCTATTTGTGTACATTCATAGTTGTATCTTGATGTAAAACATGTAATAATACATTCTCCACTATATTACCATGCGTTTGTTGATAAAATAACATGTATATCGTTTCATATTTTATTAAATAATTGCATCAGAAAATGGAGGCAATATTCATTCTAGTTCATTTTGAACTGACAATATACCACTACTCAAGTCTTGCAGGACAATTAGCCGTCACGTTCAGATATGTAGATACTCATGTCTTGTGAAGTTTTATCGTAGCATGGATCTAAATGAGATACTTGGATTTCAATTTGTAGAAGGATGATATTCTTGAATTTTGATCTGAATTTATTGGGATCTTGGACCCATTATTAATATTCAAACCTCACTATGTAAGAGTTACCGTAATAGTTATATAATTCGCCTTAACGGCATATGTAATTTATGGTTTTAATAAAGAGATGATTACCTTGTATGAAAGAATATCTCAATATGAGTAAATGATAAATACTAGAAGTGAGAAATCTTACTTATCATAAATTGTTATATTTATTTATTTGATATTTGTCAATGTATGAAGCCGATAATTGAACAATTATTGTAACATTCAATTGTCTTTAACTTCTAAATTTAATAGCTATTTAGTGGCGTAGTTAATCGGAGGAATATATATATATTTAATTTAGCCTTCCGATGAACTTGGTATTAATATGTTAAGATTGTAAAGCCTATTGTGTAGAGGATGAAGAGTATCGTTATAAAAAGGTAATTTAAGGTTAAAAACCAAACATCAGGAAAAGAGAAACTAAATGGGAAGATAAATAGATGAAAAGATCCATTAGGCATATTAAGGGATAAGTACATGCGAAATGTTGAAATAGATACATTTCAACATAACGAATGTACTTATCTCATGTTGATCCTAGTTGGCCTTTGGCATTTATCTCGATATAAACCCTTGCAAGATAGGTTAAATTGGAAATAAAGTAAATACAAACTATAAGATCTAGATAACTATGAAAGGGATAGTTGTGAGGTGGCGGAAGACTTAAACTCATAAGACTAGTGTGTTGTCTTGAGTTTAACCGTAACTGACAAAGAAAAACTTTGGCCAAAGTAATGCATTGATGGTTGTGCATTGTCTGATCACCTAGTCCTCCAATTAAATTAAAATTGTCAATAACCTGATCATGGGAAGTTGAACACTGAACATGAGGTAGGAAATGGTCGGATACCGAAATACGAAGTCGAAAACTAGCTTCGTGGTAGACCCAAGGACTTTCACATGGTTCCCATGACCTGAAAAAGGTTGAGCCAAAATGATAGTAAGCATTGTCACTCGAAGTAGTGGCGAAGGGAGATCGTGGAGATCTGGATACACCCTTCTTAGCCGCACATGGCTTACACGGATGTTATCAAATAGATCAAAAGAACAAATTTGATTTAAAGAATTTGATTAAATAAATATGTATGATTACAGTTGTGTAATCTATTTTTATGTATGTTTAAAAAAATCCTCCTTTTCCAATTCTAGTAATTTTGAGCGTTACACTTCGACCATTTTGTATGTAAGATCATGAAATATTTGATTCATGGCACGTTGATAGGTTGTGCCGACATTTTTGAGTCCGAAGGGCATTTTGACATAACAATAAGTACCCCATTTTGTTGTAAAATTGGTCTTATATTGATCTTTGGGAGTGATTTGGATTTGATTATATCCTAAGAACATGTTTATGAGAGATAGCATTTCATATACTATTGTGGAGTCGACAATGACATCGATGGAGGGTAGAGGAAAGTTATCCTTAGGACAAGTGAGGTTAAGGTTTTGAAATCGATGCAAATATGGATAGCGAGAGTATCATTTTTCCTAACTTCGACGATATTGGAGACCCATTCGAATAGTCCATGGTGCGAGATGACTACATGCA
Organism: Taxus wallichiana var. yunnanensis; assembly: GCA_018340775.1. Lineage (NCBI taxonomy): Eukaryota > Viridiplantae > Streptophyta > Pinopsida > Cupressales > Taxaceae > Taxus > Taxus wallichiana. Next base: position 168,560,732 of record CM031237.1, read on the forward strand.
AGGTGTCATCATCCGATTGCACACCGATGGTTGACTCAACTAACATAGCATTATTGTCATGGAAATGGTATGGATCTTCGGGTAATTTATCTACCTTGTCTGACAAGGATCAATGGTAACAACATATTCATCAAGGCGCTTAGATGGCTTGGAAAATTTCCATAAATTATGATGGCTTCGAGGATGTTTATCCTCTCACGTGTATAGGAGCTCTAGAATAACATCATAATTATCTAAAGTGGGGAGAGGGTCGTGATATTGCACATCAATTTCTAGGCCTGCGATCATTTTTGTCTTTGTTTTGTCTAGAACTAGTTTGTTATACGTCCAACACCATAGCCTCCAAGGTAACCTCTTTGGGTGAATGATCCATAATGGACATGCTAGTAGTATAGGGACCATCGCTAGCTCGCAAATATTGGCTTAGGAGCTTTTGTGGGAGGTGGAGTTGATGCGGGAGGGTTTTGAGACACATAATCATGGATTTGTTTCAATACCCAAGGAGTGTTCAAAAAGAAAGGATCAAGCGAGGCACATAAGGGAACATTGGTAGTGTAGAACTTCTAAGTGTCTAGATTCATCTTGTGAAATGACATAGTCTTCATCATCGAAAGAGAAAAGGAAATCTCTTCTTTGGGTTTGGGAACCTCCTCTTTAGCCATGACACCGATCTTGTTGAAAGATTATGGCGAGAGGGGAGGGTGATCGAAAAAGGGTTGTGAAATTCCTGGTTCATTGCAGTCTTAGTGGTAGGAAGTTGAGGCATGATAAATAGGCTCCTCTTTCTCGGGTTGTGGTGGATATCGATCCAGGATAAGAGGAATGGAAAGAATTTTCGTACAATATCGCTAGGTAATCTATTCTTGTTTACCTTGTTTTGGAGTTCATTAGGTTCGTCATCATCTAAATCTACTAGCGTAATCTAAATTTTAGACCTAAGATCAAAGAATTTTGGATATGGAATACCTTGGATCTTAGGAGCAATGGGCATTAGGAATGGCTCATTAGGAAATGGTATCAAAATATCTCAAGGATTGGGATCAAAATCATGCCTAAAGCATTGGTTTTGTGAATGAATTTAATACATTGGTATCTAGATGATGTGACTGCGTACATGCGATGTGTCCAAGGGTGAAACAATAGGAGATTATAAGAGATACGATGATCTAGAACCATAAGTTTTGTGCAAATAGTTTTGGGTCCAACTGTGATGGGCAACCAAATGCATCCTATGGATTTTTACTTGGTTTTGTCGAAGCCATGACAAGTTAAGTGAGTAGGTTTGAGGTTCTCAATGAAAAATCGAGGTTTTTATTAGAGAATAGGAAGCTAAGTTAATTCCGACCCTTCGTCCACAAGGACTCTATGCACTTGAGCATCATGGATAACAACACTAATGAGTAGGGGTGGGTCATCTACACAAAATAAGACTTCATCGGTAATCATGTCATCCTCCAAAAATTCCAGTGGCTAAAAAATCCCAGCGTGAACTTTGTGGGGTCATCCCATAGTTTCTATGTGATGAATTTTTGGGGTTGTAGATGTGGAGGGAGATTTGGGAGCCTCGCTAGGAGGATTCTCAAAGCTTTGTATCTATTGAAGAAGGAATTTTCGATGTGAAGATGAAGTATAAGAAGATGTGTTCCATAAAGGGAATATTTCATATAAGAGAGTTTAGTTCATCTAAAAAGTTCTAGTGTGGCTTGGAGTAACTCCCATAATGATATCATGGTAGTGGCATGATAGAAGATGTGTTCACACACGATTGCGGTTTTACGTTTGATGGAGCTATTTTTTCAAAAGAAGGGGGAATGGGATCCTTTCTTGGTAACACCGCTGATACCGTGGGAGAAGGCTCTGATCAGGAGTTGGCTCCACCATTGGTGGATATTGGGAAGTATCAAGCAAATATGGGTTATCGGTAGATTTCTTTGGTTTAATAATAGGGTCTTTGTGGGCAGGCTTACGCCTATAGTTAGTTTTGATGGCATTGACATATTGGGAATCTAAGAAACTTTGATGATCGTATGAGTGTTATATGGTACCTACAACATTCTTTGTGGAATTTAATGATTTGAGATAGATTTCTCAAAAGATTGATATTTTCATAGCGTTCTTGTATGATGGTAGAGTAATCGAAAGAGGAACCAAGGAAGAAGTCGAGGGATGCCTTCCTAAGGTCTTTGCAATCACTATGCAAGTGTCCTATGGTTGCATGCCACCAACAAAACAAATCACCCCTAAAATTGGATAGATATTATTTCAAGGAGGGACAATTCATGGAGTGGGAAGCATTTGAAGAAGTTCAATGCGAGATAAATGAGTCTAAAGGGAGGTGCAAGGAGAATTCCGATGTGCTCCCATTCCTTTCTATCTAGAAGAATTAATTACATGAGTTTTTTCTTTAAGATTGGGTGACAAGTTGGAACTGCATCCAAACTCGTGCATAAGGTGGTCTTGTATTTTAGCTTGCTCAAGGGCTTCCTCTAACGTGTTAGGAGAGAAAGACCTAACCTTGTATTGGAGGGTTAGCGTAAGGGCCTTAAGAAATATTTGAGATAAAATTTTACTATCAAGGTTATGGTTAGCTTGTATGGACAAATCTTTCCACTTTTAATAAAGTTGTGAGCTGATTCATTCATTCCTTGTTTAAGATTTATGAATTTTTGCAAGGTATTTTTGGGTAGATCTTGTTGTTGGAATTCAGAAATCAGGGCCTTGACTAAGCCTTCTAGGTCAACTATTGAATTGGGAGGAAGTTGATTATACCATTCTAGGGCCTCACCCACTAAGGTTTTTGCTAGAAGCTTAGTTATTGCATAGGTATTTGTTTGAATCCATTCTTTATAAAGATTTCCAAAATTTTTGAGGAAGAGGGTTGGATCCCGAAACCATCGTAAGAGATGGTAGGGATAGTCTCTCCCAAATCCATGGCTGCAATATATGGAGCTAAAGGTTCATTTTTGACAGTTTACAACATCTTTTTTTGGATTGGCGGAGGAGGGATAGGATTACCATATGCATCAAAAAATGGGGGAGGTGTGAAGTTACGTTGGGCACCACACTCTAAGATGTCATTTTTAACATCTAATTTTGTATCTTGATCATGCAACTTGTAGTAGCAACTTGGGATAAGGCCATCTGATCTAGGAGCTTAGCTATCAATACATTAGGATCCATAAAAGAATATTGGCCTTTATTTGTAGGTACTTCTTGGTGTTCATCATGTTCATTGGTAGGGGTTTTAGGAGACTCGTTTTGATTAGTCCTACAGGGAGGATTTTGACTATGATGAATCCCTTTGTAATTGAGATGAGGCATGGTCATCTCCATGGATATATTTCGAGAGACTTCCATCCCGATTGGGTGTAAGATATTCATTGTCATTGATATTTTTGATGATACATCTTGGATCTATATGCTCAACCTCAACCACATTACACTCAGCTAAGTGACCTTGTTCTAAGTGATTAAAGGGACAAGGTGGGGGTAAAGCAGAGCTTCATGGGTAAGACTACGACAACTACGAAGATTGGAATTTGCAAGATGAGAGTCATAACACTTAGGTGCGTGAAGAGGAAATGTGGGCATGAATGAATAGCCCATGGATAAGTTCAAGGGATTCAATTGAACCAAAAATATCCTACAATGAGATATTGGTGCGATCTGAAACCGAGCGCACTCGAAAACTATAATCTAGATTTAAAGAGGCCCTATGCAGAATTTACACAGGGGCCAATTGTATTAGGAAAGAAAATGGTCTAAGACAGACACAATAAGCCCTACACAAAGTTTACATAGGGGCCGATAGCATCAGGAAGGAAAATGATATAATACAAACACAATCAAGCACTAGACATTGTTTACACGAGGGGCCAATGGTGTCGGTAAAAATTGATGTTTAGGGTTTTTCTTGATTTTTAAGGTCTAAAACAAGGTAAAACTGAAAATGGATGCTTTTAACGAGTTGTGCTCGATCAGAAGGTACAAAAGGAGGTTCATGTCGGGTTCACCAAGGATGTATGGTGGGAAAAAATGTGTCTAGACAACATGCACTCTTATCATCCATTCAACTAGGGTATCGAGGCAATGAGTAAGATACGTACCAAGGTCGGCACACACAAATAGAATTCAAACGGGGTACAAAGACTGCTAAGATCGCATACCCAAAGGAAATTAACCCTTACACTATGACAACCTAAGGTTTGTAAGGCCCTAGGTCGAGAAAGAGGAAGGAACCCTATTGGGGTATCAACACTATGGGGGTGATTAAGGAAAAGATAAACATGCAAGATCTATGCTAACTGAAGTAAAGAATGCAACATAAAATAAATATCTAAATACAATATGCTAACCTAGCATGTGCATAAAATACTAAGCTAACATAAAGTGACAAGCAAAGATAGGAGACTACTCTATACAAAATGACAAGTTGAGTTAGAGCACTTACTGTTAGGGGCGGCACGATGCATCTATTTCCCAAAGGAAAATACACCAAGAAAGAATAGCTTTTGGGTGGAGAAGGGGAAATAATCTTGTCCTAACTCACTATAGATGACCCAAGAGTGCAAGCAAACTCAGACACAAAATCTATGCACTTGGGTACATTTTAAGTCCTAAAAGCATGCTAGTATTTACATGATTTCTAAGCAAGAAAACTAGTAATTGACAACTCCCTTTAGCCTTTTGATTTGTCTTCCGCAATTTTATGAGCTTTACACATCTTGCACTTTTGTTTCCATTTGACTGTTTTATCTTTATGTGGCCTCGGACACTAGCGCCAAGCACTCCTGTCCTCCTAGGTGCTCATATCCCTCTTTAAATTTTTCTTATCCTTTTTACCCCTTTCACTTCTTAATTAATTTTTATTACTTTGGGTTGGCCTTTTAGTTGTCAATTACAAAATTCAAACAAGGGAATCATATAAATACATAGTTATGTTTTCAAAATAAAGGACCAAGCACTAAGCATTACATACTATCACCTAAGTTTGCATCCAAAGGCATAAGAGCATCAAAGGCATCCATCTAGTACTCATACAAGGGACAAGGGTTGCATCACTTTTGCATACACAACATAGGAGGGGAAGTTTATTCTATTCCATCCCACACATTCTATACATTTTCTACATTCTAGATCTAGCTCGCTATCACTATACAACTTGCACAAGGGAATCCTAGGGCATCATTACACACATTATCACATAGAACTACATGGAGTCTGAGATGTAGTGCAGCGCTCAGTCGTAAGTTCACTCTTCGGGTGACCGTCGGGGTCAGTCTGAATCACCATTATGCATTTTCTTTTTAGGTTTGATGCGGTTTGTGGGTATGTGCAAGTGAACTTCTTTCTCGGAGTTACAAGTACATTCATAAATCAGAAAGTGACTCTAGATTGACCGACAGAAAGGAGATAACATCATATCGACCCTAAAAGAACCATATCTATAGCATTCACCGGATACCAACACCCAAATCTAGACACAATTACTAGGTGCTCGTGTCCTCTCCTAAGAACTCATGTCTTGTGCAATTTTTAGAGTTTGGAACCACCAACAAGCATCAACGAAACTCTCCTCGGTCTATTTCAGCTTCCCACCGCCTAAATCACTTCCATACTACTCGAAATTAGCTAAGTCTCTTTATCTCCCTCTCTTGCTTAGGGTTTCACATTTACATGTTTATTTTCTTGTGTCTTCATTGTATATTAGCATTTATACATCATTTATTATAGTAGTTACTTTTGAAATTAAGATTTAATTCTATTTATATTAAATCATTTGGTGAACTCGTTCCTTACATGCCCATTATCGGATCTTTCATGGCTTCTCCATTGTATATCCAGTTCAATTATTGATCTCCTCATTAAGTGTGTCCTAGTTGATCCTAGATTTGGACTTAACATATGTAATATGTACTTTCTCCATCAAATAGGAATTTATGCTACTCATATCAATCCATTTACTCTTTGTATCTATGGCTTTGATAATATACCTAAGCAAGTGTTGGGAAAAATCTCTCTTCCCCTTATTATGGGATCTTGCACTCTTAATGTTTTATGTCATGTTATGCATCATGATGTTCCTTATATTATCCTTATAGGCCATCCTTGGTTACATACTATGCATACACTTCTTTTTGCATGCCATAACACACAATTCCCTTACTACACATTCTTCTATGGATATTGTTATAGTAGATTCCGCACCTCATGTTGTTACTCCTTGTGATATTCCTCTTACACATGATGCTCATGAAATTACCTACATTGCACATCCTTCTCCTCTTGGGATGCACCCTAGTGTTATTGATTTACACGATCAATTATCTATTGGTACCCATGATACTCCTCCCATTGTGTCTCACTCTCGATACACTTCTATTGATCATATGCTTAGTGCTTCCAATGTTACATCTCTCTCCACATCTTCCTCACTACAAGTTAGAACATTGTATGTTGGTTTTACACTAATTCCTAATCCTCGCACTTTCCATGATCCTATGCATGATTCATTTACTATGGCTACACCTTATCTTGTTACATTCATGGGGGCCATCTATTCCCCTCTTTCTACATTTTTGTCTATGATCATAGGGGCTAGTTCATACTGCTTTATTGCTTCTAATATTCCCAAATTGCACTTATTGCTTTTCATTACTACTAATGAGCATCCCAACATTACATATGTTACACATCTTTTGACCCACATATTGATCCTTATGTTTGCACTTAATTTTTCCACTATTTCCAACACGCACAATGCTACACCTATTCTATTTTCTCCTAATGGGTACATTCTTATTGCTTATACACTTCCTATTCATCCAGTTCGGATCTTAGACTTTATTAGTTTTCCCCTCACTATGTTGACATTATTCTTTGGTAGATTTTGCAATCTTCTACCTATTCTAATTTTGCCACCATGGCATGGTCTCTCTTGCATCATCACATAAGCATATATCACTGGAACACTTGGGGGCATCACTCTTTCTCCCCCCGCCTCCTACATTATCCCTTGTTTCTATTATCTACTACCACACTTCATGCTCCGTGCTTGGGATTAATATTTCTCAACACTCCTACCCCTTTAGTACACACATTGTATCATCATTACCCAATGACACACTCTAGTGCTACAGTTCACACTTGATTGTTGAGCGCACACTTTATCCATGAACCTCACGTCCTCCACATTTAATGCTCTACGCTTCACGATAAATATTTTCTAGCATATATTATCACACAACACATTTATTTCCCGATGACGCACTCTTGTCCTATGGTTCATTCATGACTGTTGAGGGAACATTTATAAATGAACCTTATCTCATACACATCCATTGGGGGGAAACATTGCTCCTACCACCTACACATGTTGCATATCACACCATTACACTCATACAACATTTACATATCTTGGTTGCATTTATTCTTCTTTACCTTATCCTACTTACATCTTGCACTTTGTTTAGTATGTTAGACGAATACTCAGCATATCATAATCTTTATCATATACACATGCGCGTTCACTTGGTCTATGGAAGTGAATGCAGATCTCTTACAACACCTTACATGATGTATGATACTCGACATTGAATCTCTTACCAATCCCACCTAGGCTCCTGGGGGCATCTACCTTTACTCCTCTCACACTCCACATATCACAAGTTCTATTGGAACATTCTTTATTACTTCTCATTACTTTCACTTTACTTTTCACTGCTATATACATGCTTTAAAATACTATTTATCTTTCTAACATGCTAACAAGTGCTTCATGTGTAGCATTTTCCTTTACATGACTATATACAACCATGGTTATCTAATACATTTCGTTTTCTATTGTATGTTATTGTTTGTGAGCTATGCCCTATGTCTTGTTTGATCATTGTATTTTTTTGTCTGCTTTGGCCCTAAATGTCTTGTGACATTGTGAGTGATGTCCCATGTTTGAAACCACTTTCGAGATCTATCTTGTTGTCACACTTGTTTATTATATTGTATTGTATTACATGCTTTGCATGCACTAACATTTGTTAGTATCCTATTTTGCTTTCACGCGCCTTGGTTTCTACCATGCACATCCCTCACTCCCTACACATATCCATTTCAAATATGTTCCGGGTCCTCTCCTTTGGACCGCATGCTCGACAACCGTCGCAACCCCATAACCCCTACAATTTCGAGCTACATTCCATAGTAACTCGAAGACAAAATCAACATAGGAACATAGACATGTAGAAACGACCTAAAATATGACTTGGGTCCAAACACGAATGGAGACTAGTGCCCAATCCGGATAGTAGTGGTGGGTGTTTGTCCCCCAGTGCTAATGTCCGGGTAAAATATAGTCATTTTCTCGGTAAAACACAGATTCACGTCGATTTTTCAAATCAGTTCTCTCAATAGTAGGCACTCACCTCTTATTACAGAGCTCAATCTATCAATTACATTTCATGGTTACAGAATTGGAATAAATCAAAACAATCGAAACAAATTGAAATAATTGGAACAAATCAAAACATGTCATCTACAATGGCACTTTGGGAAGCAGTCATGGAATGAGGGAAAAATTATACCTCTCTCCCCAACACTCTTCTCCCTTGGAATGAGATCGCCCAAAAAACTTGCACTTAGCGTGAGATCGCCCAAAAACTCGCTCTTAGCGTGAGATCGCCAAAAAAATTGGCCTTCACAAAGCATTTCAGACATCTTTCTATCATTTTACACTCTCATACATCAGGTGCACAGTTTCCTTTATTACTACTTTTGCACACTTTTACATACTTTACACGAGTTTTCATATACGGGACTTTGACTACTCATTCACTCTTCTTTTACAGTTCATCCTTAATACCCAACAAGGATCGGCTTACATCAAACATGGGGTCTAACAATGCATTACACATACGTTTCACCCTTACTGGACCACTTCCCTTTCCTAGTCTTCATGCTTCATATGCGATCACTCCACGCTTCATTTGTCCACTGGCACGCTATCGACTACACACTTCTCTACAAGGTTACAAGGTATGCATCTTCTATCTAATTTATGTTATCGAGTATTCACACAACAACATAAAGTGGGGGATGTAGACATAAAATCTATGCACTTGGGTACATTTTAGGTCCTAAAAGCATGTTAGCATTTACATGATTTCTAAGCAAGAAAAATAGTGATCGACAACTCCCTTTAACATTTTGCTTTGTCTTCCACATTTTTATTAGCTTTACACATCTTACACTCTCTTGACATTGACTATTTTTTCTTTCTATGGCCTCAAACACTAGCTCCCAGATGGGACACTAGCATCGACGTTCATGTCCTCCCCGGGCGCTCATGTCCCCCTTTATCTTTTTCTTATCCTTTTGGACCTATTTCACTTCTTAATTACTTTTTACTACTTTAGGTCAGCCTTTCATTGTCAATTACAAAATTCAAACAAGGGAATCATATAAATACACAGATTATGTTTTCAAAATAAAGGACCAAGTACTAAGCATTACATATTACCACCTAAGCTTGCATCCAAAGGCACAAGAGCATCAAAGGCATCCATCTAACACTCATACAAGGGACAAGGGTTGCATCACTTTTGCATACACAACATAGGAGGGGAAGTTTATTTTATTCCATCCCACACATTCTATACATTTTCTATATTCTAGATCTAGCTTGTTATCACTGTGCAACTTACACAAGGGCATCCTAGGGCATCATTACACACACTTTCACATAGAACTACATGGATTCTGAGATGTAGTGCAACGTTTGGTTGTAAGTTCACTCTTCGGTGACCATCAAGGTCAGTCCAACTCCCCATTTTGCATTTTCCTTTTTAGGTTTGATGTGGTTTGTGGGTATGTGTAGGTGAACTTCTTTCTTGTAGGTTACAAGTACATTCAAATATTGGACAATGAATCCATAAGCGGCCAAGACAAGAAAGGACAATGAACATCATCCAATCCTGAAAGAACCAGATCCACAACATTCACTTGGACACCATCGCTTGAGATCTAGACACCGGTCTTTAGGTGCTCTTGTCCTCGCTTGCACACTCTGTCATATGTAATTTCGAGTTTAGAACTTCCAACGAGCATCGACAAAACTCTCCTAAGTCCTGCTTTACTACTCACCCGCCCAAATCACTTCGGACTACTCGTAAATCAGCTAATTCTCCTTATATCCCTCTCTGCTTAGGGTTCCACATTCGCATGCCCTGTTTTCTTATGCCTTCAATGCATATTAGCATTTTTACATCATTTATTACAATATTTACTCTTGAAATTCAGATTTACTTCCATTTATATTAAATCAAAACCAATCCAACAAGAAGAAGATCCAATCCAAGAGTCAAGATGGTAGAAATCCAAGTGGTGAGCGAGCATATGCAAGTTGGACGCAAAAGAGCAGAGCTAATGGTGAGTTCCCATATGTATTTTTGCTATCTCCTTTTGTGAAAATATCTTTTTGGTATTTATACGAGATGCGATCACCTATGGGCGAAAGCGTCACCATGAATTTGAAAATGCACCAACACAATCACCTGTGAGCAATGGCATCACTAGGGAGGGAAATGATAAGGGGTGTGTGCAATGTGTCGTGAAGAACAAAGGAAAATCAAGAATAATATGGTCATGAACAAGTAAGGTGTCAGAAGGATGTGAAGAAAATCAAGAAGATAAGAGCAAAATAAGGTGGATAAATAGGACCAAAAGTCATTCTCTCTCCATGTATCATCCCTAACCCAATGGTTACGTGAATAACCATACCCCTATCCTAGAACAAGCCCCTTAAGGCACTCATTCCCAAAAATAGATGCATTAGTGACCTCTAACCTAGAAGAGAAATTATTAGTAACATGTATGAAAATATAAAGCATGAAAAATTAGGTGTATACAGATTGCAATATTTCATCTTTTAACAAAGTGATGATTGTGTCTAATGTTTATTCTACATATTCAAGTGTAAGCACGGAAGGTGGTGCTAGAAGTGGCCCACCTCTAGACCTTGTTGGATCACTAGGGAAATTCCTTTGTAGTGTAGATTGTGTTTTTTTCTGCTCCCTTCTTCTCAAGAGACATCACCGAGGGCAAGGACCTTTGACACGTCACTCTTTCTAATGCTCTTGTAGTCATTCTAGATGGGGCTTGCCACATTTTCACTACTATCTTGCATAGCATTAGTGCGAGAGTGAGGCTCGACACCACCTTGCCATTAGATCTTGTTGTTACCTCCCATGGGAAATGAATTCCTTTGGATGGCCTTAGCTATTTCACTACCTTGGGGGCAAGAAAAATAATCTAAAGAAATGAATAAAGGCACATAAATCATTTCTACTATATGGGATCCCATTTCAATTAGCTAGGACCTTCTAGATAGTGGGTGGGGCAAGCCTAGAAAAAGATATCTTCTACCTTTAGCTATGTTTAAAGCTATTGCTTAATTATTTGTGTTCTTATTTTTTTATGTGATCTTGCAATTGGTTGGTTTCTATGAGCTCAATTTTATATGGTCTCTTTTTCCTTCGAGATGGTTTAAACTTTAGGTGTGCTTTCATACTACCTATTTTTTTGTGAATAGTTGTACTATTTTATTATTAGTAATATATAAGCTATTTCATCAAAAAAAAAAAACAAAAAAAATGGGAAACATATCCGTAATGAATAAATTGTAATTTCCACGATAGTATTGGATTAACACTTGCATGTTAAATCATTGTATGTACTTTATGAACATTGTTATTCATGTATAGAAACATAAAAGGGAACATTTAAATATAAGTTGTTATAAATTGACACACTTGAACTATGTTGATTAATTGAACTCTAATTGCTCATATTTTATTGTATTGGTTCTCGCATGTTAATGTTTGTATAGAGGAATCATATAACTAGGAAATCAAGAGGGTGTCGATTTTTGTCCTCGATTGTATGTAAAGTGATTGCAAATCACAAGTTTAAATTTTCTTATGGTGATTTTCCAATCATCTCGCTAGGGGTTTCTACATTTTATATCCATCACAAAGTGATCACCATTTAAAATGTGTATAGGATCTCAAACACTCCAAAGTTAAATCATGAGATTGTGCAAGATGGGTAGCCATTGAAATTGATTGTGAAAGATTGGGTTATGCTCCAAAAAGATTGAGATAGATGTCAAATCTCTATAAACCATGAATCGCACGAAAGAGACATGAAGCTCTTAGAAATGTGAGAAATTAGGGAGAGTGAAGCTTGCCTACTTGAAATGGGAAGAGTGCTCACTTTGACAACAAGATCCAAGACTAACCATGAAGGTATGAAAACAAAAATCAATGTGAAAATAAGATTAGTTGCAAAAATAGAGCATGAGGCTCAATTTTGGCAAGATGGCCATTAAAGGTAAGGAATGGTTGATGGGATTGAAGAAGATATTACATAAATCTGGTATATATAGGGTGTGTCAAATGCATCTCTAAGTGATACAAAAATAAAATAAAATTAATGAGGTTGTCATAGATCTTGAAATCTATAAAATGTATTCTGCCCTAAATTATAGTTTTTTTATATTTGGAGAGTAACAAACAATTCCAAGAGTAATTCAGAGCATTTCTTCATATAAAAATGAATTTACATCACTTAAACTCTATTTGAATTAATTGATCTAATATGGAGTTTGGTGGGCCCATGGAATGGACTAGATAGGGTTAGACAACATGTTTAATTAATTCTCTTGAATTAATTTTTTTAAGATATTGGTAAAGGAAGGGTTTTTGGCAAGGACTTTACACTAATACATAATCAAAACATTAAAGGGGTATTAAACCTAGATAAAAGAAGTAACAACCATAAGAACAAAACAACATATTATAAAGCTACAGAGAAAAACTAGCCCAAAATAACACAAAAAAAAAACATAATAATTAGAAACCCCAAGCCAAATAACAATCTAATTCAAAAGGTTGTTGGAAGCCTCCTTTATTTTGTCCATCACTTTGTGCATCTCCTACAACATAGTATCTCTTTGATCTCCAACTTTCCCACTTTCTCGAGCTTTTATGTCGAATATCCTCTTGAGAAGAGAGGAGAGTGATTATTATGTTACCTTGGATGGTGTTGCTCAAAAGAAGCTATCGAAGAATATAAGGACGGTGACACGTTGAGAAAGAACATTTTCTCCTCTTCAATTTTGTTCACTTTTTCATACATATCTTCCCTGTTGATTTCTAGAATTGATTCCATCTCTCTTAATCCCTTTAAGGCCTTTAATATTCTCCTTCATCACTCTAAGATCTTTCCTCGTCCATTTTATCACATCTTTATGGAGTTTCATCTCATTGTGAATGTAGTTGTTTGTGCTTTACCTTTTTGATATTTTCCATCTCTTTCCCCATAGAGAGGAGACTGCGGGTAGTTATAACCCTATCATTGTTGGAGTGATTCTAATGTTCTCTCGAATTAATTGAATTTCTAATAAAACAAGATATTAATATTTGTTTAAATGTCATATCATAAGTATTAAATGGGTCACTTTGTTAAGTGAGTGACATCTCTAGTTTGTAGGCCCTAAAGTCATGTTGTGAGTGAATTAATTATTTTTATAATTAATTAATGATGTAAAGTGAGAATCACATTTAAAAGCATATTATGTAAACACTCCAATATATATGAAAAAGTGCAAAGTGAGTGTTAATGAGAAATTAGGGTAAGTGGTGTGAAGTGGAGGCTAGGTTATGTTAGCTTTAATTACAAGTAGTTGTGTAAGCTCGCTTGAGTAGAGGTTTATAAAAGAGAAAAGAAAATGTAAAGAGAGTTCTTTCCCTCCTCCCATAATGCTAGAAACTACAATATATTTCCTTTGTTATTTGGAGTTATGTATGAATGAAGTGTGTTTAAAATATCAAATAAATTTCTCTTTACATATATTTGTCTTCTTTGTAAACTTTGTGTTGCAGGAATTTAATAGTGGGCTTTGTACCACATATATGTGAGAAATATTGATAGAATTTGTAGCTATTAATATTTTAATTTATTTTCTAGAGTATTGTAGAGAGGAGGAGATTGGATTTTCCATTTTGTTTGTGAGATTTTGGGATATTATCTGCAGCAAAAGGTCTCTTACTCTTCCATTTCTTCCACTTTTCCTCCATTTCCCTTCATTTCATCATTTTTCTCATTTTTGCATTTCTTTGGTGCTTTCTAGTTAAAAATAATTTTAAAACCCCAAAAAAACATCATACGAGTGAAATTCCCCACTTAAAATTAGAGGAAAATCAACCTTTTAATAGTAATTTTCACATGTAGCTGGTTTTTTGTTGTTGTCCATTGCCAAAATTCTAAAAAATCGGCAGTTATGAAAACCCATGCCGATAGTTGGCAACTCCACTAGGGAGAGATAGTACCTTTTACTTTTAATTTCAGAGATAGTACCCTTTACTTTTAATTTCAGATATTTTAAAACACCTCTTCTAGCATGGACATTTGGTGGCAAAGAGAGACAATAAACAAGGAAAATTTCACAAAGCATCCCAAACTTGAGACTAATTGGATTCTTGTAAATGATGGTGCCGATGGAAATGTTTTCCTTTTATATCTACCTTCATAGAAAATATAATTCTTGAGACTTTTGATGATGCTAAAAGAGTACAATTTTGTACAATTTTTGTGGTGATGTAAAAATCTTTTAAAAAAAAAAAAAAAAAAAATGCCCTCTTCGAAATCTGCACAAGGTGGATAAAGTTCAACAAGAAGAAGAAACAGATGGCAGTGTTGAGCATAAGCACAAGGAAAATTTTGATCAGCCAAGTATCAATCAACAAAACATTTCATGTGATATTGAGTGCCATGACGTTTTGGTCCCAAGCCCACCTTTGTAAGTGACTAGAAATGATTTGGTTCACCCATTTACAATAGAAGAGCCACATGTATCCCTATGTATGAATTAAATTTGAATATAATGTTGAATAAATAATGTTTAATTTCCTATGAGTTTATTTGCTAAAACTCTACACCAAATTTACATTTGGTATTAGAGAAGGGATTACCAACCGAATTTGTTATGAAAATTAAGGTATCAACTTCGTAGGATTCATATGCTTAGTACACTATCGGCTCACTGTCAATGTTGTAATGGCTACCTTGACTTCAGCTTTGTAGTCATCAAAGTTTTGGATTCATCACTTATTGGTGAATTGCTGATCCACATTCCAAAGGCTGAGCAGTCTGATTGTGGTGGGATAGTGTGTTGATATTTTCAAATAATGATCCGTCACTTGCATTGAAGAATTGGCGGTATAAGGATCTGCGCTCACCCTTTGCAGTCAAATATTCGAAGTCCCTATCAGACTTTGTCATGTCCCCAGTCACGTTTTTGCCTTGATATTATATTTCCCGCATCACATCACGTCTATTAGATTTCCTGCAGATGCTCACTTTCATTTGACTTATCTTACATCCAAGACTTCCACCTTGCCATGTTTTCCTAGATCAGGCTGCATTCGAATCGACTTGTTGATCAACTCCCATTTGGTAGATTTTAGTGGTAGATAAATCACGACCTCTCTGTGCATTCCAGTTAGGTATGGTTGCGGTACTTCATAGCAGTAACAATGTAATAATCCATGCATTGGCGTCTACCCATAACCAATTTGCATGAAGTTCCATCTATATGTTCAATGCAACTAGGCGTTCATTCAAGATTCAATTCCTGTTATGAGTTATTGATCATAAAGCAGTATGATATAGTTAATAGCGAGTCTTTAGTTTGTTTTGAGTAAAGAATATTTTAAAATATTAATATGTTAAAGTATGTCTTTTTAAAGTTTATTTGATTCTTTATGAAGTACAATTTTAGAACAGGGTTATATGTTATATAAAAACATGTATGTTTTTCATTAAAGGTGGGTGTATCTTTATTAGTCAAGTTCATAGGTCTTTTTGGGTCAGATCCATTTGTTATTAATTCCAATATTTAGTTGGAATTTACTATTAATTTTTGTATGTCATTCAAAACATAAAAGTTGAAAGTGTGTCAATATTGTGTCATCTAGTGCCATTTAGGTCTAAGGTCTCGTCAAAGTTAAGAGTCCAAATTTTTGTCCTTGTAAAAGCCTAAAAACTATTTTTTTGTCCAGATTTCAATTGGACGCAATATTGCTTGTACACAAATTCCAAGTCAAAATTATGGGGTTTTGTAAAATTGAGCTCCGTGATCAAATCGGCTAAGTTAATAGCATTGTAATGGAGGAAGGACACAATGGAGGATGAAGGATGATCAACATTTTCTCGCCATCCACAAGCTTACGAGACCACAAAATGAAGTTGTGGCATGTGTGTTTTCAGTGATTTTTGCAAAATTTGTTTCTCTAATGTGTTATGCTGATATGTTTGGAGTACATGTTTTAGATGTTGGTGTGATTGAAACAAGAACATAAGTAGTTTTCCTATTCAATTCTAATGAGTGAGAATCATTTCATTTTGTAATCCCATGATGAAAAACATAGTGGAGAACATAAAGCAAAAAGTAATTTAGATCATGGATCTTGAAAAGGTTTGTGGATAACTAGAAAACCACATGAGGTGAACAATTGATGAGTTCTTGTTCATGTCCAGTTAGCAGTAAACCTGCAGAAAACCTTGGAATGATGATGAGAGATTCCTTTCATTTTGATCAAGATCATGAGTCAAAAGAATTGATCATACCACCGAGTCGGGCATACTACAATTGAAGGTGAGAAAGTTTTTCTACCATGTTCACACTAAGGGGGAATGTTAGGAATTCACATTTATTAGTGCTCAAAGGTTATAATCTAATAATGTGAATTAATTTTAATATATTACGTAAGTTGTACTTACCCCACATAAATAGTTATTGTTAGAGTGTTTGTAGCGAGACTAGTTATTCCTACCCCTTTACATGGAGTGCAAGAGGCCTATATAAGTGTATCCTTTTGTATGGATTCAATTTGAGTATAATTTTGAATCAAATATGTTTAATTTCTTGTGAGTTTCTTTACTAAAATCTTGTACCAAATTTACGTAGAAAATATGTTGTTATTATATATTATCCCATATAAGAATTAAAAACATATGCTTTTAAGTAGTGAATAAAACATATGAATGGAGAGCGAGGAGGTCATGGTGAGCTAGGATATTAAAATGTGAAAGAGTGAGAATCTAGGGAGTTTTAGAGAATGTGGATCTAGTATGTGTGGAAATCTAGGTGGACCCTAGGGGTGTTGGAACCCAATAGTGGAGAGAAGAAGGGCCCCAATGTAGGGCCTTCCCCCATAGTACAAAGCTCTCAAAAAGAACCGTAACTAGCCACGGGTAAGTATTTTTAAGGATTCTTCTTGGGTTTTCTACGCCTATTTCTCTCATTCCTAAATGGGATACTAATGGGTTAACACTTGATAATACTAACATGTTGGTTTTGCAATCCATTGAAAATATGGAAAATGTTTTGATTAGAAAGATTATGGGGGATAGACCTAACATAGACACAATTAGAGATTGGGCAGTGAGGAGATGGTCTCCTAAAGGACAAATGGAAGTTTTTGCACTACCCCATAGTTTCTTCATTTTTAGATTAAATATTGATGAAGATTGGATGCACATTCTTGTAGGGTGGGCCTTACTTTTTGGTAAAACAAGTACTTATTTGAAGAAGTGGTCTCGAACTTTGATCCACCAAAAGAACACATTAATTAGTTTTGATATGGGTTCGTTTACCAAGGATTCTGCTTGAATTTTGGGAAGAAGATATCATGAGAGGTATTTCTTGTGCTTTGGGTTCCTTTATGGCATTTGAAAATGCCAAAGCTAGAACTAGTTGATTTGTACTAGATTATGGGTTTTATTGTGGGTAGAATCAAATTTACCCTCTCCAATCATGGTTAAATCTAAGTTGGGCCTATGGGTTCAAAATATTGAGTTCGAAAACATTCCTAATAAGTGTAAAAAATATAATGGTTGGGGACATCTTGCTTCATCTTGTCCCTTAAAGGTCTCCTAGGTATGGAAAAAGCATGAGGAACCAACTAAAGAAATAGTTCATCCTTCTTCAGGGAAGGTTTTAACACTGGTTAAATCTTTAGCGTGTAATCAAGCTTATCCTCAGAACCTTGTCAAGGATGGATCTTGTGTCAATCAATCTGAGATTGCTTGGGTGCCTTCACCCAAGGCTACAAGCTCATAATTTTTTTTTCAGAAAGGTAACTTTGGTGTAAATGGTGAAAATTTGAGATCCCCCTCTATTGATTTGGGGGAGATCCCAATGTCGATCCTTACTCCTATGGCCTCTACGTATGAAACTCCTCCGATGACTTCTAGATCTAGAAAGTTAATGGAGAAATTTGTTTCCCTTCAAAAGGTTGCTAGCAATTTAACCCTCAATGGATCTACGCTGCAAAAAACCCAGTTAATTTATTTGAAGATAGCAAAGTAATGATGAAAAACAAGAAGTTTCTCCGTAAGAATCTATTCTTCTTTTGATTATTGAAGCTATGGAACAAAAGGAGGGTGTGAATGGGGAAATCAATACTAAGAGAAATTCTTTAGCTTTAATGGTTTTAAATGGCCCAATGATTGAAAGAAAGCTTAGTCACCACTTCTTGGAAACAAAGAAATAGAGGTACCAAAATCTTCAAGAAAACTAGGAACCAAAACATAAAGCCCATGGTGGAAGAATCTAGAAAAGTTAACACAACAAAAAGAAATCCATAAAGGTGAATACTCAGAGAGAGATTGTAGATGAACGCAATAGAAATTGGATACGAAAAGTCTTAAAACCATTTCTAATAAATAAAAATGAAGTTGATACCATGGAATATAAGGAGGCTTAATATCCGCACAAAACATAGATTGTTAAAGAATTTAAGGAAGATACATAATCATGATGTTTTGTTTATTCAAGAAACTAAAATGTCTACAAATAGTTTCAATGGGGCAAAAAAGTTTTTTTGGAAAGAAGCGATTGTGGTAACAATCCGTTCTTTGGGAGCTTCGGGTGGTTTGGTTATTTGTAGGAATCCTAAGTTTTTAGAGGTAATGTTTTACTCAATATCCCCATCACATAGTAGTTTTACTATGTGATTTAATCAATAGCTCTTTCTATGCAATGTCAAATATCTATGCTCCTAACAATGGACTTGAAAGAAGAAAGATATGAACCAAAATTTCTACTTTCAAGAAAATTTCCCAAGATTACAGTTGGCTTTTAGTGGTGACTTCAATACCCCATTATTCCCTTCAAAAAGGTGAAGGTACTATGGA
The DNA here is from genome assembly GCA_018340775.1 of Taxus wallichiana var. yunnanensis. Taxonomy (NCBI): domain Eukaryota; kingdom Viridiplantae; phylum Streptophyta; class Pinopsida; order Cupressales; family Taxaceae; genus Taxus; species Taxus wallichiana. The sequence continues at coordinate 168,579,986 of CM031237.1, forward strand.
TTTTACTAAAAGTATGGAAGACTTGGATAATCTTATTTGAGAGAATGGATTAAAAGATGTTGATTTGAGAGGGTAAAATTTTACTTGGTTGAATAGACGAAAGGGGATAGTTTAATCCGAGGTCAAATTAGATAAAACCCCGGTCTCTTGATTGGTTGAAATTTAATTTTAAGTTTTCCTCCCTACCAAGAATTGGTTGGATTGTCTTCTTCCCCAAGAAGAAAAACTCCTTTCGATTTGAAAATTGGGTCACTAATGAAGACATCCAAATTCTAGTGAGAGAATGGTGGAACATTGGTGTCAAAGGTACCACTATGTTCAAGGTGGCCACAAAGATGAAGAAAGTTAAATATAATATCAAAAATGGAATAGAGAATTCTTGGGTAACATCTTTTCCCTCAAAATTTCTCTTGAGTTTTAAATTAAAAATCTACAAGACTCTATTGAAAGGAATGGTATGGACCAAGATTTTTACAGTTGGGAATTTTTTTGATGGCAAACTACCATAATATGCTAACAAAAGAAGAAATTTTCTAGAGACAAAAATCAAGGACTACTTAGCTTAAAGAAGGAGATAAAAGTACTTGTTTTTGCATCTCTACCTTGAAGAGAAGAAATTCTAACAAAATTAACAAAAATTGTATCAAAGATGGTGAAATTAATGAAGAACATGATGAGATTAGATTGGAAGCAGTTCATTCCTTCAAAAATCTCCTTGCTCTTGATGATTTACCTCTCAAGAGTGCAGATTACTTCTTAGAAAAAATACCCTCTTTGATCTCTAAAGAGGATAATTTCTCTCTTTCTAGACCGGCCACTTTTGAGGAAGTTGAATTTGTTGTTTTTCCTTTAAAAGAAGACAAAGCTCCAGGACTAGATGGTTTCTCATCCACTTTCTTCAACTACTTTTGGGATATTATTGGACAAGATGTTTTCAACACAACATTTGAATTTTTTAAAATAAATCTCTTCTCAAAGAACTTAATTGCATCTTTCGGCATTGATTCCCAATAGTGGTGGAGCTATGAGTTTTGGTAATTTTGGACCAATTAGCCTTTATAATACCATTTTTTTCTAAAATCTTGGCTCTTAGGTTACAACAATTCTTACCCACTGGTTTTAGATCATCAAGGGGTTTTGTTATTGTGCGAAAAATTCAAGATGAGATTTTTACTATTCATGAGACGATACACTTGATTTCACTTTTTGTGAATTTATTTCATTCCTTTTTAAGTTTTAAAAATGTTTAACTAACATACATAAAAAATGATGAAATAATGTAACAAGTGGATATTATGATTTAATTAACTTCCAACATTAATTGCACAAATTAGAATAATGTTTTTCAAAGTGACTATTGATCTAACAACTATAAAAACAAAAGGGAGAATTACACTTAGCTGATTTTGTGTGGATCTAGAAGAGTTTGGATGATCTAAATACAAGAACAAGATGATATGAGACTGAAAATGTTTTGTAACAAAAACTAACACTTCAGCAATTGAACCTGGTCAAAATCGTACAACTAGGTCAAAATGGTATATAGTCTTGGAATTTCTTGAAATCTGGGTATGTAACTTCCTGAGTGCTTTATCGCTCGGAAATGAGCGTCGATGTGTGTCTTTGTGTGTTGGTCTTTTTTTTTTTTTTTACCTTCAAAATGGCTTTGTAAACTCTGCTTAAACCCTAGAACCCTTGTACTTCAAGAAGAAGATCATGTAAAACAAATTTAGGTGGGTTGTGGGAACCCCTGTGCACCGCCAATGTCGCCACTACTCCAAAGAGGGATCAAATTGTACATTGTTCCCATAGTACATGATATCTACCATAATGCAATCAAAACTTGACAATCATGCTTTGACAATGCTTTGCTTGAGTTTCACTTGCTCAAATACTTGGAAATGATTTTGCTTGCTTATACAATGAAGATGGAGGTTCCTACACTTGGAAGGACACTTCCGCACTGTAGAGGGTGATTCCCTAATGGATACTCTGAGTTATTTCACATTTTAGGGATATTGGAGTGTTTTTTGTGCTTGCTTTTACACGAGGAGTTTTAAAGTTTTATTCCTTAAATGAGGTATGATTTACTTACTTATATATGCTTTTGAAGGTTATTATGCCATGAAAGGATGACCAATGGGATATCTTTGCTCATAAAAATGTGATAGGATGGAAAGAATTAGCCCAAAGCATGTCGGTCCAAAGTTGAATAGTAGGGTCAGCTTGTAGATTTGTATAAACTAGCCTAAAATGGCGAGTTTTGATTGAGAGGACAAAAACATGTTTAACTTTATGGGTCGGAGGATGAATGTTTTTAGGTGTGTTTTATATTGTTAAACTTAAGAAATTAATCACAGAGAGGTGTGTAAAGATAATAAAGTAATCTAAGAGCTACCAGGGTGTGCTAAGTAAGAGTGAAGAGAGTGCATTTGTACATACAAGTGTGTAATGTCAAGATCAAGTAATGTCAAAGGATAGATTGTCAAGTTTGAGTGTCTACAACATCATATCTATAATAAGAAAAAGGAGGCTATGGTCTTGAAATTAGACATGAACAAAGCTTATTACCGATGTTCTTGGAGTTTTATTGATAATGTTTTTGAAAAATTGGGATTCGATTCCTCCTTTAGGACACTTGTGTTAGAATGCATCTCCACCCCCTCCTTTTCTATCCTAATTAATAGTAGCCGACGGTTTCTTCTAAAGCTTCAGGGGCCTCGGACAAGGAGATCATTTATCTCCTTTCATCTTCATTATTATGGTGGATACCCTTATTAGATCTTTTTCTCATGCCATAACTTTAGGATTCTTAAATGTGTTAATCCGGTAGTGGGTTACACCAATACAACCCACCAATAAATTTTTGATGATACCATTGTTATAGTTGAGGCATCAACCGATGAAGCTAAGAATTTTAAGTTAATGTTGGATGAGTATCAAAATATTTTAGGGCAGCTTATCAATTATGAGAAAAGCTCCATCTTCTTTTTAACACCCCGAACCCAAGAAAGCCAATATTTTACACGTTTTTAGATATTGTGAAAATAATCTTCCCTTTGATACTTAAGTATGTCCATTGATGCTAGAAAGATTCATAACCATGATTGGAATTTTCTGATTGAAAGGTTCCATAAAAATCTTGTTGGTTGGATAGGTTGTCTCCTCAACCAAGCATGTAAACTTCAACGTCTCCAAAGTTCATTGTAGATCCTTCCCATTTATATCATGTCTTTCTTCCACCTACCTTCTATGTTGGTTGATTGTATTGAGAAAATGAAAAAAGTTTTTTTTTTTGGATTGGTTGGGAAAAAATGGGATTCATCTTATTTCCTAAGATAAAGTTTTGAGACCTAATATCTTTGGAGGGCTTGGCCTCAAAAAATGGTTCATGGTGAATAAATCTTTGTTGGCCTAGAAGCTTTGGCATTTGTACCATGAATCGGGGTAATGGATTACAATTTTAAAGAATAAATATTTAAAGGATGATCCTCTATATGGATAAGTTTATGATAAGGACTCTAGCTCTTGCTTGGGAAGTTGTTAACCGTATTTAAAGATTTGTTGCAATTATTTGCACATGGAAAGTTAGAAATGGAAGAAACATCGAATTTGGGATGACTTATAGTTAAAAGATAAACCGCTTAGGCAATTTTCCCTTGGAATTTTATAGTGAGAAGATTGAAAACATGGTGGAAAACTACTTGACTTCAATGCAGGGGGAAAAAGATGGAAACACTTATCTATTAGAGGATTAAATAAGGAAGAAGATGAAAGCTTGCAAGATCCGAATAAGAATTTAAATTCCATATTTGTGGGCCATTATACAAGTCGAGACCAACTTATTTGGAGTCTATCAATAACCGCCGATTACAATGTTAAATTTGTTTATTCCCTGCTTTACAAAGACTATAAGAGTAACTTTAATTGGGCTAAAATTTGGAATAGTTCAATCATCTCGAAGATTAATCTCTTTTTGTGGCTTTCTCTTCATGAAATATAATTGATATGTAAATGAAGGAAATCTAAGGAGTTGATCATGTAAGAGCAATATGCTACCTAGTACCAATGTACATACAATACTAAGCTAACATAAAGAATGGGAAAGGAGATGAACTAATCTATGCAAAATGATAAAGAGGGTTAGAGCACTTACCTGCAGGGTGGTCGTTGATGCATCTATCTCTCTAGACAAATAGTACGCCGAGAGAGAATCGCTATGGGTGGAAAAGGGGAACATCGTTCTTGTCCTAAAGTTCTATAGATGACCTAATCATGCAAGCAATCCAACAACCAAGAAGAGTGTCTAATCCAAATCAAATGCAAGATAGACCAAGAACAAAGTAAGAAGATGCAAAGATGGCACAAAAGAGCAAAGCATATGGTTATTCGTTCATGTCATTCCTTTCTTCCATTACATGAGATGTCAAGGTGTGATGTGCATATATACCCGACGCCATCACTCGTGGGCGATGGTGTCGGCCAAGGGAAAACCTAACACCGACACCATCGCCCATAGGTGATGGTGTCGGCCAAGGACAACCCTAATGTCAAGTGGGGTAAAAATGTGTCATGGATCAAGGGTAAGTCAGCGGAATAAGTGTCAATGACAAAATCAAATGCAAGCAAGTGTCGAGAGTGCTAGTGTGTGCAACATAAAAGGACTGATGGAGGCAAGGGTAACTAAGGCTAGGGCTACATAGCGGTACGTCTCTCTATGTACTGTCTCTAATCCCATAATGACCATGTGTATAGTCATACCCCATTCCCAGCATGCCCCTTAAGGCACCCACTCAAGAAATAGATGCATCAACGACCCTTATTTGCACAAGAGTTGTTAGTAACAACGTGAAAAATTCAATGTATACAAGTAGCACCTTATAAAAGAGTTGATTTGGGCAACCACAAGATTGATAGGAAGAGACTTATGAAAACCACAGTTGGGGACTCAAAGACTTGGTAGAGATTGCTAGTGTAACTCCTATTCTTAAATATCCAAACCTAATGCTCCAAAGATAGTCCCCTAAGTATAAGTAAAACTACCTCTTAAACCTTTAAGACTTTAAGAGCAACTTGGTGAGTGCAAGGAGACCGATAGATAATGGTGTGATGTGTCGGAAATGCTCAAAGAACGCCTATAAATAATGGTCATTATTAGATATTCGCAATTGCTTATAGCCAATCTGCAGCGAGAAGTCGGCCATTGAGAACTATAGTCGATAGTATCAACCATGGTTGATGTTGTTGGCCTTATGTAATAGCAAATCAGGAGTTTTAGGGGAAGGACCAAGAGGTGGAGGAAAGAATCGAAAGATGATGAAAAGGTGATTTGATGGAGGTATGAAGGTGTTGTAAGTGGATATGCAGGTGATAGTAAGAGGATAGTAAGTTGATGTCAAAAGAGATGGTAGATGGGAGAATATCTAAGGTAGCAAGGACTGCACATCAAAGCTCTCTTATAAATACCACTAACTAGCCCAACTGTTTTTTATTATTTCCACCCCAAGAATGCCTCATGAGACATCACTCAAAGGGGTTATTGCACCAATGGTGCATGTGAAGAAAAAATTAAATAAGAGTGCAAAATAAGCTGTATACAAATAGTAAGAAACATATTGTTTATGCGAAAAATTGTGTTCAAATGGATGTGAGCAAGTCTCTTCTTTAAAAAGTTAGGTTAAAATCGCTTGAGACAGATATGTTCGATCAGCCTCTAAACTATAAGAATCTCTCATTCTGATTTTTGATGAGCCATTTGGCTAAAGACTACTCATAGGCTGCAATTATTGAAAAGGAAAGGGAAAAGGGGGAATTTTAAGTAGTTAAAAGGAAGAAAAACCATGAACGTGAATCCAAAGGGAAGGACAGCGTTTAAGAGTAAATAAAAATGATGGTCTTCAAGAAGGTTTAAACCCTTTTGCAATTTTAGTATCAAGAATCAAAGATTTACAGGAACAGGGATGATAGGAACATCCGATAACATGGTGGAACTTGTTATCAATACTCATGTTGTTCAGGTAGATGACCCAACCGAGGCTTTTATTATGTGACTAACATCGTATGATCTGGATAATGAAGCTTTTGTTTTCCCAAAGGCATGTCCAAGAACTTTAATGCAAAAGAACAAAAGCCCTATGATAAGGCAGACAAGAAGGTTGTTGACAAACAGGCGGTAGGGAATTTGGAAAGGGGTAAACCCGCCCTTTGTTCCTGTAGGAAGCAAATTGATAATGTCTTTTGTGCTTTTGATATTGTTGTTCTGTTTAGCCATGTTAGCTAGCATGGTGGGTAGCTTTTTGAGCCATGTTTTTACATGCATTGGATACCGCACTGGGAATACCTACCGGGCACCCTTTTGTTGTAGCCATTTATATTTTATTAATTGATATTTATGGATGCATTATAAAAATAAAAATTTAAAAGTTTAAATATAGCCGAATGCACTGATTTCAAGAAATGAAATTTTAAAAAAATGTATATTGTTGGGAAAATTCGTTTCTTTTGATCCTGTTTCTGGTTGACATTCTGTTGTGGTCTTGGCTTTGAATTTCTGTGATTTGAAAAGCTCGTGATAGGTAGCATATTGAAGCAGCAGAGGCATTCAAACAAGCATTTATGATAGAAGCGAGCACAGAGAATGTTACCAGTCCTCGTGTTGATGTATTGTTACTGTTAGCCTCTTAACTCCAGGAGGCGTTGAGATGCTATTTTGGCCAACTTTAGATTAGAATGCAATCGGGAGGCAAAAGCAGAGCCCCCAAACACTAGCACCTGGTACTGCTTGTAATGGCATTCTTTGTATGAAATCGTATGCCTGGTCGAGATGCCCAGCACGAGCAAGAAGGTCAACCATGGATGCATAGTGCTCTACTGTGGGCGTTGTGACAGAGTTGAAGCATTTCCACCCCGCTTCCACCATACCAGCATGGCGGCATGCCCCAAAACTCCAACAACCGTTACATCATCTGGTTTATTTTCCGTCCATTGCATTTGGGCAAAGAGTGCAAGTGCGTCCTCAACGTAGCCATGCATTCCATATCCTGTAATCATTACATTCCACGAAACCACATCCCTGTCATGCATTTTATCAAACAATTGGCGAGCAGCTTCTACGCTTCCACATTTGGCATACATATCTACAAGTGTGTTCCCTACCGAAACTTGCGACTCAAACCCTTTTCTTAATATGTAAGCATGAATTGATTTGCCTTGTCGCAAAGCTCCTAAATGTCCGCATGCAGGAAGCACGCTGAGCACGGTGACTGAATTGGGTGTCATACCCATTAGCGGCAATTGAGAAAACAGTGTGATGGCATTGTTCGCCTCTCCATTCTGCGCATATCCGCCAATCATTGCAGTCCATGTTACTACATCTCTTTTCAACATTATATCGAAACATTGCCGTGCTGTCTCCATCCTTCCGCATTTAGCATACATGTCTATCAGGCTATTTCCTACTAGAATGCCCAATGCAAATCCATTCCTTATTACGTATGAATGGATCCCTTCTCCATATTGCACAGCTCCCAACTGAGCACATGCTGGAAGCACAGTTGCCATGGTGATAGAATCGGGTTTCAATCCTGTCAAATGCATTTGATGAAAGAGGAGCAAGGCTTCCCTGGCATCTCCATTCTCAGCGTGCCTTGCAATCATTGCACTCCATGAAATTACATCCCTGTTACACATTTTATCAAACAACTGGGATGAAATCTGCATACTCCCACACCTGGCATACATATCTATGAGAGCATTTCCGAGAGGAACGTGTGAATCAAGGCCCCGTGTAATTATGCAACCATGAAGCCACTTGGCTTGTGTTAAGTTAGCGCATGCCAAAACCAGACTGAGCATGGTTACAGAGTTGGGTTCAACATGTGCTAGTTGCATTTCATGGAAAAGCGCCAAGGTTTCATTAGCATATCCATACTGCCCATACCCAGCTATCATCGCACTCCATGACACCACATTTCTTGTCGACATTTTGTCAAACAGTTGGCGCGCAAACTCTAAACAACCATATTTCGCATACATACCAAGCAGGGTAGTAGCAACAAAAACATTTGAGTGGTGCCCATTTTTTATTATATGAGAATGAATCTGTTTTCCTTGCTGAAGAGCGGAAACCTTGAGAAGAATTGAATAGGTGAAATTGTCAGGTTGGAGACGTTTTTGGAGCATTTGGAAAAAGAGGTGAAGAGCTCGGTGAGAGGGAGAGGGATCTGCATCCGCATACGCTCTAATCATGGCATTCCATAAGAAAGTATTTCTATTTTCTTCGCTTATCTTGTCAAAGACGAGGCGTGCACTTTCCAAAGTGGCGCACAGGGCATACACATTCACAAGTTTAGTCCCCAGAAATACACTTTGTTGGAGGCCATTTATAAGAATGTGAGCATGTACTTGATTCACGCATTTACTACTTGCGCACTTGTGCAACAGACTAAAGTAGAAATTCAAGGGGAGAGTGAGGGGCATAATATTTTCAGTGAACACCTCACTGGTTTCATCAAATTGTGTACAAACTCTGATCAGCGAGGAGCTGTGTCTGTCACCACTTGATTGCGTTCTCCGTTGTTTCAATCGTGCTCCTGGCACTGGTCTACCTTCATTTCAAGTAGAAGGATATATATTCATCTTTCAATTTACTAGAGATACACTAATCCTTTTTATCAAACTTTCAGAGATAGACAAGATATATATCTTACAGGAAAAAAAAAAAAAAAATCAAAATTTTACAGAATTCAAGTTATTTGAGAGGTTCGAATACTTTATAAGTGAATATTTTTACATTATTTATCACATATGATGAATGTTATATAGTTGGAACTTCAAATAATTTTGGATTATGTCTTTTTATTTAAACAATCAAATGATTTACATAATACAACTACATAGATCAAACACAAAAATGTATAATATGGAAGTAAACCTTTTAAATTTTAAATAATTTCTCACTTTCAAATTGTTGATCTCTATGGGTGTCACACTTTGATTCTCCTCCCATAGTGAAAAATGTTGATGTTGTTAGAAGGTAGGTAGGGTGCGCACAAACGCGAGCAATCTAGACAGAGTCTTGTGCAAATGGGCAAGGCTCTACCTCTCTTGAAAAGAAGGCGCACATGGGAAGACACAATAGAAAGTTCAACACGCACACGAGAAATCCTTCTCGAGGTTTGTGTCCTCTTGTGGATCTCGCAATCAAATGATAATGTGCTTAGGAATAGCTCAAGATGAAGGAAAAGTGAATGTTTTTTTTATTTTGAGCACGTTTGGTGGTTTGTTTATAGGTTCGGTGGGATTGCGCACGAGAGTGGACAAATGGCAAATAATGAGGAACTACCTCATGAAGATAAGCAGGAGTGTGTGGGAGGCTAGTGAGTCATTATTTCATTATGCATGCGAGAGAGTGCGAGTGCGAAGGATTACACGTAATGACTATCACATGTAACCATCAAAAAGATAGCGATAAAAATTAATTGTGAACTTTACTCTTAATCTAACCAAGTTATAAAAATAGGTGCAAAAGAGGAGAAGGGCAAGGAAGAAAAAGACATGGATTTGATGGTGTGGCAAATACCCCTTCCTAGTTGGCGAAGGACTATCCAATAAACCATACTCTAGCTCAAACTAGCATTCACTCGATCAAGACAAGAGCGGTGTAAGAGTATGAGGAACATGTTGCAAAACAAGGAGGAACATAATGTTGTAGATGCGCAAGAAACAAACTCTAACTCCAAATAACAACAATGAAAGATATATCTATTCGAGAAGGGAGATCTCCTTCAACGAGTTGGAAAGAGTGCATGCAAACAACAATATCTAGGGCAAAAATGTAAGTAAAAATAAGTGAACAAAGGCAAATGCATTAAAATGTTCAAAGCTTCTTTCTACAAGCATCCGACCAAAATAATGCCTTTCAATTGGGAATTTATAAAGAGATATCACGATTACTTGGGAATACTTACAAATATTACAATTAATAGCCTCATCTAATTGTGTAGGGAAGATCGGACAAAGTAGATATATGGGTGGCCATGCGCAGACCAATCAAATTGAATGCATGCTTTGGTGATCTAGAAGAATATTACATCTAATAATAAGTCTAGTTCAGACAACATTCAATATGACATGGCCTCGCAAATATGGCATGAAGTGTAGGTCCAAACTTTGTTTGAATCGTGGGGTGCCAAACTTACAACATAGTGTGATTAATGTGATCTTCTTCACCTTCTCTTCTTGAAAGAATGAACAAGATCATATTCACCGACAAAATGTTAGTTTTGCACACTATTGGTGTTAGAGTTGGTAGTTGGTGTTGACTTTGGAGCATGTTTTGTCATTTTATGACTAAGTACCACTTGTCTTTTATGCAATGCGTGCTTTGGGACTTTTTAACTTTCTTGTCCAATCCTTTGAGAAAATTTTATGGTCATGCCTTCAATTCCCAAAGTAAAAAGAAAAGCACAAAGTTATGTAAAAGGAGGCATGTAAATACAACAAAAATAAACTACGCATGCAAAGTGTGTGTGCATCTTCCTTTTAGATTTCCAACATGCACGGATTGCAGACGCATTATATTCCATAGTCCGTAGAATACAAGATTGTGTGTTAAACTACGCACACTGCTGTCTTACTTAGAATAATCTCTAACAATTTTCTCGCATAGTCTTCAAATTATCATGAATGCATGTATAATACATGCACAAAATAAAGCTTAAGAGAAACCAAGTGTTAGCATTATATTTTCCCAAGAGAGCCATAACTTAATCAAATATACAACTACGAGATAGAATGGGCAAGTTAGGTGATTGCACATGAGTGTATAGTGGGTTGTTTGAAGGGTAAAAGGATTCACAAAGCATTGGGAGGCCACAAACAAGTAGGATGCACATGACATTGCGCAAAGGGAATTGTATAGTCCCGAATTGAAGGGGCCATTGTGCGGAGCTAAAGATAATGTGCAAAAAGGTTGTGGAAAGTGAAAACAATCCACACATTGGGAATCAAAATGGGCACACATAAAGACGTGAAAGATACATGTGCAAAGATTGCGGGGGAGGCAAGACGGTCAAGAAATATTGTGTAGGTGAATGAATGCCATGCAAAGATATTGCACAAAAATATTAGAAGGGTGTGCGTAGATGGGGACTTCACTTGTGCAATGGGAATTGGGACAAGTAAAACTGCACGCACGTGAAATGCAAAGAACTTAACGAGAGGGCCAACTAAGATTCTAAAGAGACTCGAGGGGAGAAAGGAGGATTGTGCAAAAGATGGGAAATTATAGCACACAAGAATTCACCTCTCGAAAAAGGAAAAAAAAAAAAAAAAGAGGTTCATTGATTTCCTTAAGGAAATAAGGGGTATGTGTTGTGGACACAACAACGAATGGAGACTCGGTTGGGAAATGCTCTTAACCATTTTGAATCTATAATCTCCGGTCTAAAATAGAAACCAATAGAGTACTTAGCTCAGAAGACTTTACATTTTCAAATTAAAAGCATAATCAAAGGCCTTAAAATTTATGTGCAACTTACTAAGTTTTCAAACTTATAGAGAGTCAAGTGTGTATGCATGAAGTAGATTCACCTTGTTTGTGGGATTTATGTTCTTGTACAAAGAGTGATCACATAGCTTACTTTTGATGGGGTTTGTATTCTTTTTACATATATATTTTGATGGGAGATGGATTGATGGGGAAGGCTAAGGCATTGTTCTGTGTCGTCAGACGTTTATAGCCCCAACAAAGATACCTTTGGTTTAGATCAGTTCCTTACTCCACCGCCGGTAGGGATTCCATAGTCCTGACAGAGATCACTAGGAACACCCTTAAGAAAACAAATCTTTTGAAACACTTTAAAATTTGATTCATTTATTTTTCTTATTTTCCTTCAATGCGTGCACAAAGGTTGTGCGTGGGTTGGGAACCAATATAACCAGTGAAATTATACATCAAGCAAGTTGAAGTGCAGATGATTTCCTCTTGTGCTTTCTCATATGCCTCATAGATAATTCTTAATGATTATATAGTGTGGGTGATTCTCCTTAACAAATAAAATTTGTTTTAAATATTTAATACATCAAAACAAAGATTCATATATTTTATTTTGAAAAAGAAAAATAATCAAGCACAAGTATTGACATTTATCCCAAGCTTACTAAATCCTCTAAAATTCAAACATACTTAAAAATGAACAACTTCCCGTAGACACAAAATCACGCACTTAGGTACATTTCTAGGTCCTAAAAGCATGTTAGCATTTACATGATTCCTAAGCAAGAAAACTAATGATTGGAAACTATCTTTGGCCTCTTTTCTTTGTCTTTTCTTTCTCTTTGTTCTTACACACCCTATAACCTAGTCAGAACTTAACTCATTTATCTTTCATGGCTTCGATACTAACGCCCAACTTGTAACATTCAAAATTACTAGAAGCTGGAAAATGAGGATATTTTTTTACATACATAAAAATAGATTACACAACTGCAATCATATAGATTTATTTAATCAAATTCTTTAAATTAAATTTGTTCTTTTGATCTATCCGATAACATCCATGTAAGCCATGTGCGGCCGAGAAGGGTGAATTAAGCGAGCATGGGAATCTACAAGTAACTCCGCACCCGATCTCTCGAGGTCGTGCAGAGATGGTGGGGATGGAATATTCGTGGGGTGCGCAGACAAATTAGTTAGGCAATCTAATGTTTTCAATACACACTAGTGGAATTTGCGAATCTAAGGCAAAGAAGGCTCTTCTAACTCGAATCGGTGTGATAGATCAATCGGTAGTATGATCTCGAAGGCTCCAATCAATATCGAGCTCGGCGTGATTCGTCTATGGGTTGTGGAATACGTGGAAAATGACCTGGGATAGTTTCGTGTATGTCTCCAGATAAGGTCATATGGTGGGTAATGAATACAATCGACTCTATGGACGATTCTCTGGCCTAGTCCAGAATTCTCTAGCTTTGTTAGCCGCTATATCTAGTAAGGATAATTGTTCGATGATGGTGGGTGGAAGTGGGGTAGATCTGAATACTAATATACGTAGGCCAGTGTCTATGTCTGATTGACTTATGGATTCGTTAGGTTGCGGGATTTGTGGATCACAACCGTAGACTCTTGGTTGTTGCGGTCCTGCTATGGTCATGTACGAAATCAAGTCCTAATCCCTAGTATCCAATAATCATATGCTTTCTCAGCTTCTATATTTAGGATCAATAACTGCGCGATCTTCTCAGAGTACCTCACAGGTGTTCTTGCAACCTGGATTCTTAGGCTGGTATCTATATCTAGAAGAGTGTCTCCTGCATCTGGCTGTGGGACCAAAGGATCACAACCAAAGGTTTGTTCTCTTTCGAACCCTTCTACAGTCATGTGTATGTTTGCCTAGGGTAATCTGTAGTTCGGTTGATTTGACCAAAACGTGTGTGCTTGGTCGTCTTCTATATTTAATCCCCTCAACTGAGAGCTGATCTTGTCATAAATCTGTTGTTGTTTGGAAGATTTGTATTCTAAGGTTCTGGTCTATGTCAACTATTGCCGTGACGAGATTGGGTTGAGGCACAATTGGCTCAAATACGTATTCCCTGGGCTCCCTGGGTCCCGTGATTGTCATACAAAACAATAATGTAAATCTAACTGCAACAAAGTGAATTTTAACTACGTGGAATAAATCTAGAACATATATATAATTTCTATTTTTGTATTTTTTGAGAAACCTTAAGAATTTAAGAAAGCAACTATTTAAACGTATCTAGAATTTGACAACTAAGATAAAACTTAAAACAAACAAAATAACCGAGTGTAGTTATTTGTCTGTGTAATTTGTAGATCTATTCTAAATAATGAAATAACTTGCTTAATCTATTTGCCAGACTCTCGATCCTACCTCATAAGTGAGGAATGAATCATAGTTTCTCATAAACTATCAATCCCCACAGCTTCCCTGGCAATATCGAAAGTAAACTTAACTGAAAAGAAGTGATTATCTACTCTATTTGATATATTTCTAACTTTAGAACTTTGAAAGCTAGAACCTGGATTTTGCAGAACAGTGACGAATCCAATGGTGTGTGTGATCTTGTCCCCTCAGTGTGATCTCCTCGTTCCTTTGTGTTCACGTGAATCCAGAAAAGCGTGTAATGCTAGCATCAATGGAAGTAGATATTGGGACAAAGGCAGCTCAGAATGCAGACTGAATATAATGCGAGTAGGAGAGGGATACGCAAGAGTACAGAGCTTGGCTTATGTAATTCCTAGCAGTGGGATTTATCGAGTCATGCAACATAAAGCATCTAGTAACTCGAAACTATCTGTTTTGAGGAGCAAAACCTGCAACTTTAATGGCTTCCTAAGCTATTCTACTCCAATGGATTGGGTGAAATAACAACACTGCCTGCACAAGATGGATATGTGGCTTACCAACAGTTGAACAATGCTAACTAAACATGCAAAGAATTGAAACTATGGCTTCTAAGCAAAATAATAGACTGAACTATTGAAAATGAGAGCATGAAAAGTGAATGAGGGGGCAGACCATTTGTTTGAGCACAAGCCATTTATTTATAGCTTTTCATTCACCCAAAGATCAAAACCAAACTGAACTCTAAAACTATAAACAATGGCCAAACACTATTCCAGGGGACCAAAAACATAAATGCAAGCCCAAGTCGGCAAAAAAAGCTGGTGAATCGTTGATTTTTACGTGAGTCACGTTAAAACACTTTCTGGAAAATGCGTAAAGGACCGCCGCTCTGAGCAGGGGCAGTTATTCAGAGGACCGCCGCCCTGATCAGGGCGGCGGTCACGAGACCGCCGCCCAGGCAGGCGGCGGTTTCATCACTGAAGAGCAAAAGGCCAAGAAAAGAGGGAAAAGGGAAAAACAAAGCACGCGGGGGCTAAGCGGGGCATGCGGGATGTTAACGCACACTTGGAGATCTTTTCCAGATCCCGAACACCTTGCGAGGAGACCTGTATCATCATTGGGGCACTTGTCACGTTGTTCCGGCAGTACAATACCTTACAATTTTGGGTACGTACATATTGCCCCCTTGGAGAAGCGTTTTAGCCATGGAGAGGCGTAAAATGGTGGGTCCGAGTATGGCAGTCCCGAAATGGGAAGTTAGAAGTTATACCTGACACGTCCGTGTGTTGAAATGACGCCATCCAAAATTCCCGCTACCTGCAAAATGAAAAGAGAACTCAAGTGCAGATAGATACAATAGTTTGAAAATAAACGCTAAGATAACAGGGAATGAGAACGTACCATTTGTGCGAGGATAGGAACTTACCTCCATCAGCGCTCCAAACCTGTGAAAAAGTCATTTTAAAATGAAACAGAGTGCTATATATATGAAAGTGGGCCCATTTTCCTATTCATTTGCGTGAGTCGATTTGATTGATTTTGAGCTCTGGGACCCACGGTGATGGTTTCTTGCGTGAGTAGAGTCAAAACGTCCGACGAGATAGCGATCATGCCTCCACGTGGAACATCGACCCGCGAGATCACAGGTTAGTTTTCTTCAATTTTTTCCTTTTTCCCCCTTAATTTTGAAATGTTAAAATCTTTGTCATGGGGGGATCATTTTTGAAAATGCTAGTGTCAAAAGGTCCACCTAGGGGGGGCGCCTACTGGGTAGGCTTCGTATTTAGGAAAAAGGGTCATTTTTTACATTTTTAGGCTTGTTTAGCATTTAAAACCCGCGTGGGTTTTCGGACCACGACCGCCGCCCGGCCTAAGGCGGCGGTTACACGACCGCCGCCCGCAGGTGGCGGTTACATGACCACCGCCCCTTAAGGTGGGCAAGTTACAAAACCGCCCTCCGTCAGGGCGGCGGTTTTGCACAGAATGCAAAAGAATCCTTTTTTTGAAAATGTTTTTGCTTTTCTAGCATTTCTACGTGCTTACATGGTTTTTCTAGTATTACTCGGATGCTAACTTGCTTGTTTTGTGTGTTTTTGGGTGTATGCAGGTGAGAGAGGAGTACATCCGATGGAGTAGAGAGAGGGAGTGTGATTGGCTCCCAGGGGTACTAGATGCCCTCTCACAGGATGAGGAGGACACACTTCAGAGGGCTGGCATACTGCGCATATCACGCGTGCCTCATGTTGCACCATCTAGTCACATCCTTTGTGACCTATTCTCATACTGGGATGCAGATCGGAACACCTTCCGATTGCCAGGGGTCCGTGGTGAGTGGACCATTACATTGGAGGATGTCTATCGTATTCTGGGGGTCCCGA
The DNA here is from genome assembly GCA_018340775.1 of Taxus wallichiana var. yunnanensis. Lineage (NCBI taxonomy): Eukaryota > Viridiplantae > Streptophyta > Pinopsida > Cupressales > Taxaceae > Taxus > Taxus wallichiana. The sequence continues at coordinate 168,596,235 of CM031237.1, forward strand.
TCATCGGGAGACGACTCACCCTAGAGACAAGCAGCTCACGGGCACAGATTGCATAGTGGGCCACATATATGGGAGATGCAGTCATCTCCATGGGGTCGAAGAAGGGGGTGAGAGTTCGATCTATTCCTTCTTTGCCCATCCCCTTACTTCGCCAGGCCATCATGGGGATCCTTGCCTCGAGATTGATCGGGGACAAGGGAGGGGACACATTATTATACTGCTGGGCCCCCATTATTGCACAGATAGAGGGGCATGGTCGGAAATATGCCTGGGGGGCAGACATTCTTGGGACTACCTACCATGACTTATACAGGGTAGTCCGCATTTACAGGGGCAGTCATTGAGCCACCCGACTCTAGTCATGAGTTGGGTCTATGAGCATTTCATCCCCTATGGCAGGGGTGTGGAGGTGGCAGATCCTGGGGCTGTGAGGGCAGCCAGATGGATGACATGTCGGTGCTTAGAGCACCTCATCAGCCAGTTGCCTCCCTGACTACTGCCGACATGGAGGCCACACCATATCAGACTATGGCGGGCATATGGGGCGAGGAGACTCTTACCTTGATCTCCTGCTCCATGACAGGGCAGCTTATTGACAGAGTGGGACGTGTGGAGATGCACCCCTTTGGCCGAGTTCCTCAGCAGTTTGGCTTACCATACACGGATATGCTTCCCCCAGTGGCGCCAGTCTACAGATCAGTTCGTGAGGCCAGAGGGGGGCCTAGAGGCCGAGGTTGGACAGTGGTTACTCCTGGCATTCCCATTGCAGCCAGGAGGATAGTACGTGCTAGAGGGAGAGCCGGTGCGCCTCAGGCACCTTTGCTTCAGATTGCTGCGGGTCCTGCTCATAGCAGTGATGACCCTATTGATATTGACTCCGAGTCTGAGGAGTTCACAGAGGGAGGACAGAGGAGGAGACCGATGATGACAAGCGATCCTGAGTGGCATGACACTCAGGATATTATGCAGGCAGAGAGGGCCGAGCAGAGAGTGCAGAGAGGGTGACTCTGGTTTCAGAGGAGCCACTCTCCTAGGGCCGTGGTAGAGAGGATGAGTCCATTGCGGGGTGATACGTTGCTCCCGCCACAGGAGCAGCCCCTCAGTCGGCAGTGGCATCCGCGGCAGGTGCCGGCCCCAGTGACCCATCCTGGAGGCCTGGTGATCCGAGTAAGTTACCCTTTCTCCCTTTTAATGTTTGCTTGTAGGCTCTCCTTAGTTGCAATCTTGTATTCCTAATTTCTTGTTTGGTTTCTAACTTGTTTTCTCCTTTGTTTGCAGAGACTGTTGATGAGTGGTGGGATTTGATCCGCAGGGTATGTACTGATTCCCTGATGATCCCCATGGATAGGACCCGCAGAGCTGTCCGTAGACGCTGGGGAGCCTTCAGCAGCCGGTAGGCATACCGACATCTTTGCTCCAGTCTGGCATGTGGCCAGGATGGTATCGACCCTTCGCACCGAGCTAGCGGGGTACAGGATGGCTGAGCATCTTATGAGGAGCCATTCTCGTGGTGAGACTGCGGCTGCTCCTCGGGACCCTGAGCCCTCCGTACATTTAGAGCGCCGGCGTAGCCGGAGTCCTAGGCATGGGCGTGCACCTTCGGAGGGGTCGCGTAGGGATTGAGAGGCCACTTGGCTCTCGTAGATTTTGTACTATATATTCTTTGTATATCCCGGGCTCTTTGAGCATTTTGACCATGCTTAGTGCATGATGGCATTGTATATAAACATTGATCATTTATATATACGTATTTATTTTGGATCAAAATCTTGGCACTCATGGTTTCCTTTCTATTTCCAGTTTCCCTATGTATACTACGATGTATGTTTATATGCTTTTTAGAATGTATGCAATGGAGAACAAATGATGTAAATGTTTTTATTTCCTTTTGTGTTTCATGATGCTGATATATGGTGATGTAGATATAATGTGATTTTGAATCTTAGCTTTCTGTAAGCAATTTTGGATACCTCATGTTTGTTTTGCAAAGTGATGAATACAAACCAGTACGATGAACAGATAAACTTGCCCCACTCCTAACTCCACGCAACTAGTAAGATGCGAGGGCTTATCACCAAGAGTCAAGAAGGGCACAAGTTATGAAATGTGCTAAAATGATAGTGATGAAAGACAGACAAAGCTTTGGTGGAACCAAATTGGAAGCTACAAGCTTACTCTACCCGAGTGACTTCATAGTTTAGAATGCAACTTACTTTGCGGTTTATCTAGACTTAGATCCGTAGATGGCCACATAGTAGACAAAATCTGGGTTTTTAGGATTTTAACTCTCTTGGAATTTTGAACATCTGATTCATTTATTTTTGACTCAAAGTTTCAAAGTTTGAATTGTTTGTGTATGACCATTTGCATTTATTTGTCAAGAGGACCCCCTACACTTTGCCCCATGCTACTAGTAAGAAGCGTGGGTTTAACACCGTGGGCAAAGCATAGGTGAGTAAGGGCATTTCCATCCTTTCCCAACCCTACGTCACTAGTAAGAGACGCAAGCTCATCACCAAAGGTTGGTGGGGCAAGGAAATGTGTAAAATTAAAATTTTCTGTTTGATCAACGTTTGACTTGTTTTCTTGAGTAAAACGTCAGTATGTGCTTATTTCCAAAGAGATATATATATGGGATAGATGTGACACCATGAAGCTTCTAGAACAGACCATAGGCAAGACACCTATCCTAAGAAGAAACTAAAAGTGAGAACAAGCCCGCAGATCTTGGTATGGTTACCATTTAAGACTTTGTCATATCTAGCTTTATTTGATAAAATGATTCCGAGATAATTTGATGACATCATGAAAATGGAGAGGTACGATTAAAGAGTTTATGCCAACAACATCATGAGTTTGTAATGAATTGCTTTGAGAATAGATTCCTTGATCACAATTTGTGTACAAAACAAATGGACAACATGATCCTAATCTATATGAAAATGCAATGTAGATAGTTATATAAGTAGTGCTAGCTGCTTATGCGTAGAACCGCTTGAGGTGCAGGGAATTGACTGTTTCACCAAATTCCTCACCTTCTAGCGTACATAAGAGGTATGCACCATTTCCATAGTCCTTCATGACTCGGTATGGGCCCAACCATTTGGGCCGGAATTTCCTTCCTTCGCCGGTCTTCTTGTCGATCCGGCTGTCTAGCCTTAGAACTAGATCACCTTCGTATATGTCATGTTCATAGACCTTCTTGTTGTACTACCGGCACATCCGGTCAGCATAAACTCTATGTCGTTGTTCAGCATCTAACCTAGTTTCATCTAGGCTTTCTAGTTGGGAAAGACGTGCTTCTCTGTAAGCGTCTTCATCCAGAATCCCTTGTAATGAAATGCGGAGACTGGGTATTTCAACCTCGAGTGGGAGAACTGCCTCTACCCCAAACACTAGTGAGAAAGGAGTTGCTCCCGTTGGTGTTCTTATTGAGGTTCGGTGGGCCCACAAGGCCGGATATAACTTCAAATGCCAATCTCGTTTGTTTTCTTTCACAGTTTTAAGGAGAATGGCTTTCAGTGTCTTGTTTGTCGCTTCAGCCTGTCCGTTGGCTTGAGGGTAATACAAGGAAGCCGTATGATGGCTTATCTTAAATTTATTGCATAGCTCGCGAACCTCTTCATTCTTAAAAGAAGTTCCATTATCGGAGATAATGATTTGTGGGATACCGTATCTGCAAATGATTTGGTTCAAAATGAACTTGGCGATTACAGTAACAGTATAAAGAGAGTAAGAGGCATAGCCTCTACCCACTTGGTGAAATATTCAAAGTGGCCGTGATTATAAAATTATGGCCATCTCGTAGACGAGGGAGAGAATTTCCCTATCAAATCAAGACCCCATGTAGAAAAGGGCCATGGAGTAGCAATTGGTTGTCAGAGAGCTTCAGGCTGGCATATGAATTTCGTGGGAGAATTCTTGACACTTATGACACCTGCGTACAAACTCCACTGCGTCGTGTTCTAGAGTGGGCCAGAAATAGCCCATTCGATGTATTTTGCGAGTGGTGGCATGGCCACCGAAGTGGCCTCCACACATTCCACTGTGAGATTCGTGGAGAATCTTCTTGGATTCTTCTGTGTCGACACATCTCAAGAGCATTCCATCGAATGCTTTTCGGTAGAGTACTTGCTCTATGATGACGTATTTGGCTGCAATAATACGTAACCACCTTCTTTGTTGTGGTGTAGCTCCTTCTGGGTACGTATGGTCCATGATATAATTAATGATATCAGTGTACCAGGGACACTCAGAGATAGAGGGTCGGGTTTCGATGTAGTATACGCACTCATCTGGAAAATCTAAATCTACTAAATCACCTCCATCTAATGGGTTATCAGCTAACCAATCCGCAATGATTTGTCCCTTAACCGACTTCTGATTTACAAATGTTAATTCGAATTCCCCCATTAAGGTTATAAAACATCCAACTTTTTAGACAAGGATCCTTGTGTGAGGAAAGTTCGTAAATGGTCCGTTTTTACCATGACCCTCATTTCTTGATTCAACATATAGTGTCTTAAGCGTTTAGTAGCAAAGACTATGGCAAGGCATTCTCGTTCTGCCTGTGTATAACGTGTTTCATAGTCAAGTAATGTTCGACTAATGAAATAAATCACGCGTTCCTTTTTGTCATTGTCTTCTTGGGCCAACATACAAGCCAACGAGACATCGGTAGCTCGTGAATACAAAATTAACGGGCGGTCTAGCTTGGGTGGCATTAGCGTAGGTGGTGATAACAGGAAACGCTTAACTGCATCAAAGGCTTCATTGCAATCTTTGGTCCAATCAATGCTATAATCCTTCTTGAGTAAATTGTTGATTGGATGAATGGCGAAGCTTAAGTCCGGGATGAATCTCCGGATTGCACCCAGTTTTTTCGAGAAATGACCTGATTCCAGATTCATTCGAAGGTGGGACCATTTCGAGGACAGCCCAAATTTTGGTTGGATCAACATCTATCCCTCGTGATGATATGATGTAACCTAGGAGCTTTCCTCCTGTTACACCAAAGACGCATTTCTCTGGATTTAGTGTGACTCCATATTCTATTAGGCGTGAAAGAATGACGCGGAGTACTTCTGGATGGTCACAACGCTTCTTGGCCTTAGCCAACAAGTCATCTACGTAGGATTCCATGATTTTATGAATTAAATCGTGGAATATATATGTCATAGCTCGCTGGTACGTAGCACCAGCGTTCTTGAGGCCAAATGGCATAACAACATAACAATAGGTTCCCCAAGGAGTTATAAACGTGGTTTTGGCTTGGTCTTGTTCAGATATTCTGATTTGATTGTATCCCGAGAATCCATCCATGAGAGACAAGAGTTCAAATCCAGCTGTTGCATCAACAATGACATCTATGGATGGTAATGGGAAGTCGTCCTTAGGACATGCTTTGTTAATGTCTCGGAAATCTATGCAGATGCGTATCTTCCCATTCTTTTTGAGAACGGGAACAATATTAGATACCCATTGAGAGTAATCGACTGGTTTGATGAACCCTACTTGTAGGAGTTTTATTATTTCATCTTTCACCATGAGAGCCACCTTGGGTTTCATGGGTCTTGATTTTTGTTTAACTGGTTTTGCATCAGATTTAGTGACGAGGTTATGCACCGCAATGTGTGGTGCAACGCCTGTCATTTCCTTATAATTAAATGCAAAAGCTTTCTGATGTTCCTTGAGGATCTGAGTGTGTATTTCTACTTCTTCTAGGGTTAACGAGGACCCTAATTTCAATATTTTTGGTTCATCCTCCGTTCCGATGTTAACATCAATTGTTTCTTCGATTAAAGAGGCATTACCTTCTTCAAACTCAGGTGGGGCTGGAGGTAAATCCAAATCGTCCCCACTTTCTACCGTGTATACGCTAGGTTCCATTATGGGATTTCCGAAGTAAGAAGATGAATGTGGGATTAAGGACAAATCTATCATATGATAGGAGAGATGTAGTGCCGCATAGGCGTTTAAGTAATCCAAAGTGGCCATATCACTATCAACATGGTCTAGGATAGTAGATTCATTTTTGTTTAAAAGAGAATTTGTCGTTGTCTTTATCAATGGTTCATCACGAAGGGATACTATGAAATGGGTATCCTCTAACTTATTGCTTGGAGTAAAACGTGATGCGGAAGTTGCTATTGAATCAGTGAGAAGATTTTCTTCTCGCGGGATTGTTTCAATTGATATGAAGTCAAATTCCTTGCTTAAATCTAATACAACTTTTTTGTAAAGCTGTCAAATGCTCGGCTTTGGTTTCATATATCTCAGAGACTTGGTTTGCTACCAATTGTGAGTCTCCTAATACTCTGATGTTATTAATACCGATCCTCTTGGCTAAAATGAGGCCAAGGAGGAGGGCTTCGTATTCAGCGCCGTTGTTTGTACATTCGAAATTGAGTTTGAAGGCGAATGGTAGGACCTTTCCTTCAGGGGAAGTAAAGATTACACCAGCCCCCGCTCCATAACGGCATTTAGCTCCATCAAAATGGAGAGTCCAATATTTAGCTGGGAATATGGATGTTGGGATATTTGTTGTGTTTGCGCATTCTACTTCCACCATACAGAGATCCTCAGCTGGAAGAGAACCAACACCTAGGGAATTTCCCATGCCCACAGAATCAAATGGTAGAAACATTGGTAGATCTTGTTCTAGTAATTCAATGATTTTTGCAGTAGTTCCTAATGATACCATTTCTACAATGTTAGCCTCGCCTTTTGAGGTTGGGATTGTCTTGACTAGATTCATAGTCTCAAGATCCGTTGTAGGTACCAACTTCTCCTCTGGTTTTGCGTCAGTGGGTTTATTAAGTTGGTTTGTTGGAAGTTCAAATTCGAGTGCACACCTGGTCTTTTCTTTAAGTCAGCTAGGTGTATATCGAAAGGTTTTGGATCACCTTTGGCTACAAACACCTTTCCTAGATGCAAGAATCTTACTTCTTGGAATAACGTAGAAGGGATTGCCTTCATTCGGTGTATCCATGGTCGGCCGAGGATCATATTATAATTAGTTTCCTGATCTATAATATAAAACTCAGTCAGGATTGTTTTGGGTCCTAAGGTGACCGGTAGTATTATAGTTCCAATCGAAGTGGCTTTAAGGCTATCATAGCCTCTCAATGTATTTCGAGTGGTGGAACAGTTTGTTTCCCCATATCCTAATTTTTGAAGGAAAGAGAAGGGGACTATGTTAACTACGGCCCCATCATCAACCATTGCTCATTTTACGTAGTTATTATAAACCCATACTTGTAAGTGTAAGGCTGGATCGCCCTCGTGCAATCTCAAAGCATCTGTAGGCATTTTACTTATTTCGAATATGAATTCGACATCCTTGTCCGGCTGCCCTGGAGGATGAACATCAAAGTCTACATGATTTACCTGTGTTTCAGGAGGTGGAGTGATGTTAATTAAATGACCTAAACCTAATGCTTCTAAAAGAGCAGCCCTGTGAGCAGGAGAGTTTTTTAGTAAGTCTAAAAATGAAATGTGCGAGAAGGTTTTTGTTAGGTCGTTAATTAAATCATGTGCACCCATGGGTTTTTCTACTATTTATTGACTCTTATCTATTTCTGGTAAGTGACTTGGGCTTGGTTGAGAGAAATATTCTCGTGTTCTTGTTATAGCTTCGATAGGTAGTTCAATCTAGTTCTACTAAACCGACTATCTTGGGTCTCACTGATTTCCTAATTGTGGCGCAATCGATGGATTTAGTGAAGTCGAGGCTTCATGATCATTGTTTCCGTCATTGCACCCTTGTTCATCCCAGTTGGATTTAGTCTATTATTATCATGATTTGGGAGTGGATCGTTAAAGATCTTGAGGGGAGCATTCTGAGGGGAAACTGCCCCTGCGAGCGTGCTTGGTGGTGGTGACACGGGATCTGGCCAAAACAAATCTGTGAAGAACCTGCCTTTGTTCTTCTCGGCAAACGTTGCATGAATTTATGTAGTCACGGCACGTTCTAAAGTATCATGACTCGAATTTTGTGGAAACCACAATATGAATTGGGATTGTAATTCCTGGTTTGTTGGTTTGGTGTATATTGTGGCCTAAAACTCTGATCAAACTGTTGCCTATTAGGATTAAAGTTTTGCATTTGTTGTTTCTGGCTTTGATTTTGGTTTTGATAACCAAATGAGTTTTGGCTTGGCCCTTGTATGGGATTTCACCGTTGTTGTTGTTGTTGTGGATGGTTAAAATCCACTGTATTGATTGTCGGGGTAAAGTTGTTGTTTCGTTGGTTGTTTGTTTGTGATGGAGTATTGACAACATTTACCTTCTTGGGCTGGTCGGTTACTCCATCCGTTGTTACACCCCGATTTTTGTTAAGGATTTTAGGTCCTTGATTGATGTTTGTGGTGGTGGGATAATTTGTAGTGTTCTGGATTGGGGTGATTAACCTCCCATTTGCTCCATATGTCTTACGACCACTATCAATCGCTGCTTGATCTATTCGAAGAGCACTCTCCAGTACTTCATCGTAAGTTCGTAATGGGAACTTCTGGACTTCTTCCTTCACTTCTCTGCTAAGAGAATGAAGGAATAAATCACATAGTTCCATTTGATCCATGTTTGGCGCACTTGCCGAGGAATAAAGGACTGTACGCCACCTTTGGATGAAATGGGCGACAGATTCGTTGTGTTCTTGTTTGATGTGTAAGAACTCCCTGATTCCTGTTCTTAACAGTTTGTTCATGTCAAATGCCTTAATGAACTCTGATACGAGTTGTTTAAATGAATGGATGGAAGCCTCAGGTATTCTATAATACCAATCAAGAGCGATGCCTTCCAAAGTTTTGGGGAATATTTTAGCAACAACCCCATCCCAAGGGAGTAGTTCTCGTATGGCTGTAGCGTAAGCTTTGATATGCGTTTGGATCTCCCTCACCTTTGTACTTGGGTAAATCGGGAAGGGGTCTTGGAAGCATGACGCTTCGTATGGCGAAGTCTAAGGGCTCTTTCAAATATTCTGAATAAGTCCCTATCGCATAGGTTTCGACCATTGATGGTGGTTGCTGAGGGAGTGGTGGTGGGATGGGTTGTTGATATGGCGCAGCGTATGCGTTGGTAGGGGCATAAGGAAACACCTGTGTTTGAGCAAGCATGCCGGGAGAGGAGAACATATCTCCTTGTGGTGATTTGGAGTACATGTTTAAGTATGATGGGGTATTGTCCAGGAATGGATTGTTTGATACTAGACCGGGAGGAATGGTGTTAGAGATGATGGGCCTAGTTGGCGTTTGTTGTGGATACTGAGGAGGCATGCCTAACGTGCCTACTCCTGTGAGGAGATCTACTTGGCTAGGATGGCGTGGAGGATGGAACCCCTATTTGCATGAATTGTGAATTTTGACTTGCTTGGGCAAGTTCTAACCCTCTCACTTTTCTACTAACGTTGAAATGACTTCATTTGGTGAAGTCACGATATTCTGCCTTGGTGGTGTTTGTTGTATACCATGGTTTTGTATAGGCATGTGATATCCTGCTATGAACTGATCGCTATCTTGCCAAGTTTCTCCGAGAGTATTTCCTATATGCAATGGTATAGAGGTATTTTCTTGAAAAGAGACCTCGGGTTGTGTTTGTAAACCTCCTACAGGTGGGTATATACCCCGAGAGCGTTGTTCACTCCTAGGATAACGTATTGACTGTTCATCATCTAAGACCAGGTATGGGTCTGATTGTCTACTAATTTGTGGTCTAAGTAGTATCTGAGGAGATGATCCAGATTCTCCGGTGAACGTCATATTATTCGAGCCTGAAGGCTCTGTTTGTTGTTTTTGAGGGGGTTGATCTAACTCCTCAGTTTGAAAAGATGAATTATATCTGATTCTTGGAGTTTGTGTTGACAACTGATTAGTTGAGTAGTTGTCACCCCATACCGAGAGTGAGGGTGATGATTGTCTATTCTGTTGGGTGTAGTATGCCTCAAGACCCAAGAGGGGTCTGCCATATGCATCGAATCCCGACATATTCGGGGGGTATATGAATACCCGCAGAATAATGGGAGAGAGCGAAAATGATTCGTGAAAGCTAATGAGGTGGAGAAGATGAAAAGTAAACTAAACTTGAAAGAAAACGTAATACTATGACTCCAGATGAGAAAGTAGGAAGTTCACGTCAGCTTCACTAATTTTGTTTGTTTCACGTCGGGTTCACCAATTTTGTACGCCGGAAAAGTGACAAGCGAGCGTGGGAATCTACAGGTAACTCTTCCACGTACCCGACCTCCCGAGGTCGTGCCGAGACAGCCGGTGGGGATGGAATATGTGTGGGATGTAAAAACTAGTTAGGCAATCTAATGTCTTCAATACGCACTAGTGGAATTTGTGAATCTAAGGCAAAGAAGGCCCTTCTAACCTGAATTGGTGTGATAGATCGATCGGCAAGGATGACTGCTCGAAGGCTCCAATCAATATCGAGCTCTGGCGTGATTCGATCTATGGGTTGTGGAATACGTGGAAAATGACCTGGGATAGTTTTGTATGTCTTAAGATAAGGTCATATGGTGGGTAATGAATACAATCGACTCTACTGGACGATTCTCTCTCGGCCTAGTCCGTAATTCTCTAGCTTTGTTAGCCGCTATATCTAGTAAGGATAATTGCTCGACGATGGTGGGTGGAAGTGGGGTAGATCTCGAATACTAATATGCGTAGGCCAAAGTTGTCTATGTTTTGATTGACTTATGGATTCGTTAGGTCGGGATTTGTGGATCACAACCGTAGACTCTTGGTTGTTGTGGTCCTGCTATGGTCATGTACGAAATCAAGTCCTAATCCCTAGTATCCAATAATCATATGCTTTCTCAGCTTCTATATTTAGGATCAATAATTGTGCGATCTTCTCAGAGTACCTCACAGTGTTGTTCTGCAACCTGGATTCTTAGGCTGGTATCTATATCTAGAAGAGTGTCTCCTGCATTTGGTTATGGGACCAAAGGATCACAACCAAAGGTTTGTTCTCTTTCGAACCCTTCTACAGTCATGTGTATGTTTGCCTAGGGTAATCTGTAGTTTGGTTGATTTGACCAAAACGTGTGTGCTTGGTCGTCTTCTATATTTAATCCCCTCAACTGAGAGCTGATCTGTCGTAAATCTGTTGTTGTTTGGAAGATTTGTATTCTAAGGTTCTGGTCTATGTCAACTATTGCCGTGACGAGATTGGGTTGAGGCACAATTGGCTCAAATACGTATTCCCTGGGCTCCCTGGGTCCCGTGATTGTCATACAAAACAATAATGTAAATCTAACTGCAACAAAGCAAATTTTAACTACGTGGAATAAATCTAGAACATATATATAATTTCTATTTTTGTATTTTCTGAGAAACTTTAAGAATTTAAGAAAGCAGCTATTTAAACGTATCTAGAATTTGACAACTAAGATAAAACTTAAAACAAACAAAATAACCGAGTGTAGTTATTTGTCTGTGTAATTTGTAGATCTATTCTAAATAATGAAATAACTTGCTTAATCTATTTGCCAGACTCTCGATCCTACCTCAGAAGTGAGGAATGAATCATAGTTTCTTAGAAACTATCAATCCCCACAGCTTCCCTGGCAATATCGAAAGTAAACTTAACTGAAAAGAAGTGATTATCTACTCTATTTGATATATTTCTAACTTTAGAACTTTGAAAGCTAGAACCTGGATTCTGCAGTAACAAAGGTGATGAATCCAATGGTGTGTGTGATCTTGTCCCCTCAGTGTGATCTCCTCGTTCCTTTGTGTTCACGTGAATCCAGAAAAGCGTGTAATGCTAGCATCAATAGAAGTAGATATTGGGACAAAGGCAGCTCAGAATGCAGACTGAATATAATGCGAGTAGGAGAGGGATAGCGCAAGAGTACAGAGCTTGGCTTATGCAATTCCTAGCGGGATTTATTGTGAGTCATGCAACATAAAGCGTCCAGAACCTGAAACTATCCTGTTTTGAGGAGAAAAACCTACAACTTTAATGGCTTCCTAAGCTATTCTACTCCAATGGATTGGGTGAAATAACAACACTGCCTGCACAAGATGGATATGTGGCTTACCAACAGCTGAACAATGCTAACTAAACATGCAAAGAATTGAAACTATGGCTTCTAAGCAAAATAATAGACTGAACTATTGAAAATGAGAGCATGAAAAGTGAATGAGGGGCAGACCATTTGTTTGAGCACAAGCCATTTATTTATAGCTTTTCATTCACCCAAAGATCAAAACCAAACTGAACTCTAAAACTATAAACAATGGCCAAACACTATTCCAGGGGACCAAAAACATAAATGCAAGCCCAAGTCGGCAAAAAAAGCTGGTGAATCATTGATTTTTACGTGAGTCACGTTAAAAACACTTTCTAGGAAAAATGTGTAAAGGACCGCCGCTCGAGCAGGTGGTGTTCGCAGGACCGCCGCCCGATCGGGGGCGGCGGTCACGAGACCGCCGCCATGCGCAGGTGGCGGTTTCATCATCAAGAGCAAAAGGCCAAGAAAAGAGGGAAAAGGGAAACGCGGGGCTAAGCGAGGCATGCGGGATGTTAATGCACACTTGGAGGGATCCCAAACACCTTGCGGAGACATGTATCATCATTGGGGCACTTGTCACATTGTTCTAAGCTGACACCTTACAATTTTGGGTAAAATGATTACTCTTCATAATTATGGTTCTTTACGTAAAAAGAACAAGTAATATTGTGAGGAAATTCATGTTGGTCTTGGTCAGGGAGATCTGCATGTATAAAATGTTCCATAGAGGAAATCACCTCATCCACTACCATGGCATTGGCCCCTAAATCCACCATGGTATCCTCGGCCTTCTACCACGACCACCATCAAAGTGCCTTTCATTTTGTTCATAGCGCCCTTGAGCATGATCATGATCATGTTGCTCACTTTTACCTTTAGAGTTATTTCTGTAACTCTTGTCTATTGTAAAATAATATCAATGGCATCACAGATCTAATCAATCAGTCTACAATATTCAATATTATGAGTCATGGACTCGAAAATCTTACAATAGAAAGATACATTCTTCCTTATCATGCGTTGTAACAATGGGCGGTGGCTTGCATAATGGTCTAAATGACATATTTCACGATTTAATACTAATGAGCTTATCGATCCATGGGCAAACTATGCTTAGTGTACCCTCTTCACTTCATAATATTTACGCTAAACTCCCGTGCATGTCTCATGTGCTGAATTCACTGATAGTTTCTCCAACTTATTTTCCATTGTTGCAATATGAGCCTCCGGGAATGGTCTTACTCCAATATCTATACTTCGATTGCTTCAACATGAAATGTTACTTTAAACACTTCGCACGGAGTCGTATATGTCTTATGTGACAACACTCTCCGAAAGGTGTGATCAATCATCGACAAACCATTATGCATGTTGACTTGTATGGATATCATAAGAAATTTTTGACAATAGTGTTTTGAAATGAGCATCATATTCTCGAACACTCTTTGTAGTTCCCTGTTTGATATCCTTAAGTGCACTTATGCTCTTCTTCTCAAACTCATAGATATGGAACTCCTTGAGGAAATCATCTCATAATGCTATATAATCCACACAATTATGGTCAGGGTAAAACTTCCTATACTAGTTGTATGTACGCCCCTGTAAAGTAGTTGTAAAATGACTTGCCTTGCACTCAAAAGTCATGATACCTTTTACGTGCCACATTATTTAACACATATGTACATGCTCAGTAGCATATTTTATCCTCCTCTATTCTAGAAGATGAATTTACATCTCCACGTAGATATTATGCGGTTAGTGATGACCTTTCCCTCCAAATCTAGAACCTCCTATATTACCTCAACCTCTAGATCTAGAGCCACTGTAGGAGGGATTGAACCAGAAGAGACACTACCCTATGTCCCAATAGTTGTACTAAACTGAACTCCCATACTTTGACAAGTGGTAATACTCTTAGTGGCAATCCCAAAGTTTTATGCGCTTGTCTGTGACGATGCGCGTAAGAAAGTACCTCCAACAGTCCCCCAAATAAGAAAGAAGATGTTTTTCCAGCCATGTATCTACTTGCTTTTGGTTCACTCTAGTTCTTGCTGATAATTTAACTCTACCTCTTTCTATTATACTACCCAAACTAGCTTCTTTGACTCACCGGATATACTAAACCGGAAATCCAAGTGCAAGGGCTAGGTCATTAGGTAGATTCAAATGCACACTTGCAGCCCATGTCATCTTTGTTGGCGCACTCTCATAAGAGGTCAAAGAGGGTTTCGTATCATGCTTTCCTAGATGGGGGACTAGAAAATTCCTTGACTCCATGTCCTCTACATGAGCTTCAAATCCTTTACGATCCATTTCTCTCTACAACACGTCTACTCTGCAATCTCGTGCTACTTTTCCAAATCCCTCTTGTGTGCCTCATTTAAATTAACCTTCCTTTCTTCCCTTTGTCTCTCTACCACCATGTCTTCCATCCTTCACCAAACCTGATCCTTTCCCCATGCATGGTGGGGTTTAGCTAGCCATCGTTTATCTTCAAAATACAAGTTTACCAATAATATCTTGATCACCGGTGGAATGCCTTGCAGATAGGTTCCCCTGGGATAATAAAAAAACTGAAACTCATCTACCTCTGGGCAATAATAAGTGGAAATTGAGTACTCCAAGATGTATCTATTTATAGTACCATGGAACCAAGTATCTACAACATGCGTCTAGATTAAATCAACATCATAGAGGTTCTGAAATTTTTCCTACATAAAAATAAGTTTGTTAAACCTCCCATTCCTATTAGATGCATAAACAACCATTCACTCATATATCTCTATTGGAAATATGGCAAAGAAAATCTTATACAAATAGTCATATAGGTTCTTCTTCACCCATGCGTGTGTGTCAAACTCAGATCTAGTGTTGAATCTCTGAGCGTATTCCTCTTCTAAGTCTCTTATCCACTCTTCAACACTTGTCAAGGTCAACCGGTATGTCTTCATCATGAAACATCTTGAAGGTAGATGATAAAGAGGTCCCAACAAAATAACTAATGATGTAGCCTAGAATTTACAATAGATAGCCCAGACACATTGGCACATCACTCGGGCCTAGACTAACCACTCACCCGAAGCTCACAAATGTACCAGTCCCTCTTTATGGTCACTTATGTACGATATTTTAGCATGATGATGTTTAATACATTATCATTCATTCATAATTCACAGTGCATAATTCAGATCTAATCTTGAAAGAACATGATAAAGGAACTCAACCATAACTAAGATAAGTTGAGCCATAATACAACTAGATTCATTCATGTTTAATGCCATAATTCAATCAAAATACTCCATTTCATAAATATTGTAAAACATAGAAGCTATATACACTGTAAAATATCACCATGAGTAATGCGTGACACAAAACCCACAACATAACCTTACAATAATCGAGCATTAACATCTATCTCTTCAATATCTCAATTAAGATGGATCAAATATATATTTATAGGGGTGGGGACTTTCCTTCACCACCCATGCACTTCTCAAAATAAGTCACACACTAGGAATATCCATGCACCTTTACAAAGGTATGTGCAACATGTAAGTACTCTAATAATATACTTACCTAAGTTAACTCTAAGTAGAAATTGTATTTTTAGCTAAACCTATGCATGGCACTTTTCTACCATTGGTGCTCAAAATACTTTTGTTTGCATGATCAAGTAAGTCTCCTCTCCTTTGTGTGTTGTGCATGTTATCTCGAAAACAATGTGAATCCATGTATTTGACTAAGTCCTAAGATGAAAGTGTTCTAGCGCACATTTCTTCATCTATCTTTCCACACCCTAATATGCACCTTATCTACATGGGTGTATCCTTCACGTGCCTTCTTCTTAGATAACATTCTATCTAGTCAACACTCTTCTCTAATATATGATTTATCATGTTCTCAAGAAGCTAGTTTTTCACATAATCCCTTATCCCTGAATGTGACTTCATCACCTTAATATCAATGTCATATTCCATGACCTTGGTCACCCAACCAACTCTTTTTTCATTGAGGTCCTTGTTTAAAAGAAATTATTTTATATGAGAATGAGTGATGAGTAGATGAATCCTATTATTTGACACTAAATTCTTGAATTTATTTAAACTTCTAATCACAATGAGGACATATTTCTCAATGAATGAATATCTTACCTCATAGTTGTAACACCCTGAACTGTTGTTACTTCCTCCTGAGCATACAAGTGTTGATACGTGATTTATTTTGTAAAAAGGATGTGTTCCTTTGAGAAGTCATGCTTGATATGGATTGTATCTTCTTTGAGATTGCAGATCTTTGACTGAGTTAGAATATGATTGGACTCTTTTATTTCTTTCATTTTACACCTGAGTTTAATCTGATCTCGGAATGAATTATGGAATTATCCATCTATAAGACCTAGCCTTGGATTAGTGGTATTGATCCAAGTGATGCTTTAAGTTTATTCGTGATGAATTAAAATTATAGACCTTACGCAGGTTGCAAGGTCTGGATGCATTGAATAAGCTAGTACGGAGTATAACTCAGGCTGATCATGTTAAATGAATTGGTTCCCGATATCGTAATATCAGGAAGGTCTTGATCATGGACCAGGTAATAATTCAGTTACATTTAATTCACTAGCCTATTGGCAGTACAGGAGTGAACCCTGTTCGTGAATGTATGTTGTAGATTCTTTTTCTGAGCATTTGAAATGTTAGACCTAACTGGATTTATTAAGGTTAGTAACCTAAAACTAAACTATAACCTAGGGGTTAGATTAGTGTTAATCTAACCTAGGCCTAGGCTATAAGCTAATGTTCTAAGTTAGTATCTATGTGTTAAGAGGTTAGACTAAGTGTTATCCTAAATCCTAACCTAAGTTACTAACCTAACTATTGAACAAGGAAGAAGGGGACCTATGGAAGGGTGCGAACCATGGGCTATGCAGTTTCTATGGCATTAAATAAAGGGATAAGTATGAAGGACATGTAATTTGGTAGAAGTTTTTAAACGGCTAGCTAGAGCCGACGTGGCAGGTCACCAAAGTTGGAAATGGTCTTCAAACTGGTTTTATCCATTGCCAACTATGGCGGTCGGTGGCAATGGAAATTTAGCGGGAAATTTGGAGTAAATGTCATTTATGAACTCGGTCTTCGAGCTTGGGTTTCACGGGAAGGCATGCAAAATGGAAAGTTAGTAGTTTGTTTGGTTTTTCATGCGCTCCGGTTTTCCCTCTGTCTGATCACTGGTTCTTCGCACCAGTCTTCTTGGTGTTGCATGGCAAGTATGAGCGTAACTAGCTCTTTTCTCTGGCAAGGAAAATATATAAGTCATGGAAATAGCAAATTTTTGTTGGTGGATCTAACTTGGAAAAGGAGGAGAAGGTTCGAGCTCTTTCAGTGGTCTGCTTCGAAATTTTAAGCAAATAACCAGGCATGTTAGGCCCTAACCTTTAAAAATCTTGCTCTCTTTCAAATGATTTCATTAGAACAACTCTGTTCAGATGATTTTTGGGAATTAGATGGTTTCTATGGTAGCCTAGTGTGATTTTGTTACTGTATCTTCTTGCGGGTTCGATTTTTTCAATTTAACCCTTGATGGGTGTGTATTGTGTTTCGAATTGTTGCACTATTTCGTTGTGATTTGCATTCCGGCTTTAATTTGTGAAATACATGCAAGAAAGATACTAGACCTGCTCTGTGAGAACCCAAGTATTGTTCTCTTGTTGGGTTCAGGCTACAGTTGATACTTGTCGTTGATGCTTGTTGTCGATACTTGTCGGAAAAGATATTGTTGGACTTTTGATTGAATGTTCAGTATAACTCGACTTCCTTGTAAGTTTTGTCGTGGTTATTATAGATGGTGGTTACAGAATCTTGTTGGGTTTCGCTATGATATTTAAAGTTATTTGTGAACGGATAACTTGTTGTGTTACAGTATTTCATTGCGACCTTGTTGAAGTTGTTTTTCCCTTGCGTTGAGGTTATGGGATTCAACCCGTTGATAGTATGCAATATATATATTTATTGTATTCAAAACGACTCTGTGGAGTCCATTGAATGATTCGTATATTATGGACCACTGTTGAAGCTATATATATATTTGAATATTGGTAATTTGATTTTTTCAGAGTCTTGAAGGAGTAACAGGTAATACGACCTCTGTTATTTTGTAATGAATACCTTCGTGTTGCAAGGAATTTTTGGTACAGACTCAATTGGTAAACTTATTATGTTTTCCACTCTATGTAAGCTTAGAGTGAATATTGTTGTAGGGGTTCAGTCGGATTCCTCGTTACGAAATCAGTATTTAGATTTTGTTTAAGCCTGATTGTGAATATTGACCATTGATTGGCACGGTTGGAATCTTTAACTTGTATTTATCTTGTATATCGGCTTCTGTAGAAGCTTTATCGTGAATATTGTTGCTCGGATTCAGTTTTAATCCTTGATAGGTATCCAGTGTTCTGCTTTTGTTTAAGCCTGATTAAGAACACGTATTGTTTTTGGCTCTGTTGGATTTCTTAATAGATAGATATCATGTATCTTAGCCCTGTAGAAGTGGGTCGTGAATACCATACTTTCAAACTCTGAATGCGTCCAGAAGTGAATACGGTATGTTATGTTTCCTTTCTGATTAATTTCAGTTAGATGTGGCTGTGCATGTTGCGTGGATTTCATTTAAAATCTCTCTGCCTAGTCATAGGGAAACGTCATTGCTTTAATGTTATTGAGTCTCTTGTTGACTGCGATAAAAGAGAAGTTCTTTTGATTTTGACCTTGGATCTAAAGCCTTACAGTATTTAGTAGGGATTAGAATGAGTTGTATGTTGCTGAGAGGGATAGTTGTCGTGTTTAAACATGATTACGTCTTCTGTTGCATGTATATGTAGTCTTGAGCCTGAATGAACTAAGGAGTCATCTGGCCGCACCTCAACAGTGATGTCGGTGAATATCCTCTTGTTTGTCGCTTCGTGTGGAAGGTCATGTGGAGTCTGTTTGGTTGTTATTCATCACTATTTTGGCGTGAGAGATACTGTTCTGTTAGTAAGCTACAGGAGTTTTGTTATATTTGATTTTAACAAAACTGTGGTTCTTCTTGTGGCTCGTCTGCCTTATTCGTATGCATGTAAGGTGAATGCTTTCCTTTTGAGGAGATGGTACAGTCATGAACTTGTTGAAGGGAAATATGAATGACTTGTTTTCTTTCTCTTCTGTTGTAGAGTATATGTTGATATTTTTATCTAACCGTTAGAACTGTTTTAACATATTGATGGAATCATGATTTGTTATGATATTTCTTTTACTGTTGAATGTAATGATCTGTCTGATGTTTGTTGTCCTTGGAATTCAGATGGATAGTTGTTTTGGATACTTTCGTTCTTCTTGATCCCTAATATTTTGATGAAATATTTGAGAAGTATTTAGGACTATTCTGTAACGATAATTAGAGTTACGCGTTTGTAGTCATTTTTGTATTACAAAAGCATAGTCTCGAAACATGTATACTTGTTTGGTGATATGATCTCATTTAAACAGGTTGTTTAATGAAACAGATTGGTGGATTGCAATTGTTTTAGGAGTTAGTGCTTATTATGCTCGGTTCATCAAACTCGACCCATGTTGACAATTTTGCAGATGGTTGCCGTAAGTGGTAAAAGCAAGCGAGATCGATAGGATGTTTAGATTTTTAACTTGGTTTATGATGAATTTACGTTTGATTCTCTAAATGTACTATATGAGGAAAGATGTTCTTTTTCCATTGAGCATTGTATCAAGTATGCTGAATGCATAAAATGTATTTGATTAGTTCTGAAGGGAATGGAAATAGATATTTGATACTTATGTGTTTGCATCCGTATCTTGATAGTTTGACCTTCTTCGGTTCAAATGATCTAAAGAGCATTGTTATTATTGTTTATATTGGAGACTTTTGTGATTATCAATGTAAGCTTGCAAGAATATGTGACTGATTATTTATGATTGTTTAGCAGTTCTTATATGTTCTATCCAAAGCTAAATTGAAATTTAGATCACTGTCTTTCTAGAGGCTAGGGTAAAAATAAACCTAAGCAAGACACTAAACAAGCTGGATTAAATTATCAATTCCTAGTCTTGATTAAGCCAGGACAATGTTTAATTAGACTCTTAATCATTATGTCTCGATACTAATAAGTAAGACATAAATTTAGTTATGAGAACTGAGATAAACCTAAAAAGGGTTCGGTTGGCAATCACAAGTGAAGATTTTGGGTTATTGTCCAATTTCGTTGATTTAGAATTAAGTAAATTCTATGAACTCCTTGATGGGACCATAGCCTTAATAACTTCTCTGTGTAAAGGGTTTTATTAAGAAAGGTCATTCTAAGGTGAGGAACCCAGGGATCGGGAAAGGCTAACCTTAGGGGAACGTCTTTTAATATAATTTAAACTCAATGTGCGTAACGCTTATTAATAAGTAGATCTTTTCGAGGTGGATTTAAAGGTTGACGGCACAAGTCAACTGCAGGGTTGTACCTTCGAGAAGATTAGGATCTTCTCGAAGATACAACAATGCAGGTGACTTATGACGACACCCTTTGCATTGATCGTTAAGATTTACACCTTTAACTCGAACAAGTTACTCTGGGACCGATTAGGAATGTGGTCACATTATAAGGCTGCCTAGGAGACTCGGGGTATCTTGACACACTGGTTTAACTAGGGTTGACCCAGTATGTCATCTTATCCCTAGTCCTCGGGAGCATCCATATAACGTTGTCACCTTACTAATCCGTTTCCGAGTGAATAACTTGGGATAAGGGGGACTGACAGAAGTCGGTATAAGACATTCTATATAACATAAGAATGGGGTGAAGGACGTATTCTAGATTGACGAGTATGCCGTTAAGGAATACGAGACATAAGCAGTATGTTTCAAATCTTTGGCCAAAGTATCGCAAGCTGCTGATTGCGTTGTCCTGAGTCACCTGGTCTAAGGGATGAGATGCCGATGAATAATGGTAACAATTATTCAGTTAGGTTCCTTGGATAGATCATTTCAATCCCGAGAATAGGGAAGAGAACCGCGAGAGTGAAATTTTAAATGAAAACTCCAACTCTTATTACTCATGAATAGATCGGTAGATTACCGAGTCATGGAATGAATAGATCGGAGGTACTCCGAGTCATTACAGCTGCATATGGTTATCTGTTATAAGAATGGTTATTTGATTTGTGAGTTCTAAATTATGTATTTAGAACCTGGAAGCATTTATCAAAAAAAAATTCACTTGTTCTAATGTATAAAATGAGGATGTTACAATAGTCCACAAGGCCTTGACTAAAGAATTTAATAGGATTTTCTTTTCCTTCTCTATTATGTTGCACCAAGATTGCAGAGATGGTATCCAGGACCACCAAAGGCATAAATGAATAAGTATTTTGAGAATTCCAAATTAATGAGAGTTGGAGCATGAGATATGTCCTACTTGATAGCTTTGAAGCTCTATTTTCCTTCCATTTTCCATTTGAAATATATATTCTTGATCAACATCATTCTTAATGGCCTCACAAGAGTGGCATAATCTGAACGAACCTTCATACAAAGTTAATCCTCTCAAAAACTTTAGATATCCTTGTTGTGACTTGGCAATGGGAATACTCGAATGGCCTCAACCTTCTCTAGATCAATTTTGATTCCCTCCTTTGACACAATGTGGTCTAGGAGTCTACCTTCATGAACCAAAAATATGCATTTCTTTAGGTTCAGGACACTCTGAATCTCCTAGACCTTTGGAACACTTGTCTAAGATGGAAGATGTGGCTTTCTGCATTCTTAGAAAGCATAGTGATGTCATCAAGATAGACAAGCACTATTTTTTTCAACAACCCTTTGAACACCATATCCATAAGCCTTTGAAATATTTCTCCCACATTTGATAGCCCAAATGGTATATTATTATAGGCATAAGTGCCCCATTTTGTGGTGAAGGTTGTTTTGAACTGCTCCTCTTTCACCATGACTTGATTGTAGGTGGATATCCATCCAAGAGGGAGAATATTCATGAGCAGGCCACTACCTACAATATCTACTCCACGGATGAAATTAGGTAGTGCTCTCTCGAGGATGTCTTGTTTAAATCCAAAAATCCTTACAAAACCTAATTTCCCCATTCCTTTTCCTGACCGACACTAGATTTTCTACCCAACTTGAGTGCTTGATTAGGAAAATGATGCTCACCTCAATGAGCTTGTTCAAATCCTTCTTCATGAGAGGCTCGTGATGAGGATTAAACAACCTTTCCTTTTTCTGACGAGGTTTAGCTCCCAAATCTAGTTCAATGGTGTGTTGTGACAATTTAGGATTAAACCCTTTCAAATCCTCATATCTCCAAGTAAAGACATCTAAGAACTCTTGGCAAAGCTGTATGAATTCATATTTTTCTTGATTTGTGCTCACCTTGCCAATTTGGAGAATTTTACCCTCTCTAACTGAAATGGGCTCTAAATCTTCCCCTTTGACCTGAATGTTAGCCTTCTCTTTTCGAATTGATCATTTGGATTGAATATTGAATCTAGAGTCACTAAAACCTTTGGCAATTTTTTTGTCTGTAGCTACACCACTTGATCCCCATACTACTGCTCTAATTTATCCTAATTTTTAGCTAAGAACTCAACCTCCTCCTATAAAAAATTAATGATATATTGATCATTCTCAAACACATGCCATCTTGTTTTATTATCTGATATAGCTGGCCTTATAATTACATGAATATGTGGTTGCAATTTATCTCTTTTAATATTGTCAACCACATATAATGTTTCTCCAATTTCCACAAGCCTACATGCATCATCATTATTCTTCCTCGGTATGGTCTGAATGTTGAATGCTTCAAGGTATTCAATTTGATCCCATACCTGATGCTTTCAAGATTTAAGCAAATCATTTTTGGCTGCATGGGATACATTAACCTAGTTCATGATCAACTTGATATCCCCAAATACTTGCGAGTTTTTGATACCCCTTTTCCTTTCCTAATGCAATCCATGGATGAAATACTCATACTCAATTGTATTATTTGAACATGTAAACTGAAAATAAAAAGATGAGTAATACTTCATACCTTGTGGTGACAAGAGCATTGCACCTCTTCTAGCACCTTTCCTACTCCTTGAACCATCAAAGAATAACTACCATACTTCATTATCATCCTTGTTCTCTAACTTGGTGACACTAGGAAGGGGTGGATTTTCTTCATTCAAGCAATATACATCAAACTTAGTTTCTTCCATTTCCCTTTATGGATTATAGCCATGCTTCATTTGAGCCCATTCATCAAGTGTTAGGTCTAGAATGCTTCCAACCTTAGTGTCTACCTCCTGAGCCTCCAAGCATTCTCCTTCATCAAATATGGTACAATTCGCATTGATTGGGCCGGACACATGAGGACCAATGTGGGAGTTTTAAATTAGCTCCAACCTAATTATATATTTGGCTCCATACCTTGTCTTAAATAGTATGTTTGACTAATCCTTTGAAAAGTACCCATCGATCTTGGTTGTAAAGTCCCGAGAAAGGCACAAATCAAATAGTGGTTGTAAGTCAATCATTGATACATCTTGTAAAACTATGACATTTGGGAAAGCATGGAACATAAGGATTAGTTATTTTATCACTCCAAATATTCCCTTTATTGTCTCATCCAATTTCACTACTCCCCAAGATCTTGGCTCATATTTTAAGCCCAATTGATCATCTATCTGCTCTAGCATTACCGAGTTACTCGCTCCTGATTCGATCATGAAATTTTGCATGATCTTATCTCCGATGATCAATAACACATAGAATGGTGGAGGTTTCAAATTTTTACATGGTTGGCCTCCCTCCTGCTGCACTACATTAGTGATGATATTCTCTTGGACTTGGGTGTCTCCTTTTCAAGCGGACCGATTGGCCATTCAAACTTGTAATAAATTCCATTTTCCTAGGATCACCAACAACTCCCACATGGATATGTTTACATGGGTATTATTCATTTAATATATGATATTGAAAGGGGATAGGTTATCCTTTTTTCCTTTGCTTGACATGATCTTTTCCAGTTCCATGGGCTGATTCTCGCAAATTCGGGGTAGCTATAATAGTTACCTTAGGCTAGTTTTGTACATTTAGAGTTACATTCAATCTACTAACTCCTTGGGGTATGGTAATGGGTTGAGAAGAAACTAGATTATATGATTTCCCCTTCTCTATGTTCCTTTTCTTCAATCATGTATTAGAATCTATGCCCTAGAAAGGATATTTATTAACTCTACAAAATTCCTCTATCTCGCTAATTAACCAAAGTGTGGTTTAAGCTACAAGATTCTCTTATTGAGATTCTTGTTAATTTTCCTCCTCACTTGCCTCTTGGGATACACCGACAATCTGCACTATCAAGGCTTGATTCAGAGTACCATTAAAGAATGTTTCTTGGTTGTGAGGTTGATTACAAGGAAAAAACCCGGTCGTACTCTATGTAGTGTTTTTATGTACCGAACTAAGGCACTCAATGTTGAAGATGTGCTTGGGTTATAAGGTTGAAATGACCTGGCGATTTGATATGACCCTTGAATCTGATTTCACTTTGTTGCTAGAGCAAGAGGCCTGTTTGGCTGATATCGAGGCCTATTCACCTGAGCATGAGGTTGGTACGGTCTAGAGCTCTACATTTGATACCTTTTTATCATCACCAACTCATTCCCCAAATTTTGTAATTACTTCATGACTTCCTAAAGTTCCTTAGAAGTACTAGAAGAAGTAGAGGCCTCACTATTTCTCTAATTTCTAGGAGCTGGAATGGGGGCTATTTTAGGTGCTTGACTAGTAGAGGGGTTTCCCAATTCTAGATATAGGGGAATAGGTGGCCTAGGTGCTAGTTTACTAGCTTGGATTAGACAATTCTCAGCTCTAATAGTTGTGGCATAAGCCTTTGGTAAGGTTATCCCTCCCATAGATTGTATCATAACAAATATATCAGAATTTAAAGCTTTAAGGAAATATAGGAATATATCTTCCTTGCTAGTCTTATGGAAATCAATATCTTGTCCCATGTCTGTTGAAATCAAAAATTAAAGTCTTCCATTTGTTCATTGGGAGCCCTCTTGATTGTTGTCAACTACTCTAATGAGGATAGGTTGTCTACCATTTCTCGAATCAGTTGCGAGAGACTAGTACATATTTGATACCCATTTGTAATGGACCCCTGTGTTAAGCTCCTAAACCACTGTAGATATTTTCCTTTCAAAGAGGAAGCAAACCATTTGACCTCAACATCCACTTCAATAATCTCATGGATAATATAGATATTTACAATATATTTAATAAGGTTATCGAGAGTCATGTTATTTTCCTTAGTGAAGTAAGGAATATTTTTATTGATACAACCAAAATAGGGTTCTAGGCATTGAGGATGAGTGGACTTATACCGTGAAGTGGACATAGGGATTTGGTGGCCCTTGTGGTGGCTGTTGATGTGCCATCTTGATTGGCCTGAGAATCCTAGTCAATTGAAGGAAGGGTCAACCAAGTGGAGGTGTGGATAATTTTTTGTTTGGTGGAGATGGAGACATTTGTACTCTTCTTCCTCTCCTTCCTCTTCCTAGGGATAACTATAAATACTCAAAGACACCTTCTTACGGACTGAGTTTGGATCCTTCTCATGTACTTGGGCCACTAGTACTTACAAAGCCGGTTGAATTATGACCTTGGGAGTCACTACATGTGTTACTATAAATCCTCCAAAGGATGGGGGTTCACCAAGATGCATAACCAATCTTGATAAACCTGGAAAAAATGAATTTTGGTCATAATGGGCATGCCAAAACTATTATTACAAAATTACAGTACCCCTGATTGCTAGTGATTTTTGTGTGATGGAATCAGTGTAACCTACATAATATGGGATTATTCTAAAGTGTGGGACCTTTTAAGTAAGATAATCCTCCAAAGAAAGCTGACTTCTTCTCCTAACCTAGTGCTAAATTCTCCAAAATGGAGAGAATGGAAAAACAAATTAATCCTACCCTAATTATTTCTAAGGAGACAAGGATAAAATAATGCATAAAAATAAACCTACTCTAAGGGAAGGTGATGCACCAAGAAATGGTGAAACAATCTAAGTGAGTGAAAAATAGGGAGTAAACCAAGAAAGAGAGGGTAGGTGGAGGCACCACAATCCAAAATAGTATTCAATTCCCTATATTTGTAAAGCACAACAAATTATAGATCCTGTAAAGAGATAGATATATGCATAATATACCTGTAAATATAATGGAAGGAAAAAGATGCAATGTCATACAAGCTAGGGAGAAAATAGCCACAAAACATGAATTTTATTGCTAAAAACATGCACAATCCATTATAATATAGGAACAAGGCATAAATTCTTTACAAAATGCCCAAATTTGAGGCCTTTAGCTCACAACAACTTTGGAACAATTTTGACAGAGTTCCTTTGCATTACAGAAAGTATCCCCTCAAAATGAAGTAGATTTTATAATATATAGGAAATGTGGGTCACCAATTGACAAGATTCATTAAAGAGGTATGGGTAACCATACATTTTTATACTTTTCTTGCACAGAATTCATACACACCATACCTCATTAAGTGTGGTTGTTAAGTTGTCATTCACCCACCTACCTTTTCCTGGCGTATGACTCATCCATCCTAGGGGTTGTTAAACCATATGGGTTGTAAAAATTATAAGTAGGCCATCCAAATCCATTGTCATCCAACCCGAGGGTGTTAGATGGTGTCTAACTTTTGGTAATACATGCTTGTGATCGCAGCCAACCGGGAGTTGTTTCTTTCACACTATGGGCCATCTATCTTGGGAGGTTGGATGGCCTTCCAACCCTATGTCGTCATAATGTTCCATCCACCCTAGGGGTTGGATGACATATAAACCTATGGTGTCTAACCCAAGGGGATTTTGATGTCATCCATCTTGTACCCTACCGACCCATCCAACCAAGAGCTCGTCACCGCATTGACACAATAGTCACCGACCAACCCGGATCGACTAACCTATCCACTTGTCTCAATCGACCAATCGAGCTAACACATCCATTCGATTGACTGTCAACTAAACTCTTACATATAATGTGTCATCGACCAACCAGTGTCCATATGACTGTCAATATTGGATTGGACAGCCTTCCAACCCAGGAATCCAACCCTGCCATCTAATAAATCCATTTAACTCAGTCATTTAACCCCCTTGAACTTGGTCAATTTCACAATAATCCCGAGCACCAATTTTATTTTTCACTACGGCTTTCCACGAGTTAAGATCAACTCAATTGAGCTAAAACATGAGTGACCTAGAAGATTACAAATTGTTTCCTTTTTCCCCACCAACTATCAATGCTCGGCCTGCTTAAGTTGTCCATAGTACGGGGAGGAAAAAAGGATAACACCTTCTTTGGGGGATTCATTTAATAAAACTATGGTATAACACATTCCTTTCAAGGGAATTAAAGAATACCATTAATATTATTTTTTACCTCTAATTATTTAATTGATAATAACCCCTCCTGTTATAATATTTTAATGAAAATACCCCTATTTTACCATGTACCTTACTTACCCATTTTTCCATTACAATTTTATTTACCCCTTTTTATTTCTACCCTAATATATAAAAAAGAAAAATATATGATGTTTCCTTTTCAATTATTATCTTCTTAATATGCATTTTTGTAGAAAGAGAGTTTGTCAAATCATTTCAATACATGTTACCAATTACCTTAATGTTAATATTTAATCATTTATCAATAGTTCTTCAAATAATTAAGATGGTGAAATAATATCATTTGGGTTGAAAAACATACTCAACCCTATTTTTTACCATCTTATTATTTATTGGTTAAGAATCTCCTAATTTATATTTCCTTATTTAATAAGATATTATAATTTAGTATTATGACCACACTCCTTTTGCAATTTTAAGGTATTTAGTATTAAACACTAGGGTTCAAATGTTTTAGTTTTATATTGAAAATAACGATGCATCTCCTCTAGCCAACCTCTCTAACCTACCCCCAATACCTAATTCTAAATATTAATAAATTAAACAATTTCACTACCTAACGCTCTACCGATATATTGAACTTGATTTTATCAATTTTAATTACCTCAATATGAATGAACGTGCTAGGGTATTGCCTAGCTAATGAACCCCCCATAAAACTTGCCAATTGAATTTTCCTAAAAGCTTCCGAGGCATAATCAAACAAACATTTTGTGAAAAATGTTGCAATCAATGCAATCAAGAGAAAAATTTTTATAGGCACCTAGTCTATTAATTCACTTGCTAAATGCATGCATCTACACTTTGCATACATTTCTCCAAGACCTCATGTAACTACATCTTCCAAAATCCTCTTTCATTCTCCATTCATGTATAGTGTATGGCCATATCTTATTTGAAAGATTCATATTCCTACAAAAATGGAGTATGTAAAGGTGAACTAATCAGTTCAACATTTATGATGAACCATTGTTTTTCCATGTGTTATTCCATGTACAAACATGTGTTACCTTGATATCATCTTGTATTATGTATAATATTGGAATTTTATAATTAATACTTTACCATGGTTTAAAAGGAAATGTTGTGCATATTCTATTATTTTCATCTTGTTATTGCTTCTTCAAATATGACTTGAATGAACCTTTATGATTGTTAATAGTGTATTTGGAAGAGCATTTGTTGATTCATCACGAGAACTCATAAGTGCACCTTTGGTGTAGGACTCACCTTATAGCGTAGGAATCACATTTGCATTAGTGCAAGACTTTTCATATAGTTTAGGACTCATCTAGATCACTAATTCAGATTCACTTGAAATGAGGGACTTGCGTAAAAGAGATAAATGGCTTGATGGTTGAACTATGAGTTGATACAACTAACACATCAGTTAATACAATGACATGAGCATGAAACATGTGCTACTACCTCAACCTTCATGTAGATTATGAGGTCTAGGATACCTCAATTTAACTTCAGGTTCTTGAATATGTGATTCAAACAAACACTCAAGGATTTATAATCATCATGATTATAAGGAATCAATTCAAGATCTACAATATCTCTTGATGTCGATTGATTATCTCAAAGGATTTAATTATGAGCCTCACCTGTAGTTAACATTATTAGTTTAATCCAAAGATGACATAGATTAATCCTTCCATTTTTTTAATTCTTAGAACAACAAGTTGTTGTTATAGGCATCGTCTAGTTAAGTAGTTAATAATTTCTAATAACTAGCCCTCTCTTAGAGACATTGGGACTGATTTGAATATAGAAGAGTGAATGTAGTAGAAATAAAATTTAGTCCATTATTGTAAAATAAGTTAGTACAATTCTTTAAATTACAGATTTAGGGGAAATATTTACTCATGTGATTTTTAAAGTCAAACCTAATTCAAGGGAAGGAGCAAGGATCACTCCTCCCTAATGAGAAGGGATAATTCATGTCTATTTCCTTTTTTATTTTACATTAATTAGAATTTTCAATAATTTTAGTTCTATATTTAGTATTTCTTTGTTGTCAATCCACTTAATTTCCTAATCAAAGTTATCATAGTATTCAATTAAATTCATTATGAAGTGATTGAGAAGAATTCGAATGTTCACTTTGTTATAAACTACCATCGACAATGCCCTAGACTCGAAAAACATAATATAACTAAATCTGTGAGTATCAACAACACTTGACACTTTTTTGCACCATTACTAGGGAGATTCTCAAGGTGTTATCAAAGGTTAAGGTGCTACCGAGAAGTGTTGACTTGTTGTTTGGTAAGTTTCTATTTAGAAATATTATTTCCATAACTCTTTCTTTTGATGTAAGAAGTCCTTGTAGTGACAACAAGGATCTTTTGTAATTTGGATTATGTGGAATAAAAAAATTCAAGTTAAACACGGTATTTAAGGAATTTTCCTCAGTATGGTAGCATTCTATGTTTAGACCTAGATATGATAAAGGTAGATTCATTAGAGTAAATTTTCAAAACCACCCTCAATACCAACCTCTCAAACAACTTGTTTTCCAAGGAAGGATGGATGATGAAGTAGATAACCCCAATGGTGCAGAAAATGGAAACCCTCCACTTGGAAGAACATTTACCTATCCCATATAACTGGATCCTAATGATCAGGATCCTATGAAAAACATATCCCCTTCAATTTTACCAACTTTTTGGGGATTAGTCTCAAAAGATCTGACTAGTTTATTTTTGAATTCAAAGTCTTGTGCCAAACCTATGATTATACTTCTGATTCCCATAAGCTCAAGTTATTTCCCTCCACTTTAAAAGACACAATTATGAGATGGTTCATGGGCTTAACCCCTAACTCCATCCATAGTTGCCAGGATATGGAAACAATTTTCTTAGATAAATACCAAGACTATTGTAGATTCTAGGATAAGAAGGAAGAAATTTTTATAATTCAACAAAAGGAGGATGAGAGTGTGGAAGATTATCTTGATCGGTTCCTATTCCTTCATAGGAGGTGTGGTACTGGTTTGGATATTAATCTGCTTAAAACTTTATTCCTCAAAGGATTGGATGAAGACACACATGAAGGCTTCAATCTTATTAGAAAGGGAGACATGAAAAACTTCAAATTTACCAGGACATCATTTAACTCTATTGGAATTACTCCCGAAATTTCCTAAACCTTTATAGATAGAAGGGAAAAATGGAAAGTGGCGATATATCAAAAATAAGGGAAGAAATTACAAATTTGAGAACAAGCCCCTTAGTTCAACTCAATACAACTATGGATAGGGATAGATCTAGGAATACTGAGCCTTTATTCATCTACTACACAAGATGTAGGGATAAGAATGGGCTTAAGGATTTCCCCTTAGAAAATATAGACATCTAGTATGTGATTTAAATCATGCCACAGACCAATGTGGATTTCTTCGCTTGTTGAAGAACCATATAAAAAACACATAGGATGAAGCTGAGTTAAATTATATGGCTTAAATGGAAGGAGATAATTTTCAATCAATTCAAAATCATTCTTACATGCCAAAAACACAATGGGTCCAAAATCAATGGAATATACCATGGACATACCCCAACCTTGGATTTATAAGAGTGGGGTCCTTAGTGGAGTGCACCACTAAGATATTATAACCAACCCTAGGCTCCATAGTCAAACATTCCACTATTTCACAACAATTTAATCCTCAATACCAACAATAGTGAAATGTACCTCAAGGATCTAGGAAATAATATTATAATTAAAGAAGACCCCAAGGTTAACAATCTTTTTTATTGGACCTACAAACTCTAACCCATACAAAAACCTTCTGACCATGAATTCTAGCACAAACTATGACAAACCCCGAAAATGTGAGTTAGGGTAATTCGACATACACTATAAATTTAGATGAAAATTCCATCGTAAATTATATGTATTATAGGAATATGTTGTTGCATTCAGGAAATATTACTTCAAAACCTTCATTTCTAGTCATAGAAAAAATCAACGAAGATATAGAAAAGCCGGAAGAAGCGCATGACCCAAACCTGTTGTTGAAGAAACACCTCAACAACCAGATTCATATTTAATTTAGGGACTGAGGAAAATGAGTTTTGGGATTCCCCTATTATAAGCTCTTAAGGAAATTCTGAATTAAACAAAACCGTCAAAGATTTTTATTTTTAGACTCTAGGAAGAAGAAAGAATCAACCTAAAACCATGCATATTAATGTGAAACTTGCTAGTATATTGGAAGGGAATATGACCCCTCCTAAATATGGAGACCCTGGAAGTTCTATTGTTACAGTTTTCATAGGATATGTCCAGATCCCAAATGTCCTAATTGACCTATGATCTACTATCAATGTGATGACCATGGATACCTTGTCTACACTATCACTTCCTGAACCACAATCAACCTCCATAGTTTTATAAATGGCGAGATCGGTCTATATACAAGCCAAAGGAGATTATATAATATGCCACCATCACCATTGACTCATCATATTATTTAGTAGACTTCATGATCCTAAAAATGGATAATATGAAGATTGGAAACCCTCTAATCTTAGGACACCCTTGGTTAAATACTAATGCTTCCCTTATTGATTATAGAACATGGGATGTGGTTATTACAAATGGACATGATTCCAAAAAGTTATCAATTTACCCTACCACAAAACCTTTTGCTATAGAAAATAAATAGTGGTGTAAGGAAAATTCAAATGAATCAAAGGACATCATCTCTTCTTTGACCATGGTCATAATTCAAGAACACTCAGATCAAATTCAAGATGGTGACCATGAGTCCTATACTAGAAAAAAAAACATAATTATTATGTTTGAGTCCTGTCTTGGGTTTATTTCTAGTCATATGCTACAACTAATGGAAACAAGAGATGATTTTATGGATGAAAACAACTAACCTATCATCTTCCCTTTTCTACTAAATATATATTTGATCAAGTCTATATTTCAAATTTTCTGTTTGTTCATAGATTAATTCCCCATAGGTGCCTATTGAAATAATTATTGAGAGATTTCCCTGAACTTTAGATTATCTACATCTTTATACCAAACAACCTGTCTATTTTTCCAGGGAAAATTTTTTCAATCAATAGTTGGCTAACTAGTCAAGAAGAGAATGCCTTGCTTAAAATCTTATAATCTCATCCTCAAGTTTTTTCTTGGGAATATAGTGATATGAAGGGTATTCATCGTAATATTTGTACACACCATATTTACACAATCGATTTCGGACGGTCGGATAACCCCAAAGAAGGATAAACCCTACCTTAAGAGACATTGTAAAAATTGAAATTGAAAAACTTCTGAAGGTAGGATTCATTTATCCAATCTCAGATAGCCAGTGGGTTTCTCCATTAGTTATAGTTCCTAAAATAATGGGAAATGGAGGGTTTGTGTGGATTATAAGGAATTATATAAGGAAACACAAAGGTATTATTTTCCATTAGCTTTTATTGCTCAAGTCTTATGCAATTTATCTAGAAAAAGGTATTTCTCATTTCTTGATGGGTTTAGTGGGTACAACCAAATGATAGTAGCACCTGAGAGTCAAGAATAAACCACTTTTCCCTTCCCATGGGGACATTTGTTTACAGGGTGTTACATTTTGGTTTATGTAAATATCCTCCCATGTTTCGAAGAGCCATGTTGGCAATATTTTCTGATCTCACCCATGATTGTGTAGATATTTACATGGATGACTTCATTTTTATGGAGCAACATTCTAAGAGGCAATTGAAAATCTAGACAAAGTCCTTTCTAGGTGTGAAAAACATCAATTATCCTTAAACCATGAAAAATGTTTATTTATGATGGAACAAGGGATAGTTTTAGGCCATCATATTTCAGCTAAAGGAATCAAGGTAGACCCAGACAAGGTCAAGTATCATTGTAAAGCTCCCATATCCCACAAACCAAATAGAGGTAAGAAGTTTTCTTGGCCATGTTGGCTACTATAGAAGGTTTATGTTATCCAAAATTCTCCCCTCATGGTAAATTTGATAACACTGGACGAGTTCTCCGGATTTAGAGGGATAGAAATGGTGAAAGGAAAAAATTAAGATTTTGGGGGTCCCTTTGGCCTTCTTTGAATTCCCTATCTAAGGAAAAAATCCAAGACGTTAGAAGAAATTGCAAAAAAATTGAAAAACTAAAGTCTAGGGATTCATCTAAGTGTATTGCGGGCTTTTTAGAAAAAAGTGTCCAAGCCTCAAGCACAGAACATTCGGGCTCGAATAGGAAAAATAGCCGAAATACTAAGGAAAAAAAGAAAATTGAAAAAAGAAGAAAAAATTGTCCGGGTGGTCTCTGGGGACGTCGGGACAGTTGGGACACCAAAGCCCGATTTTCCCGATTTGCAAAGAAATTTGGAAGAATCGAGATAAAATTGTCCCATCTTGCACAAGTTCAACCGGGACGGTTGGGATACAAAAAGGATGATTCATTGATTTACTAGGTGGATCAAATGTAATGTGGCAGAGGAGGAATTTTTTGGCCCAAGTCACACAAGGACATTAGGACAGTTGGTACCCAAAAATCTAAAATAACAGCAAAGGGAGGAGGCTTGCAGATGGAGTGGAGAAATTTTTTTGGGACAAGCTGGGACATTGGTACATGTGGGACCGTAAATCTGAAATACCCATAGACAACAAGGAAATGGGTCTTTAAAGAAAATAATCCCACTTGGTCCAAGTGCAGTGGGACATGTGTTCCCAAGAACCCAAAATTTTTGCAATGTAAAGGAAAAGTCAACGTCTAACCCCGAACTTCAAATGGCCATCACTTTTGACCTAGAGCTCCAATTTTCATGAAATTTGACTTTTAATGAGGGTAGATATATAAAAATAAAAGAAAAATCCTCGATCTAATCAATTAAATAACTAGTCCCGTAAGTCAATTAAATAACTAGTCCCGTAAAATGCAAGGAATGCACGGTAGACCCAAAACAACTGCCTACACTCAAAATGCCATATATTTTGCAATTCTACACAAAAACACAAAAAAATAGTACCGTTAGAATTGTGGCTCTAATATCGACTCAAAGAAATCAATAAATTAAGAATTTTATGAATAATTGATGGTGATTTTGCAAAAATGTGCCTAGTTCGGAAGAATGATTTTAGTGGTGGTTTGGATGCATTAAATGAAGCATGGGCGAGACATTCTTCACTACTTTGTAATTTATGGGACAATATGGGAGGCATTTTGCAAGTAACACACCATAATAGAAATCCATTTATGACATTTTTCGAGTAGTGGGAAGACAAATTTCGGGATTTTCATTTCTCTCTTTTTCTCTCCTCTCAAAAATTCTATAAATTGGAGTGTTGGGCTCATTATAAGGAGGGATAGTTTTGAGTAGAAAAAATCTGTCAAATTTAGTTTTATGAAGCCAATGTGTTGTAGGACCTTGTAGTGGAATCCTTGCATGGTGATCTAGGATCTTACCTTGTAGTAGATTGAACCATGCATACAATGAAGCAATAGATGCAACTTTGTGGATGTCTCTTCCCTTGTTGTGTTTATTTGCATTCTTCTTGCCCCTTCAACCTTATTACAAGTGCATTGTGTCTATATTATTCTCTTGCAAGGATTCATTATCATTGTGTATGTATGAAATATTGTTGTGAATGTATTTTCTAGACTATGGAGAACTGTTATCACCCCTTTTAGTATGCACTTTACTTCTATTTTCACACATTGGAAAGCTATCCTCATTCCCTCCTTTTCTGGTGTATCACCGCTTTAGTGTAGGCTTTGTTTTCATGCATTATCTCTCCCTGGTCCCTTGGAAAGTTATATTAGGACAAGTTAGTTTTTTCCTGTATTAGAGTAGATTGTGGCATGTAGTGTAGGAGCAAGAACCAACTTTATTTGGAGGTCTATCTCAAGTAGAAAGTCCCAAAACTTGGAGATAGTACCCATGTTACCCGATCCACAGAGTGACCTCAAGCACAACAACTTGTGTAAACATGAGGGTGCTATGATTCGGCGATAATAGTTTATTTCAGAATTTAGCAAGATAAATTCTCTATTGTTTTCTATCCTAATTAAAGGCTCTAAATTTTAATGGAAAAATGCATGTCAAAAATATTTTTGATACTATATAATGCAGCCTAAAATTTACCAAGAATAACCCAAGCGTGCTGGCACATCACTCAACCTAGACTAAGTGCTCACCCGAAGCATGCAAAGGTACCATGCCCCTCCTTAGAGTTGCTTGTGCAGGATGAGATCATGATGAAGAGTTAATGCATGTAGATTTATAATAACACAAATATTCCACATAGCATATTCTATATCTAGATTTTAAAGACACATAAATCAAATGATAACATAACAAAATCACCCATGCAATAAAAATAACAACCATATTTAACACCTTGATTCAGCCAACAAACTCCATTATATTAAACACGGTAATACACAAAACCTTCTCACAATAACGAGTATTATGAGCTCATGCACACAATAGATCTAGCAAAATAACTCTGCATACGTCTATGGATTCTGATCTCTCTCTTTCCTACATAGTATAATCTATATTTATATGGGTGGGGAATTTCCCTCCTCACCGCTTACCTAATCCCAAAATGGGTCACATGTCGGGAATAGCTATGCACCTTTACAATAATAGGATCTCATGCAAGTATGCCAATAATAGACCTCTTCTATTTGGTGATAGTAGTACTTCTATTATTAGCTCACACCTAAAAAAATAACCTCATAGATGATCCTAAAAAATAGCCTATGTGTTTTTGTAAGTCTTTATCCGGTTTGTGTACTCTACACGCTATCTCCAAAAATAGCCCACAATTATGGCGGCTAGGTCTCAAATATGTCTCTCGCCTTTCACGTGCATTTCCTTCCCTATCCTTCTCGTGCCTTTCAACGCACTCTATTCTTCCACACGTACCTTTTGTGTGAATTTTTCAAAGTATCCTTCTTTTTCTTCTCAACATTACCCCACTTTGAATTACATTGCTGCCCTAGCAATGTTTGCCTTCGAATGTTCAAAGAATAAGAAAGAATATGAATGGATGAATGTAAAGAATATTTATTACAAATGAATTATTTACTCAACAGTGCCTTCTTTTTCTACAGGAGAATCAATTCTGGATATTCCTCTTTTATTTCAGCCTCTAAAGTTTTCCAATCATTGAGCATTGCCTCCACCTTCTCTACTAGAATGTCCATTGCAATGGACTCTAACTCATCTTATGCAATCTCTTCCTTTTCATTCTGCAAGACCGAACAATGTTGGTATTATAGACATTCTCCCTTCCAACAAGTCCATCTTCTCCCTATAAGGTTTCTAAGCTCATCCAACCTTTCCTTATGGGGTTTTTACGCTTCTTCAAGGGCCTCGTGCTTCTTCTTTACTAGCACTAAAGGTTCGTGCATCCCAATTTCCCATATTTCATGGCCTTTAGGACTTCATTGTCTTCCACCATGGTCTTGGCTCGTATAACTACTGGAGCTGCACAAGTATTCAAGGCTTGGTCTTCTTTCTTCATCTCTTCTTATAAGCTTTGCAGCAATCCCTCATAAGATGAAATATTTCTAACCACCAAAGCCCTTTCTCTTTCGCTTCCTTCTCTAGGTCCTTTGATGTTGGTAGGTGAATGGGTCCATCTGAAACACCAAGTTGACCAAGGTACATAAATAGTGCATCACAAAAGGAGCCTTTCGGGTACCTTGGACTCGAAATGTGGTCTTTCTTTGGGACATGATCTCTAATTTCTTCTACCATGCTGATGAAGGCATTGTTATTATTTTTCTCTAAGTCCTTCTCTTGTGTTAGATGCGTTATTTCTACATCTTTGACCTTGATTTCTCCTTTCAAAGACCCTAATAGTTGCGGCTTTATCCACATTCCTCTCGTGTTACCTCTATAGATACCTTCACCAAGGCATTAATTACTTGCACATCCAACATAACAAAGAGGCTTTATTGTTATGTATCTTGTCTCGAGGTTCCTTTTTCAACCATTTTGAAAAACAATAATCTTCAAATAAGTCGAAGTACGGCTCATCCATATGTGTCTGCATGGACTAAGATAGCTCTTTTCTTGTGCACATGGTGGTCATGTCCTTAACCATTATCTCCCATGCATATAACTCCTTATGGATCACCGTGATTTGGAAAGCAGTGTGAAAAACTTTTTCTTATGTCCTCAAGATAGCCCATTATTGGTGTAGCATATTCCCCACTTGTTCTCTTCAAGTTTCCATCCACTTTGCACGAGCAATTCAAAACCCTAGCTCAAATATCCATGCCCTAGTTTAAATGACATGCCCTAGCTCTTTCACAACACATCTTCTTCACTCAAACCCTTCACCAATGGGGACGCAAGCTTTCCTTACACACAAATCTTCTCTCCATGTCGGTTTTACACTCTTCACACCTCAACATGATTCGCTCAACTTGTTTGCAATTATCTCTTTTCGAATTCTCATGATTAGAATGGTAAGAATGAACTTGCATCCCATCCTTATATAGAATTTCAAATTTTGAGTGCATTTATTGCTCCTTCACCTACTAACAATCCTCTCATTCATTGAACAATTTCACAATTTCCATGTGGTACATCTTCACACCCTAGCTATAATCTTTCGATGTGCCCTCCTATCTTTCGCCTTTGAATTCTCTATAGCACGCTTCCATGTGCCGACTACCTCATCACCGCGCCTTCCATCGGTAGTCTCCACAACCTCTACTTACCTTGTGTTATATTTTTCCTTCATTTATCTCCACCTATGGTCATATTTTTAGAAGTAATATCCTTCCTTAGATAGCACTTGTAACAACTTGTTCTCAAATGTACCTAATTATGAATAATGAGTAACAACCACCCCACACAAATGGTATGTGCATTCTCGTGCATAAGCATACTAAAATTTTTAATTAACTTCCAAAGTACACAAATTCCCTTATTACACAAAACACCAAACTAAATTGACAAAGCATAGCGACGATGAAGGAAATACATTAAAGAAAATGCATAAAGGGAAACCTATTCTAAATGGAAATACTACCTTATTACAAACACCAAGAAGACTTATTTATAGTAGGGCTTCAACCTACTTCCATTGAAGTATCCAAGTAACCATATTGCATCAAGTGTTGATAAGCTGATAGGCACCTTATTCAAGAATTTGAGTTATAGCATACAACACTAAGGAATGCACTTTAATCTTTCCTGGATGGCACAAAAACTTTGAATCATAAAGGAGCACCATTTATCTAACCTCAAGCTTCTTATCCCTGATGTGCCTATCATGCCATGCTTTCTACCAAGATTTTTCTTTCTTTTGACTCCAACATGATATGGCTTGCCTCTCATCTAATTGTATCAATTTATCAATCCATTCATCTAATGCTTTCTCATCAGCTAGACCTCCAAAGACACTCAATATGCAATGAAGGTAACATGAATTCCATAGGAAGAATTTCTTTTGCACCAAACACTAACTGAAAAGGTGTAGCCTTGTTCAACCACTTGTATGTTGTTCTATATGCCCATATCATGGAAAAAAATTATCATCCCAATCTTTCCTTCCAAAATCACATATTTTTGTCAATGTTTGGCTCAAAATTTTGTTGAAAGCCTCAGCAGTTCCATTTTCCTGAGGATGATAGGGTGTAGTCTTATGGTATGTAATCATAAATTCATCCAACAGTATCCTGATTGTCTCATTCAAGAAATGTGTACCCCTATCACTTGTTAAACTTAACGGACATCCATACCTTGTAAGAATATTTTCCCATAGAAACCTGGTTGTTGTAGCTGTTGTATAGTCCTTTGTAGGGGCTGCTTCTACCCACCTTGTAAGATAATCTGTGCAAGTAATTATATAGGACAATCTAGTCCTTCGCATAGCTAGTGAAATAGGACCCACAAAGTCTATAGCCCATTTCTCAAATGGCTCTACACTAGGAATAAGCCTCAACAACATCTTGTCTCGTTGCCCTAGTTTTCCAAGGCACCGACGGTGATCACACACCTTACAATATGCTTTACAATATTTATACAAGGTCTCCCACCATAATCAAACGAGTATAATCTTGCACAGTGGTGTCACCTGCATAGTGCCCACCTACAATACCACCATGAGCCTCTTCCACAATATCCATGCTCTCATTCTCTAGTACACACCTGCGTAGTAATTCATCTCTGCCTAACTTGTATAAATCACCACTGATCAACATAAAGGGTTCTGCATGAACTGCGCAAGATATTTCTTTTCTAAGGCTTTCATACCTTCGGCGCACCACACTGTACGTCCTCCTTGACTAAATCCTTGATAAATGGTGTGGGGCGTAATTACATTTACCTAGTTTGATAACAACTATGAAGTCAAATTCTGGGAAAAATAGCACCCAATGACATATGCGCCCTATACAACAAGATTTTTACCAATTATTTCAATTCCATATGATCAATATAAAACACAAAAGGTGTTGCTAATAAATATTATCTTAATTTATGCAGCACGTATATCATCAACAAGGCCTCATGATCTATTTTTGTATAGTTCTACTCTGCAGGACTCAAATTTCTACTAGCAAAATAGATAGGATGATCTATAATACCTTCTCTAGGTTGAGCTAACACCACACCAATGACTGTTTCCACATGTACATGAAATGGTTAGTTCCATGAGGGAAAGTGCAAAATAGGTGATGTAGTAAGTCTCTCTTTTAGTGCCTTAAATGCGCACTCTTCATGCGGGTCTCCCTAATAAAACATCCCTTTTCCTTTGAGTAACTCTTCTAATGGTGCATCAATTTTAGCATATCCTTTAATAAACTTCCTGTAATACCCTGTGTGACACAAAACTCTGCACACCTCACTCTAAGTGGTAGGCTCCTTCAGGCCCACAATAACTGAAACCTTAGCTGGATCCACTAAAAAACCTTCCTTGCAGATGATATGGCCTAAAAACGTTCCAAAGGGTATAGCAAAAACACACTTATTGATGTTCAAAGAGATGCGTATCTGCAAACATCATTTAAAATTTAGGCAAAAAATGTCACAATTATCCTTAACAAGTCTATACATTTTCCAATCATCCAAGTAAACCTACAAGAAAATGTGAATAAAATCCTGGAATGCTTGAACAACTTTGCAAAAAAATACAGCAGGTGCATTTTTCAAACCAAAGGGCATCATAGTATAGGTAAAACTTCCCCATTCAGTGGTGAAAGTTGTTTTCTCTTGATCTTCCTTTTAGTTCAAACCTAATGATACCTAGAGAATCCATCTGTAAAACAATAGATTTCACTCCCGCAATGTCCTCTAATATTTCTTCTATGAAGGGTGTAGGAAAAGGATCAATGACACATGCAACATTCAACTCTCTATAATCCACACAAATTCTAATCCGTCCATATTTCTTTATACTGATAACCATGGGACTAACCCACTCTGATTCTTCTAAAGGCTTGATGATGCAAGACTTCAACATCTTTTCGATTTCTTCCTTAACCTTTACACGTAGGTTAGGATTCATTCTATAGGGTCTCTTCTTGATCGGGCGCACACCTTCCTTAAGATTGATCTTCATCTCTCCTAATGATTCATGCACACCTTCCAACTCATGATATCCTCTCTTAATAAATCCTAAAAGTCTCGTAGTAACTCAATGATTTTTTCCACTTCATAGTCAGACCAATAATCCCCTATTATGGCCTCCTTAGGTTCAACATCCATGAAAATATTTACATTTTTGTCTTCATTGGTTCATGATAAGCACACGTAGTCTTATTTGCACTGTCCAAAACCTCTTGGGTCCCTAATGAATGATCTATATCCAGACCTTCCAATTCCTTATTGCCGACGAGATAAACCATATTTTCCTTTTCTTTCACAAAGAAAGTGTGCTTAAGTAATATGGTGTCAGTCTCCTCTATCACATCAAAAATACTCTTCTGAGCCTATCTCACCGAATAAATCCTAAATGAGTTCTTCTTTCTTTGCACCATCTCCCATAGTTATGCACTTTATAATCCTCAATGCTTCTTCTACTAGAGGCTTTGTAGAAAAGTTATCAAATGTCTGAGTCATTCTTGCAATCAAATCCTACCAATTCCCAGTCTATCTATGGAGTTCTACATATACATACTAGGCACATGCACAACTGTGCAATGTGTAATAGAACTTATGCACCCATAGTGAAGGTGGTAAATCTTCCTTCCTTCGTCCATAGTCTCTCACATTTTTGAACGTGGTGCTGAATAGGTTGATCACCATTATATGTGTTTATTTTAGTAGGTGCATTGCTTCTAAAAACCTGAGTGGTTAAAGCATTCGGATTTCTCTCCATTAGATAAGATTGTCCCTATGAACCACCCATCAACGCGTTGTTGTCCCGCGTAGTTTATACACTAACATATTTCTTATTTCTTCCTGAATTTTCCACTTCTCCTCCATGGTGAGTAGGAATATTGTAGGATCCCCTTCTCCAGTGTACTAAGGTATAGAATTGTTACCTATGCGTATAACACAACGAATAGTTTTCTTTCTCGAAAGTGCGCTCCTTACCTCCCACCCAACCATCTCATAACTACCATGTGCCCAATATTCACAAACAATAATTTTATTATCACTAAATCACTGTGTGCATATTCCCATAAGAGAATCCCTTCCTTAGATGGATCGAGTACTTCTTGGTCCCTAATGATGCGTACATAAATTAAATTCATATCTTCCTCACTCAATGACTCAACATAGGGCATGACTTCCCATCTGTTAAATAGAGGATAACCCTTTCTTCCTTGTTCTCAAAACTGATGTATCCTTGTTGAACAAGAGATTAGCATTA
Organism: Taxus wallichiana var. yunnanensis; assembly: GCA_018340775.1. Taxonomy (NCBI): domain Eukaryota; kingdom Viridiplantae; phylum Streptophyta; class Pinopsida; order Cupressales; family Taxaceae; genus Taxus; species Taxus wallichiana. Next base: position 168,638,617 of record CM031237.1, read on the forward strand.
TTTTCATAACACCAAGGGTGCCTAAGTAGAATTGTGAAGCTTTCTACTTCGAAAGTGCTAACACCTCAAAGTCCCCAATGAACTTGGCTCCTGTATAGTAATGGATAAATCTCGTAAAACTCCGATGGTAGTGGCCTTAGTCTAATTAGCCATGAACAACCCATTTGAGGATGGTTATAATGGAGGTCTCCCCATTTGTACCCAAGCATCTAGAGTAATAACATTAACTTCCGCACATGTGTCAATCAATATATTTCTCAAGAGCCATCCATACAAAATAGCATTCAAAGTGATCTCGTTGTCATGATCCAAAATATGAGAGGGAAGATTGGCATGTAGGATATTCCATTCATTCTCAATACATGCACGTAGAGTATTTACCTTTAGCCAATTCCCTAATAATGGAATGATATTCTCCTAGTGTATTATTTTGCATATTTCCTTCAAATCATCAATATTCAAATGAACCATCTCTGTTGCTTTCTTTTGTTCCATCTTCTAAGATTTCTCCTTTAAACACTGTATTTCACCTTGAAGATTCTTGAGTACTTTCAAGGTTTCGATACACACCGCCGGATGTGCAGGATCTAGATATCTTGTATATACAACTTCATCCTTGGTAATAGTAGGCTTCGTTGTAATGAATCTCTAGCACACGTAACTTCAGCACGTGTAGTAATATTTACAAGAAGTACCTTAGGTTATGAGGTCAAATTTGGCATCCAATGATTCTCCATAGTGCATTGTATCCTAACCATCCCTACACCTTTTTTTTCTTGTTTATGCTTCTTACAAAGATTCTCATAGAGATCTAAAAATCCTCATAGCCGTGATTCTTACCACTTGAAAGAACAAGTAATATCTCGAGGAAATTCACACCTGTAGTGGTCATAAGATCCACATGTGACACATGTTCCATGAGGAAACTCATTCCTTCCACCACCAAGGCCTCGGCCTCGTATCTTCCTTGAAATCCTCGACCTCTTCAATGACCTCCTTTAAAGCGCCCTTCATTCCAATCATATCACGTTTGATTATGATCCTGATGCTCACCCTTTCCTTTAGATTTATCTAATACTCTTGTTTGTCATACACTAATATCTATAGCATCATAGATCGACCAATAATCCTACATTCTTCAGTATCGTGAGTCATGGACCAAATTTTTACAATGATAGCGAGGATACGTTCTTTCTTATCGCTTCAGTAACAATGGGAAGCAGCTAGCATCATGGTTTAAATGACATATCTCACAGTCTAGCAGTAATGAATGCACTGATCGGTGAGGAAAACTATCCCTAGTGTGCCCTTCTACATCATAATCTATACACCAAATCCCAGTGCGTGTTTCATGGGGTGAATTTGCTTTGATAGTTTCTCTAACTATTTAGCCATAGCTACAATCTATGCCTCCAAGAATGAGATAACTCTAGTTTCTATACTCCCAATTTCCTTAGCGCACAAAGCTACTTCAAGTTCTTTGCATAGATCAGTGTATGTTTTGTGTGACAGTACCCTTCTAAATGGTGTGATCGACCTCCAACAAACCATTATGTATGCTAATTTGCATGAATATCATAAGAAAGCTTAGACACGGGCATCATACTCCCTAATACTTTCAAGATCGCTTTGCTTAGTGTCCTTGAGTGTTCTAAGGCTCTTCTACTCGAACTCAAGGATGTGAAACTCCTTAAGGAAAGCATATTTTAATGCTACATAGTCTATGCAAGTCCGAAAGCAGTGGTCAAACTTCATGTAATAACTATGTGTGTATTCTTATAACATAGTGGCAAATTGTCTTTCTTTCTTTGCACTAAGAAGTTGTGATCCCTTTCATGTGCCACATTATTTCACACATGTGTACATGTTCAACAACATCCTATATGCCCTTATATTTTGGAAGATGAAGGTACATCTCCATGTAAATATTCTAAGGTTGGTGTGAACCTTACCCAACAGATCGAGAACCTCATGTGTTACCTCTACCTCCAAAACCACCTGATCCACCAGAACTAGAGCCACCTATACCACCTGATCCTCCACCTATAGCTAGAAACAGACTAGAAGAGGTACTTTCCTTTGTTCCAACAGTAGTACTGAAATGAACCCATACCATCTGTGAGGTAGTACCACTCCCAAAAGTGAGTCCAAAATTCTACGCGCTCACATTCTGTGTGGATGATGCGCATGAAAAGGTACCTCTAAAAATAAAGAAGACATTTTTCCTACCATAGTTGTACTTGTTACCTAACTTACTTGTACTCCTCTACTCTCCAAATGAGTGTCCGACTCATGGATATATTGGATACTAGAAAATCAAGTGCAAGGGAAATATTTCTAGGTAGATTTAGATGCGTGCCCACAGTCTAGGTCATCTCTATGGCACACTTCTATGTGAGGTAGAGGAGGGTTCTTTGTTATGCTTGCCTAGATGGGGGAGATCTAGATTCTTTGGCTCCATGCCTCTTGCATGAGCTACAAATCCTTCACGAGCCATCTCTCTCCGCAACGCCATCTTCTCTAGAATATCACACTTCTTCTCTATCTCCCTCTCATGTGCCTCGTTATAATTAATCCCCCTTTCCTCTCTCTACCTTTCTACCACTAGGTATGCCATCTTTCACTAATCTGCTCCCGCCCCACGCGTGGTGGGGTTTAGCTAGACATAAGTTTTTCTTCCAAGTTCAAGGTTACCATTAGTATCTTGATCACCAATGGAATTCCTTGCAAGTTAGCTCCCCTGGGATACCATAAAAACTGGAATTCATCTACCTCTAGGAAAGAATAAGTAGAAATTGAGTGCTAAAAAATATAACTGTTCAAAACACCACGAAACTAAGTATCCACATCACGAGTCCAAATTAGATCAACATCATAAATGGCCTGAAATTATTCTTGTGTCCAAACAAGTGTGCGATACCTCCATTTCCATTAATATGCATAAGCAACAAACCAATTGTACAACTCTACTAGAAAGATAGCAAAGAAGCTCTCATACAAATAGTCGTATAGATCCTGATCCACCCATATATGTGTGTCAAACTCAGATCTAGTAACGAACCTCCATACGTACTCTTCTTCCATATCTTTAATCCATTCCTCAACACTTCCTAGGGTCAAATGGTATGTCTTCATTATGAACCATCATGATAACAACTTAAAAAGAGGTCCTGGCAATGGAACCAATGATGCAGCCTAGAATTTACCAAGAATAACCTAGGAGCGCTGGCACATCACTCAACCTAGACTGAGTGCTCACCCAAAGCATGCAAAGGTACCAGGCCCCTCCTTATATTTTCTCATGCAAGATGGGATCATGATGAAGAGTTAATGCATGCATATTTATAATAACATAGATATTCCACAGAGCATATTCTAGATCTAGATCTTAAAGAACCATGAATCAAATGATAACATAATGAAATCATCCATGAAATAACAAATTACAACCATGTTTAACACCTTGATTCAGTCAATACCTTCCATTATATTAAACATAGTAATACATAGAATCTTCTTACAATAATAGATATTATGAGCTCATGAACGCATGCAGATCCGGCAACATAAATCTATATACGTCTATGGATTATGATCTATCTCTTTCCTACACAAGACAATCTATATTTATATGTGTGGGGAATTTTCCTCGCCACTTACCTAATCCCAAAAGGGGTCGCATGATGGGAATAGCCATGTGCCCTTTACAATAATAGGCTCTCATACAAGTATGCCAATAATAGACCTCTCCTAGTTGACTGGAAATAGTAATTCTATTATTAGCTCACACCCATGAAGAGTTCTTCATAGAATCTCCTCTAAAAATATCCTATACATGTCGTTTAAATCTTTATCTAATTTGTGTTCTTTTCATGTTATCTCCAAAAACAGCCCGCAATCATGAAAACAACTAAGTCCTGAATCTATCTCTATCTTTCACGTGTGTTTCCTTCCCTATCTTTACACACCTTTAGACACACTTTTTTCTTCCATGTGTACCTTACTGTGTGAATTTTTCTAAGTATCCTACATTGTTTTCTCAACACTATTAAAGATAAATTGATAAATACCCTAGTATTGAGAGGACAAACTTAGAAGTTTCCCTTCTATATACAAACTTATGTTTTTAATGAAGCAATAAGGGTTATCCTTGGGTATGAAGAAGAATGAGAATCTATGCATGTTATTTAATATATCAATTAAAACCTCTCCCTACTCAATGGAATTACACCACAATAGAGAAGGAATTTCTTGTAGTTGTATATGTAGTCAACAAGTTTTGCCATTATATCATAGGCTACGAAGTTATTATTCACACTAACTACTGTGTTATTAAGTATCTAATGATTAAACCTTTATTCCATGGCATGATACTAAGGTGGTTGTTGTTATGAATTTATTATTAAAATAATTGACAAGACATGGAAATCAAATATGGTAGCTGATTTTCTTTCAAGGCTGACCACTTAAGAAGAAGAAAAGTAAGTCAATGATGATTTTCCAGATGGACATATGTTTTTCAATTTCTACTATTTCTCCTTGGTTTGCAAATATGGCTAACTACTTAGCTACAAGGAATTTCCCAACCTTTTTCACACAAAATAAAAAAATAAATTGATTAAACAAAGTGTGATGTATACATGGTTAAATGGAATTATTTTTAAATGTGGACCTAACCATGTTTTATGTAAGTGTGTAGCTGAAGATGAAATATTTGACATACTTAGGGCATGTCATGATGAGCCATCAGGAGGGAATTATTCAGTTTAAAGGACCATTCACAAAGTCTTAAGAGTTGGTTACTATTGGCCTTCCTTATTTAAGGATGTCAAAAGTATGTGTGGAGATGTGATCAATGCCAAAGGATGGGGAAGCCAACATTTACATCTAAGATGCCACTCCAACCTCAAGTTTTCTTGGAACCATTTGAGAAGTGGGGATTAGATTTCATTGGACCAATAAAATAACCACTTAAGGGAAGGACTAAATTCTAGTTTGTATAGATTATGTCACCAAATGGGCTGAGGTACAAGCACTACAATATGCAAGAGATGAAAAAGTTGTAGATTTTTATATGAACATATCTTTCAAATATTTGGAGCACCAAGATCCATTTTTAATACCATGAAACATAATTTATGTTAGGTGTAACAAGTTCCTTTATGGAAACATTCTAGCTAAATCACAAGAATTCATCACCATACCATCCACATTCCAATGGTTAAGTGGAGGTTACTAACAGAGAGTTAGAGAATATCCTAACAAAAAAATGGATATCTCAAGGAAAAATTGGGTTCAAAAACTACCTGAAGCAGTATGGGCCTACAATACTACTTGGAAAACAACCACAAGATTCACTCCTTATGAGTTAGTTTATGGGAAGAAGCCCATTATTCCTATAGAATTTGAAATTCAAACCTTGAGAACAACTGCTAAAGTGGGAATTGAATTATCAGAGGCACAACAAGTAAGGATTCTTCAACTAAATGAGCTCAATGATATGAGACTTTAGGGATTGCATCGAACTAAAATCATCCAACATAAAAGGAAATTATGGCATGAAAAACACATTAAGCCAATGAAATTCCAAAAAGGAGATTGGGATCTGTTATTTGATTCCAAATACAAAGATTTCAAGGGTAAGTTGTAGACAAGATGGATGGGCATATATCAAATTAAATAAATAATTCAATAATAGGACAGTTTAGTTGATTCCAATTAATGGTGAGAAGAAAGTGATGTTGGTTAATGGACATAAATTGAGGCCATACCACAAACCAAAGCATCCAGACAAGAATTTTAGAAGATGCTTAAAGAAGATTCGAGATCTAAATTGTTTCTAGGAAAAAATTTCTTTGTCAACTCAACTCATAATTGATTTGTTTTTAAGAAAGAATTAAGATGATATGTATGAAAACCATAAATGTATGTCATCATCCTTTGAGGCATTGGCTGAAAAATAGCAATGATGGCCACTGGTTTCAAAAAATAAACAGAAGAAAATTTAAAAAATATATAAAGTGCAGGTGGCTGAAAACCAGTAATGGTGGTCACCACCCCTGAATCATGTAAGTAATAAATGAAGAATAATACATGGAGGGAGTATCAAATCATCATTTAAATTAATTATAGTGATGTGATAAGTGAAATTAATCAGGTATGTGAGATTATTCCCTTCTTAAATGTTGTAAGGTTTAATTCATGAAATGTTCATTATTGTACTCGTGCAAATTACAATCCTTCTTCATTCCCAATTCCTTCCTACACTTCGCATATTGAAATAGATCCACCATTCATTTCCATATTTATCACCCACATGTACCCAATTACTTCATCCTTTAATTCTTATCACCTTGATATTTGTTAAAACCTTTCCCAATTTGTGTTGTTTTATATATAACCATTTTGTCTCCCTGTCTTTTTCCTAATTCCATCATTACACTCCTATGATGCTACCCACTCCATTCCTATGATTATTTCCATCTCTGCAACATTGTATTTCCATTATTGTTCTCCATTGTTTTCCAATTACTTTCTCTACGCACCAATCATGGGGTTTAGACTTAGGCATGAACCAATAAATTTAGTAGAGTTATTAGCTGATGTGAGGACGGTGGTAATATTTGAAAAGGCAATATGGGTTAACTTCCTACTTTCATATTAAGATTTTATAAAAAAATACGAGAGGATTTCACCAAAAATATGGAGGAGGTATATACTATCTTTGTAAAAGGTAAGACAATTCCATTGGTCCCACTATAATTATACATATTTGAGGGATACCAGAAGAGTGTCAATCAGTTAATTATAGGACAATGTATTATGAAACTATTAAAAATATTTCTATTGGGAAAAAGGATAAATTAGAACTTGTTGTGGATAATAAACGAAATGAGAAAGGTATAAAAAAATTACCCTCCCTGAGCCTTGGACCAAAGTAGCTAAATGGATAATTAGATATTTTACCTATGAGGGTTAGTATGAAATAATTTTTGGCCTTCTTTTTTTATACATCTTTGACATGGCCAAGTTAAATCCAAAAACAAAGTAAATTTTCCTTAGTTATTATTTGATTGTGTCTCCTCTACAACTGAGAAATTCCATTAGGGTGCCTATTAATTTAAATTCTAGGGCCTAATACATTTGATTTAAAAACATTAGTTTATTAAGAAAAGGAATGGACTTAAGAAGTGGATGAAATTCTAGAAGAAGTATGCCCTAGAGTTTGAATTGGTTCTAGAGCTAGAGCCTTCCACTTCAGAGTGACCTAAGAAACTCCCTAGAACTTTTAGGAATGTATAGGCCCTGAATGATCCCTCAGTAGAAATTGTTCCTTCTTAAGAAGAACATTAAACAAAAACCATTAAATGTAAAACCTAATTTAGACACCACCAGCATCTCCTCATTAATATAAATAACCCTCTTCTTCCACTTTTGAGAAATAAATTTATTAAACCCCAACCACTAGTATTGATTCCCCCATTGTGGACAAAGGTAAGGAACCCACTATAGAGGGAGAACCTAGTTCTCCTCTAGATCTTGATAAAATTATGCCTTAAATTTTGTCCCTTTCCAAAATCCAATTTAAACTTCAAAAGGCCCAAGAGAAAATTTAACACCAACTCCTCCTTCAATTCAAAGACTCCAATCTCTCTCGACATGAGTCCGAAAAGACAAGAAAATTCAACAAATCCATCGGACTATATAACGGCTGGGAAGACACCACTCTTTAACTCTAGCATGATTTGGAGGAAAAATAAAAACAGATACATTCCCTTCAAACCAAGACAAAGGAGTTAAATGCATCACTTACAATTTCTAAAGAAAATAAAAAGTAAACAAATCCTGTGGTCACCACAAAATAGATAATTTAGATATATTTTTTGTTTCCTTAAATTATTGTTTTAAGAGGAATGGTTAAGTGGATGTAAGAGTGTTATAGGCTTAGGAGAGTTGATGATGAAAATAAGTCTTTAAAGGAAGAGAAAAGTTTTTAAAGAGAATGTGCTTAATGTTTGTCAGTTATATGATTAGGTCATCTCATGTAGGCCTTCATCTAATTTCTATGCACAATTTTTAAAGGAGTAATTTCTAAAGTGGTATATTTCTAGAGTTCATTCTATTAAAGATATGGAGTTTATTAGTGCTTACAAAACATGAAATGATGTCACTAAAAATGTATTCTCGTGAATTTTATTTTCATAAGTTATTTTTCTGAATAGATTGAGATTCCAATAAATTTCTATGTGGTGGAGGTACAACTAAGGGAATTCATCTCTACTTTAAGGCATCAGTCCAAATGGAGGGAACAAAGAGGAACATATGTTCAAACAAAATCTAATATAGGCCTCTTAATGAGGCATGATCTTCCTGCCCCCATCTAGTTTTTCACTAGATTTTGGTCTTAGGTATATTGTTTACAGTTGGTGGATAGGTATAAAGAAATTATGAGAACTTGTGTAAATGATTTCAGGGAGCAAGCACTCCCAATGTTTAATGTTAATTTCCTTTCCTATCAATTGAGGTATGAACTACTTATAAGCATTACAAGAAGAAGGAGGTGATTTCACCCACTAACCTCCATTGGTCATTAAAAAGGGCCAAGGATCTTTGTAAGATCATTCTAGAAATGTAGGAGTAGTGGATTGGAATGAGGTATAGGCCTCCATTAGTCATTTCCCTAGTACCACAATGGAATTCCATAGTTGATTACTCATAGGATAGTTATAAAACCTAGAGGAATTCGGTCATTAATTTGTTTGGGTTTCAGTAACCTTTGAATTAGATGAGACTTAGCAAACCTTTTCCAATGAGTACAATTGTTCAAGGATAGTTGAATAATTGAATAGGTAGCAGTAGGAACTGCTAGATATTAAATGTGGATGATTGATAAACCCATTTTTTTGCATGTTTGTTCCCATGTAAAATATTGTGTTACCTTGATATCATTTTTCAAAATGTATAATATTGACGTTTTATAATTGATACTTTACTATGTTTTGGAAGGAAATGTTGTGCATATTATTTTATTTTCACCTTTTTATTACTTCTTCAAATATGGATTAAAAGGAAATTTATGAGTATTAATAGTGTATTTGGAAGAGAATATGTTGATTCATCAAAGGATTTAACTACATACTAGAGAAAAACTCATTTGTGATCTGGTGTAGGACTCGCCTTATAGCACAAGACTCACCTTTGTATTAGCACAAGACTCTTCGTGGATCGCAGACTCATCTAGATCACTAATTCAAACTCACTTGAAATGAGGGACTTGTGAAAAAGAGATAAATGGATCGGATGGCTGAACTATGAGTTGATATAACTGGCACATCAGTTAACAAAATGACAAATGCATGAAACATGTACTACTACCTCAACCTTTCATGTAGTTATAAGGTTTGGGAAACCCCATTTTAACTTTAGTTACTTGAAGACGTAATGCACACATGAACACTCAAGGATTTATAGTTATCATGATTATAAGGAATAAATTTAGGATCTGTAATATCTCTTGGTGCCAATTGACTATCTCAAAGGAGTCAATTATGAGCCTCACTTGTAGTTAACAAGATTAATTCAATCCAAACATGACATAGATTAATCCTTCCATGATTGTAATTCTTAGAATAAATAGTTGTTATAGGAATCATCCAGTTAAGTAGTTGTTATTAATTTCTAATAACTATTCCTCTCTTAGAGAGACTAGGACTGCTGAATATAAAATAGCAAATGTAGTAGGAATAAAAGTTGGTCAATTATTATAAAAGCAATTCTTTCAATTCAATAAATTGTAGATTCAGGGGAAATATTTACTCATGTGATTTGCAACATTGAACCTTGATCAAAAGAAAGAAACAAGGGACACCCCCCCAAAAAGAAGGAATACTTTCTTGTTCATTTCCTTTCTATATTTTTCATTGATTTGAATTATCAACATTACATTATTTTCAACACTTTTGATTTTGTAGTGCTTTTTTATCAATCCACTTAATTTCCTAATCATAGTTAGTATAGTATTCATTTAATTTTGTTATTAAGTAAGTACTGAGAACAATTCCACCTCTTCCCTTTATTACAAACAACCATCGACACTACCATGGAATGAGAAACATAATATAACTAAATTGCAAGTATCAACTATGCTCATTAAGTTATTTTTGCATTTGGTTTTAGACATCATTTTGTGATATAGGTGAGGATTATGCTAGAAAAGTTGAAATAATTAGGGTGGAAAATAATTGTTTCATTAGACAACATAATGTTATCACTTTTTGAGAATTCATGCAATTAAAAATATCACCGTGAGAAATCCTTCATGATAAAAAAATTTCATTCGAAATATAAAAAAAAAAATTTCAGCGGTTGTAATATGGCTATACATGGACAAAATAAAAGTCACATTTAAAGAAATCCATGCTGAGATAATGTTGACTTCAAATCACAAGAGATAGGGATGGCAATAATAATGATGAGATCCTTTTCATATAGGCGATTTGATACATTGTGTTGAGTTGTAGTTTTCGAGAGTATGAGGCAATCCAAAACAAAGAGAACTTGATCTTGAAGGGTGGAGTGGTTGCATGTTTATGGAATGTGTATAAAATCTAAGTTAAAACTATGAAGAATTATGTCTTCAATAAAAGCCATATTAAAGGTGGAGTAAAACATGAAATGGCTCAATGGAGAGATATAGCTCAAGAATGTGGTAGCAAGCTCACAACCAAGAGTTTCAATTTGAAAAAAATCTCAAACATAACCAAACCCAAGAGTTAAAGATGAGCCCATGTTACTAAGTCATTAGAACCAAGAGAGAATATTCAAGGCTCAAAACCAAACATAGGAGAAATCGAAGCGTAGAAAAATCCAAAAAACTACAATATGGAGAATAAAAAAGCAAAACTTGACAAACATCGAGTCCAAAACATTAGTAGGACAGCATTTTCTAACATATGGCACTTCAAATATAAATACCTTAAATATAAAATTTATTAAAATAACATATGGATTCATCTCAAAAAATAAAGTAAAATAAAGAAAAACAATACTATTTATTCACCAAAGGTGTTCTTTATGAATAGAGATTTCTAGAAAATGTCAAATGCAAGAAGGTTATTTCCTGACTGTGTAATTCTAGCAATGCATTTCTAGTGATACTTTTTTTTTGGAGTCATTCTATCAAGAAAATAGTGATGGTTTAAATTATCTACTCTAGGAATTCCACGAGAATTTGATGTCGTAAAATTTGTTGAGGATTTTCTATCTTATGTCCATGGTGAAGTTGAATTTCTTACTATTTTTGGTCTATTCATTTTTTACCTCTAACTCCTCTTCAAACCCTAAGCACACCAATCGATCACCCAACATCAACTAAGCACTCACCTGAGGTGCACACGGGTGTTAAGCCTCTCCTTGATGTGAGATTCGTAAGAATGCTTTGTCATTAATGGAGGGATTTTAAGAAATAAAAGAATTTACTCTAACAGAGAGGTAAAAATACTAGATCTAAGCATAAATGCACCATGATATAAATGTAAACATTGCAAAAACATAAGAGAATTAAATTTATACAATGAGTAACAAGCAATACACTAGGGTTTGAACCCATAGATATAGATATTTAGAATAACAATTTAGATATATTGATCAACAAGTATTTATAGTAGACATACTACATCAAAAGGGTCATAATAGAATAAGATAATATCATTCTATATCTATAAACCCTATATTACCCCTATAGCCATTACATATTTATAACCACAAATTTTTCATTGCATACATTCTCGCCTCTACACACACCCTCTAATCTATAACTCTCTACTCCTTTTAATATCCAAATGCTTCCTTAAATAGGATGGAAGATCATATGATCATCATTCTAGAAGAAATACCACGTGCCAAATCTCATCATATTATGTTCTACTAAAGTTACCAAGCCATGCATATGCCAGATAGCCATAAAAACCTCCACTTCTATCCCGTAACCATAAATATTCCCTAGAATATTCTTTTCTTGAGCTCCAAGTCTCCATGTAACAACCTTGTCATCATTATGCTTATCTGCAACTTCACGTGTTTTACATGTGATATCCTTCAACAAAATGTAGCTAAGTCCTTAAACCCTTAAACCCCTTTCTACTCCATGTACCAACATATCTCTCCTTACTTGCTTTCTCTTACTCAATTTTCTTCATAGTGCCCTTCTGCGTGCACTCATTCTTTGGTTTAGGACTTAGTCATTTTTGGGATCAACATTACCCCACACTAAACATGTTATCCATCCTCAAAAACAATCCATCCTCCAACAATTAAAGAATAAAGAATGGAAGGAAATAATAATCTATACCCAGCTTATGCAAAAGAATAAAATAATTTTACTACTATTGCACAAGGATTGGGAAGTCTTTGTTCAAGGATGCTTCAATTTTATTCTAGACATCCACCTCACTTTGTACTTGTTGAAATAAATCCCCTATTAGTGCACTAACTTCATCAAATGATAAATCTTCACCCTTAGCCTTTAATGTATCCATAATGTTCTCTATCTACTTGCTAAGGTCGCTCAAACGTCCTTGTTCGCATGACTAGGGATATAATTCCTTTACTTTATTTTTAATTGAGACCCTTAGGCCTTCAATCACCTCTGAATTCTTCTCAACTTTTACTATGATTTTTTCCCACTCCACCCTATTACCCTTGTTCTTCTCCTAGAACTCCTTTAGGTTTGCCTCATGGGTAACAACTAATACACTTGCCACTTTGTCTTCTATCTCCACAGTTGTCATAGAAAACTTTGACCATGTGCACCACCATTTTCACATAGAAAGGGGCTTGGAGAGAACTAAGTAATGGTATCCCCAACCTTAACATTCTCCTATTCTTTTTTTCACACCAAAACTTCTTCTACCAACTCCAGCGCAAGTGGTTGGTTCTCCATTATGATCAGGCACATCAAAGCCTCCACCAAGAGGAATGTTGACTCATACTTCTATTTAGGAGGGGCCATATCTAAGTGTGCTAGAATGGTGGAGTTTGAGATGGTCTTCACCTTCTTGTAGGCTTTGTGCACCTTTGCCTTATCTTTCCTCAACTAAAGCTTTAATTGTGTAATTACAGATTCCTTCACTTTTATCTCCTTGTCCCTCTCTATTATCTTCTTATTATTTTCTAATTATTCCTAAGGCCTTAATCATTTTAATCCTTCTAAATAACCATGCCTCTACTTCCACCAATGCCTTGTTGAGTGCGTTATAGGTTGGTTCATTTATTAGTCAATGGGTATCCACTATAAGATTCACTTCATTAGGGTTCTGCATTTCTATCACTACATCCACCAACTTTGAATTTGCATCATCAAAATGAGACTCAAAGGTCCATAAAAACATATTCCTTGTGTGTGTATGAACTATATTTCTCAAATGATGACCAAAAATGAGTTGGTATATGGGAACTTTTCTCTTGAAGCATGCGAGTAGGACCTTGTTAGGGTCATTGACATAAGTCATGTGTCCTTGTGCCACTTTTACACTCTTTACACCGATGTGCATTGCCTTTGGGAAGATGACCGCTAAGCTCTTATCCTTATCTACTCTCTCTCCTCCTCCTCTCTCAATATCTCCTCAAGCATTATACTCCACCTCATGCTCCACCAAGTTTATATGATGTGTGTCACTTCCTTCTCCATAGTATCTTCTAACCGACCTTTCGCCAAATGTGGGGCCTTCTATTCATTCATATTCACCTCTTCACTTCCTCCCATATTATGGTTCCCTACTCATAATTGTTCTACTCTTCATCAAATTCATGTACATTAAATATAGGGGATCCTCACCTTCCTCGCGCTCTTCATTTTCTTCCTTAGACTCATTTCTCTTTATACTCTTGTTCACCTCAAAGTCCAAACTTTGCGCAATATTTTATTTCTTCCTCACTAGAAAATCCTCTATCATAGGGGATAATTTATTCTTAGGAAACTTATCCTTCATGGGGGATTTCTTCCTTTGGGTATAAGTACTTAGACCTGCGCCGACACTTCTACACTCCTACGATCCGAAGCTATATGCGTACTTGCCACCCCGATCGTTGGATTTTATTCCCTTTCTCTCTTCTTTAACACTACCTTATTTCTTTAAAGGGGTTTTTGGGATGGATACATCATCCTCAACATATGTTCCCTTTTCGAACTTAGGCCTTAGGTGTACATAGACCCTTGCTACCATTTTTCTGCAATAGGTATTAATATATATTTTACTAGATGTATGTCGTGAGAGACATACTTCTCCACATAGGAGCGCTTCTTACAATACACTAAGGTTTGATGCAATGTGTGGTGATCATAATCTACCTCACTTAGATAAAATCTAAGTTTCTTGGTCTCCTTGAACCTTTTAACCATGTTCTAAAAGTATTGTGCTATGAAGGCTAATGATAGTTTACACTATGGACATTTCTTACCATATGTTAAAGTGAATATGCCTATGTAGAAGTGTTGGTACACAAAAACTCAACCTCACCATCCACAAGGCTATAAGTTGTTTGGGATTATCCATTCTACCCCAAATGCATTACACATTCACTTGTACCACTTCTCCAAGAGTGCTTTATATGGAGCAGTCATTGTATCACAAGTGTATGATTCGAACCTCTTAGCGGGGAAGTTTCTCATCATGGTATTCCCATACATAATTATTCATCCCATCGGGCACTCTAATCTCTAAAAATAGAATGGTAAGGAGGATTTACCATACACAATCTTATCCATGTCACACGAGGCATCTATGATCTCCTCCACAATGAAGGCTCGGAGGTTATAGATTGTTCCTTCAAAAAATTCTTGCAAACTTACAACCACCTCTTGTTCACTTTTGTCCACCGCTCTTGTCCATTAAACTTAGTGTGTATTTTTGTGGCCATCTTCATTATTGGATTCATTATCTTGGTGATATCAAAATAGCTCAAACCCTTCTTATATTCATATTCGTGGTTATTTCCTTAACGATGTCCTTATTTCCAAGTCATCCTCTAGTGATCCTTTGGTGTGGATAAGCCTAGTGTATTTGGAGATCAACTGAGCATTTAAGCGCATTTTCCTTCCTACAAAGTAAAAATAATCCTCATGCATGCACATCATCAAACACTAGTATAACCATTCTAGTTTTTCGAAATATGGAAAATCATAGAGTTGCAAAAGTCTAGCCTTTTCTAATGTGGTTTTCACAGAGTCATCATACACATGTTTGTCATCCTGTGTTCTCTCTCCAATTGTGAAAAATAGCTCCAAATCCATCTCCTTCTTCATGGTATTTTCTTCTAGTTATAATCACTGATAACCATCTTGTGCATGTGATAAACCCATTACATCCCCATTAAAATGCCATATAGGTACTGCATCTCCATGTACCACTTGTTAAAACTTGTTGATATGGCATATTTTCCTTTTCCCTTCACCTTTTCTTAAGTGAAACATTTGATCCCTTCTTTGGTTCCATTTTTCTTATCAAGTCCTTGTAAATTCTTCCTTACATCATGCTTTAATACTGCTCTATCCCTCGGCTCCACTCCTTCAATGAAATTTCTCAAAAATTTGTGCCCTATCTCTGCAAACCCTAACCTAAAATGTATCCTCCCACAAGACAATGTAAAACTGGTGGGAATCCACCAATCAAACTCATCCACACATGCTTTTGTACTATGTTTCACCTTGGTTTACAAATCACCAACTCCTCCACTTCACATGCAAATATTTGTAAATTCTTTACAAGGATGCCCTAGTTCACAAGAGAAATTCAACAACAAATGCAAGGTAAAATAATAACTTACCTCAACCTTATATTTATAGATTTTTTATTTTTCCCACATTAACTCACATGCCACCTACCACCATATTACCACATTAAATTTGGATTTATCCAATGCTACCCTCCCACACATTTTGTCTAGCACTTTTCTTATGTGACCACACTTGCACGAGAACTTCCACAAGTTCTAGGGTTCAAAAATGCATTGAAAAATATCCTTACCTATGCTCAAGATCGACATTAATCTTCCTCCGTGTCCTAAAACAGTTTTATTTTCATCACCTACCTCAGGTTTTTTTGTGCTCTTATCTCTCGTACATGGTTTTATAAATCATTTGACACCAATCTTCTCCCATGATAACCTTTGCTACACGCACACTCTCTCGAATCCACATGCTTTTGATTTCCTCATCCAAGCCACCAATCAACATCACTCCTAACACTTTCTTCTTACCACACTATTCACTAAAACTCTTCTTGACACTCTCCACTCCAAACTAAATGGATGTGTGGTCCTCTATGTGTCAAACACCTTTGAGATAAGAATCGGATACCGGTGCATGAGTGATCCCACAATAAACAAAACCAAAAGATAAAAAACAAAAAGTAAGGAAACACATATAAAGTAAAATGTATTAAGAGAAATTATAAGATAAATGTAAATATTGCCTTATTTACAAACACCAAGAAGACTTATTTATAGTAGCACTTCAACCTATTCCCATTAAAGAAATTGGGAAACCCTATGCCTTCTAGTAATTATAATTAGAAAGAAATTGAATAAAGTATATAAGTGATAGTATATGGTCCCAACCAATGCACCTTGAGCTTCCCTGGGTGGTGTAAAAACTAATAATCATAGAGAAGAACCATCTACCCAACCTCAAACTACTTGTTTTTAATATGAAGATCATGTCATGCCTTCTGTCGTGCTTTCTCCATCTTTTAACTCCATATGAAAATGATCTTCCCTCTCATCCAACTCCATAAGTTTATCAATATACTCCTCTAATGCTTGTTCATTATCCAATCCTCTTGCATGCACGTAATATGTAGAGATGGAAACATGAATTCCACATAGGTAGAACTACCTCCATGCCAAACACCAATTGAAAGGGTGTGGCCTTGTTCAATCACTTATAAGTTGTTCTATATTCCCATAACACTACTGTCAGAGAATTTATCATGCCATTATCTTCTTCCAACATCACAAATATTTGTTAATCGTGAGTTTGAGGGTGATAGGGTGTAGTTTTTGTGATGCACCACCATAAATTTCTCCAGAAGATTCTAATAGTCTCATTGAAAATAGGTTACCCCATCACTTGTTAAACTCAATGGTCATCCATACATGCTGATTATATTCTCCCATAAGAACCTAGTTGTCAAGCCTTAATGTAATCCTTTTAGGTGCCACTTCTTCCCACCTTGTATGATAATATGTATAAGTGATAATATAGTGCGAACATGTCCTACATGTGGTTAGGGAAATAGGGCCCATAAATTAAATTTCCCATTTTTTAAATGTCTCTACACTAATAATAAGTCTTAATGGAATTTCATCTCTTTGTCTTGGCTTACTAGGGCACTGGTAATGGTCACACGCCTTCAATAATCTATAAAATGCTTATAAATATTTCCACTAAAGTCCTACCAATATGATCTTATGTATGGTTCAATTCCCCGCATAAAGACCTCCCAATGCCACCATGAGCTTCTTCCATGATTGCATTATGCTCATGTTCCAACACACACCAACACAAAACCTTATCTCAACCTAGCTTGTATAGGTCTCTTCCGATGAACATGTAGGGCATGGCATGTATAACAAACTACTTTTTCTCAATGGCCTTCATTCCTTCTGGCACCACACCCATTTGTAAGAAAATAAAAATATCCTCCCAATTTGAGGGTGTGTACTATAACTTGAATAATTGTGCATCTATCATTATGTCCTCAATGTTTTGTGTGTCCTCACTGAGTTAATTTGTGATAAATGGTCAGGTCCCAAATTACTCTTTCTAGTTTCACAATGACCGAAAAGTCAAACTCCTGAAACAACAAGATCCATCGACATATGCCCTTATAAAATAGGATTGTTCACCAAGTATTTGAGCACCATATGATCTATGTAGAAAATAAAAGGTATCACTAGAAAATATTGCCTAAATTTGTGTAGCACATAGATCATTGACAATGCCTCACGATCTATGGTAGTATAATTTTGTTCTACTGGAGTTACCTTCCTACTAGAAAAACATAAGGGATGCTCAATAATCCCCTCCAATTTGTGCTAAACTAACTCCAATCATCATTGGATGTGTCAACATGCACATGAAAAGTCTTATCCCAAGAGGGAAAGCACAAAATGGGTGAAATGGTAAGCTTCTCCTTTAGAGTGTTAAAATCCACCTATTTTGCCTCATCCCAATGAAATTTACCATTATGTTTTAACAATTCCTCCAAAGGAATAGAAATATTGGCATATCCCTTAATGAATTTCCTATAATATCTCATATTCCCTAGAATCCATGCACTACACTTTGACTAGTAGGATCCTCCAAACCTAAGATAATAGCCACTTTTACAAGGTCTACCAATAAGCCTTCCTTGCATATGATGTGACCAAGTAATGTTCCAAATGGAGTAGCAAAGACACATTTCTTAATGTTAAGTGAGATACTCAACTACTTACATCTCTCAAACATCAATCTTAGATTATCACAATGGTCTCTTACTAACCCATACACCGTCTAATCATCTAGGTAAACTTGTAGAAACTTATGGATGAAGTCTTGAAAGGAATTTACTACAATGTGAAAAAAAAAGTAGGCGTGTTCTATAATAAAAATGCATAACCGTATAATAAAAACTACCCTAGTGAAAGTAGTCTTCTCCTAGTCTTCCTTCGTAATTCTCACTTAGTGATAACCTAAAAATCCATTTATAAAAGAATAGATCTCCCACCCTACTACTCCTTCCAAGATCTCCTCAGTAAATGGGGTTGGAAAAGGATCTATGACACATAAAACATTTGAATCCATATATTCAACACAAATCCTTATCATTTTCTCTTTTTAATGTTAATTACCATTGGGATAACCCATTCAGATTCTGTAATTGCCTCAATGATTCTAGATATTATCATCTTATCAATCTCCTCTTTAACCTTTATACGCATATTTGGGTTCATCCTATAAGGCCTCTTCCGAATTGGAATGCACCCTCTTTTAACTTAATCCTCATTTCTCCCAATGAGTGATGTACTCTTTTCAATTCATGGTACCCACGCAGAACAAATCTTAGAATTTACGTAGTAGATCAATGATTTTTGACATTTCTTATTCCATCTAGTAATCTCCAATCACTTTGCTTCCTTTAGTTATGTCTATGTACCAATGTTAACTTTTTTTTTTAAAGGCTCATGGTAAGTGAGTGCTTTCTCATCTACTTTTTCCAATACTTCATGCATACCTATAGTATGGTTAACATAAAAAATTTCCACTTCCTCATTTTTTATCAAATAGAATAACTTTCCTTTTTATTTCTCTAGGAAGGCTCACTTGAGTTGTCTCTCCTCCGACTCTCCTTCTTCTAGCTCTTATTCTAAAAAGCATGCCCCCAACTCAAGTTCTCCTAATAATTCCAGGATTTGATCCTCAACCATGACACTATCTCCAAAGTAAGGCACTTGACTACCTACAATGCCTCATTCACTAATGGTTTTGGAGATTGATACTCAAAATTTTGGATAATATCCATTGTTAACTCTTTCCAATTACCCATCTGACGACATAACTCTTAATGGATATACCATGCACATACACAACCCTACAAGGTGGAGTAAAACTTATGCACCCATAGTGAAGGAGGAAAGGCTTTCATGCCCATCATCCAGGCTCTATCACACTCTTATATGTGGAATGAGGAAGGATCCTTCCCATGATAGTCATGTATTTAAGATGGTTCATTACTTCAAAGAAACCTAACAAAGAGTGTAATTCTCACTTCACACCATTTTAAAGGTTATCTCGATGGGTTGCCCATAAATGCACTATTTTCCTATGTAAGGTATAGTAAGTAAGAATATTCCTTTTCTCAACTTAACATTACCACTGGGATTCCATCGTGTGTAAAAATACATCATGGTTACCCACTCTAATGTAACATGGTAAATTCCTTCCTCACAAGTGCCTAACTGAATGCATTCTAGCAATTTTAGTCACAGTGCCCTTAAATTGTCTCCAAAACAACTCATAGGTTATGTGAGCCCAATTATTACAAGAAATGTTATTGTATCACTGATGGACCAAGCATCCTCCCATTTAATGACTCCTTCTTGTCATGGATGAATAATCTCAAGTTCTCTCATAATGTGCAAATAGATTCTATCCAGGTCCTCTTCTCCTAAGGGTTCCACATAGGGGGTGAAGACTTCTAATCCGTGAGTGGAATAATGACATGTTCCTCTTTATTCTTAAAACTTATGTACCCTTTGTTTAAGCACAATTCAACATTATTCTTATAACACCAAAGGAATCCAAGTAACTCTAGAAATTTATCTGCCTCATTAAGCACTAAGACTTCAAAATATCATGTAAAGTTTTCCCCTTGGATGGTTATGGATGCATCCTTCAATACTTCGATGGGCATAGCCTTCATCCTATTTTCCATATATAACACATTTTAGGATGGATGCAATGGGGGTCTCCCCATCTGATTCCATGAATCTAGAGTAAGAACATTGACCTCAACACTTGTATCAATCACAATATTACTTAAGAGCCATCCATCCAACTTTGCATTCAATGTGATTTCCTTGTCATAATCAATACTATGAGGGGGAAGATTATCATGTAATACTTGCCTATCCAACTTTCCCTAAATGCATGGTAATTTTTCTCTTAGCCACTCTCCTAATAGAGGGATAATATTCTCCTAGTGTAGCATCTTACACACTTCTTCTGACCTCATCCATGTCCTTCTGAGGGACCTCAACATTCTTCTTCTACTCCAACTTCCACGATTGCTCCTTTAGACATTGAATCTCCCTTATAAGCTCCTAATCACCTCCATGATCTCTTTGTAGACCTCTTTTTGATGATTTGGATCAAGATATTTCCCATGTAATACCTTGTCTCTTGTAATTAGAGGCCTTTATCTCAACATTTCCTTTGTAAGTGCAACCTTAGCTCATGTAGTCACTAGGACAGGTTCTAGCTCAGGGGTTATGCACTACCCTAGGCATCCACTATGGAAACACTCACATCACACTCACAGACCATGCCTTTTTCCTTCATCTAGTTCTTGCTCATGTGGTCATATAACTTAGGGCACTCCTCATATTTATGCTTCTTCATGTACCATGAGCACTATAGAAAATATGGACACTCTCACTTTGTACTATTTAGTAGATCCAAAATTGTAACAAGTTCTATAGGGAAATTCAATCCTACCTCCTTCACCACCACAACCTCTAAATCCTCCACAAAAACATCTTCCTCGAATGTGTCCATCTACGCACCCTTCATATTGATGACCTTCATTCTTATAACTACTTCTAATGTTGGTCTAATGCACACCAATATCAATGGCATCATGGATTTTGTCTATCAATCGATAGTCCTTCGTATTATGAGTCATGGATTAGTAGATCTTATAATAAGAAGACACATTCTTACGAAGCATGTGTTGCAATAATTGGCATCTACTTATATCATGATCTGTGATAGATTTCACAATCTACTAACATGACACACACCATATTTTTTGGATAATATCCTTTGTGTTTCCTTCTACCTCACAATCCATGCACCATTTTCCACTCTGAGTCTCATGAGCCAAGTTCACAGATAATTTTATAGTTACTTCACCATGGTAGTGATCTGTGCTTCTAAAAATGGGCTGACTCCAGTGTCAAAGCTTTTGATGGCCTTAATGCATAAAGAAACCTCAAGGCCTGGCATGGATCCGTGAATGTCTTGTGGGAAAATTCTCATTTGAAAAGCATGATCAATCGTCCAACGAACCATTAAGCATGCTAAGAGGGGTGGATATCAAAATAAAATTTAAAATAAGAGTTTGAAAGCACGCATCATACTCCCGCACACTCTCTTCCATACCCTATTTAATTTCCTTCAATGCACTAATGTTATTTTTATCAAACTCAGAATGCGGAATTCTACCAAAAAGGCATCACATAGCAAAATATAATCCACTTCCATTTGATGATGGTTGTACTTTTGATACCAACAATGCATGTGCCCTTGTAACGTAGTTACAAACTAACTTGCTTTCAACTCTAGGGTAGTGATACCCTTCATGCACCATAGTAATTCACATTTTTGTACATGCTCTATAGAATTCTCAACACCCTTTTAATTAGGAAAATGTAGAGACATATAAAAAAATACTTACTGAGGTGGTTGAGGTCCTTGTCTACCAAATCTAGGACCTTGATTCCCTCTAGTGTTACCTCCACCACTAGATCCACTAGATCTATTAGCTCCTATCCCTCCGGATCCACCAGATCCTCCTCCCATAGAAGTTAAGGGTCCTAAAGTAGTTGTGATCTGTGTACCCATCATCCCATTAAAGTGCATGTCAATAGTCTATGATATTGAACCACTCCCCGATGCATTCTATGTGCTCTATGTGCCCACCCCATCCAAATGATGTGCCAAAAAAAATACCTCCAAAACCTGGAATGTGCGACCAAGATGGGTGTAATATAAAATGATATCTACCGATGTTATTTGCTCACTAACACCAAGTGGAATAGAAATACTTGTCTCAAATATTGGAAAACTAAGCACTAGGGTTTGGTCACCAGGTGGTCTAAGATGTATGCTTATGACTCTCATCCTTTCTTCAAACAATGATCTCTCACCGTGATGTCAAGGGATTTTCTCTCCCACACTTGTAAAGATGGGTTAACACATACTACTCAAGTCTCATGCCCTCTGCATTAACCTCAAATCCTTCCCACAAATTTTGCCTCCATAAATCCATCACTCTAACAACTTCATGGTGTCTCTCTAACTCCCTTTATTGTGCTTCATTATACTTGATCCACCTATTTTTTCTCTATGTTACCACTGTAGGGTACACCATATTTCACTAAACTATCTTCCGCGCCCCACACCTAGTGGGAATTTAGCCAGCCATAGGAAATTCCTCCATACTCAAAGTGATGATCAGGATCTTAATGGCTAATGACATAGCACAAAATAAAAATCTTCTTAGCTCCCACAAGAACTCAAACTCAACAATCTCCTAGCAAGAATACGTATAAATATGCATATTTCAACGTATATCTAGTCAACACACCACTCCACTAATGATCAACAACATGAGTCCAGGTCAGATCAACATCATGAAGCCTTTGATACTCTTCTTGGGTCCACACACGAGGTTTATAATACCAACTCTTCCTCAAAGCATACACTAACAACCATTCATACAACTCTACTAGAAAAAAAAAAATAACGTCTCATAGAGCTCATGATATAGATGCTCCTCTACCCATTTATATGCATCAAACTCAAGTCCATTATTGAATATTTAAACAATCTCATCCTCCATGCTTTTAAACCAAGTCTCGACACTTTCAAGGGTTAAGCATTATGTCATCACACACCATTCTTACAACAACTTATAAAGAGGTCCCATAAATAGAACAAAAATATATTCATTGTTTACCTCTAAATCCTCTTCAACCCCAAGTGTCATCCTATAACCCAACATCATTGAGTTCTCACCCGAGGTGCACATGGGCACTCATCCCCTCCTTTATGTGAGCTTCATAAAAATGCTTTTCATTAATGGAGGAATGTTCCATAATTGAAATACAAGCATTTACTCCAACAAAGAGGTAAAGATACTAGATCTAATCATAAATGCACCATGATGTAAATGTAAATATTGCAACAACGTAAGAGAACCATAACTATACCATGAGTAAAAATAAATACACTAGGGTTTATACCCATAGACATAGATATTCAAAACAACCCTTTATATATTGATTAACAAGTGTTTACAATAGCCATACTACATCAAAAAGGGCCATAGTAGACCGAATATATCAAGATAATGGAAAGTGCACCAAGTTGGGGGGGCAGAAAGTGAACAAAAACTCAAAAATAGATCAAATGCATATGCATTATATTATAACATGATCATGTTTTTTTTCTAAGTTTGGGAATTACCAAAGCTATAACACGTACATGTTATCTCTATTATAAATTTAAAAAAAAAATAGCCGAGCCTTTATCATTTTAACTCCTCTAAATGAGAGTTTTAGATCTTAACCGTGCCCTCGCATTTTTCATTCATTAGATCTCAAACTCAAATAATCATTTCTCAATCATCGAGAAGATTTGAATCAACGATGGCACCACAAAGAAGAGGTAGGAACAATTATTTTCTCAAAATTGCATTGAATTTTGGTAATTATAGAGTATAATTTGAATTGAATTCATTTTTTTATTGTTACAGATTGAGGTTAAGGGAGTCAACAACAACCAAACATTTCTATTCTTGTCATCCCTCCCAACCCTCCCACATTTTTTCAACATCCCTTGGGTATTCAATAAGATTTAGCAAACCAAATTATTGAAAAAATAATTAAATTGAGGATTTAATCAAAATAATGAGGATTCACAATCTACAAACCCCCACTACACCTCTCTTACAAACACATTGGAGGAAAAAGTAGCTCAAGTTGATGGGAAAATAGGAAAAATTGATCGTTGGACATCTTACAGAGATACATGTAGGGTTATTATTACAACAAATTGTCATATGTGGATGTGTAAAAAAAATAAATTATAAAAGACCTCATATGCACCTTATTCATGGACCTCACACTAATTTTCCTAATCCATAGTCATGCAAATGGTTTCCCATCCATTGGTGCAATAATGATATGATTAAGAATAATTTTTGAGACCGATGGTGGATGGTGTTTGATTTTCCACATTTGCAATAAAAATGAGGTGCCATTATAACTTTTTAGGAAAATCTATTGTGGTTTATCCTCAATGAGTTCCCTGAATTATTTAAATGATTTCCAAGATTCATAGGGTCGAGGAAAAGAATGTGCACATGATTGACTAGGTGCACACCATACACCTATTCAACAAGGTAGAGTCCCCACTTAAAATCCCCTTCACCCTGAGAATGTCCATCCAAAGATTAAAGGAGACGATGGAGATTAATACACTCCATGCCCTTCTGGGGCTATCTAAGAACATTGTTTGACATACGAGGGAGATTTCTAGTCCAGATTCTCATAAAGGAACTTAGATTATTCCCTCGGGAGTACTAACATGAGACCACATATTTTCTCATCATGTGGTATCATATGTTTGGGGCCCAAGGAGGATGATAATTTCAAGCATACTAATTTTGCTAGAGTTGGAATTGGGCATGCACACGATAATGTTAGTGTTAGATGACTTGTTGAGTGAGACATTTAGATTATTCATCAATGTCACCTTTATAGGTATTTTTTATGTTTTATTATGTATACATTACAATAATATTGGAGTACTTGATTTACTTATATATGTTAAAATTTTGAAATAATTGTATTTATACATGTATGCATTGATATTATAGTGTGATCTCAAGCACACACGGTGAGCTCAAGCACACACACTTGTGCAAACATGAGGGTGCTATGATTCGGCGATAATAGTTTATTTCAGAATTTAGCAAGCTAACTTCTCTATTGTTTTCTTTCCTAACTAAAGGCTCTAAATTTTAATGGAAAAATGCATGTCAACAATATTTTTGATACTATCTAATGCATCCTAAAATGTACCAACAATACCCAAAACATGTTGGCACATCACTCAGCCTAGACTAAGTGCTTACTCAAAGCGTGCAAAAGTACCAGGCCCCTTCTTAATGTTGCTTGTGCAGGATGGGATCATGATGAAGAGTTAATGCATGCAGATTTATAATAACAAAAATATTCCACATAGCATATTCTAGATCTAGATCTTAAAGAAGCATGAATCAAATGATAACATAATGAAATCACCCATGCAATAACAAATCACAAACATATTTAACACCTTGATTCAGCCAACACACTCCATTATATTAAATACAATAATACACAAAAGATTCTCACAATAAAAATATTATTAGCTTATGCGCGCAATAGATCTAGAACATAACTCTCGCATACGTCTACGGATTCGATCTCTCTCTTTCCTACATAGTATAATTTATATTTATATGGGTGTGGACTTTCCCTTCACCACTTACCTAATCCAAAAATGCATCGCATCTTTGGGAATAACCATGCACCTTTACAATAATAGGCTCTCATGCAAGTATGCCAACAATAGACTGTCTCTATTTGAATGAAAATAGTAATTATATTATTAGCTCACACCCATGCAAAGCACCTCGTAGACGTTACTCAAAAAATATCCTATGCGTTTAATGAAATTATTTATCTAGTTTGTGTACTCTGCACGTTCTCTCTAAAAATAGCCCACAATCATGAAAATGGCTAAGTCTCGAATCATGCTGTGTCTTTCACGCGCATTTCCTTCCCTATCCTTCCATGCCTTTGAATGCACTCTATTCTTCCACATGTAGCTTTTGTGTGACTTTTTAAAAGTATCCTACTATTTTGTCTCAACATTACCCCACACTAAATTACATTGCCGCCCAGCAATGGTTTGCCTCGAATGTTAAAAGAATAAGAAAGAATATGAATGGAAGAATGTAAAGAATTTTCTATACAAAAGAATTATTTACTCAACAGCGCCTTCTTCTTCTGCAGGGAGAATCAATTCTAGATATTCCTCTTTTATTTCAGCCTCTAAAGTTTTCCAATCATTGATCATTACCTCCACCTTCTCTCGAAATGTTTGTTGCAATGGACTCTAACTCATCTTGTGCAATCTCTTCCTTTTCATTCTGCAAGACCAGAACAATGTTGGTATTATAGACATTATCCCTTCCAACAAGTCCATCTTCTACACTATAAGTTTTCCAATCTCATCCAACCTTTCCTTATGGGGTGCTTACGCTCGCTGCAAGGGCCTCACTCTTATTTTTACTAGCTAAAGGTTTTGTGCATTCCAATTTCTCATCTTTCATGGTCTTTAGGACTTCATTGTCTTCCACCATGGTCTTGGCTCGTATAACTACTTCTGGAGCTGCACAAGTATTCAAGGCTTGGTCTTCTTTCTTCATCTCTTCTTACAAGGTTTGCAGCAATCCCTCATAAAATGAAATATTTCTAACCACTGAAGCCCTTGCTCTTTCCGCTTCCTTCTCTAGGTCCTTTGGTGTTGTCATGCGAATGGGTCCATCCTCAAGCACCAAGTTGACCAAGGTACGTAAACAATGCATTGCCAAAGGGAACCTTTCGGGTAACTTGGACTCTAAATGTGTTCTATCTTTCAAGACATGATCTCCAATTTCTTTTACCATCTTTGATGAAGGCATTGTTCTTATTTTTCTCTAAGTCCTTCTCTTGTGTTAGATGCGTTATTTTTGCATCTTTGACCTTGATTTCCCCTTTCAAAGCACCCTAATAGTTCTGACTTTATCCACATTCCTCTACGCTACCTCTATAGATACCTTCACTAAGGAATTACTTACTTGTACATCTGACATAACAATAGGCTTTATTGTTATGTGTCTTTTCCGAGGTTCCTTTTTCAACCTTCATGACAAATAAGAATCTTCAAATAAGTCAAAGTACGGCTCATCCATATGTGTCTCCAGCATAGACCAAGATAACTATTTTCTTTTGCACACGGTGGCCATGTCCTCATCCATTATCTCCCATGCATATAACTCCTTAAGGCTCACCGTGTTTTGGAAACAAGAACGGAAATTTTTGCTTATGTCCTCTGCATATCCCATGATTGGTGCAGCATATACCCCACTTTTCTCTTCGATCTTGGCCATTGAGGAACTTGAGCACCAAGATTTGGAGCTGAATCTTCTATGTCTGGGCAATATCTAGTTCTGTTTCACTTGACTCCTGCACTCCTTCTTGATCCTTCATTTCTTCTTCCTTGGGCTCCTTCACATCCTCGGTGGTAGGTGTGCTAGGCACGCTTTTCGATAGAATCCTCCACTTCTTCATTCAACTTCAAATTTCTCCTTCTTTTCTCTACTACCTCTTTCTCGAGGATAGAGTCGTGGTGATCTTCTTACTAACTTTGGAGTCCCATTTCCTTAGTTCCTTTTCCTCCTAAATAACCTCTTAAATATACATTCTTTAGGTAATGCTCCTACCTCTAAGTCTTCCTCTACTTCTTCCCTTTGGCTCTGCTTTGAAGGTGTTATCTTCAACACCATTTGAAAATCTCAAGTTTTCGTCCACCGCCACGAGAAATTCAAAACCCTAGCTTGAATCTCCATGCCCTATTTTAAATCATGTGCCCTAGCTCTTTCGTAACATAACTTCTTCACTCAAACCCTTCACCAATGGGGACACAAGCTTTCCTTGTGCACAAATCGCTCTCCATGTTTGGTTTCATACTCTTCGCACCTCAACACGATTCGCTCAGCTCATTTGCACTTAGCTCTTTCCGAATTCTCGTGATTAGAATGGTAAGAATGAACTTGCATCCCATTCTTATATAGAATTTGAAAAATTGAGTGCATTTATTGCTCCTTCACCTACTAAAAATCCTCTCATTCATTGAAAAATTTCACAATTTCCATGCGGTACATATTTGTGCCCATTTATAACCTTCCAGCGTGCCCTCCTACCTTCTTGCTACAAAATTATCTTTAGCGCACTTCTATGCACCCGTGTACCTCATCACTGCGCCTTCCTTTGGTAGTCTCCACAACCTCTACTTAGCTTGCGTTATATTGTTCCTTCATTTATCTCCATCTATGGTCATATTTTTAGAAGTAATATCCTTATATAGCACTTTTAACAACATGTTCTCAAATGTACGTAATTGTGAATAATAAGTAACAACCAAGTAACAACCACCCCACACAAATGGTATGCGCATTCTTCTCGTGCATAAAAATACTGAAAATTTTAATTAGCTTCTAGTACACAAATTCCCTTATTACAAAAACTACCAAACTAAATTGATGAAGCATAGCGACGATAAAGGAAATACATTAAAGAAAATGAATAAAGGGAAACCTATTCACCAAGAAGACTTTTTTTTATAGTAGGGCTTCAACCTACTTCCATTGAAGTATCCAGATAACCATATTGCATCAAGCGTATCTAACTAACAAGCACCTGATTCAATAATTTGAGTGATAACATATGGCCCTAAGTAATGCACTTTAATCTTGCTTAGATGGTGCAAAAACTTTGAATCATAAAGGAGCACCATCTGTCCAACCTCAAGCTTCTTATCCTTGATATTATTGTCATGCCATGATTTCGCAAATATTTCTCTTGCTTTTGAATCCAATGTGATATGTGTTTCCTCTCATCCAATTGTATCAATCTATCAATCCTTTCAACCAATGCTTGCTCATCGCCTAGACCTCCAACACACGCAATACGCAATGAAGGTAACATGAATTCCATAGGAAGAACTAATTCTACAAACAAACACTATCGAAAAGGTGTGACATTATTCAACCACTTGTAATTTGTTCTATACACCCATAAAACGTCAGAAACTTTATCATCCCAATCTTTCCTTCCGACATCACATATTTTTGTGAATGTTTTGCTCAAAATTTTGTTGAAAGCCTCAATGAGTTCCATTTTCCTAAGGATGATAGGGTGTAGTCTTATGGTGTGTAATCATAAATTCATCCAACAATATCCTGATTATCTCATTATAGAAATGTGTACCCCTATCACTTGTTAAACTTAATGGACATCCATACCTTGTAAGAATATTTTCCCATAGAAACTGGTTATTGTCAGCTACTTATACTGGTCCTTCGTAGGGCTACTTCGCCCACCTTGTAAGATAATATGTAAAATTAATTATATATCGTAATCGTGTCCTTCGCAAGGCTAGTGAAATAGAACCAAAAAATTCTATAGCCCATCTCTCAAATGTCTCTACACTAGGAATAAGCCTCAAGGACATCTCATCTCATTGCCCTTGTTTGCAAGGCACCGACAGTGATCACACACCTCACAATATGCTTTACAATATTTTTACAAGGTTTCCCACCATAGTCCAATGAGTAGAATCTTGCATACAAGTGGTGTCACCTACATAGCGCCCACTGCATCACCACCATGAGCCTCTTCCATAATATCCATGCACTCATGCTCTAGTACACACCTACGTAGTACTTCATCTCTTCCTAACTTGTATAAATCACCACTGATCAACATAAAGGGTGTTGCATGAGCTACAAGTTGTTTCTTTTCTAAGGATTTCATACCTTCGACACCATGCCTATATGTAGAAATACATCAATATCCTCAAACTCGAAGGTGCACATTGTAACATGTACAACTATGCATCTAGCATTGTATCTTCAATTATCGAGCATCCTCCTTGACCGTGTTGGTACCTGGATTTAATATCCTTCACAACTTGAGCAACATCATGGATTTTGCAAGACACTCAGAGGTAGATAGATGATTTATATGTCATTTTGTAGCCATGGGAGCAATCTATCTGACTTGTTGGCACTCAGGCTCTAAAGGAGTGGGTAGCACCTTGAAAGGATTTTGATCTAACCCTCACTATTTTAGGTTGTGCCTTTCAACCAAGGTAAGAGAACCTATATTGCAGCCTCTATTTTATGAAGGAGGTGGAGATATCCTTATACTATGCATATTGTATGGAGATGGCCTTGGGAAAACATGATCAATCTTCCATTATTCAAACTCAACAGAGCTGTCACTACTAAATGATGGAAATTATTTCAAGACAAGGTTGAGGCTGCTAGAGACATGGTATGATCCTGATTTTCTTTGTGCATTTTTGTAAATGGATTGTATTCTTTTGTTGATACACAATGTAGATGCAGGGGTAGTATGGGTAGGATGGGTTGTTTAGAATGATTTTTTGGTGGGGTATTGATGAGACAAACTAGGATATATCAGATCTTTGACAACCTCTACAATACTTGTAACAACTATCAGATAAAATGCTTCAAATAATTAGGACATTCTTTCAACCAGAAGAGGCATAAATGGAAACCCGGGCAGCACTCTTCACACAATCTTTGAGAACCCACCACAAAATATTGAAGTAAAGAACTCAATTAAACACAAAAATCATTGATCAAACCACGCCTAATGTTCCCCCAAAGGCTTACAAGAAATCTCTGCGGTAAGGAAGGTAAAGTGATTTCAAATTTGTTTATCTCCTTATCGATGAAGGCTTTTTTCGAATATGAGATTGCAGATGCCTATCAACTAGAAATGGAGATCTGTGTGATTTCTAAAGACTTTCAATTCAATATTGTAACAAGAACAATGAAAACTATTTACAGGCATTTAAAAATGATAACAGACACCATATTGCCCAAAAAAACATAGATTAACTCAAAAGCTTGTTAGATTCATCAACAGGGGAGAGTTTCATGAACAATCTTAGAGATGTGTGATGGCTATACACTTGTAACCAACTCACATACATGAAGATCCAACATAGAAGAAATTATCCTAGTTCTTTGGTGGGTTTCTTAGAAGATGAGCTTTCTCTCAAAATTTGCTCGTGATTTTTAATTTTTCCCGACCTCTTACATGTCTCAAAACATGAATTATATATCTCTTGCCACCTTGGAGCCTTCTTTCCCAAGAAAATAATATGCCAAGGGATCAATTCTATTACAACCATTTCTCATGATTCACTGAAAATGACATTTAACAAATTTGCAACGAGAGTTGCCAGGTGTTTCTAAAATGGCGAATCATTACAAATATTTGGATCATTATCCTTCCTAGAGGCACATTTTTTATCATCAAGGCATGCAAATGCCTTTCCTCTCATCATTTCACCTTTTAAAACTACCTCTGCAACTTTTAATTTGACATTCCACGTGCTTGCTCTGAGTAAAAATTTATTACAAAAACACCTCAAATCTACAAATTGAGTCATGAAACCAATTCCAATGATCCTAGAAGGCCAAAATGACATGGAATCGCCAAAAATTTGATGCAAAATTTGTGATTCCAAGATTCTTGGAGGAAAAATGGTGGCCAAAAATGAAAATGCACAGTTGCCCTTGATATGCTCTTTCTCCTTCAATCTGGGCCCTCCACGTGTCAAACTATGATTGGGAACAAATTCGGGCTCATTTTTTGACTTTTCAACCTTTTTGGAAAAATGGAAAAATTTGACTTTTTCCCCCGCCCCTCCGCCTTTGAATTTTGGAGCTGACACGTGGCACATGGTGGGTCCCATTGGGATCACACTTCATTCTGTGCATTTTGACCTTTTTTGGAAAATTAGAAAATTTTCACTTTTTGCCCCACGGGCCTACACCTCCGATTTCTCCCTCGCCACATGTCTCCTTGTGATTTGTCATGGGCCAACGCTCCAAATTTTGATTCGAGTCTTTTTTGCAAAAGGGAAAAAATTCCCTCCTACCTCTATCGGCCCGCCGACCCGCTCTGTCTCTACCACATGTCCATCTCTCTTTTGTCGAGGACCCGCAGGATTAATCTTCATTTTTACTCCCTTTAAGCCAAGGGAAAATTCTCAACTTTGTCTCTACGGGCCCACGCCTCTGATTTCTCCCCTACCACGTGTCGCTTGATGATTCGCTAGCGGGCTAGTGCTTCAAATTTTGATTTTAAGCCTTCTTTGTAAAAGGGAAAAAGTTCTCTCCTGCCTCTGCCGACCCACCGACTCCGCCTGCATGCGCTTTCTACACCGCCATGTGCCACTCATTGATTTACTTGCCGGCCCATGAATTAAATTTTTTCCTTAAATCCTTTTGCCAAAAAGGGGGAAAATTCCTCATTTCCCTCGTGGCCCACACTTCCCTCTGACCCTTCATGGACACGTGTCCACCTGTGATTCGTTCATGGGGGCACGCTAAAAATTTCATTTTGAACTCTTTTGTGAAAAAGGAAAAAAATCCCCTTTACCTCCGCGGCCCGCACTTCTTTCTACATCCACCACGTGTCAAATTGTGGCTCCTTTATGGACCCACGGGCCTTCCCTCACCCCCTTTTTTTTTTCTTTTCCAAAAGGCAAAAATGCCTAAGTTCCCGCCGCCTGCTCCTCCGCCTTTGCATAAGAACATGACACATGTCCCCTCGCGGGGTTGCGGGGGAATTTTGAAATTTTTCCCAAAGCCAAAAATGGCTAAGTTTTTCAAAGAAATCCACCGATCCGTGTCCAACCAAAAGCAGCCACGTAGGAGACATTGTTTGAGCTTAATTTTGATGATCAAATGACAATCGTACGACCATCAAAAACGTAGAATTTACCAGAGATGCCCGAATTCAATTTTTTCTTCGTGGGCGATGGATTTTTTGCTCAAAAAACAAGGGGAAGTTGATTTTATGCAAGTTTTGACCATGGGGAGGGATTTTTGAAGGCATATTGGTATAAAACGACCAATTTTGATTTTTTCACGATCGGGCAAAAGGGAGAACACGACATAGCCCACAAATTTGGAAGAATTAGGGCACAAACAAGGCATGCATGGGTGCTTCTTCATGAATGAGGCATGGAAAATTATTTTCAAATGGATTAAGGCATGGAAATAGAGGCAACAACTTCATTTCACCCATTAAAACTGTAGAAAACGTTTCAGGAGAAAGTAGAGTGAAAGGAAAATTAGGGAAAAATAATAGAGGATCAAAATGGACACCAACATCGGCTCTAGCTCGGGGATGGGCACTCCCAGTGAGTGCCACAAGAACAACATAGACCAAGTGCCAAAATAATCCATTGGGCAAAGGAGTCACAAGCCAAAATCACCAAAAAACCAGCTGAGAACCCGACAAAAATGGTTGCCACATAGCAAGGCAAACCACAAACCTGAAAAAACACCAAAAATAGAGTGAAAACCAAACACTATACACTATACAAGCTGGTGCATACCTCAAATTTGGGGTTTAATCCAAGAAATGCTTCAGATGCCTACCATTAACAGGTAATTCCAACAATTCCCCATCTAAATCTTTGAGAAAAAAGGTATGCTCACCAATTCTGATATCAATGGAGTAAGGGCCCATCCATAATGCATCAAATTTTCCATGTTTGCCCTTATCTTCATTTCTACTATCCCATAACAAAAGTAGATCTCCCATATTGAAGGCCCTAGGAGTTACCTTCTTGTCAAACAATCTTTTCAACTTCTTTATGAATCGACATGCCTCTGGTGGGATGCTCTTCTCTCTTCATCTAGCTCCACAATCTGATTGATCCTTGCTTCATATGGACTGACTTCTTGATCCTCAAGTTGTTGAACAAACTGAAATGAAGATAATTGTAGATGTAAGGGCAACAGAGCTTGAGTTCCATATACCAACTCAAAGGGGCTCTTTCTAGTAACTCTTTTGGCAGTGATTCTATCAGCCCAAACTATAAATTTTAGTTGTTCACCCCACTTTCTCTTGTTCAACTCCAAGGTTCTCCTAATGATCTTCAACAAGTTCTTATTGCTAGACTCAACTTGTCCATTTCCTTGGGGATTATAGTTTGAAGAATAAGTCAGATTGGTTCCATATTCTTTGCATATTGCTGTAGACACCAAATTTGTGTCTTACGACCCCTTGTGACCCACATCTCATCTCGCAACTTAACCTCATCACTTAAACCTTACACAATTATTTATTAATTACCTTGTAATTCATAAATCCACATCACCTTACCTGCCACCTCATTTTGCCACCTCATCATGACCTAGCCCTAATCCTAAACTAACCTAATTAAAACCTAAAACTTGGTCTACACTCACATCCATAACTAATGCCTCCTTACTCGCACCCAAAACCGACCTTCTAGCCACTTGACCAAGCCCGCAACTGATCTCTCGGGAGAAAAGCAGGGAAGGTGGGCTGTTTTACTAAAAATAGCCTACTTTTTCCTTACCGATGCCGGTTCCTACTCGATCGTCGTCGGTTACGCAACCGCCATCGGTTCCCTGTAAATGGGCTCCCCAAACCAAAAACAAAGGATCGGAATTTGATTTTCGGGATCGGAGAAAAGGATTTTGAATCAACAGAGATCATTGGGAGTGAGAAAAGTCCAACTCTTCACTTTGACCGAGCAAGAGACGAGTGGAGATACGTGAGAAGTGTTCAAGAAAGGAGATCAGCTTGCATCTTCATCAAAACCTTTGCCAAGAAGTCACATCCTGCATGTCCTCTGTTATAACATTTCTTATGCCTTTTGGATTAAGTCCTCATAAATTCATCCTGAATCTACTACCCAAACATGCATATTACCTCTAACCATCATTCATCTACCTCTCATCACCTTATTTCCTAATACCACCTATATACTGACCTTACAAACAACAAACAACTACCCCATAAAGCGACCAACCTACAGATCCTAGACTCAACCGGTATCGGTAAGTTATCGAATGCCAAGCATCGGTTATCGAGTAATCGCCATCGGTTTCTCTAATCAAAACCAAAACCAGCCTTTCCCTACCCAGTTCAACAAAGCAACTTAATTGTTATTTTAGTCTTTTGTGTTAATTCATATTAGCAGGGAAGCTGACCACCTTCGAAAGGAAGTTTTATATTTCCTAGGCCCAAGGCAGTTTCCTCATTTATTGTCTAATCAAAATCTTGTGTTGTGTTCTTATTTGCAGGTAGTCCTTCCAAGACAAAAAGGAGTTCTTCACAATCAGCCTGATCTTTCTCTACGGTACGCGCACACCATCTCGACATTCTACAGGTATTCCTCCTAGCCCCTAACCTTATCTGTTTCTAAAAGGAATGAAACATTCCGAGTGAAACATTTTGGCACGCCCGGTGGGACCCATCTTGGGTTTCTGTTTCTCTTGCTTATTTTCATTTTAGGAAGCATACTTGTTGTTGCTGCTTTTGTTATATATTTCGTAAAGAATTTGTCTTGCTTTCCTAGTTTCGCATTAGTGAAAGTCATCTCTCTTGCTTCATCGAACATAATTTTCGATTTGGGTTTAAAACACGTGCATTGCATTCCTGCTTGTTGTTTTTCAATTCTAGTGAACGTAGATTAAGTAACAGGTCGTACACGTGGGGGTGATATCCACGGTATTGACAGGAAATTAATCTTACATTCACTGCACAACACATACCGAATCACTTCACAATTAACACAACAGCTCAAACATCCCCCTTTTTCCGCGGTATTCCTCCGCCCGATTGAGGTAACCTTATAAGCCAAAACAACTTGACATTTCCCCTAAGTCTCTTGTTTAGGATTCTGACATCATTCTATGTCTAAAGGCATAAGCCCACGATAATTAAAATTAACCCTAGGGTTAATCTCTGGATTTGTGTGTGCATCTTGCTTGTTTTTAGTCCTGCTTTCTTTCTCATACTCTGTCTTCTGTGATCAATAATTGGACAAGTATACTAAACGTTGTTAAAAATCAAATTAGCAGCCTTTTTATATCTTGTTAGCCCAGACTTCTTACACCGACATCGGTTACCTGACCGACATCGGCTATAGTATAACCGACATCGGTTACTAGACCGATATCGGTTACTGTCTTTTCCAATTCCTGACAAACCAGCAACCTACCAATTTCACCATTCTGAGTTTGTTTCTATTCCTGATGATTGAAACCCTACTGTGAACACTGTCCATGGTTGTTATCACTCGAAAGCAAGCCGCCGCCATGGTTTCACATGCTTGCTCTGTTTCTTTGCCTGAATCACCCCCTTCACATTCTGTGGGGAATCCTACGGATACCAGCGAGGTTCCTAAAATTCCTGTGGGAGATAAGGACTTTGCCAAGTTTCTGGATGCTAATTCTAGCGCTGTACAATACTATTTGTCTCATACCCCTGACCGTACGCCTGATGGTCAGCTCCTTGTTGGTATGCCTATTAGTATAGCTGCTCATTTAGCCCCACTCCACTGATAACACCGCCTTGCTTCAAAGCACCTTTAGCCCCATCTCCCAACCCGGCGGCTTCGAGAGGTTCATACGACTCAGATTGGATTTTCTTTGGCTAATATTGGACCCCACATATCATTACCGCCAACTGCCCCTACCTCATCTCTCTTGCAGACTACTCCATTCATGACTTGCTCTCTGCCACCTATCCACACGAGCTTTCCTTCTCAAGCTCCGCCTACCTTTTCATTCCCATACACGTATCCAGTAACCTCAACACCTTATATGGGACATCCCTATTCTGTCGCCTCAACATATTCATCCTCCACACCCTATCAACACTTAACCCCACCAGGATCTAGCGGTGGTCCTTGGCCCAATTTGCCTCCGTTTACCACAACCACACCATCATCTCATCCAACTACTGATCTAATTAAACAAATGATGGACAAAATGCAAAACCTGGAGGCTTCTGTTTCAGGAAGTCGTAGCGCCTTGACATATGAGCAAGTTTTCGGGAGCCCATTCACCCTTCTGTCCCCCTTCATTCATATCCTCCTCAATGGGAGTTGCCAAAATTTACCCGTTTTAACAGTAAAGAGGACCCTCAACAACACTTGCGATCATTTAGACATGCTTGTTATTTGATTGCCCATGATGATGCCTTGTTACTCCGCACCTTTCCCATGTCCTTATCAGGACCTACCTTGGAGTGGTACAGTGCTTTAACCCAGCACTCAATCTTCTCTTTTAACCAACTAGCCCAATCTTTCTTGGATCACTTCTCCATTAACATTGCTAAGAAAGTATCCATCACCGACCTTTATGCCATTCGACAATTCGAAGACGAATCTATCGCAGATTTCATCGGACGATGGCGCGGCCTTATCAACCAACTTACATATGCCTTGCCTCAGACTGAACTTATCGAACTGTTTACGTGGGCTTGTGCTAAGCACATTTCTCCTACTCTCCAAATTCAAACTTTCCGTACATTCGATGAAGCCTTTACTATGGCTCGAAAACTAGAGATTCGAGCCTTAGAGGAAGAGAAATTGCGGTTGCGTAACAAAAACCCCAATTTCCGAACTCCTGATTCTACCAATAAACCAAATACCACCACTCCTCACGCGTCCACTTCTTCTAAATCAAAAGGAGCTGTCCACGCGGTGATGGTTAAATCTCAAACACCGTCTAATGCCCCACCAAAAACTACCTATAAGTACAAAGCCGAGCCCATCAACTACACTCCCTTGGGAGAAACATATGGTGTGATATTGGAAAAATTACTCAAAGCAGGAGCCATTACATTACCTCCTGTTAAACCTCATTCCGGGTTTGATTCCACTCGCGCCATACCTTCCTGGTACAAAGAAAATGACTTCAGAACTTTCCACCGCGTGAAAGGACATAGTCATGAAAGCGCAAGATGTTGAAAAACATAGTGCGGCAGAAATGGTTGACGCAGGGATATAACCCTCGATAATCCTAATGCCCCTGCCAACCAAAATTTGAAAATCTTCAACAAACCATTCCCGAATCACTCTTCCAACAGCAACATAAACCAGGATATCTTAGCCGAGGAGAGTGTTCATGAGATCCATGCAGTCTTTGATACCCAGCCAAAAGCCTCTATCGAGAAAATTTTGAATCAAGCCTCTTCACTAACACAGGAGCCCGAACCTCCTTTACCACCATCAAGCCAAAGCGAAATCATTCCTTTCCCCATAAAAGAGTTAACTGGACTTCTCTTCCCATCGATGAGTCTTCTTATACCACATCCCTACAAGATTGCGAACGGATGTTATCTAACCTATCTATTTCCCAGATTTCCCCTTCTACCCCTCTTGCTGCACAAGAGGGAGATACGCCACTCCTTTTGACATCCTTAGATGAGGAATCTCTTGCACCGACATCACCAAATTCTTTAACCATGACGGATCCTCTCGAACATGCCCTCTTACCTATTAGTTCTTCATCGCCTAAATCTTTTCAACAACCGGTTGACCTCTTGACATCTATTGATACAGTGCCTCGTTTACCCCCTGTATCACACCCACAGTGGACCGGAATCACAACCCACCTTTCTTCCGTACAAAAGTTCACATTCACACGTGAGGACTGTCATTCCACAGAAGATAGACAGGCCCTATGGGAACGTTTGAGTACGCCATATTCTACTCAAATGCAAATGACCGATCCTGAGACCTCCACCATATACCCGAAGTGTTTACAGAAGCTTAAAATGCCCATGTTCTCACCTTCACCCCCCTCACCTCTACCAAATGCCTCGTCCACTTCTATTAACTTAGCCAAATCTTCCCCTACGCTTGGGACCTTACCCATACCCAGTCTAACACACCCACCTAAGCGGCTTGATTTATCTAAAAATAAAGCCGTCCACCCCATTAAGAGAGACACACTCAACCCGTGCCTCTATCACAATCAAAACCATCATCGTCATACCTACCTTCCATATTGGGACCTCATCCTTCCACCTTGCACCAATATATCATACCTCCTGCATTTTCTTCAAAAGCGACCTACGCCTTCGCACCCATACAGGATCAAAGGGTATATCAACATTATCACCCCACACATCCGGTCCACCAATCAACCCTAAACAAACTCCATCATCAAAAGATTTGTTTTCGTCACTCCTATTTCCCGTGGTTGTTTTTCGATACCACACCATCGTGGCCTCATCATCTAATATAGCTTCGCGCCAAAGAAACCACGTTTAGTGAAAAACACGTATCAACACCCCTCGGCTAAACCACCACCCATACGAACTAACCATGCCCAAACATTACCAAAACCCGTGCAATCAATACCCTCATCCTCTCTCGATTTTGACCCACTCCAAAGGATCTTACGCCAAAATCCTTGCTATGTTAGTAGAGAATGCGACCATTTCCCTACCCCCACTTAGACCTTATGACCCGTCTAAACCTCGACCTATAGGTTATGATGAGTCTAAGATCTGCGCTTATCACCGCACACCAGGACATGATGTGGAGGGATGCAAAGCTTTAAAAACCATCCTTCGTCAGTCACCTCTCCAAGATAGAAAGGTTAAGAAAGACAACTTACGAAGGAGAGACCTTTAGTTTCCATTCCCTCTCCTATACCATCTGTCCCCGCCTCACCAAGATCTGTCATTATTACAACCCCACCTCTTGAAGACCATGATTTATCCCAATCATCTTCTTCATCTCCGGTCTACGAGATTAATATGATTAGTGTTGCTACTCGAGCGTAGAAAAACAATGAGAAAGCGAAAGAAAGCACACCTGCGTCCTCTCCTTCTCCGTCCAGCATCCCGATTGCACCACCACCCAAAGTGGTTATTCGTGGACCTGCTTACCCCGTCTCTAATGGAGCCACCCATCGAGCCATGATTAAACAGCTTCACCAATCACCCGTAAAAATGACACTATATGATCTCATTCAGACTTCTGAATCTCATCGACAAGCTCTCGTTGAAATTCTTCAAGGGATCGAGGTCTTACCTAATGAAACCCTTCCCGTTGCCTCCATTCTAACACCCAATCACGTTGCCTCTCTCACCAAACAACCCGCTGCCCCAACCACTTCTGTCTCTGTACCACAAGCTGCTGCAGTCAGTTTCTCTGAAGATGAAATTGTCGATTTTGGTACAGAAGATCTGACCGACCTGCCCTTTTCATCTCGCTTACTACGTCGGGACATTCGGGTATGTCGTGTTATGATTGATGGGGCGCTAGCCTAAACATCATCTCTTCAAAAGCCTTCCAACAAATGAATATCCCTTCTAGCTACATGTGTGCCAACCCCATCATGTTGCGGTCATTCAATGACGCTATTACCTCTACCTTAGGCACCGTGATCCTCAACATTCGGGTAGGACCACGTACTTTACCCGAACTCTTCTATGTCCTTGAGGGAGAGTTCCAATATAATATATTGTTGGGTCGTCCTTGGATCCGGGCCATGGGATGCGTTCCCTCAACATTACATAGATGCATAAAATTTGAGTACGAGGGGAAGTCCTACACCGTAAAAGCTGATCCTCCCCCCTTTAAAACCTGCAATATGTTATACCGCCCTAACGATGTGCTTATACCAATCAAGACACCCATACATTCAACCCAACCATCCTCTTCAAATGTACCTCAACCATCCACCTCAACCGCGCCTACGCCTTCAACTGATGAAACCACCGTCGCAAAAACCACTTCCCTTCCCGCAGCTAACATCCCAACCTCCGACCCCTTAGTAGATGTTTTTCAACGCCTTACGTTGGGAGTACCCCTATATAATGTTAGTTCTTTCCCTACCCCCAGAGTACGGACAATTACATGCACATCCCACCTACGACCGTCACGTGGGGGAGGTAATCTCTTACGGACCACCCCATTGCCACACCAACCTAACGTATGGGGGTGTTGACGCATCCTCCATTACCCCTGAACCTCCTCTTGGTGTGGTTCCCTTCCAATCTGATTTTCAATACTTGACAAATCATCGTTTCGCCCTCACCTTCTTGACTCGCTGTGCTTGGAAAGGCTTTGGTTTTGGTCTTTACGAACAAGGCCGACATACGCTCATCCCCATGACTACCCGCAAACACAATGATCGCAGTGGTCTCGGTTTTCCTGAAACACCTACACAGGAGACACCTCGTGTCAGCTGTATTCTGGAAGAAGACGACGTCACCCCTACCAAACCATCATCACCCACTTTGCCATCATCACCCACAGAATCTATAGACCCTGAATCTATCCCTCCTAACTTTTTTTTTTCATAAATGCTATCTTCATAGGTCCTCTCACTTATCAACGCGATAATGAGGACCCATCTTCTCTTCCCCTTCTGTATCCAGACATGATCGAAGAGGATTCACCTTTGATTAATGTTGTTGAGTGTCAGGATGATGACTCCATCCTCACTTACCTTGGCGCGGATGATTCTTATATTCAACGAGCCTTACCATCTGAAACCCAAACCATGCTGAATGAATCTACTATAGAAATCAACATCCACACGGAGGAGGATCCTCACATTGTGAAGATCGGACAATCCCTTAACGCATCAGAACAAGTCGCCTTTACTACTTTCCTCCGTGCTCGCAACCAAGCTTTCGCGTGGTCTTACGCTGACATGCCAGGAATTGATCCTACCATTGCCGTCCATAACATCACTCTAAACCCCGATTCCAAACCAGTCAAACAAAAACTGAGAAAAATGCATCCACGCATTGCCCTCTTGGTCAAAGAAGAGCTTCAACGACTTCTTTCTGTTTCCTTCATCTTGCCTATTGACTATCCTCAATGGATTTCTAACATCGTACCTGTCACTAAAGCGACGGGGGGACTTCGGATATGCACGGATTTCCGGGATCTTAACCTCGCTTGCCCTAAGGATGACTTCCCCCTCCCAAGTATTGATCAACTTGTTGATCTCACTGCGGGTCATGAAATGCTTTCTCTCATGGATGGCTTTTCAGGATACAACCAAATTTTGGTTGCCCCTGCCGATCAACACAAAACTGCCTTCATAACTCCTTGGGGAACCTTCTGTTACCGTGTAATGCCATTTGGCCTTAAGAATGCTGGTGCGACCTATCAACGGGCTATGACCTACATTTTTCATGACATTATGCACACTATCCTTGAAGATTACGTCGACGATCTTCTTGGCAAGTCTAAACATCGCAGTGAACATCTCGATGTTTTAACCATTATTTTTGACCGCCTACTACAATATTCTGTCCATCTTCAACCAAAAAATGTGTCTTTGGTGTCCTTTCAGGAAAACTTCTTGGTTTTATCGTCTCTTTGCGTGGCATTGAGGTCGACCCATCTAAAGTCAAAGCTATTCTAGAAATGCCCCCACCTACTAATCTCAAACAATTGCGTAGTTTACAAGGTAAGCTCCAATCTATCCGACGTTTCATCTCCCAACTCTCGGATCGATGTCAACCTTTCCATCACCTCCTTAAAAAGGACATTGAATTTCAATGGAGTGAAGAGTGCCACCAAGCCTTTGAAGCTCTCAAAACTTATCTCTTGCAGCCACCCGTGCTTATCCCACCTCAAGACAACCGCCCTTTCTACCTTTACCTTTCCACCACTGACCACGTTGTAGGGGCCATGCTTGCACATCGTGACTCTGAAAATCGAGAACAAGCCGTTTATTATATAAGTCATACTTTGGTGGATTATGAGACTAGGTATACACATGTAGAAAAGTTGTGCCTAGCCCTATCATTCGTGGCTACCAAGCTCCGACACTACCTTCTGAATCACAAAACTTTCGTCATCACCAACACGGACCCCATCCATTACATGTATGCCAAACCTCATCTAAACCAACGCATCGCCCGATGGCTCATGCTCCTCGCCGACCTCGACCTTGAGTTCGTCCACCAGAAATCAATCAAAGGACAAACCATCGCAGACCAACTTGTGGAAGCCCCTTTACCTGGGGAACAATTTACCAATTTTATATTCCCCGACGAACTCATCACCACTCTTTCACTCGGGGAAGAGTCGTATCAAATGACCCTCTTCTTCGATGGATCTAAATGCCAGCGCGGCGGAGGAGCCGGCGTTGTTCTCATCCCTCTTGATGCTGAACCTATGCCTCTTTCATTCCGGCTTGATTTCCCCTGCACTAATAATACAGCGGAATACGAGGCCCTTGTTCTAGGTCTCCAAGT
Organism: Taxus wallichiana var. yunnanensis; assembly: GCA_018340775.1. Classification (NCBI taxonomy): domain Eukaryota; kingdom Viridiplantae; phylum Streptophyta; class Pinopsida; order Cupressales; family Taxaceae; genus Taxus; species Taxus wallichiana. The sequence goes on from CM031237.1 coordinate 168,682,084, forward strand.
TGCGATACACTTAGGTATCAAATCTATCAATATTTTTGGCGACTCTCAATTGGTAGTCAATCAAGTTATGGGCATCTACCAATGTAAAAATGAGGAACTTCAAAAGTACAAATACTACGTGGACTCACTTCTAGCCTTATTTACTCACTATTCTATCCAAACCATTCCCCGCTCCACTAACAAATTTGTGGATACTATGGCTTGCTTAGCCTCACAAATTCCAGCTTCATCAACTGACTCTGAATTATTCGTCTTGGTCCAACAACTTTTTGCCCCATCCTACTCAACCCCGGTAGTTTGTATGATAAATACTGTGTCTGCTAACTCGCAGGATACTTGGTATCACCAATTTCACGACTACCTTACAACCTCTGTTCTCCCTTCTGACCTTACTAGTACTGGTAAACGTGCTTTTCTTAAACGTGTTTCTCGTTATGTAGTTATGGGGGGACTCCTTTATAAACGTGGCTTTGATGGCATCCTCCTTCGATGTCTCACCGGCGCGGAGGTCACCCATACCATCCAACAGGTCCATGACGGTATTTGTGGTGGACATTTTAGTGGCCTTGCCGTGGCTAAACGAATCCTTCGCCTAGGTTATTATTGGCCTACTCTCAATAACGACTGCTACGAATATGTTAAGCGTTGTGTTATGTGTCAACAACATGCTAACCTTCAACATACTCCTAGCCATCCGCTGCAGGTCGCACGAGATCTTTGGCCTTTCTCACAATGGGGTTTAGACCTTATTGGTGAGATTCACCCATCCTCTTCACAACGTCACCGATGGATAATCACAGCCACCGAATATTACACAAAATGGGTGGAGGCCATTCCACTCGTTTCGATCAAAAAGGAAAAAATTGTCGAATTCATTAACCATCACATTATCTGTCGTTTTGGTATTCCTCATCGCCTAATAACAGATAATGGTAAATCTTTTAAAAACAAGTTGTTACAAGACCTTTGTGACAACTTTGGTATCAAACTTAGTTTCTCATCGCCTTACTATCCGCAGGCCAATGGTCAGGCTGAATCTTCTAATAAAACCCTAACCAAAATCCTCATGAAAGTTGTCAATGAATCCGGAAGAAATTGGCACGATCACATTCCCTTTGCCCTTTGGGCTTATCGTACTAGCATTCGTACCTCTACTAATGCCACACCTTTTTCTTTGGTATACGGTACCGAGGCTATTTTGCCTCTCGAAATACAAATACCCTCCCTTAGAATATCTCTTCAGGATATTCTCACCAACGATGATTTCCGCCAAGAGCGGTTAGCCCAATTGGAGCTCCTTGACGAACGTCGTCTTACAGCTCTTGATCACCTTCAAATCTATCAAAAACGCATCAAACGTGCTTATGATAAGTGACTTCATGAGCGTACCTTTAAGGTTGGTGATCTTGTCCTCAAAGAGAATCAACATGTCACCAAACTAGAAAAGAGCAAACGTGGAAAATTTTCTCCCAATTGGATTGGGCCTTATATAATCACTCACACCTATGGATCAGGCACTTATCGTTTAGCTTCGCTTAATGGTAAACTGAGCCTGAGACCCCTTAATGCCTTGCATCTTCGACCATTCTACTGTTGAATTTAGTGTTATATCACTTCTTATCTACCTGCCGCTCGTCCCTTGAGCTCACATACCACCACATGCACTTCGTTTCCTACACCTCATAATAAAAATCAAGCTCACATAGTTTGATTCTCACCTCACCTAAACGATGCCTTCCCTTTTTAGTCTAGTCCATGACTTCAAAGTATTAAAATAAGCCGTATTCTTATGGGATTTTCTTGAGTCAAACTTCCTACCAAACTAGATGCTTCACGCCAAAAGAACATCTAGCTATCTAAATTATATATAGACTGTTCCCTTGAAGGATAGCTATATGCCAAATTATTGCTGCTATTCTATATAGACTGCTCCCCCGAAGGACAGCTATGCACTAAAATCATATCTGCTACTATAAATAGACTGCTCCCTCGAAGGACAGCTATACACAGTTAGCCTTTATCAGAAGCTTCTCGCATTGATCAGCTTCGTGAAGACCTCAAGAATAGCAAAATCAATATCCCTTGTAGACTTCCCGCATCGATCAGTCTATATTCAGTAAAATAAAAGCCTCATTCAAAAAGAACTTTTTGGGTCATGGACTTGTCTATTTAGGGTAGGTTCTCTTTCGTCAGAACACTCACTTTGTAATAAGTTCTCTGTACCTCAGCTATATCATCCACCTCACCTCACCATTTGTTTCAACTCAAGGGACGTAACGTACACCCGATATATTGTGATCATACAACTCTTTTCACCTATGGACTTCTCGTCTATGCACGGTACCTAGGGCTTCAAGCTCATTCTACGTTGTGTGGTTTGTTTAGCTCTTTTCACCTACGGAGCACTCTTTCCACTTTGCCTCGCATCTAGGATTGTGTGTTGATCTTAATCAGGACATGGTTCCCTTCTACTTGGGTAGGCTAACTTTCGCTTCCCTTATACCTTTTACAACATCACCAATTCATTACCGACACCAACAACCTTACCTTACCAATATTAATATCAATATTCTTACCAACCAACCAATTGCCTAAACCATACCAAATTGCCTGAATTCGCCTCTCCCTGATCCTAAGGGAGAACTACATCGGTCTGAGGCCCCTCCTTGCTTTGTGCAAAGGGCTATGTAGGCAGCACTTCGGAGACATGGGGTCTCCCAAGGTTAGCTCGACCATCCCCTACCATAACCTATCATGTGTGGTAAATATAAATATTTTTGTGTATTTCTATTTAATCACATTCCTCTTTATCCTTTTTTCAAAAAAACCGAAAATCAAAACGAAAACATTCTTATTATGATAACTCAAATCAACATACATATCTCATTTTATTTAGATGTTAAACAAATACATCTTCTCTATCATCGACACGCAGGTCGGTACTCTTATTTATTCTTATACCTTGCTAACATTTATTTAGACCCTCACGCCTCATCCCGAACTAGGTGATGATCGTGATCGTCGACCCCTCTCGCCAGGCCTCTCTGTCCTCAAAGGTACCATGGCTATTGGTACCACCCACTGATCTGCCAATCTCTCCTGTAACATATGAATACGCCCTCTCGCATGGAGGACTCCAGCCTCTAGTCTCTCCGCCCGTGACTCCGCAACCACTAACAATCCTCTTGTCTCATTCACCTGCGTTTGGAGCTGCTGAACCAAACGCTGCAGATGATCCCTCTCTGCTGTAATCACCGCTATGTCAGGACGATCACGTACACCTCGCAGTTCTGCTACCCACCATAATCTATAGGCCTCTGTCGTTCCTGCATCCATTACCCTGCGATCGGCTGCTACCTCTTCAGGCCCTTCTGGGGGTGTTGGCTGGGGAGGTGAGAATACTGCCTCTGCATCGATCCTCATATAGGGTCTATAAGCCTGGGGTATATCCTGCACAAATCCAAATTGTCGCCGCACGCGATCTATAGGAATCCTCTCATATTCACCTGGCCTGTGCCCCGCGATCCATCTCAATCGCTCTACACCCCTCAATTCCTCAGCTATGTTCTCTGTTACCATATAATTCCCGTAAGGCCTCCAACAGATATCCGCAATCGTCACTCTCTCCCATACCTGCCTATAATACTCAAAGTCATCCGTCACGGCCTGGGATCTTGCCTCTGTTCTGTCTGGACCCATCGTCTGAATCCCAACCTCTGTACTCCGGTTTCTCTGACTGGATGGATCGGCCTATTGGTCGCACACAAACAATGTGCTCATAGGCCCAACATAGTGTAATAAGTATGAACAATCCAGTGTCGTCCTGTGATTTTGCCTACAAGCCCATAAACCCCTGTATAACTCCACCAAATATGCAGGTGCCCATGTAAAAGTCACGTTCCTTTCTATCATCTCCCAAATAACACACATCAATGCCTTTAGAAATCTTCCCCCATCCGCCCTCGGTAACGTGTAATACCCTACCGCTATCATTAATATCAGTGCTAACCTTGTCTCCTCGGGTGTGTCTTTGCATACATTATCCCATACGTAAATGACAAACCTCATTTGTGTTAAATCTCGTGCGTATGGACCAAATATCTTGTTATCGCTCCCCGTGCCGCGCTAGGTAATGCCTGATATATTGGTTTTCTGTAATTGGGAGTCTCAAAATACGGAACACATCTTCCAATGTTACTGTCATTTCCCCTGTTGGCAGATAGAAGGTATTTGTCTCAGGATTCCATCTCTCAATCAACGCCTGTAACATAGCATGGTTACGTGTGATTCGTGAATAATAGCGGATTCCACTTAACCCCAAATGATTTATCAATGTCCATTCAGCTGGCGTTACATCCGCTCGGATTCGTGACAACAGCGCTGGTACACTATCATTCATCCTCAACCCTGCCTCTGCCTGCATACATCCAAATAACAAAAAACCATTCAATTCCTCCAATCCCCGGGTTTTTTCTCAAATTCTGGAAATTCCTACAGCAACCGGTATCGTTTACAGCTAACCGGTACCGGTTGAGTAACCGATACCGGTTATCCCTAACCGATATCGGTCCCTGTTACTTTCATACACCTTGCCTAAAACAACCACCTACGACAATAAATTGCTCGTTTATTCCTCTCTGTATACACAGACATACCGAAACCCTTGATTACCTACCATGTAACACTCACCCCATTTATAACCCTTGTTATCATCTTTTCTTTCTCATATCTACCCACATACTCTCCCCCATCTTATTCACAAAACATGCAGTAGTCAAATCACAAACAAAACGTTACCTCTTGGGTTGCAGTAGCTTGAGGTGGCCCTTGTCTTCCCTCTTGTCCCTGCCTGCTGGATGTTTCTCCTCGTCCTGCCATTATTACCACCTTTTTCAAACCTGCCTTTCTGTCTTCTGAATCTCAGATCACATTCACTTTCCCTGTCTCTTTTCTCCTTATCACTCAAATTTCTCATGCAATTACCTGTCTCAGTCGTCAAAAAGCGTCGCGTTCACGTATTTAACTTCTTGCATGGCTCTCAAAATTAGAACTTAAGTTGCCACCCTAGCTTTTTTATTTTTAGAAAAGCTCATACCTAAATAACCGGTATCGGTCATGTAACCGATATCGGTCTACTAACTACCGGCGTCGGTTATTTAACCGATATCGGTTACACCCGCCCTTTTGAAACATGGTCTTTTCTTCATTTTTTTACCTAATTTTTGTCGCGCCCGCCTCTTTTCCTGCATCACAACACCATTATCCATATATGTCCATCCACCACACATATCATTACAATTTCATTAACATCATCTATTTTACAAAAACAAACCAGCCATCAGCTAAGGATACCAAACCAAAACAAAACAAAACAAAAAACTATCTATCTATACCTCATTTGAATCCAACTCATCAGATACATATATAACAATGTCACAAAACCAGCCCAAAACATGCAACATTTCATCATATAACACATCATCCATATATCAACATGTCAATTAAACTCATCATATATTCTATACCACAAACCATTGACGAAATACTTAAAAACATTTTCAACACTGCATATGAATCAAAACATCATATATATATATATATATATACAAGTTTTCAAATATACACTGTGCCCTACATCGGGGCCTCTGTGATCTCATAATCCAACAAAGCCGGCACGCAGGCCGCAATAACTATCAATAATCTCGACTCGGCTCGCAGGCCGGTCCCTCATATCAAAAATATACTCGGCTCGCAGGCCGGTACCAACTGTACAACCCGTACTCGGCTCGCAGGCCGGTATACAATAAATGAATGAATGAATAAATGAGTAATATGTAGGCACGCAGGCCTCTATAAACATAACCGGTTCGCAGACCGGTGCCCATATCCAATATACAAATACAAAAACAATGCAGGGATCCCTCAGCTCTCCCCACCGCCCTCGGCACCTCTCCCTGCTGGTCCCTGTGGCGCCTCTCGCCTCCTGCCTGTAACAGACACGCCGGCTGTGGCTGCACCTCCCTGCGATCTCTGACTACGCGAGGTCTCCGCTCGGTGTGCCGCATATGGCTGATACTCAGCTCCGGTACTATCAAGAACATCCTGATAGTACCGGGCCTCCGCTCTCGCCTCCATGTATCTATCCCGTGCCACCGCTTCAGTCGGCTGGGGTTGGTCCCAGGACTCCTCTTTGCCAGTACCCCACTTACTGCTCTTTGGTGGTGCTGTGGTTTATGCCGCTTCTTGGCGGTGGTATATCTGTGCACTGTGCTGGGGGTGTGGTTGTGCTTCGCCGATGCTTACTGCTACCTATACTGCACTGTACTGCGCTGTGGGCGTGTCTTCTTTGGTGGTGGTCTTGCACGTGCTGTACACGAGCTTGGGCTAGCTGCCCCTGTAAGACCCCTATCTATACTGCTGTGGCAGCAAAGAAGCCCTGTAAGAGCACACGACCCTCGAGCTGATCTCTCTCTGCTGTCACAGCTGCCAAGTCTGGCTGTGCGGGCTGTGCTACCCTCGCCGCTCTCTGACCAGCCCACCACACCATGTATGCTCCTGTACAACCAGCATCATCTACTGTGTCATCTGCTGGCCTCTCAGCAACCCAATCTGGATCCAAGGGCTGTGGTGCAGGCAGTGGGGCCTCTACATCATCCCTCCTGTACTGAGGGAAGGGAGGTGGCTCATCCTGTCGCAGCCCCATCTGCCTGCGTACCCTCTCTAGGGGTATCCTCTCGTACTCTCCCGGCCTCCGTCCTGCTATCCAGAAAGTGTACTGGATCCAGCGTAACTGTACTCGGCCTCCTCTGTGTGGGTGATGACCTCTGTAAGGTCTCCATACGATATCTACCGCTGTCAGGCCCTCTAACAAATGCCTGTAGTAGGCAACGTCTCTCCCCGCAAGCACTGCTCGTGGCTGCCCCACGACTCCCAACCACCTCTGAAAGCCGTATCTGTATATAACCTGTGGCCCTGGCTGCTGGGGTAACCCTACTGGTCTGATGCATATGATGTGCTCATATGCCCAACAGTGAAGTAAAAAAGTCGAACAAATACCAAATCGCCGCATCCGGCGATAACCCCAGAGCTCTCTGTATAGCTGCACCAGATACACTGGTGCCCACGCATAGCAAGTATGCTCCTCCACCATCTCAAGCAGCACCCCCATCAATGCCCATGGAAAACGGCCTCCCTCTGAGTCCGGGAGGGCGAAGCAGGTGATCCCAATCATCATCAGCACGGCCAGTCGTGTCTCGTGTCGGTGCGCATGGTACATGTCACCATACCCGATACTCGCGCTGTGATAGGTAAGTAGCGCGGCTGCATCTCCAAAAACCTGCAGGATGCTGTCCATCGCCGTCTCCGAATCTACCTGGAACACTGCCTCTCCCTCGATCGGCAGTCGAAGGATGCGATACACATCCTCCAATGTGATGGTCATCTCTCCGGTCGGGAGATGGAACACATTGGTCGCCGGATCCCATCTCTCGATGAGGGCGACCATCAGGCTGTGATCTCTATCAATAGCTCGGTATCGCTGGACTCCGCCGAGTCCCACCTCGCGCATGATCACCCAATGAGCCGCAGATACGTGTGGCCGCATCCGCACCAACAGCTGGGGCATCCTATCCCGCATCGTCAACTGCTGACGTGCCTGCAAAACCAACCCACAACCTTAGACCAACTCTCTATCACATCATCTACTTTACCCTCTATACTCCCTTTTTTAACCCATACCAACCCAACCCCAAACCCATACAACCCACCCCCAAACCCATACCAACCCAAACCCATACCAACCCAACCCAAACCACTACCCGACCCAAAGCCCAAACCACTACCCGACCCAAAGCCCAAAATCTACCCAAAACAAACCAACCCAAAAACAAACCCCACCCACACCCCAAAACACACCAACACAAAACAAGCCCAACCCAAACCCAAACCCACCCAACCCCAAAACAAAACAAACCCACACAAACCCCCAATAAACCCACACAAGCCAAAGCAAAAACAAACAAAACAAACCAAAACAAAACAACACAAACACTTCGGACCGGTATCGGTCCCAAACAACCGACCACGGCCCTCTTCCCACCGACGCCGGTCAACCACCGACCGACGCCGGTCAACCACACAGAGCCAGCCCCTAAAATTTTGCGACCGATGCCGGTCGCTTAGCGACCGACATCGGTCACTGTCATTTCCCGGAGCCGAACCCCGCGCGGCCCCCACCCACATTTTTGCATTTTTCTACTTATCTACCCACCCAAACACCCTAAAAACCTACCCACCTAGCCGCCTTGCCCTATTTTACCCATCTATCCTCTTCGTTTTTCAAATTACGTCCATTTACTCATTATTTCCTAAAACATGTAAATTCCTACCCAAACCCCCAATTTAGCTTAATACCATTCAAATGCACAAAATAAAGAATTTCGAACCTACCCGAACGATGACACGTCGTCGTGGTGGGATGGGTGGTGGTGGTCCAGCTGGTCCAGCCCCTCCTGCTCCTCCTGCCTGTGCCATAGCTCCAATTCTGATCTGCTGGGTCCCCGGCCAATCAACTGCTGCCTCCTCCTCACTCGGGCCCGCAAACAACTCACTCCTCCAGTAAAAAAGCTCCACCTCACTCAATAAAACCTCCAATCTCAACTCCCCACGTCAGACAAATCAATTTGGTTTTCAAATAACACAAGTGACAATGACAAGCCGTATTTTTCTTTTTATAGGTTTTTCGCCCTTAACCGATATCGGTTTCATTTTGCCCTAATGAACCGCTATCGGTCCCTTAACCGATATCGGTCATGTAGAATCGACATCGGTTTTTCTGCCAACTTTCCACCAATTTTTTGCCCTTATTTACCATTTGCCCCTTTTTAACCACATATCGCCTATATCCACTTTTGCTGAACACCATTTGTTTACCTATTCGGCCCGACCCAAGGCCTCGCCCTACCCATTCGGCCCGACCCAAGGCCTCAACCTACCTATTTGGCCCGACCCAAGGCCTCAACCTACCTATTTGGCCCGACCCAAGGCCTCGCCCTACCCATTCGGCCCAACCCAAGGCCTCAACCTACCTATTTGGCCCGACCCAAGGCCTCAACCTACCTATTTGGCCCGACCCAAGGCCTCGCCCTACCCATTCGGCCCGACCCAAGGCCTCAACCTACCTATTCGGCCCGACCCAAGGCCTCAACCTACCTATTTGGCCGACCCAAGGCCTCGCCCTACCCATTCGGCCCGACCCAAGGCCTCAACCTACCTATTCGGCCCGACCCAAGGCCTCAACCTACCTATTCGGCCCGACCCAAGGCCTCGCCCCACCCATTTGGCCAGACCCAAGGCCTCAACCTACCCATTGGCCCAACCCAAGGCCTCAACCTACCTATTTGGCCCGACCCAAGGCCTCGCCCTACCCATTCGGCCCGACCCAAGGCCTCAACCTACCTATTCGGCCCGACCCAAGGCCTCAACCTACCTATTCGGCCCGACCCAAGGCCTCGCCCCACCCATTTGGCCCGACCCAAGGCCTCAACCTACCCATTTGGCCCGACCCAAGGCCTCAACCTACCCATTTGGCCCGACCCAAGGCCTCACCCTACCCATCCGACCCGACCCAAAGCCGCCACCCAACAACTTGGCCCGACCCAAGGCCTCACCCTAACCATCCGGCCCGACCCAAGGCTGTAACCTAACAACTTGGCCCGACCCACGGCCGTATCACTTCAACACCATACCCACAATCAATGTTTTATTTTATCCATCCATCCTGTACCTTTTGTTCAATCGAGCTCACCTGTTCGTGTTTTAGCATGATTAGGGTCCTTGACTTGATCTGTCGACCAACTTTGCCTAGACCTAGACCGTGACGTTTATCTCAACCAAACCAACCATTTGGTACTGCCGAACACGCCTAAACGTTCCTGTACCTTACCTGTTATATACCCTGGAGCTACTTCCTATGCCTTGGATACCAGGATTATATCACCCTTGTTTGGATAAACTATCGACCTTTGCCTATACATTGCTGGTTTGCTAGTCAAATCATGTACCCTAGTCGTACGATTGCATTTCAACATGCGTCTGCTTCCTTGGACCTACCCCACCACCTTACCATCCCCTCTACAACATTCACCCTTTATCAACCCTATCCCTGATTTCCCGTTCGCTCAATCTGTGCTAGATTTGAGGGGGATTACCTATATCCTTAACAGGAGAAACCACTTCATATTATTGTCCGCGCAGCTTTACAACACAAGCTACACGACAATAAGGGGCTAATGTAGACACCAAATTCGTGTCTTACGACCCCTTGTGACCCGCATCCCATTTCGCAACCTAACCTCATTACCTAAACCTTACACAATTATTTATTAATTACCTTGTAATTGATAAATCCCCATCACCTCACCTACCACCTCATTTTGCCACCTCATCATGACCTAGCCCTAATCCTAAACTAACCTAATTAAAACCTAAAACTTGGTCTACACCTACACCCATGACTAAGGACCCCTTTCTCGCACCTAAAACCGACCTTCTAGTCACTTGACCAAGCCCGCAACTAATCTCTCGGGAGAAAAGCAGGGAAGGTGGGCTGTTTTACTAAAAATAGCCTACTTTTTCCTTACCGATGCCGGTTCCTACTCGACCGCCGTCGGTTACGTAACCGCCATCGGTTCCCTGTAAATGGCCTCCCCAAACCAAAAACAAAGGATCGGAATTTCATTTTTGGATCAGAGAAAAGGATTCTTTGAATCAAGAAAGAGCATCAGGAGCGATCGAGAAAACCCTGATCTTTACTTGACTGAGCAGAGACAAGTGAAGAGACAAGGAGAGTTAGCAGCAAGGGAGAGCAAGCCCAGGACTGCAACTGGATACCAGAGCCCTGTGATACTCAGCTGATTTGATCTGCTGTGTGCCAGACCATCCTACCTCAGTTCTGCCTTTGCCATCAGAACTCTTGGACTTGCATCTCCGTGAATAATCAGTAAGCTACTTCTTGCATGTACTCTTTAATAACATTTCTTCGACTTTTTGAATCATAAGTCCTCACAAATCCATTCTTGGATCCACTACCCAACGTGTCATTGCATCTAACTGTCATTCATCTAGATCTCATCACCCTATTTCCTAATATTACCTATATACAGCCCTACAAATAACACAACTACCAAATAACACCACCACCCCACAAAACAACTAACCTTCAGATCCTAGACTCTACCGATATCGGTCATCAGTAACCGCCATCGGTTATCAGTAACCGCCATCGGTTATACTGACTATAACCAATAACCAGCCTTTCCCCTACCCAGTTCAACAAAGCAATTTAATTGATATCTTATAGTCTTTTGTGTTAATTCATATTAGCAAGGGAACTGACCACCTTCGAAAGGAAGTTTTATATTTCCTGGGCCCAAGGCAGTTTCCTCATTTATTGTCTAATTAAAATCTTGTGGTCTTGTGTTCTTATTTGCAGGTAGTCCTTCCAAGACAAAAAGGAGTTCTTCGCAGTCAGCCTGATCTTTCTCTACGGTACGCGCACATCATCTCGACATTCTACAGGTATTCCTCCTAGCCCCAACCCTTATCTGTTTCTAAAAGGAACGAAACATTCCGAGTGAAACACATCCAGGTGTGATTGCACAACATTGAAACCTTTCTCCAAGTGTGGGACTTGCAAAAATGAGAAAGGAATCTTCATAGAAGGCTGGTTCTTGCTCCTAAACTACCTGCCACAAGCTATTCCAGTGCAGGAAAGATAATCTAAACCTAATCTAACCATGCCAAGGAGACAAAGAGAGAGAGAAAAGGAAAAAACAACAAAATCCTACACTAAAACGGTGATACACCAGAGAAGGAGAATGTTGAACATCTATCAAAACTACCATGGAACAAGGAGAGGTGAGCAATGGGAAGGATGGACAGATGCATCATAGGCCCAAAGATAGATTTCACACAGAAAATGTCCCAAAACTCCATGAACACAGCTCTAGACCTGCAATGAACATTCAAACATGCACAAATACCTGCAATGAAGAGAGGCAAGAAGAAAACAAGCAAAAAACGAGCAAGGATGGACAGATGCATCACAAAACACGTTTTTGTTGCTTCAAAAGTTTGCGCAAAACATAATTTCAATAGTAAAAGGTAAAAACACCATTATAGAGCAAGGGAGGAGGTTCAAACTCCATTTTCAACCTTGGAGAAGAAAAGAGGGGAGGGCAGAGCAGAAAAGATGAACAACTTGTAATCCTCAAAAATGAGCCAAATCTGGTCTTTTACAATGCATGGGTCGAGCCCATGAGAGAGAAAACGTATAAAATGTGGGAGCCCATTCCTCATTGAATGCAAATGCATTAAATCAGCATGGAGGACCTTACAAACCCATACCCTGTCATTTTGACCAAATGGGAGGAGAGTGTGACCCATTTTGTATTAAATTTGGTCGCTGAAATGTCACTTCTGGCCATGAACACGTACCAGAAACATTTTTGAATTTTCTCTCTCTAAACTGAACCAAAATTAGAGATTGACCATGGAATCCTGTAGAGAATTTCATAAGATTTCGAATGATATAAAGAACGTGCAAATCCGAGCTCTGGATCAAAAGATATGGGGGTCTGAAGTTTTAGGGTAAAAACGGCCCAAAAAATGGATTTTGAATTTTTTCCCGCGCTCTGCCACCTGGATGACACGTGTCGCACTGATTGGCTGAGAAATTCTCTCTCCTCCACCTTTCGCGTGTTTCCTTTGAAATTTTGATGTTTTTATCACTTTGGGAATTTTTCTGCTTTTTTCCCAAGCGCTCCCGCCACTTAGGATACGTGGCATCATTTAGTTCGTCGACAGGGGCGCGGGGAAAACCTTTACCTTTTAGTTTTTCAGCCAAAACTTTTGCTAAATTTTCTAAGTCCTCCCTGAGCTCAGACTTCCCCCACCTTAGGACACATGTCCTGTGTCTATTGGCTCGGGCCGACCCTTTAAACCTCACCCTTTGAACTTAGCCAATTTCCATTGCGCTTCCCCTTGTGACACGCATCACATTCTGATTCATTGGCAGCTTTTCTGGGTCTTCGCATCCCTCGCATATTTTTGGCCCGGATGTCCCAAACCATCTGGGAAAAATTTCTCTGATCCACCCGATTCGGGCTTCCCTGTCCCTCTTTGAGGCGAAGACACGTGGCACATTTCCATTCGCTCTCGGCTCCTTCAACTTTTCACGTCCCGCGCGTACTTTTGTCCCGGTGTGCCGCGCAGACCGCCCGGCGGCTTTTCGCCGATTCGCGCCCCGACGTCCCAACTGTCCCAAGGACCGCCTAGACTAGGACTTAGCCAATTTTCATGAGTTTTTCTCGCCCTGTTTTTTTTTTTTTTTTTGCATCTTTTTCACCCTTTTTTAGAACTTGCTCTTTTCTTCTTGGACAGAAGAGTTAGAAAGAAGCCGAGGGGACCCCAGAAACATGATTTTGGGCCTTGAATCTATCTATTTGCCTGGGACTTGAATATTCTGATGCATGTTATCAAAATTACCCGGGGGTGAATTTTGGATAACAATACCATCACGTTCCTAAGCAGAGTATTTGGGATTTCTGACGCCCACTACTTTCATAAATGGATGCTTAGGTACCTGGAGACAATGAACAAAAATGTGCCAGATCAACGCTTCGAGTGGGCGGAGATCATAAGCAGCACTATATCCGAGTAGCTCCAACAACTCACCACAACGGGGAGGTTCTACATGAACTCCTACGTAGTTTATGCTGTAGCCTCGGAGAGGGATTATCCAGCATTAATGCGATGCGGGGTTTGGCCCCAAGTGAAAATATATGAATACTATCCAGAGCTGAAGCTAGAAAATAGTATTTCTCAGTTTACAAAGATTAACGACGCCTTCTTCTACGAGCATCATCTACCTTTTGAGGCCAAACATGACTCACGGTCGAACGACCAAGAGCATTGTTGCAGCAATGGAGAAGTGGGGGGCCGTATTCACGTAATTTCCCACCTTCACCTATCTAAGGGCAGCCAACTTCTTGGGGGAACCCACCAAATTGCCAAGATATGCCGGCCCCAAGCTGATCCTGTTGGAGCTATCCAAACAGCTCATAACCTACCACGAAAAGTGCTTGAAGAGAAAGAAGGGTGGAACTCCTTTCCCCCTCACAGTGGGCAGGTACACTTGTCTTTCCTACCACAAAGCCTGGGAGATGTTTACAGAGTGGAACTATGAATCTAAAGCACAAATTCCTAGCGAGGCCCACTTTCGACCCAAGGAATTACCTTGCTGGGAAAAACTCGATCCAATCCACATTCCACAGATCGAGGATATTTATATCAACCTGTATCATGAGGTCGAACTCAGAAGGAAAGATCACTCCCGCTTGGCTTTGGCCGAAATCATTCAGTATAGCATAGCCATCGTCCCAAAAGGCTATCAAATTGCTGATCAAGAAGTTAATCAGGTATATCTTGACACGGATGGGGATGACTAGCTGTTTGTTGTGATTGACAGAACTAAAGCACCTCAAATAATAGAAGAAAGGGTCAAAGAAACTCTACGGAGAACAGAGCACTGGTGCAGGATGAATGGTCTCATCTACCTCGGAGTTGATTTCACCACATCTCCATTGGGAAATGCACCTTCCAGACCAAAACATCTACCAAAGAGCAGAGGTAAAGACAAGGAGGGCGAGTCAAGCTCTGCCCAAGAAGAGGCCCCTGAGAGTCCCCCTTCCGCCGCGTAAGAACAAGTTGTAACTCTGGCTTCTCCAGAGAAAGAAGCAACCGAAGATATTCCGATGGGCACATCCACTTAGGATGTTGCCACTACTGCAACTGTTGAGGTCCCTTTTATCCCTTCTCCCTCTCTTCCTTCCCCTCCTTGTGTGACCCAAGTGACCATTCCTTTGGTCATATCCTCTCCCCATCTTCTACTATTCCCCCTTCCTCGTCATCCATCTTCTCTTCTCTCGTGGAGATGTCCCCCACCATTTCTTCCCTCATCTCTTAGCTCCCTTCCATTTCCATATCTTCCTCCCCTGCAGTATCTCTTCCTCCCGTGAGCACTTTCCCGGCCTCCCTCTCAATGCCACCTCCAAGTGTCTCAACGCACTTTCCCTCTACTGCTGCAGCTACTCCCTTTTCTACTTCCGGCCCCTCTCCCATAAGTCCATCATAGATCTCTCAGCACTTAAGCCAACAAAAGAGGAAAGTTCCCATCACACCAATGGACTTCTCCATCATCCCATCAAAGGGGGCCAAGAAGCAAAATCCTCGTAACCCACTTCTCTCAGAGAGTGCGTCAAGAGAGAGAGAGTGATGGAGTAGCGTATCCCAATCCTTTGAAGGATAAAAGGATCTGTCTTCGACAGTTATACGGTGACCCAAGTCACAATGGGGACATCTTCATAAAGCCTTCAGGGAGAGGCCCTATCTATAGTTGACGCCCTTTGCAAGAAGCTCTAGGAAGTAAAGGAAGAAAAGAGGTTGTTAAAGGAGTAAAATAAACATCTTCTCCACGCCTTGCAGAAAATGGTCAGTGCACCTCCTACGACTGCCGCCGAAACTCCTGAGCCTCTGAGCCAGGATAAGATAAATGAATACGCCAAAATCGGTGAGCAGGGTATGGTAGTTTTTACCTAGAGGAGCCAAATCCTTAATGAAAGTGAGGGAGTAATCGCCAAGTTCACCAATTTGTATTAGAATATAAATCGAGGGAACAAAGAGCTTGAGGCAAAAGTAGGACCCATCTATGAAGAGCCTGGACCATGCGGGGATGCAAAGCATGAGACCTTTCAAAAATACTTGACTGCTCAAAGTTGAAGATCTGGTCAAGTTCGGTGTCTTTGGTCACCCCAGAGCCCTCAACAAAATCCTTTCTACTCTAGATTACCAGGTTGATCAGTTGGAGTTCGTCCTAGAAAAGATTGACAAAATCAAGGAAGAAGCCCTGGATGCAATGCATCAAATGGAGCAGAATTGTCCTAAGAATGTCTCCAGGCTTTCTCACTCCTTCTTTTACCTTAAGAAAGGTTGATGAAACTATTCAGATCTTCAAGGAGATCGTTTCGCAAGGGCTGGGACCAGAAGTCACTTTCGACGCCGAATCCATCAACAACCTGCTGGCCTGTCGTGACTTCATAGGGTACCTGATAGATGCAGAAAATGAATATTCCAAGCTCCCAGAAAAGCTCACAGATGAGTGGGAGACTTGCGAGGCTATCAGTGATCGTCACAAGGATCCTTCCCAGGATCAACTTCAGCCCATGATCAGCAAGTTCATGGAATATCGTGCCCAGTTCCACATCACGTCTCCCGAGCAGCAGCAAAAGTAGGATACCCCCTTTCAGCCGTGGGACGACGATGAATAGTTTCATTCTTCTCGACCTTCTCTTTGTAAATATCTAAAGTATGTTGACACAAATGATGACATCATCCATGTTGCACCATGGGATGATGTCATCCACCAAAGTTGTCAAAAGTCAACAAATGACTTTAGGATATTTTGTAAGATATTTTGTAATTAAGTGGTTGGTTTGTTTTTGTCTTCTTTTCTTCTCTTCTTCTATAAATACTAAGAATAATTGTTGTATTCAAGGGTGGATACTTTTCAGATGAGAAATAGAAGTAAGAAGAAAAGACTTTGAGCTTTTTGTAACAGAAACAAATATTAATACAATATTTAGACTTTGTCGCTGAATACATGTGTTTTACATCAGACCTTTCTTATGTTAGATCTGTATGATTGTTCTGTTGAATCTACTTCTACTTTATTGTCATTTATTCATCAATATTGCTTTATTCGTCTATGCAAGTAGGTTCGGCTCTGTTTACTACCAACCCAAATCATAGATGTTCTGACCTTTTTGCTTTGGGATTCATTTCTTTTCTCCCTTCAGATCTTTCCTATATCCCCACCTCGTTTCTTTCCCTTCTTTTATAGTTGGAAACACCTCTACTGGGATGAGATCTCAACCCTCGAAGGTAGAATATTGTGATATTTTCACAAGATTCCTCTTTGGTGGAATAGCAATAAACTAGTTTCACTTTGCTAACTCAAAGAGGGGCTATGCCCTGCACATTGTTGGCTCATCCTTTCCAAAGATCTGTCCACCCGATGATTTTCTTACCAAATTTTTTGGCGATTCTACTGGGGATCGAACAGATCTATCAGATCTATGATAGTGGTATGATAGAAAATCAGTAAAAATCAGAAAATTCACTACCTATTTGCAAATCTGAACTTTTTGCTTAAAATCCAAATTTTTGCAAAATACTCCAAATTGAAAATTTTCTTTTGAGATCCATAGATCTGGTCTAGATAGAGATCTTTAGTTCACTGAGTTTTCACAAAGGTCCATATTTTTCGTAGATCTGAGTTTTTGATCGTTTTGCAAAATTTCAAAACCCTTGCCAAAAGTTAACTCTAGATCTGAAAATCAGCTTACTAAGTTTTACCATCGTTTTATCCTTGTTAATCAAACAATAAACCGCAATCGGTTTTCAAGAGGAGGATAAAATTTAAATATTCAGAAAAGTACATGCTACTGATTTTTGTTAGAATAATCAGAAAATTAGCAGGTACAGTAAAAAGAGTTCTTAAATCTGCTCCAAAAATTACAGATCCGAAGGTACCTTGGCGGGTGAACCATTTACTTGTAGCAGGAGAGTTCATGGAGAAGTTGATATTACCTTTGACCTGCTTCAAAGGCACAACTTCAGTGTAACACCAACTCGCTTCTCGTCACTGAGCTCAGCCAACCGGTCATCCAGGAGTGCCTCACCTCCACAAAGGAAGTATCTCTCACCAGGACATCTACATCACTTTGTAGTGCTTTGCTGCTCAGTAGAACTGTGCTTCCATCCCATGTTCTTTTTCTGGCTGTCCAAATGGCAGTACCATGGGGAAATGCTATGGGCCCCCTGGCTTTGCCACATCCTGTTCATGCGCTCCCACATGGAAACCAAAATAATTTTCCCAAATTTGATGGGAGCGGAAACCAAAGCACCGATTCACATATATCTGCATTCATCATGTCATGCAGTATCCTTGATGTGACCCATGAAGATGTGTCGGTTCGCCTTTTTCTAGAGACTTTGTAAGGACTAGCCGCAGAATGGTTTCAGCATTTGTCGGCTGGATCTATTACTAGTTGGGCCACCTTATGGGCTACATTTGAAGACAGGTATAAGCCTTCCGAAGATGCGTTCACGTTGCTGTCAAAGATCACTCACCTAAAGAAGGAGGTCAATGAAACTATGTGTGACTTCATCGCCCGCTTCAATTCACTGATCAACCGTGTTCCGCCTACCATGCTTCCCACACCGGAAAATCAGAAGTGTTTCTTCGTAAACGCTATGAGCTCGAAAGTAAGTTTCTTACTCCTGCAAGAACAAGTAGCTACTTTGATTCTCACCCAGGCTGCTGCCATCCGGATCGAAGATAACTTGCTAATATCTGGCGAATTAAAAAGAGAATCATCCAAGCTTAAAGCTTCGAGCCCTTCTCCCACCACTTCATCTGATCCGGCATTTCAAAAGATGGCGAATGACTTGCTCGCATTAAAGAAGTAGTTAGCCCAAGCTTCCCCTAGTTCCTCGTACCAGGATATTCCACGAAGAACTTTCACTTCCAACAAAGATCCCGCATAGGCCGCGTTTTCCTGCAACTGCTCCACGGTTGGCGCTTGAGGCTCCTCCGGTCAACGCTTTAGCCGAAATTGAAGAAGAGGAGAAAAATTATGAAGAACCTTCATCTCAAGGCGAAGATGATCAAGATGTCGATGAACCGACTGGTGACTCTACTATCGGGTATATGGAATTTGATGAGGGGGAATCTGATGAAGAAGAAGGTACCCAAGGGTATGTAAGTAGACAATCGTATGCTATGTTCACCCGCTCACAAGGAAAGGAAGCAGAGGTTGCTACCAAGATACAGAAAGAAAAGGCCGTGTCAAGCACGCCTCCAACCATCGCTAAACGAGGTAGTCCCCTTCCGGCTCAACCTGTTATTAGATCTTTTTCAAACAAATCTTTTCAGTCCTCTCATGTTCCTGTCAAGGCCAGTGATCCTACCCTACCATCATGAAATGAGGGACTCATTCCTTCATCAACGCAACCCTTGGCCGCATTTGACATAATTGACCACACTAAAAAGACCAAGATCCAAATGTCTGAAGCCGAATATCTTCAGTCAAACCCCGAACAGCTTGTAAGGTTGACCGAATACATCCAAAGTCAGGCTGTCGTAACCAACCAGGTTTCCCCAAAAGGAATCCTTTCCACCCCTCCTTCATCCCTGCATAAACATTGCCTCGACTTCTGCATCAGGAAAGATAGAACCTTTCTACCTCTCCCTCCTAATCAATGGCCACAAACTAAGCAACTACATAATTGATTCTAGAGCTTCCGATAATGTCATGCCAACAAAAGTCACCCATGCTCTGGGCCTCACCCTTACCAAGCCTTTTGGCCAATGTTATTCCTTGGAAACTAAGCAAGTTCCACTGATCGGTCAAATCAAGGACGCGTAATTTGCGTTTGCAGTGTTCCAGGAAAAAGGGTAAAAATGACCGTCCTTGTTGCCGATATTCCAGCAGCCTATGGAATTCTGCTAGGAAGGAGTTTTTGTAGTGAAGTTGGTGGGGAGATTCATATGGACTGGTCTAAGGCTAGAATCCCCGTCAAAGGTGTAATGCAAACGTTGGAGCCTGAATCGCAAAAGAAGTACCTAGTTACTAACTCCGATGACCCCAAAGCCCAAATTCTCTTCGAATCATCAGGGATGGGAAACTATTTCTTGTCTACCAAGTCTGACGAAATGGATGTCCTCATCCAAGTAGAGGATCTTAACAAGATTTGGACTTTGCAGTTTGATGGCAGCTTGCGCAACTAGTGGGTGTGGCGCTGGCACCGTACTAATATCTCCCGAAGAGGAGATTATTCCTCTCTCTTTCAAGTTACAATTTTTCAACACAAATAATACTGCTGAGTATGAATCTCTGCTACTTGGCATGCAAGCCATAAAGGAAAGAGGAATAAAGAATCTGAAAGTACAAGGTGATGCAGAGCTGGTCATAAATCAAGTTAAAAGGATATACCAAGTGAAGATTCAAAGGCTCAGACATTACCGTAATGCGGTGTGGGACAACATCAAGGAGTTTGACACTTTTTCAATAAAATCTATCCCAAAGCGCTCGAATGACATGGCCGATTCATTGGCTATCTCAAAGATCCCTCATGCTCCTCACCCAGGTTTGAAAAATGACAAATATACCATTGAGGTGGTTTTTCGCCCAAGTGTGCTGGACAATTCCCAGCACTCGTAGGTATTCAACGATGACAATCAACTCATTGCCTTTCTCAAAAAGGTGGAAAAATTTAGCGAACTTCATTTTGAAGGGTCCACTTCTACATGTCGTGAATCAGTTACCAATCAAAACGAAGAATCAAAAGGAAGCGACGACATATGTCAACTCAAAGGAAATAAAATTACGAAGGGCCTGGTTTCTCTCGAGTAGTTGTTTGACAGGCATGATTGTTTTGTAAAAAAGAAAAGGCGAGATGATCTAGCTCCTCCCTAGAAACTGAACCGGTCAATTTAGGTTCGGTTGAACATCCACAATTTGTAAACATTGGAAAATGTTGCACACTTGAAGAGAAGCCGAAGTTTGTCAAACTGCTGAAGAAATACATGGATGTATTGGCATGGTCCTATGCCGATCTAAAGTCTTTCAAGCCAAAGGACATCTAACATGGCATCCCGTTGAAAGAGGATGTCAAACCCTTTCGCCAGAAGTAGAGACATTATAATCCTAAGATCTCAGGTACTATCCAGGCTAAAATTCAGAAAATGCTGGACGCACGGATCATTTTTCCTATCCATCACAGTACTTGGGTGGCAAACATCATGCCAGTACGCAAGAAGAATGGTAAAATACGCATCTGCGTAGATTTTCGCAACCTGAATCAGGTGTCCTTGAAGGACAACTATCCACTTCCCATAATGGATCAGGTTCTGCAAGCAGTAACTGGATCAGAAATGTTGTCCATGCTTGATGGTTTTTCAGGCTACAATTAGATTGAAGTCTCACCTGAAGACCAATTTAAAATAGCATTCACTACCCCCTGGGGCACATTTTCCTATAGCAGAATGCCTTTTGGTTTGACCAACGCTGGTGCCACTTTTCAGCGGGCCATGGACTTTGCGTTCAAAGGTATGATGGGGAAGGTCATCATAGTCTACTTGGATGACTTAACTGTGTTCTCCAAATAGCGAAATGATCATTGTGATCATTTGGAGCAAGTATTGATTAGATGCCGAGAGCATGGGATCTCCCTAAATCCAAAAAAGTCTGTTTTTGGAGTCACAGAGGGAAAATTGCTAGGACATGTTGTTAGCAAAGAAGGGACGAAGATAGATACCGAAAGAGTTAAGGCTATTCAGAGCCTTACTTTACCTACAAGCAAGACCGGCATTCACTCTTTCGGAAAAGTGAATTTTCTCAGGCGCTTTGTTCCCGACTTTGCTGAAAAGACTCACCACATATTAGACATGATGAAAGGGTCACCAACTTTCCGATGGAGTGAAGAAGGGAAGAGGTTGTTCGAAGAAATAAAAGCCTCCATCGCTCACGCGCCAGTCCTGGTATGTCCCGATTTCTCCAAGGATTTTATTATGTATAGCTATGCATTTGAGCACACCGTGTCGGCCATCCTAATGCAAAGGAATTCTCAAGATGTTGAATCCCCGATTGCATTTATGAGTTCTCCTCTCAAGCCTCACAAGTTAAAAATGACTCAATTGGAAAAACATGCCTTTGCCGTTGTCAAAGTAGTTAAGAACTTTAGGTATTATATTCTAAACTCTCATACAGTGGCTCTAGTTCCTGACATGGCAGTAAAGTCCATCTTAACTCAACAGGAGTTAGGGAGTTTGCGAGGAAATTGGATTGCTAAACTCCAAGAGTATGATTTGGATATAAAACCAACCAAGTTAGTAAGAGGCAAGGGCCTATGTCAACTTATGGCTGAAAACCAAGATTCAAAAGTTTCCGGGAAAATATGATTACGCCAATGGAGCACAAAGCCAGCTGGAGAAAGCCGATTCACTGCCTATGGTCCTATTTGTCACAACCAGTGATGAGTGGTATTCCAATATTGCTTTCTTTCTCACCTATGGTGAATGCCCAGCTCATCTAACTACAAAGGAGAAGCGCGCTATAAAGCTCAGAGTAGCTAGATATATCATCTGGGATGACGGTCTATACAAACGCAGAATAGATGGCATCTTCTTGCAATGTGTTGACAAGCCACAGCAGGTAAAGTTACTTGAAAGTTTTCATGATTCGGCCTATGGTGGCCATTTCTCCTCTTCCGTGATGGTGCACAAGATCATCGGGCAGGTACTATTGGCCAATGCTTTTCCAAGATACAACCACCTGGGTAGCAAAGTGTGAGCCTTGCCAGCAATTTGTTGGCAAGCCCAAAATGGCTGCTTTTCCCCTTAGGCCGGTCATTATTGATGAACCATTCAGACAATGGGGAATCAATTTTATTGGTACACTCAATCCCCAATCAAGTGTTGGACATAGTTATGTCCTGACAGCAACAGATTACTTCATGAAATGGGAGGAAGCCATGCCTGTCAAACATGCCACTTCCAAGGTTGTTTGCAGTTTCATCAAGGAAAATATCATTGTCATGTTTGGCATTCCAAACAAGATTGTTGCTTGATAATGCTTCCAACTTATCCTCATGAGAAGTTGTTGGTTTTTTCTATGAATATGGAATAACTTTGGCCCACACCTCAGATTATTACCCTCAGGGAAATGGTCAGGCAGAATCCAGTAATAAAAACTTAGTAGCCATCATACAAAAGCTAGTGGATGAGAATCAATGAATGTGGCACAAGTCATTATACGACGTTTTGTGGGCGGACCGCATTACTCCCAAGAGGTCTCTCGGCATGTCACCTTTTCAAGTGTTATATGGCACCAATGCCAAGCTTCCCATTTCTGTAGAACTCCCTGCCCTGCGCTTAGCACGAGCAATTAAAGATGAGACTTTCCAAAATTCCCTTGAAAAGAGGATCATGTATCTAGCAGAGCTCGAAGAAAAGAGAGTAAGAGTGGTCGACAGGATCACCGAACATTAGAATCAGGTCAAGAGATTGTTCAAAAAAAGGCTAAGCAAAGAGAGTACCAGGTGGGAGACCTCGTCCTTTTGTGGGACAAACGAAGAGAGCCAAAGGGCATGCACGGAAAATTTGATTCCCTATGGAGAGGACCTTTCAAGATCAAGCAGCTCAACGGAGAGAATAGCTTCTATCTCTTGTATCTAGATGGAACTGAGCTCCCACTTCCCTATAGCGGGCAACATCTAAAAATCTTCAGGAAGTAGAGCTTGCTCTCTTCTTTGTATACAGTTTGCTTCAGTTGTGTGTTTGTTTTTGTCATGTGTTTGCTTTTGTTGGTTGTGTGTTTCCCTTTTCGGTCACCCTTGTTTTTGACTCTGTTACCCAATGGATAGGCACATGAAGATCTGGGATTCTCTACCCCTGAGGTTCGCTCAGAGATAGTCCCCAGAAAGAGCCAGCTGTTATCCCGTAAAATTGACAAGGGCAATTTTGCGGGTAACCCATGGAATTTTGTTCTGGTCCCTCGTCAGGGACTCCTTTGTGTTCGGAACATTGCAAAATCCCTTTCCGGGAAATCTAGTTTTCCGAACTTAGCCATTTTTGGTCCTTTTTGGTTGGGCACACCTTATGTCTATGTAACATAGATTAACTATGCGCCCCCTTCATTTTCTTTAGCGCACCCTTTGAAGTGTCGACACACATTTTGGTGTGCCTCCCGTGTTGCACCGCAGGCGCATGCACCTTTGTGTCAACAAACATTTTTGTTGTGCCATGTTTTGGGGACCCAAGGGCACACGTATTTCCGTGTTAACACATGTTTTGGTGCGCCAAAGGGTGTAAGGTTTGAAGTGTCGATAGGTGTTTTGATGTGCCTCTTCAAAAAGTGGTTGGTGCATTTATTGCACCCTTGCCTATATATAGGCGCATCCGCCTGTCACTTTCACAATTTTAAAATCACACGTGATAGTTTTTATCCCTCTGCACCTGTCAGCGTGCCTGTCGTCCTCGTATCGCGTTCGTGGACCCCGCTTCATTTCTCACGTTATATATTCCGGGTAGGTGGTCTTTTCCCTCCTATATTTTTGTTGGTTGTTGTTTGTTTGTGTAGTAGGTGGCATAGATTTGTCGAACACCCCCCTGCTGTTCTTGTTGTCCTTCTCTCTTCCTCCTCTTTCCAGATCTGCTGGTAAGGAGGACTCTACCTCAGAAAATCACTTGGCTCTTTTCATTGTGTCCTCTCCACTATCCAAGAAACCCTGCAGAAGAGGCTTAAAACTCATGCAAACCCCTCCAGAGAAGGAACCAAGACTTAAAAATTGATAAACTACGTTTTTACCCTTTGGCGCAATCGCCACCCTTGCAACATGAAGCACAGTCACGCCAACGCACATCCACCATGCTTGTTGCATAAAAAATAGTTGCGCCCTCAAAGTGCACTTTCCTTGCTTGCAACACCCACTAATCCTGCGCCCTCTTGGCACACCAAACTCATGTGTAACATTGCAAAAATTGCGCCATTGGCGCACCCTACATCCATGCAACACCAACCTTACTTGCGCCAAGTATAAAACTGTTAACGGCGCAGGCGCATCCCCTATTACAGTAACACATTGCCATGCAAACCTTTCATGCGCCGCACCAAGTTCCCCTGTTGCGCATGAAAATATGATGTTACACGCACTAAACCTGCGCCCTTTGGCGCATCCTGTACTTTGTAACATGAAAAATATCTGCGCCCATTATAAAATACATATAAATGGCGCAGGTGCACTTCCACTTGCAACAACAAAAATGTCATCTGTAGTATCCATGCACCTTACACCCTTTGGCGCTGATTTGTCCCTTGTAACACCATTTTTCTATGCGCCATACTATTTAACCCTACATTCTGCAGTGTTCATGCCCTACGCCCTGATGCCTTAAAATTGCTAACTCTTCCTTTTGTCAATGCTTTAATGGGAGATCAAACAACTAACATGAATCTTCTGCGTTGGGTTTCACTTCTTCTTCTTGCAGATCAGCAATTGAGTTCAGAACTACATATGTCTACATCAAGCAAGAGACCAACCAAGTCTAAGGGCAAAGCCAAACTTATAGAGGAAGAGATGAAGTATAAGTATCAGAGGGTCAGGATGCCCGAATCCCAGGCAGAATGCGACCTAGATATAAGAGAGTCTGAGTTCGGGCACATTGATATGGAGGATTTCTGGGCCAGAACCAGGAGGGTCACAGGAAGTCCCTGGATGGATAAAATAGTAGGTAGTGGCCTGCATTTTGCTGGGGGGATCCCAGTCAGTGTGATGAACAATGAATTCATGATGGTAGTGGCCCGCTGCTACAACAAAGACACAAGGTGTGTCCAGAATGAGAAGGGCAAGGTCGTGATCAACCTCACTGCCCGGCACTTTGAAATTATGCTTGGCATCCTCACCATCGACACTTTGTGGCCGTAAGCCAAGAACACCGCAAAAGGATTAGGAGGATAATGAAGACCAAGTGTATGCAATTGATGAATGAGGTATACCTAAAAAAAACAAGGTGGTAATCAGATGGCCACAAGTCATTCATCGCAGTGATTTCTCCGAGGAACTAAGTGATACCATCACGTTCCTAAGCAGAGTATTTGGGCTTTCTAACGCCCACTACTTTCATAAATGGATGCTTAGGTACCTAGAGACAATGAATAAAAATGTGCCAAATCAATGCTTCGAGTGGGTAGAGATCATAAGCAGCACTATATCCAAGCAGCTCCAACAACTCACCACAACGGGGAGGTTCTACATGAACTCCTACATAGTTTATGTTGCAGCCTCAGAGAGGGATTATCCAGCATTAATGCGATGTGGGGTTTGGCCCCAAGTGAAAGTATATGAATACTATCCAGAGCTAAAGCTGGAAAACAATATTTCTCAGTTTACAAAGATTAACGACGCCTTCTTCTATGGCATCATATGCCTTTTGAGGCCAAACATGACTCACGGTCGAACGACCAAGAGCATTGTTGTAGCAACGGAGAAGTGGGGGGCCGTATTCACGCAATTTCCCACCCTCACCTATCTAAGGGCAGCCAACTTCTTGGGGGAACCCACCAAATTGCCAAGATATGCCGGCCCCAAGCTGATCCTATTGGAACTATCCAAATAGCTCATAACCTACCATGAAAAGTGCTTGAAGAGAAAGAAAGGTGGAACTCCTTTCCCCTCCTCACGGTGGCAGTACACTTGTCTTTCCCACCACAAAGCCCGGGAGATGTTTACAGAGCTGGAACTACTCAATGTAAAGCACAAATCCCTATCGAGGACCACTTTTGACCCAAGGAATTTCCTTCCTGGGCCAAACTCAATCCAATCCACATTCCACAGATCGAGGATATTTATATCGACATGTATCATGAGGTTGAGCTCAGAAGGAAAGATCACTCCCACTTGGCTTTGGCCGAAATCATTTAGTACGGCATAGCCATCATCCCAAAAGGTTATCAAACTACTGATCAAGAAGTTGATCATGTATATCTTGACATGGATGGGGATGACTGGCTGTTTACTATGATCGATAGAACTAAAGCACCTCAAACAATAGAAGAAAGGGTCAAAGAAACTCTACGGAGAACAAAGCACTGGTGCAGGATGAATGGTCTCATCTACCTCGGAGTTGATTTCACCACATCTCCATTAGGCAACACACCTTCCAGACCAAAACATCTGCCAAAGAGCAGAGGTAAAGACAAGGAGGGCAAGTCAAGCTCTACCCAAGAAGAGGCCCCTGAGAGTCCCCCTTCCACTACACAAGAACAAGTTGTAACTATGGCTTCTCTAGAGAAAGAAGCGGCCGAAGATGTTCCGATGGGCACATCCACTCAGGATGTTGCCACTACTGCAACTGTTGAGGTCCCTTCTATCCCTTCTCCCTCTCTTCCTTCCCCTCCTTGCATGACCCAAACATCCATTCCTTTGGTCATATCCTCTCCCCCATCTTCTACTATTCCCCCTTCCTCGTCATCCATCTTCTCTTCTCTCGTGGAGCTGTCCCCCACCATTTCTTCCCTCATCTCTCAGCTCCCTTCCATTTCCATATCTTCCTCCCCTGCAGTATCTCTTCCTCCCGTGAGCACTTTCTCGGCCTCCCTCTCAATGCCACCTCCAAGTGTCTCAACGCACTTTCCCTCTACTGCTGCAGCTGCTCCCTTTTCTACTTTTGGCCCCTCTCCCATAAGTCCAGCATGGATCTCTCAGCACTTAAGCCAACAAAAGAGGAAAGTTCCCATCGCACCGATGGACTTCTCCATCATCCCATCAAAGGGGGCCAAGAAGTAAAAGCCTGTAACCCGCTTCTCTCAGAGTGCGTCAGGAGAGAGAGTGATGGAGATAGCATATCCCAATCCTTTGAAGGATAAAAAGGATCTATCTTCAACAGATCATATAGTGACCCAAGTCACAATGGGGACATCTTCAGAAAGCCTTCAGGGAGAGGCCCTATCTACACTTGACGCCCTTTGCAAGAAGCTCCAAGAAGCAAAGGAAGAAAAGAGGCTGTTAAAGGAGCAAAATAAACATCTTCTCCGTGCCTTGTAGAAAATGGGAAGTGCACCTCCTACGACTGCCACCGAAACTCCTGAGCCTCTGAGCCAAGATAAGATAAATGATTACACCAAAATCGGTGAGCAGGTTATGGTAGTTTCCACCTGGAGGAGCCAAATCCTCAAGTAAAGTGAGGGAATAATCGCCAAGTTCCCCAGTTTGTATCAGAATATCAATCGGGTGAACAAAGAGCTCCAGGCGATAGTAGGACCCATCTCTGAAGAGCTGGACCATGCCATGATGTAGCATGTGACCTTTTAAAAAATTCTTGAATGTTTAGTCGAAGATCTGGTCAAGTTCGGCGTCTTTGGTCACCCCAGAGCCCTCAACAAAATCCTTTCTACTCTGGATTACCGGGTCGATCAGTTGGAGTTCATCCTAGAAAAGATTGACAAAATCAAGGAAGAAGCCCTAGACGCAATGCATCAAATGGAGCAGGTTTTCCTGAGAATGTCTTCGGGATTGTTCACTCCTTCTTTCACCTTAAGAAAGGTTGATGAAACTATTCAGATCTTCAAGGAGATTGTTTTTCGTAAGGGCTGGGACTAGAAGTCACTTTCGATGCCGAATCCATCAACAACCTGCTGGCCTGTCGTGACTTTATTGGGCACTGATAGACGCAGAAAACGAATATCCAAGCTCTCGAAAAGCTCACAGATGAGCGGGGAGACTTACAAGGCTATCAGTGATCGCCATAAGGATCCTTCCCAGGATCAACTTCATCCCATGATCAGCAAGTTCATGGAATATCGTGCCTAGTTCCACATCACGTCTCCCGAGCAGCAACAAAAGTAGGATACCCCCTTTCAGCCATGGGATGAAAATGAATAGTTTCATTCTTCTTGACCTTCTCTTTGTAAATATCTAAAGTATGTTGACACAAATGATGACATCATCCATGTTGCACCATGGGATGATGTCATCCACAAAGTTGTCAAAAGTCAACAAATGACTTTAGGATATTTTGTAAGATATTTTGTAATTAAGTGGTTGGTTTGTTTTTGCCTTCTTTTCTTCTCTTCTTCTATAAATACTAAGAATACTTGTTGTATTCAAGGGTGGATAATTTTCAGATGAGAAATAGAAGTAAGAAGAAAAGACTTTGAGCTTTTAATGTAAACAAATATTAATACAATATTTAGACTTTGTGCTGAATACATGTGTTTTACATCAGACCTTTCTTATGTTAGATCTGTATGATTGTTCTATTGAATCTACTTCTACTTTGTTGTCATTTATTCATCAGTATTGCTTTATTCGTCTATGCAAGTAGGTTCGGCTCTGTTTACTACCAACCCAAATCATAGACCTTCTGACCTTTCTGCTTTGGAATTAATTTCTTTTCTCCCTTCGATCTTTCTTTCCTATCTCCCCACCTCATTTCTTTCCCTCCTTTTACAGTTGGAAACACCTCTACTGGGATGAGATTCCAACCCCTGAAGGTAGAATATTGTGAGATTTACACAAGATTCCTGCTAGTGGAATAACAATAAACCAGTTTCGCTTTGCTGACTCAAAGAGGGGCTATGCCTGCACCTGCTTGGCTTGTTCGTCCATAGATCTATCCACCCGACCGATTTTCATACCAATAGTTCCACGATCTTATCCTACGCACTCTTTCTCCCTATTTGCTAAATTTGCAATCAACGTTCAAATCCTTGAGTTATGAATAGTCATGTCCTCACTTGAGAACATTCATTCGCAATATCATTTCTCTTACATCTTAGCATTCACTTTTCTAAGGGTTGAGCAATCAAACCTTTCAACCTCTTCCATATTAGCATTCACTTTGTTAAGGGTTAAGTAACTCATCTTGTTTTTCTTTGTTCCTCCCCTCTTTCAAAAATGGTGGGAACAAGGAACCAAAATTATAGTCCCTTTGGAAGACAAGATAGAAATCCTTTCCATTTTATCTCCGACAAAGAGGACAAATACCAACTAGAAAATCAACAAAATAACATTTCTTTTGAAGAACAATAAAGATATAAAAACTTTCACGAAAGAATAAAGACCAATTTTTGCTTTGTCTCCTCATAATGAGAGAAAAAAATCCTTCATATCGATGACTTATTGAAAAACTTACAAGGTCAACCCAAACCAACAAATAATACACAACCCAAATAAAATAACCATGATGACTTTAGAATAAGTAAAACAAACGCCTATGACAAATGTAAATCTAGTACTTGCCCCGAGTCAAATCAAGCCTTAATCAATCAAATCAATGTAATGGAAAAGTAATTGGCTTTAATATCTTCTAAATTCACTAATGATACCAATGATAAAGAATCAAAGAGGAAAAGTGTCAACACATCCAAATTTTATGTTGAGATAGAAAAAGAGAACACAATTCTAAAAATGATAATACTTTAACTATTCCACCAACTAATTCACCATTCACCCAAGAATGGAATGATGAAGGATATAATTATGGGCATGTAAAAAATGTAAACAATTCAATTTTAATAAATTATTTCCTTATCCTTTTGATAAGGACACCATACACATACCCTTCCCAACATTCTTGAGATGCCCAAATTTGACAAATACAGGGGCAAAACGATCCATGAGAGCATATCAAAGAATTCTTCATGGCATGCCAAGAAGTGACATATAATGATATCTTTCTCTTGTGCCTCTTTCCTAAGATTTTAGGAGGGAAATATTTGGATTGGTTCCTACACCTCCCAAAGGGATCAATCACCAATTTTTCATACCTTTTGGATAAATTTGTCAAACATTTCTCCTTTAACCTCGATTTAGAAATAACAATGATGGATTTTTGTAATTCAAAACAAAAAACAAATGAAAACTTTGTACAATTCTTACAACAATGGTGAGGAATCATAAATTAGATCCCATGATTTATTCGTGAGAAATATTTGGTCAAGATCGTTCTACCAAACATTAACAATGAGTTATCCTTTAACATGCAAATGTACTACCTCAACAACTTTGAGAAATTTATATAGAAAGGAACTCAAATAGAAAAGGAACTCATTGTAAAAGGCTTAATTAAGCATCATTCCAGGAATAAAAGTCACACCAATACTAAAAACAACAAAAAAATCCCTCAGATAAACCTAAACACGTCAATAGGAACTATAATGTTGTTAATGATGGTATCACCGATAATCGCAATGTGCACAATGTATAGAATATTCAACCAAAACAAAACAAATCAAAACAAGCCATCACCATTCCAAGAAAATAAAATTCTCCCCTCGATAACAAATGACAATTCACATCTCTAGGAGAGACTCTTTTGAGCATCTTATGAAAACTAGCAAGTGCCAATATGATCATTTAACCTATTAAAAACCCTTTACTAAATGGGAACATAAACCATATTGGTACAAACCTAATACATATTTTTATTTTCATCGTATTGATGGGAATCTAATAGATAAATGCGTGTAACTTCACAATTATATACAATACCTTATTCATAATGGAGACATAGTTTCCAAACACCCACCACCAAATAAAACACCCAATGATAATTTAAAGGTGTTTTCAAAAAATTTCCCTAATCATGGTACAAACGGAAAAATTCCCGAATAGGGTAAATCTTCAAACAATTTTGATTTTGATTCCATCATTTCACTTATTGAAAATATTACTAAAAATTTGTAATGCAAAGTAAAACTTAGTTTACACCCCTCAGAGAAACTTTCTCTTGTGCTTTCATCAATTAGC
This sequence comes from Taxus wallichiana var. yunnanensis, assembly GCA_018340775.1. NCBI lineage: Eukaryota > Viridiplantae > Streptophyta > Pinopsida > Cupressales > Taxaceae > Taxus > Taxus wallichiana. The sequence goes on from CM031237.1 coordinate 168,713,512, forward strand.
AAAAGCTAAAATGATAAATTATCTAATCACAAGACCCTTCTATAAAGTAGAGCCTAATCCCAAGTGGTACAACAAATCAAAATGTTGTGAATACCACTACATTGAAGTCCACTCTAAGGATCATTATTCAATCCTCTGCTATTACATCCAAGACCTAACTACGATGGATTCATAAAAATAGAAATCAACAACGAAGCTATCAAAATCAAAAACATGTCAACTACCATAACTTCTAGTGAAGATTTGAACATTGTCTAATATTATTTACATAATAAAGCTCAATGAGATCAATACAATAAGGGTCAAGGATCTATAAACTAAAACAAATAAATCTCTCCTTCATATTTTCTTCCATTATTTCAATCAAAAATTGAAATCATTTCAGATACCGATCTTTATACATCAAATGAGAACTTGAACTTGCTTCAAGACTCCTTTCCAATGCTTGATAAAAAGTAGTATTATAAAGAAGAGGGTCAATCATGAAGCATTGTTGAGCTTGATTCTATCCTTTCCACGCTAGATCCTATGCCCGAAATCCATAGGCTTATTGTAGAGGCACAACAACAAGTTTGGAGACTTACAAAACGTATCCTTCTATGTCAAGAATACCTCAAATGATCAATCTTGAATTTAATAATGTTTCACAACAATTATTTGATATAGAGTCTTCTCGTGTTTTATAAAACATTATTAAAAATTCATCGATGATACCTACATGTCAATATATCCATATGTGTGCACTCCATGAGGTGTGTATTCCTAGGGTATCCTCACACAACCATTTCGGGCTATAATCATAATTTTTCATCAAATAAATTAATCCAATACTGAAAGGAGAAACATTAAATTTTTTATCTATAAATCCTACAAGGTGCCTCAGATACACATCTAAGGATCAATCCTTCACTCCTCACATCATTCCACTCATGGGTGAATATTAATTTCAACATATTCTCTCGTATCAATAAATTGTCTCTAACATCACATAATTTTTTTGATCTTTTCAAAAACTTATCCAATCACATACACTCCATTGATTTGGATCTCATCCACCCAGTCTTGTACATCGGGAATCGCTGAATCTTTCAATTCACTCTATTGAATTAGAACTAGTACGCCAAAGTCTCATACATTAGGACTCATTAAATGTTTTGATTCTCTCCTTTGACTTGGATCCCATCTTCCCAATTCTTTTACATATAGACTCATTGAATCTTATGATTCACTCCATTCGCTTGGATATCATCTTCCCAAGTATCATAAATCAAGACTACTTTAATAAATTATTCATTAAAAATATTTTTATCCCCTCAATTGAATTAGATCCCTTCCACCCAAGTCTCGTACATTAGGACCGATCGAATATTTTGATTCACTCCATTGTCTTGGATCTCATTTTCCCAAGTCTCGTACATCATGAATCATTGAATATTTTGATTTAATCCTTTAACTTGGATCCCATCCACCCAATTCTCATACATCAAGACTCATCAAATCTTAGGATTCACTCCATTGGCTTGGATCTCATCCACCTAAGTCTAATAAATCATGACTACTTCAATCAATTATTCATCAAAAATCTTACAATCCCCTCTATTGACCAGGATCCCATCTACACAAGTCTTGTACATTATGACTCATCAAATCTTTCGATTCACTCTATTGGCTTGTAGCTCATATGACCAAGTCTCATAAGTTATGACTTGTCGAATATTTTGATTCACTCCATTAGCTTGAACCTTGTCTTTCCAAGTCTCATAACTTAGGACCCATCAAATCATGGATACATTAGAAATCCTTCTATTTACTCCATTTACTTTCATCCTATCCACCCAAGTATCATACATCAAAACTCATCAAACCTTTCTATAAAATCCATTGACTTGGATCTCATCCACCCAAGTCTAGTAAATCATGACCCATCAAATCATAGATTCATTAAAAATCAATCTATCTTCTCTCGATGACTTGGACCTCATCCACCAAAGTCTCATAAATTAGGACCATCTAATGTTATTAAACATGGAATTATTCCATAGGTACTCTCCGCACTAGGGGAGTTCATTTGCATAATCAACTCATTTAACAAATAATTTTAATTGTTTCATCCATTGGAAGATATCTTAATCATGACATCATCATCTCTCCACATTCTTCTCCTATACGACATAGGTTAATATTGTTCATCTTAGGCATTGTGTGTCTCATCCCTGTTATGGTTTCTACCATTCCAGATATTTTTTACCTATGGTTTTTTCTAAAAGCTTATTGATGGCAAATCCTCCTTTCAAACAAGCTCTCTCTTTAACAGAAAACACTAAACTTCTTTACCCGAATATTTTGACCATCCATCTCTATCTAAGGTGTTGAACCCTTGCATCCTACTAGTCACATGAGGTTGAGATTTAGGGGAAAAATTTTCCTTCACAATAAGCACAATATCAACATATAATGCAAGATAAATCTAAAATACAAAAAATATATCAATCATTACACCTTTCATCCTTCACATTATTCGGTGATGAGCCCATACTTCTTACTAGTAGTATGAGACTAGGAAAGAAGGAACCTATCCTTACTCATCTATGTTTTTTCTTTAGTGTTGATCCATTTCTTCTTACTGGTGGCATGGGAAAACATGTAGGGGGTTATTTAAAAAAAAAGAACAAAATAAATCCTTTCAGAAAAATTAAAATCAAAAGTGCATTATCATATACATCCCAAGAATTTTCTCAAGTTAAAAGATACAACAATTCCTTCAACCCGATCTCACCAATCAGTAGGCCATCAATAGATCTAAGTCTAGTCAAAACCTATAAAGTGGAATCATCTTGAAATTGGTCAGGTAATCTTGATTGGAGATAAGACACATTTTCCCAAATGGACCATTGTTACACATTGTGTTTTTGCATCCATCATCTTCATTTCATATCACTATTCTCCTAGTTCTCACGTCCTTCTTGGCTCTCGGTGGTGAGCCCTCACATCTTCCTAGTTGCATGGAGTCACAAGTGGAGTGAGACATCTTATTACTATATCATCTACATTCTACCAATGGAATGGAATGTTTATAATTGTTTGAACATGAATTCGACGGTGCACCCTTTTACCAAGTAAAAATCCGAAACATTCAAAGATGTTTAAAGCTTAAAAAAATTTCAAATATGTTTCTAAAAACCAAAAACATTCAAATATGTTAAAAAAATTCAATTATGTTCAAAAATAAGAAAACATTGAATTATGGTCAAAGACCAAAAATAGTATAAAAATGGAAAAAACCAAAAACAGTATAAAACTGGAAAAAAGAAAAACATTCAGAAAATGTTTGACAAAATCTCAACAACTAAATAACATAGTTCAACAATATTGCCATTTGATGGAAATCCTATTGATCATTCCATATCATCTTCTAATAATCACTTTTCTTACCCGTGGTGTATATCTATGCTTAAGGAAAAACAATCAATTACCCTTTTTGCAATATAACTTTTTTGGGGCACACTTGGATTTCAATTTAATCCAATAGATATCAAACTTCATTGGGATCAGAAAAGAGTAGTTTTTGTAGAATCTAAGATCACTGCTCTCTTCAAACCGATCCAATCCTCTTACCTTTCTAAGTTATCACTCAAGGTAATTCATATTTGTCTAATTCTTCAATGTGGAACACATTAGGGGTGTCATTAGATGTCGTTATTGCAAATTGTGTTGTACTATTATGGTTTGTCAACATTGTGATGATGTTTTTAGCATGTTAGTTTGTTATTTTGTTGTACTTTGTTATTGTAGACCAATTACAGATGAATTATTAGCATCTTAGTTCACATATAACTTTGGTGTAGTTAATTCTGTTCATATTGGGTTTGTTTGACATGTTTGTTTTGTGTTTTTGAATCACTTGTACATATTGTGTTATCATCCTAGTTTATTAAATAAGCCATGGTGTGTTTTTCTTTTGTTGTGTAGTTTGGTTTGTTTACATTTATTTGTATTTTTGATAATTTCAATTACTTTTTAAACATCATTTCACATACACCATCATCATTTCTCGGGGTTCATTTTAAGAAGACCCATATGAAAAATTACTTTCGAAACATTAGCGAATCTCAATAATCAGATTTTGAATCATTGGAAAATATATGAAAAAATGTTTTGTGGCAAAGGTGATTTCACAAAGAGATATTTTTCCACCTTTGCCACAAAACATTGGGTGGTTGAGGGGTATGAGGTTAGGGTTAGGAGGAATACTGTTGAATGTCGAGATGGTGTGCGCGTACCGTAGAGAAAGATCAGGTTGACTGCGGAGAACTCCTTTTTGTCTTGGAAGGACTACCTGCAAATAAGAACACAAGACCACAAGATTTTGATTAAACAATAAATGAGGAAACTGCCTTGGGCCCAGGAAATATAAAACTTCCTTTCGAAGGTGGTCAGTTCCCCTGCTAATATGAATTAACACAAAAGGCGCAAAATATCAATTAAATTGTTTCGTTGAGGTAGGTAGGGAAATTTGGTTTTGGTTTTGATCGAGAGGAACCCGATGCGATTCTTGCGATAATGCGATTCTTGCGATAACCGATACCGGTGGGTTCTAGGATCTTCTTGGTAGCTATGGTGTTTTGTAAGGCTGGTTTATGGATGATATTAGGAAATGGGATGATTAGAAGCAAAAGAATAATAGTTAGATGTAATGACACGTTGGGTAGTAGATTCGAGAGAATGGATTTAGGAGGGCCTGAAATTCAAGAGCATAAGAAATGTTATAACGAGAGGACATGCAAGATGTGACTTCTTGGTTTTGGCAAAGATGCAAGTTGATCTCCTTGGTTGTAAACACTACGGTTTCCACTCGTCTCTGCTTGGTTAAGTGAAGATCTGGACTCTGTTTCTCGCTCCCAATGATCTCTGTTGATCAGAAATCCTTGGTGATCTCCCAAAATGAAATTCGATCCGTTGTTTTGGTTTGGGAGCCCATTTGAGGCCGATGGCGGTTGCGTGTAGCGGCGGTCGAGTAGGAACCGGCATCGGTAAGGAAAAAGTAGGCTATTTTTAGTAAAATAGCCCACCTTCCCTACTTTTCTCCCGAGAGATCAGTTGCGGGCTTGGTCAAGTGGCTAGAAGGTCGGCTTTGGGTGCGAGTAAGGAGGCATTAGTTATGGATGTGAGTCTAGACCAAGTCATGGGTCTTAATTAGGTTAGTTTAGGGTTAGGGCTAGGTCATGATGAGGTGGCAAAGTGAGGTGGCGGGTAAGGTGATGTGGATTTATCAATTATAAGGTAATTAATAAATAATTGTGTAAGGTTTAGGTAATGAGGTTAGGTTGCGAAATGGGATGCGGGTCACAAGGGGTCGTAAGACACAAATTTGGTGTCTACATTAGCCCCTTATTGTCGTGTAGCTTGTTCTGTAAAGCTGCGCGGACAATAATATGAAGTGGTTTCTCATGTTAAAGATATAGGTAATCCCCCTCAAATCTATCGCCGATTGAGTGAACGGGAAATCAGGGATAGGGTTGATAAAGGGTACATGTTGTAGAGAGGATGGTAAGGTGGTGGGGTAGGTCCAAGGAAGCAGACGCATGTTGAAATGCAATAGTACGACGAGGGTACATGATTTGACAAGCAAACCAGCAATGTGTAGGCAAAGGTCGATAGTTTATCCAAACAAGGGTGATATAATCACGGTATCAAGGCATAGGAAGTAGCTCGGGGTATATAACGGTGAAGTGCAGGAGCGTTTAGGCATGTTCGGCGGTGCGAATGGTTGGTTTGGTTGAGAGAGCGTCGTCACGGTCTAGAGTCAGGCAAAGTTGGTCGACGAGATCAAGTCGAGGACCCTAATCATGCTAAAACACGAAGCAGGTGAGCTCGATTGAACAAAAGGTACATGATGGATGGATAAAATAAAACGTTGATTGTGGGTATGGTATTGAAGTGATACGGCCTTGGGTCAGGCCAAGTGGTTGGGCGGTGGCCAGGTCGGGTCGGTCATAAGGGTAGAGTGAGGCCTTGGGTCGGGCCAAATGGTTGGGGCGAGGCCTTGGGTCGGGGCCGGATGGGTAGGCGAGGCCTTGGGTCGGGCCTTAATGGTGGGTAGGCCTTGAGGCCTTGGGGGCCAAATGGGTGGGGCGAGGCCTTGGGTCGGGCAATGGGTAGGTTGAGGCCTTGGGTCGGGCCAAATGGTAGGTTGAGGCCTTGGGTCGGGCAAATGGGTAGGGCGAGGCCTTGGGTCGGGCCGAATGGGTAGGTTGAGGCCTTGGGTCGGGCCAAATGGTAGAGGCCTTGGGTCGGGCGAATAGGTAGGTTGAGGCCTTGGGTCGGGCCGAATGGGTAGGTTGAGGCCTTGGGTCGGGCCGAATAGGTAGGTTGAGGCCTTGGGTCGGGCCAAATAGGTAGGTTGAGGCCTTGGGTCGGGCCAAATAGGTAGGTTGAGGCCTTGGGTCGGGCCAAATAGGTAGGTTGAGGCCTTAGGGTCGGGCCGAATGGGTAGGTTGAGGCCTTGGGTCGGGCCAAATGGGTAGAGGTTGAGGCCTTGGGTCGGGCCAAATAGGTAGGTTGAGGCCTTGGTAGGCGAGGCCTTGGGTCGGGCCGAATAGGTAGGTTGAGGCCTTGGGTCGGGCCGAATAGGTAGTTGAGGCCTTGGGTCGGGCCAAATAGGTAGGAGGCCTTGGGGCAAATGGGTAGGTTGAGGCCTTGGGTCGGGCCGAATGGGTAGGTTGAGGCCTTGGGTCGGGCCGAATGGGTAGGGCGAGGCTTGGGGTCGGGCCGAATAGGTAGGTTGAGGCCTTAGGTCGGGCCAAATTAGGTGGGTTGAGGCCTTAGGTCGGGCCGAATAGGTGAGGTTGAGGCCTTAGGTCGGGCCGAATAGGTAGGTTGAGGCCTTAGGTCGGGCCGATTAGGTAGGTTGAGGCCTTAGGTCGGGCCGAATAGGTAGGTTGAGGCCTTAGGTCGGGCCGAATAGGTAGGTTGAGGCCTTAGGTCAGGCTGGACAAGTGAACAAATGGTGTGCAGCAAAGGTGGATAGAGGCGATATTGGTGAAAAAGAGGCAAGGAGTAAATAAGGGCAAAGAATGGGGTGAAAGTTGGGTAGAGAACCGATGTCGATTCTGCATGACCGATATCGGTTAAGGGACCGATACCGGTTCCTTAGGGCAAAATGAAACCGATATCGGTGAAAGGCGAAAAACCTATAAAAAGAAAAATACGGCTTGTCATTGTCACTTTTGTTATTTGCAAACCAAATCGACTTATCTGACGTGGAGAGTTGGGATTAGAGGCTTGATTGAGTGAGGTGGAGCTATTGTATTGGCGGAGAGAGTTGATAGTGGGCCCGATTAAGGAGGAGGCAGCAGTTGATTGGCCGGGGACCCAGCAGATCAGGATTGGAGCCATGGCACAGGCAGGAGGAGCTGGAGGGGCTGGACCAGCTGGACCGCCACCACCCATCCCACCACGACGACGTGTCGTCGTTCGGGTAGATTCGAAACTCTTTAATTTGGTGATTTGGTTGTATTATGCTAAATTGGGGGTTTGGGTAGGAATTAACCTTTTTTAGGAAATAATGAGAAAATGGAAATGATTTGAAAAAGGGAGAGGGTAGATAGGCTAGATAGGCTAAGGTGGGTAGGTGGGTAAGTTTTTAGGGTATTTGGGTGGGTAGATGGGTAGAAATAGGTAAAAAATGGGTTTTGGGGGCCGCGCGGGGGTTCGGCTCGGGAGAAGACGATGTGCCGATGTCGGTCACTAAGCGGCGGCATCGGTCGTGGGGTTGGGTTTAATTTTAGAGGGAAAGGAGACTTGTTGGTGACCGGCGTCGGTCATGTATCGGCCGGCGTCGGTGGTTTGTGTTTGGGTTTTGGGTTTTGGGTGGGTTGGGTTTTGGGTTGGGTTTGGGTTGGGTTGGGTTGGGTTGTTTTGGGTTTTTTTGGGTTGGGTTGTTGGGTGGGGTTGGGTTGGGTGTGGGTTGGGTTTGGGTGGAGAAGGGTTTGGGGGGGGTTTGGTTGGGTTGGGTTGGGTGGAGGGGGGTGTGGGTTGGGTTGGGTTGGGAAGGGTTTTTGGGGTTTTTGGGGTTGGGTTGGGTTTGGTTGGGGTTGGGTTGTGGGTTGGTTGGGGGGTTGGGTTGGGTTGTGGGTTGGGTTGGGTTGGGGGTGGGTTGGGTTGGGGTTGGTTGTGTTGGGTTTGGAGAAGGGGTGTTGGGGTTGGGTTGGGTGTTTTTTGTTTGGGTTTTGTTTTTGTTGGTTTTGGGTGGGATGGTTTTGGGTTTTTAGGGTGGTAGGTTGCTAGAGGGGGGTGGGAGAGAGTCGGGGTATGGTCGGGGGGATAAAAAAGGGTGTTTAGATGATAAAGTAGATGTTGTAATAAAGAGTAGGTCTAAGGATGTGGGTTGGTTTTGCAGGCACGTCAGCAGTTGACGATGCGGGATAGGATGCCCCCGCTGTTGGTGCGGATGAGGCCACACGTATCTGCGGCTCATTGGGCCATCATGCGCGAGGTGGGACTCGGTGGAGTCTAGAGGTACAGAGCGATAGAGAGAGATCACAGCCTGATGGTCGCCCTCATCGAGAGATGGGATCCGGCGACCAATGTGTTCCATCTCCGTGGGGAGATGGCCGTCACATTGGAGGATGTGTATCGCATCCTTGGTTACCTATCGAGGAGAGCGTCTTCGAGGTAGATTCGAGAGCTGCCATGGACAGCATCTGCAGGTTTTGGGGATGCGGCCGCCGCGCTGCTTGACCTACCATAGCGCGAGTATCGGATACGGTGACATGTACCGTGCGCATCGACACGAGACACGGCCATTTGTGTTGATGATGGTTGGGATCACACTGCTTCGCCCTCCCGGACTCGAGAGAGGAGGCCGCTTCCCACGAGCATTGATGGGAGTGCTGCTGGAGATGGTGGAGGAGCACACATTACGCACGCACAGGCACCGGTATATACAGTGTAATTATACGAGGAGCTATGGGGCTATCGGAGGGAGGCGATTTGGTATTTGTTCTACATTTTTGTTGCATTGTTGGGCATACGAGCACATCGTATGCATCGAGGCGATAGGGTTACCCGGCGGCCGGGGCCACAGGTCATATCCGATATGGCTTTCGAGAGGTGGTTGGGGGTCGTGGGCGACCACGGCGATTATGGCGAGTCGGGATGTGGCATACTATAGACATTTGCTAGAGGGCCTTGGGTAGACATTGTATGGAGACCCTACGAGAGGTCACCATCTGGCGAGAGAGAGCCGCTTACGGTTGCGCCTAATCCAGTACACATTACGGATAGCGGGGCGGAGGCCGAGGAAATGCGGCGGATACCCTGGAGAGAAGTGCAGCGGCGAGATGGGGCTGCGCAGGGCGAGCCACCTCCGTTCCTCGGTACGAGGAGAGATGATGTAGAGGCCCCACTTTACTGCACCACGGCCTTTGGATCCAGTTGGGTAGCGAGAGAGGCGGCGGTGAGGTGTAGATGATCTTGGGTGCACGGGAGCATACGGGGTGTGGTGGGGCAGGCGAGAGAAGCGGCGAGATAGGATAGTGCTGCACGGCCAGAGACTTAGGCTGCGGTGATAGAGAGAGAGATCAGCTCGGGGGTGAGTGCGGCTCTTACGGGGCGGCTAGCTGCAGCACGAGCACGAATAGGTGTCTTACGAGAGGCAGCTAGCTTGAGCTCGAGAGCAGGCACGCAGCGGCGGCACCACCACCACGCACCCACCACGTGCCAGTGCAGTGAGTGCAGTACAGCGCAGCGGCGGCAGTACCACCACCACCACCAGCCGCGGCAGTGCAGCCACGGCCCGAGGCACAGTGCAGTGCAGTACCCACGGCCACAGCACCACCGGCCGGCCACGAGCACGGGGCCTTGGTAGTAGGTGTCAGGGGACCAGCCCCAGTACCTACGGTGGCTCGAGAGCGTTACATGGAGGCTAGAGCGGAGGCCCGATACTATCAGGATATTCTTGATGGTAGCGGGGCTGATTATCAGCCCTATGCGGCACATAGAGCGGCGAGACCTCTCGGGCCGAGAGGTCTCGGGAGAGTGCGGCCACGGTGAGTGGGTCCGTCACGAGGCGGGGCGAGAGGCACCACAGGGACCAGCGGGGAGAGGTGCCGAGGGCGGTGGGGAGAGCTGAGAGATCCCAGACATGGTGTATTGATAGATGGGCACCGGTCTGCGAACCGGGTGTATTGATAGAGGCCTGCGTGCCTATGTATTATTCATGTATTCATTTATTCATTTATTGTATACGACTGCGAGCGAGTAGGGGTTGTATAGTGGATCGGCTGCGAGCAGTATATATCTATTTTGATACGAGGACGGCTGCGAGCGAGTCGAGATTTTTGCGATTATTGCGGCTGCGTGCGTGCGGCTTTGGTGATTATGAGATCACGAGAGGCCCGATGTAGGGCACATTGTATTTTGAAAATTTGTATATATATAGAGACGATGTTTTGATCCACATGCAGTGTTCAAAATGTGTTTAAATATTTTGTTAATGGTTGGTAATATATAATGTATGATAAGTTTTAGTTGACATGTTGATAGATGGATGATGTTGATGTTTTTGTTTTTGCACGTATATATGAATGACAGGTTATGTGATGAATTGTTGGTTTTGTGACATTGTGATATATGTAACTGATGAGTTGGATCAAATGATGTATAGATTGATAGTTTCTTGATATCCGTAGTTGATGGTTTGTGTATTTGTATAAAATAAATGATGTTAATGAAAGTGTAATGCTATATGTGGTGGATGAACAAATGTGGTAAATTGTGTTGTTTATGCAGGAAAAGAGGCGGGCGCGACAAAAATTTAGGTGAGAAATGAAGAAAAGAAGCGCTGTTGAGAAAAGATAGGTGTGTAACGATATCGGTTAGGAGCGATATCGGTAGGTGATAGACCGATATCGGTTAAGTGCCGATCGGTTATTTAGGTATGAGCTTTTCTAAAAATAGAAAAGCTAGAGGGTGGTGACTTAAGTTTTAATTTTAGAGCCATGCACGAGAGGTTAAATACGTGAGCGCGCGCTTTTTGGTATTGAGGCAGGTATTTGCATGAGAGATTTGAGTGATAAGGAGAAGAGATAGGAATTTGTATGAGAGATTTGGGTGATAAGAAAAAGAAGTGGGAAGGTGAATGCGATCGGAGATTCGAGAAAGTAGAAAGGTGAATTTGAAAAGAGTGGTGATAATGGCGGGACGAGGAGAAACATCCGGCGAGGCGGGGACAAGAGGAAGACAAGGGCCACCTCAAGCTCTGCTGACCCCAGAGGTAAATGTTTTGGTTGTGATTTGATTTTTGCATGTTTTGTGAATGAATAAGAGATTAAGTGGGTAGATATGAAGAAGAAAACATGATAGCAAGGGTTATAGGTGAGGTAAGTGTTACGTGGTAGGTAATCAAGGGTTTGGGTATGCATGTGTATACGAGAGAGGAATAAGCGAGCAATTTATTGTCGTAGGTGGTTGTTTTAGGCAAGATGTATGTAATTGTGGTGGCCCGGTAGCGGTTAGGAGTAACCGGTATCGGTTCTTGAACCGATACGGTTATGTATAACCCGATCGATTCTTGGAGAATTTCGAGAATGTTTGAAAAACCATTTGCGGATTGAATGGTTGTTTGTTGTTTTGGTGTATGCGGCGAGGCGGGGTTGAGGATGAATGATAGTGTGCAGCCTTTGTTGTCACGAATCCGAGCGGATGTAACACCAGCTGAATGGACATTGATAAATCGTTTGGGGTTAAGTGGAATCCGTTATTATTCACGAATTGCACGGAACCATGCTATGTTGCAGGCATTGATTGAGAGATGGAATCCCGAGACAAATACCTTTTATACCCAGCGAGGGGAGATAGCGGTAACATTGGAAGATGTGTTTCGGATTTTGAGACTCCCTATTACAGGAGAACCAGTATATCAGGCACTACCTAGCGCGGCACGGGGAGCGATAACAGCAGTATTTGGTCCATACGCACGAGATTTGACACAGCGAGGTTTATCCTTTACGTATGGGGTAATGTATGCAGCACACCCTGAGGAGACAAGGTTAGCAGTGATATTAATGATAGCGGTAGGGTATTATGCATTACCGAGGGCAGAAGGAGGAAGATTTCCAAAGGCATTGATGTGTGTTATACGGGAGATGGTAGAAAGGCGTTACGTTTGCATGGGCACTGCATATTTGGCGGAGCTATACGAGGGGTTTATGGGCTTGTAGGTGAAATCACGGGGCGGTATTTGGATTGTTCATACTTATTACAACTTTGTTGGGCCTATGAGCACATTGTTTGTGTGCGACCAATAGGCCAATCCCTCAGCGGGAGAGGCCGGAGTACGAGAGGTTGGGATTGAGCGATGGGTCAGAGCGAGAACAAGAGAGGCGAGATCTCGAGGCCGTGATGGGTGACATTGAGTATTACGAGGCGAGGTATGGGAGAGAGTGCGGTTGCGGATATCTGTTGGAGGCCTTACGGGAACTATATGATAGAGAGCATAGCTGAGGAGTTAAGGGGTGTAGAGCGAATGAGGTGGATCGCGGGGCACAGGCCAGGTGAATATGAGAGGATTCCTATAGATCGCGTGCGGCGACAATTTGGATTTGTGCAGGATATACCCCTGGCTTATAGACCATATATGGATCGGCGCAGAGCGGCATTCTCACCTCCCGGCCAACACCTCGAAGAAGGGCTGAAGAGGTAGGCCGATCGCGGGGTAATGGATGCGAGAGCAGCGAGAGGCCTATAGATTATGGTGGGTAGCGAAGCTGCTGAGGTGTACGTGGCGCCACGACATAGCGGTGATTACAGCGAGAGAGGATCGTCTGCGGCGTTTGGTTCGGCAGCTCAAGCGCGAGTGAATGAGACAAGAGGATTGTTAGTGGTGGTTGCGGAGTCACGGGCGGAGAGACTAGAGGCTGGAGTCCTCCATGCGAGAGGCGTATTCATATGTTACGAGGAGAGATTGGCGGATCGGTGGGCGGTACCAATAGCCGTGGTACCTTTGAGGACGAGAGGCCCGGCGAGAGGGTCGGCGATCACGATCATCACCTAGTTCGGGATGAGGCGTGAGGAGTGCGAGTAAATGTTAGCAAGGTATAAGAATAAATAAGAGTACCGACCTGCGTGTCGATGATAGAGAAGATGTATTTGTTTAACATCTAAATAAAACGAGATATGTATGTTGATTTGAGTTATAATAATAAGAATGTTTTCGTTTTGACTTTCGGTGTTTTGAAAAAGGATAAAGAGGAATGTGATTAAATAGAAATACACAAAAATATTTATATTTACCACACATGATAGGTTATGGTAGGGGATGGTCGAGCTAACCTTGGGAGACCCCATGTCTCGAAGTCTTGCCTACATAGCCCTTTGCAAAGCAAGGAGGGCCTCGGGCCGATGTAGTTCTCCCTTAGGATCGGGGAGGCGAATTCGAGCAATTTTAGTACGGTTTAGGCAATTGGTTGGTTGGTAAAAATATTAAGATTAGTAAAGGTAAGGTTGATGGTGTTGGTAATGAATTGGTGATGTTGTAAAAGGTATAAGGAAGCGAAAGTTAGCCTACCCAAGTAGAAGGGAATCATGTCTGATTAAGATCAACACACAATCCTAGATGCGAGGCAAAGCGGAAAGAGTGCTCGTAGGTGAAAGAGCTAAACAAACCACACCACGTAGAGCGAGCTTGGAGCCCTAGGTACCGTGCATAGGCGAGAAGTCAATAGGTGAAAAGAGTTGTATGATCTGATATATCGGGTGTACGTCACGTCCCTTGAGTTGAAACAAATGGTGAGGTGAGGTGGATGATATAGGTGAGTACGAGAGAACTTATTACAAAGTGAGTGTTACGACGAAAGAGAACCTACCCTAAATAGACAAGTCCATGACTCAAAAGTTCTTTTGAATGAGGCTTTTATTTTATTGAATAGGTGATCGATCGATGCGGGAAGTCTACTGAGGATATTGATTGTATTATTCTTGAGGTCTTCGAAGCTGATCAATGAGAAGCTTCGATAAAAAGGCTGATTTGTGTATAGTATTTGTCCTTCGAGGAAGCGATCTATTTATAGTAGCGAGATATGATTTTAATGCATAATTTGTCCTTGGGGAGAAGCGATCTATATATAATAGCAGCAATAGTTCGGCATATATTTGTCCTTCGAGGAGCAGATCTATATTTAATTTAGATGACTAGATGTTCTTTTGGCGTGAAGCATCTAGTTTAGTAGGAAGTTTGACTCAAGAAAATCCCATAAGAATACGGCTTATTTTAATACTTTGAAGTCATGGACTAGACTAAAAAGGGAAGGCATCATCGAGGGAGGTGAGAATCAAACTATGTGAGCTTGATTGTTATTATGAGGTGTAGGAAGCAGTAGTGTATGTAGTGGTAAGTGAGCTCGGGGACGAGCGGCAGGTAGATAAGAAGTGATATAACACTAATTTCAATAGTAGAATGGTCGAAGATGCAAGGCATTAAGGGGTTCAGGCTCAGGTTTACCATTAAGCGAAGCTAAACGATAAGTGCCTGATCCATAGGTGTGAGTGATTATATAAGGCCCAATCGATTGGGAGCAAATTTTCCACGTTTGCTCTTTTCTAGTTTGGTTACATGTTGATTCTCTTTGAGGACAAGATCACCAACCTTAAAAGTACGCTCATGAAGTCGCTTATCATAAGCACGTTTAATGCGTTTTTGATAGATTTGAAGGTGATCGAGAGCTGTAAGACGGCGTTCGTCAAGAAGCTCCAATTGGGCTAACCGCTCTTGGCGGAAATCATCGTTGGTGAGAATATCTGAAGAGATATTCTAAGGGAGGGTATTTGTATTTCGAGAGGCAAAACAGCCTCGGTACCGTATACAAAGAAAAGGTGTGGCATTAGTAGAGTACGAATGCTAGTACGATAAGCCCAAAGGGCAAAGGGAATGTGATCGTGCCAATTTCTTCGGATTCATTGACAACTTTCATGAGGATTTTGGTTAGTGTTTTATTAGAGGACTCGGCTTGCCCATTGGCTTGTGGATAGTAGGGTGATGAGAAGCTAAGTTTGATACCAAAGTTGTCGCAAAGGTCTTGCAACAACTTGTTTTTGAAAGATTTTCCATTATCATTATCGGGCGATGAGGAACACCAAAGCGGCGAGATAATGTGGTGGTTAATGAACTTCGACAATTTTTTCTTTTTGATTGAAATGAGTGGAATAGCCTCCACCCATTTTGTGTAATATTCGGTCATTTGTGATTATCCAACGGTGGCGTTGTGAAGAGGTCGGGTGAATCTCACCAATAAGGTCTAAACCCCATTGTGAGAAGGGCAAAGATCTCGGCGACTGGAAGCGGGTGGCTAGGAGTATGTTGAAGGTTGGCATGTTCTTTGACACTAACACAACGCTTAACATATTCGTAGCGATCGTTATTGAAGTAGGCCAATAATAACCAAGGCGAAGGATTCGTTTGGCCACAGCGAGGAGCGCTAAAATGTCCACCACAAATACCGTCATGGACTGTTGGATGGTATGAGTGGCCTCGCGCCTTGATTAGGCGGCGAAGGAGGATGCCATCAAAGCCACGTTTATAGAGAGTCCCCCATGACAACATAACGTGAAACACTTTTAAGAAAAGCACGTTTGCCGTTACTAGTAAGGTCGGTGGGAGGGCCAGAGATTGTAAGGTAGTCGTGAAATTGGTGGTACCAGGTATCCTGCGAACTAGTAGACACAGTATTTATCATACAAACTACCGGGGTTGAATAGGATGGTGCAAAAAGTTGCTGGACCACAACGAATAATTCAGAGTCAGTTGGTGCGGCGGGAATTTGCGAGGCTAGGCAAGCCATAGTGTCCGCAAATTTGTTAGTGGAGCGTGGAATGGTTTGTATAGAATAGTGAGTAAATAAGGCTAGAAGTGAATCACGTAGTGTTTGTATTTTGAAGTTCCTCATTTTTGCATTGGTAGACGCCCATAGCTTGATTGACTACCGATTGAGAGTCGCAAAAATGTTGATAGATTTGATACCTAAGTGTGTAACTTGGAGACCCGAGCAAGGGCCTCGTATTCCATTTGTATTATTAGTGCGAGGAAATCGAGTCGGAATGAAAGAGGCATAGGCTCAGCGTCGAGAGGAATAAGAACAACGCCGGCTCCTCGCCGCGCGATGGCATTTAGATCCATCGAAGAAGAGGTCATTGGAGTACGACTCCTCAGTGAGGAAAGAGTAGCGATGAGTTCGTCGGGAAATGTGAAATTGGTAAATTGTTCCCGGGTAAAGGAGCTTCCATGCAAGTTGGTGCTGCGATGGTTTGTCCTTTGATTGATTTACGGTGGACAAACTCAAGGTCGAGGTCGGCGAGAAGCATGAGCCATCTGGCAATGCGTTGGTTCAGATGAGGTTTGGCATACATGTAATGGATGGGGTCTGTATTGGTGATGACGAAAGTCTTGTGATTTAGAAGGTAGTGTCGGAGTTTGGTGGCCACGAATGATAGGGCTAGGCATAACTTTTCTATATGTGTGTACCTAGTCTCATAGTCCACCAAAGTACGACTTATATAATAAACGGCTTGTTCGCGATTCTCAGAGTCACGATGTGCAAGCATGGCTCCTACAGCGTGGTCGGTGGCGGAAAGGTAAAGGTAGAAAGGGCGGTCGTCTTGGGGTGGGATAAGCACGGGTGGCTGCAAGAGATAGGATTTGAGAGCTTCGAAGGCTTGGTGACATTCTTCGCTCCATTGGAATGCAATATCCTTTTTAAGGAGGTGATGGAAAGGTTGACATCGATCTGAAAGTTGGGAGATGAAACGTCGGATAGATTGGAGCTTACCTTGTAAACTACGCAATTGTTTGAGATTTTTGGGTGGGGGCATTTCTAGGATAGCTTTGACTTTAGATGGATCGACCTCAATGCCACGCAAAGAGACGATAAAGCCAAGAAGTTTTCCCGAAAGAACACCAAAGACACATTTCTTTGGTTGAAGGCGGACAGAATATTGTAACAGGCGATCAAAAATAATGGTTAAAACATCGAGATGTTCACTACGATGTTTAGACTTGCCGAGAAGATCGTCGACATAATCTTGAGGATAGTGTGCATAATGTCATGAAAAATGTAGGTCATAGCCCGATAGTAGTAGCACCCGGCATTCTTAAGGCCAAATGGCATGACACGATAACAGAAGGTTCCCCAAGGAGTTATGAAGGTAGTTTTGTGTTGATCGGCAGGGGCAACCAAAATTTGGTTGTATCCTGAAAAGCCATCCATGAGAGAGAGCATCTCATGACCTGCAGATTAGATCAACAAGTTGGTCAATGCTAGGTAAGGAAGTCATCCTTAGGGCAAGCGAGGTTAAGATCCGGAAATCTGTGCATATCAGAAGTCCCCCTGTCGCTTTAGTGCAGTGCGATGTTAGAAATCCATTGAGGATAGTCGATAGGCAAGATGAAGGAAAGAGAAAGGAGTCGTTGGAGCTCCTCTTTGACCAAGAGAAGCAATGCGTGGATGCATTTTCTCAATTTTGTTTGATTGGTTTGGAATCGGGGTTTAGGGTGATGTTATGGACGGCGATGGTAGGATCAATTCTGGCATGTCGGCGTAAGACCATGCGAAAGCTTGGTTGCGAGCACGGAGAAAGGTAGTAAAGGCGGCTTGTTACGATGTGTTAAGGGATTGTCAATCTTCACAATGTGAGATCCTCCTCCGTGTGGATGTTGATTTCTATGGTAGATTCGTTCGGCATGGTTTGGGTTTGAGATGGTAAGGCTCGTTGAATATAAGAATCATCGCGCGAGGTAAGTGAGGATGGAGTCGTCATCGGCATTCAACAACATTAATCAAAGGTGAATCCTCTTGATCATGTGCGGATACGAGAAGGGGAAGAGAAGATGGGTCCTATTATCGCGTTGATAAGTGAGAGGACCTATGAAGATAGCATTTATGAAAAAAAAAAAAAAAAGTTAGGAGGGATGGATTCGGGGTCTATAGATTACGTGGGTGATGATGGCAAAGTGGGTGATGATGGTTTGGTAGGGCGGCGTCTTCTTCTTCGAGGATACGGTGACGGGAGGTGTCTCTGTGTAGGTGTTTCGGGAAAGCGAGACCACTGCGATCATTATGTTTACGGGTAGTCACGGGAATGAGTGTATGTCGGCCTTGTTCGTAAAGGCCAAAACCAAAGCCTTTCCACCACGGTGTGAGTCAAGAAGGTGAGGCGAAAGCGAGCGATTTGTCAAGTATTGAAAATCGGATTGGAAGGAACCACACCAAGAGGAGGTTCGGGGGTAATGGAGGATGCGTCAACACCCCCATACGTTAGGTTAGTGCGGCGATGGGGTGGTCGTAAGAGATTACCTCCCCCCACGCGTGCGGTCGTAGGTGGGATGTGCATGTAATTGTCCGTACTCCTGCGGGGTAGGGAAAGAACTAACGTTATATAGGCGGTACTCCCCCAGCGTAAGGTGCTGAAAAACATCTACTAAGGGGTCGGAGGTTGGAATGTTAGCTGCGGGAAGGGAAGTGGTTTTTGCGATGGTGGTTTCATCAGTTGAAGGCGTAGGCGCGGTTGAGGTGGATGGTTGAGGTACATTTGAAGAGGATGGTTGGGTTGAATGTATGGGTGTCTTGATTGGTATAAGCACATCGTTAGGGCGGTATAACATATTGCAGGTTTTAAAGGGGGGAGGGTCAGCTTTTACGGTGTAGGACTTCCCCTCGTACTCAAATTTTATGCATCTATGTAATGTTGAGGGAACGCATCCCATGGCTCGGATCGAGGGCGACCCAGCAATATATTATATTGGAACTCTCCCTCAAGACATAGAAGAGTTCGGGTAAAGTCGTGGTCTACCCGAATGTTGAGGATCACGGTGCCTAAGGTAGAAGTAATAGCGTCATTGAATGACCCATGACATGATGGGGTTGGCACACATGCAACTAGAAGGGATATTCATTTGTTGGAAGGCTTTTGAAGAGATGATGTTTAGGCTAGCGCCCCGTCAATCATAACCCGGCGTACTCGAATGTCTCGGACGTAGCGGAAATGAAAAAAGGCGAGGTCGGGGTCTTACATGCCAAAGTCAACAATTTCATCTTGAGAAACTTGCAGCGGCTTGTGTATAGAGAGAAGTGGATTGGGGTAGTGGGTTGTTTGGTGAGAGAAGCAACGTGATTGGGTGTTAGAATGGAGGCGGCAGGCGGGGTTTCATTAGGTAAAACCTCTATCCCTTGAAGGATCTCAACGAGAGCTTGTCGATGAGATTGAAGTCGAATGAGATCATACGAGTGTCATTTTACGGGTGATTGGTGAAGGCTGTTTAATCATATTTCGGTGGGCAATGCCATTAGAGGCGGGATAGGCGGGTCGCGAATGACCACTTTAGGTGGTGGTGCAATCGGGATGTTTGACGGAGAAGAAAGATGCGCGAGTGTGTTTTCTTTTGCTTTCCCATTGTTTTTACGCCTCGAGTAGCGACACTAATCATATTAATCTCGTAGACTGAGATGAGGAAGATGGTTGGGATAACTCATGGTCTTGAGAGGTGGGGTTGTAATAATGATAGATCTTGGTGAGGCGGGGACGAGATGGTATAGGAGAGGAATGGAAACTAAAGGTCTCTCCCTTCGTAAGTTGTCTTTCTTAATCTTTCTATCAGGGAGAGGTGGTGACGAAGGATGGTTTTAGAGCTTTGCATCCCTCCACATCATGTCTGGTGTGCGGTGATAAGCGCAGATTTTAGACTCATCGTAACCCATAGGTCGGGGTTTAGCGGGTCATAAGGTCTAAGTGGAGGTAGGGAAATGGTCGCATTCTCCAACATAGCAAGGATTTTGGCGTAAGATCCTTTGAGTGGGTCAAAATCGGAAGAGGATGAGGGTATTGGTTGTGCGGGTTTTGGTAATGTTTGGGCATGATTGGTTCGCACGGGTGGTGGTTTAGCCGAGGGGTGTTGATACGTGGTTTTCACTAAGCGTGATTTCTTTGGCGTAGAAGCTATGTTGGATGATGAGGCCACAGATGATGTGGTATCAGAAAACAACCACGGGGAAATAGGAGTGACCGAAAACAAATCTTTTGATGATGGAATTTGTTTAGGGTTGATAGGTGGACAGGATACGCGGAGTAGCGGTGTTCTTTATACACTGGAATTTACTGTATAGGTGCGGAAGGCGTAGGTTGTTTTGAAGAAAGCGCGGGAGGTATGATATATTGATGTAAGGTAGAGGATGGGGTCCCGATATGGAAGGTAGGTATGGCGATGATGGTTTTGATTGTGATAGGGGCACGGATTGAGTTTGTCTCTAGGTGGCGGGCGGATTTATTTTGGATAGATCGAGTCGCTTAGGCGGGTGCGTTAGGCCCAGGCATTGGTGAGGTCCCAGCGTAGGGGAAGATCTGGTTAAGTTGATGATAGAAGTGGACGGGGCATTTGGTAGAGGTGGGGGTGAAGGTGAGAACGGGGGCATTTTAAGCACGTAAACACTTCGGGTATATGGTGGAGACATCGGGATCAGTCATTTGCATTTGAGTAGAAAAAGGGGTACTCAAGCGTTCCCATAGGGAACTGTCATCTTACGTGGAATGGCAGTCTCAGTGTGATTTGTAATTTTTGTACGGAAGAAAGGTGGGTTGTAATTCCGAGTCAGCTGCGGGTGTGATACTGAGGAGGTAGATGAGGCCTTTGTATCAATAGATGTTAAGAGGTCACGGTCGTTGAAAAGATTTAGGCGATGAAGAACTAATAGGTAGGAGGGCGTGTTTGAGGGGTCCGTTATGTTTAAAGAATGTGGTGATGTCGGTGTAAGAAGATTTCTCGTCTAAGGATGTCAAAAGGAGTGGCGAGCCTCCTCTTGTGCAGCAAGAAGCGGTAGAAGGGACGTTTGGGAAATAGATAAATTAGATAACATCCGCTCAGTCTTGTAGGGATGTGGTGTAAGAAGACTCATCGATGAGAAGAGAAGTCAGGCGAGTTAACTCTTTTATGGGTAAAGGAATGATTTCACTTTGGCTTGATGGTGGTGAAGGAGGTTCGAGACTCTGTGTTGGTGGAGAAGGCTTGATTCAAAAAAATTTTTCAATAGAGGCTTTTGGTGAGAATCGAAAGCTGCATGGATCTCATGAACACTCTCCTCGGCTAAGATATCTTGGTTTACGTTCTTGTTGAATGAGTGATTCGGGAATGGCTTGTTGAAAATTTTCAGATTTCGGTTAGCGGGCGTTAGGATTATCGAGGTTATATCCCTGCATCAACCATTTCTGCACTATGTTTTTCAACATCTTGCGAGTTTTCATGACTATGTCCTTTTACGCGGTGAAAGTTACAAAAGTCATTTTCTTTGTACGGGGAAGGTATTGCGCGGGTGGAGTCAAACCCAGTGAGGTTTAACGAGGGGGCAAGGTGATAGCCCGGCTTTGAGCAATTTCTCCAGGATGACGCCATAAGTTTCTCCCAAGGGAGTGTAATTGGTGGGCTCGGCTTTGTACTTATAAGTGGTTTTCGGCGGAGTATTGGACGGTGTTTGAGATTTGACCATTACCGCGTGGACAGCTCCTTTTGATTTAGAAGAAGTGGACGCGTGAGGAGTGGTGGTGTTTGGCTTGTTGGTAGAATCAGGAGTTCGGAAATTGGGGTTTTGTTCTGTGACCGCAATTTCTCTTCTTTAAGGCTCGAATTTCTAGTTTAGAGCCATGGTAAAGGCCTCGTCGAATGTGCGGAAAGTTTGAATTTGGAGGGTAGGGGAGATGTGCTTAGCGCAGGCCCGCGTAAATAGTTCGATAAGTTCGGTTTGAGGCAAGGCATACGTAAGTTGGTTGATAAGGCCCCGCCATCGTCAGCGAAATCTGCGATAGATTCGTCTTCAAATTGTCGGATGGCATAGAAGTCGGTGATAGATACTTTCTTGGCAATGTTAATGGAGAAATGATCAAGAAAGATTGGGCTAGTTGGTTAAAAGAGAAGATCGAGTCTTTGGGTTAAAGCAACTTTGTACCACTCAAGCGAGTCTGATAAGGACATGGGAAAGGTGCGAGTATATGAGGCATCATCATGGGCAATCAAATAACAAGCATGTCTAAATGATCGCAAGTGTTGTTGAGGATCCTCTTTCTTAAAAGCGAGTAAATTTTGGCAACTCCCATTGAGGAGGATATGAATGAAGGGGACCAGAAGGGTGAATGGGCTCGACAAACTTGCTCGTATGTCAAGGCGCTACGACTTCCTGAAACAGAAGCCTCCAGGTTTTGCATTTTGTCCATCATTTGTTTGATGAAATCTGTGGTTGGATGAGATGATGGTGCGGTTGTGGTAAACGGAGGCAAGTTGGACCAAGGGCTTCCGCTGGACAATGGTGGGGCTAAGTGTTGATAAGGTATGGAGGATGAGTATGTTGGGTGCACGAGAATAGGGATGTCCCATATAGGGTGTTGAGGTTCTTTGGATACGTGTATGGGAATGAAAAGGTAGGCGGAGCTTGAGAAGGAAAGCTCGTGTGAATAGGTGGCGAGAGAGTAAGTCATGAATGGAGTGGTGCGAAAGAGATGAGGTAGGGGCGGTTGGTGGTAGCGATACGTGGGGTCAAGATTAACAAAGGAAAGCTAATCGGGAGTCGTATGAACCTCACGAAGCCGTCGGATTGGGAGGCGGGGCTAGAGATGCGGGAAGTAAGGCGGTGTTATCGGGAGGAGTGGGAGCTAAATGAGCAGCTATACTAATAGGCATGCCAATAAGGAGCTGACCATCAGGCGTACGGTCGGGGGCATGAGACAAATAGTATTATACAGCGCTGGGATTAGCATCCAGAAATTTGGCAAAGTCCTTGTCTCCTACAGGAATTTGGGGGATCTCACTGGTGTCCGTAGGGTTCCCTATAGAATGTGAAGGGGGTGATTCAGGCAAAGACACAGAGCGAGGCATGTGAAACCCATGGCGGCGGCTTGCTTCCAGTGATGACAACCATGGACAAGAACACACGGGAAAGTTTCAATCTATCAAGAACAAAAACAACCTCGAGAATGATGAATTTGGCAAGTTCTTTGGTTTGTCGGGGATGATGAAAGCGATGGCGATATCGGTTTACTAGCGGTGTCGGTCGCTGAAGCAAAGCGGCGTCGGTCCCTTAACCGATGCGGTGTCAAAAGTCTAGGATAAGAAGATATAAAAAGGCTGCTAATTTGATTTTTAGCAGCGTTGAGTATATTTATCAACTTATTGATCACGAGAAGACAAAAAGTATGACGAGAAAGCGAGAATTTGAAAACAAGCAAGATGCACACGCAAATCCAGAGACTAATCCTAGGGTTAATTTTAGTTATCGTGGGCTTATGCCTTTAGACGTAAGATGATGTCAGAATCCTAAACAACAAGACCTAGGGGAAATGTCAAGTTTGTTTTGGCTTATAAGGTTACCTCAATCGGGCGGAGGAATACCGCGGAAAAAGGGGATGTTTGAGCTGTTGTGTTAATTGTGAAGTGATTCGGTATGTGTTGTGCAGTGAAACTAAGGTTAATTTCTGTCAATACCGTGGATATCACCCCACGTGTACGACACATTACTTAATCTATGTTCACTAGAATTGAAGAACAACAAGCAGGAATGCAATGCATGTGTTTTAAACCCAAATCGAAAATTATGTTCGATGAAGCAAGAGAGATGACTTTCACTAATGCGAAACTAGGAAAGCAAGACAAATTCTTTACGAAATATATAACAAAAAAGCAACAGCAAATATGCTTCCTAAAATGAAAATAAGCAAGAGAAAGAAACCCAAAATGGGTCCCCTTAAGTCGTGCCAAAATGTTTCACTCGGAATGTTTAAACTCACGGGAATAGAGTTGCTCTATCCTTTCATTCCTTTTAGAAAGCAGAGATGAGGTTAGGGTTAGGAGGAATACTGTTGAATGTCGAGATGGTGTGCGCGTACAGAGAAAGATCGGGTTATTGCGGAGAACTCCTTTTTGTCTTGGAAGGACTACTGCTGAAATAAGAACACAAGACCACAAGATTTTGATTAAACAATAAATGAGAAGCGCCTTGGGCCGGGAAATATAAAACTTCCTTTGAAGGTGGTGAGTTCCCTGCTAATATGAATTAACACAAAAAAGCGCAAAATATCAATTAAATTGTTTCGTTGAAGTAGGTAGGGAAAGGCTGGTTTTGGTTTTGATCGGAGGAACCGATGCGATTCGATTCGATGCGATGCCGATCGATGCGATTCGATAACCGAAATCCGGTGGGTTCTAGGATCTTCTTGGTAGCTATGGTGTTTTGTAAGGCTGGTTTATGGATGATATTAGGAAATGGGATGATTAGAAAAAGAATATGGTTAGATCAATGACACGTTGGGTAGTAGATTGAGACGGATTTAGGAGGTGAAATTCACGAGAAGCATAAGAAATGTTATAACGAGAGGACATGCAAGATGTGACTTCTTGGTTTTGGCGAAGATGCAAGTTGATCTCCTCTGGTTGTAAACACTTGGTATTTCCACTCGTCTCTGCTCTGTAAGTGAAGATCTGGACTCTGTTCCTCGCTCCCATGATGCTCTCTGTTGATCAAAATCCTTGGTGATCTCCCAAAATGAAATTCCGATCCGTTGTTTTGGTTTGGGAGCCCATTTACGAGGAGGCCGATGGCGGTTGCGTAGTAGAGCGGCGGTCAGTAGAGGCCGGCATCGGTAAGGAAAAAGTAGGCTATTTTTAGTAAAATAGCCCACCTTCCTACTTTTCTCCCAGAGAGATCGGTTGCGGGCTTGGTCAAGTGGCTAGAAGGTCGGCTTTGGAGTGCGAGTAAGGAGGCATTAGTTATGGATGTGAGTCTAGACCAAGTCATGGGTCTTAATTAGGTTAGTTTAGGGTTAGGGCTAGGTCATGATGAGGTGGTGAAGTGAGGTGGCGGGTAAGGTGATGTGGATTTATCAATTATAAGGTAATTACTATTCCTACACCCAAATTTTAATACAAAAACCTCATGTGTCCACTTATTGTAGCTCTACTAAGAGAAAAAGACACATAAAAGGATTGGCTTGAAAACTCAGAATTTACTGAGGCTTGTGGACATGCCCCAATTTGATATTGATACTTCAATCCTTGATTACCTTCTCGCCTCTTACAACGAGAGTGATGGTAAATTTTCCGTTCTCCTCATGCATCTGAGACATCATCAAATTTATTTCTCAATTGAACCTAAGGATGTACATCGGTTAACGGAGTTTACCATGTGAAGATAAGACATTTATTACATTATAAAGGTTTTTGTTATAAATGAAGACAAAAAGTTTTTGGAGTCTCATTACAATGTATAGGTTGATGGTAAGTTTATTATTTTCAAATGATTTTTTTCTTAACATTACTGGACCACCCAAGGCTCTAACGTTTCTTCTCTGTTATTGCAGCTCCTCTTAATCGTTCATCAAGAGGCCTTCTTCTACAAGGTATTACAAACAAATTCTTTATTGTAGTTGTGTCACTTTTTTAGGCCAGGATTGTATTACAGGAAGATCTGCAGACATTCTCAGTATTGGGAAGTTCAATATTTATTGCGGACACTAGTAGGGAAACAATTCGATTGGTGTAGTTATTTGTCCAATAGAATAAAAATAGATATCTCCCATGCCCACAAAGCCAATCAATCTGATAAATCTAGGATTGTATTCTCTTATTGCAATTATATTCTTTCTTTTTATTATGAAGTGTACTACAAAATTCTACAAGATAAAATTCCAACTACAATCAATGATCAAATGATTGGTCTTACTCTCGAAGAACAACAGGTAAGTTGGTAACAGTTACTTTTGTTTACTTGTTATAAGGATTTCAAATTCAATATTTTTGGATAAAATAATAATTGTGAGATTTTATTTTCTTAGAGAAAAATTATAGCTGCAACATCTCATAAGGAGGCAATTGCTAGAGGAAAATCCCTCCAGAGGTCTATGTTGATTCTGACATGGATTCAATAGAATCAACACCAATAAGACCTCCTCGTCAAAAGTGACCTCGGGGGTTGATATGTGCATCATGTTTACCATCACATTTAACTTCAAGTATGAAGTTATCTTTTTTATAAATAACTAATTCAAACAATTAATATAGATTATGTATGTACTACTATATTTTAATATTTCTATTGTTCTTTTATACATTTATTGTATTAAAAACTACTGAGTTTGATGATGAAGATCAAACTCATTCCAGTTTGAAGATCGAAATGTCACGATTGTGTCTCCGTCTATGCAAGGTATATTGTAATGTATAATATTTAGCATGTTTTGTTTCCTTACAATTTTTAGCATTTACAAAGCACAACCGTAATATTCTAACAATTTGTTGTTTGCTTCATGTAGGTAATGTGGCTTCTGGGCATGCTTTGTTTGTAAGGAGGACACCAATACCTCCAACACATCCAGTCCAAATAAAAAGAATATCGTAGGAAAGAATATAAGGTTTCCTGTAGAGTTAGCGAGAATGTTCATCATGCTACCACAGAATTTCTTAGACTGTCACTAGGTGGTGTTTTAAGTGTAACAACCACACAAATTTTCAACAACATCGCCTTGACGAGGAGTATTTGGGCTTTGAAAGTGGCGATGCAGACAAGGGTAACTATTTTGACACCCACGATATGATTCAATCTACTCCACCTCAACCACAACAAAATGTGCATGTAATACATGGCAATGAATCTCCTCCTCCTCCTCCAAGAAATGCTCCACAAACAAATGATGAAAAGAAAAATTTTATATTAGAAAATATGATATCAGATAGTATGGGGGCAACAATTCAAGAGGTTGTAATGTATGATGTGGATTTGGTGCGGTCTTGGGAGAGGAGAGAATTTTTGATAAAAGAAATAAATACATGATACCATAATCACACTAAAAGGCATTCATTGTTCACTATCGTAGAGAGCTAATAGACATGGCAAGATGTTTTTCTAAACAAAGCTCAATCAGGGACTATTTTATATAGTAATGATTACAATGATGAAATTATAGACATAATTCTAAATAGGTTGGAGAATCTCAATGCCAAAGCATAGGCTTACTATGATAAATGGGCTAAAGACAAGACAAATGTCTTAATAACAAATGTTGAAAAAGAAAAAGTTGTGAGTGGGATTTTAGTTTTACATGCAAAATCCTAATATTATAAGCACTGCAATATATATTTTTATTTTATCTAATAGACTAAAAATTTAATATTTATGTTTTCCAAGAAAAATATGAAAATTTAAAGAAAGAAGTAGTTGTATTTGAAGCACATTTGAAGAATTCCTATAAAATCCTGAATTCATTTACACAGTTGAAGGAAAAAATCATTGTTATAAATAAACAAAATAATACATTGAGAAGGATAATAAAGGAGCATAAGATGGATCCAGAAGTCTTACTGAAGGAAAAGATAAACACATATGCAACACTTTTTTCTCGGAAGAGATGTAGCGAGGGAGGAGCTAAATATTCTAGAAAATATCAATACCATGAGCATGAGATCGTAGGCATGAGGAGTTATAACAGATAGCTCTGTACAAATGTAGCAGAATCCTCCACCTCTAATGCAAGAAAAAGAACAAGCTTCACCTACAACATAAAATAAGATATGTTAGTAAAGTTCACCATGTGACAGGTGTGTTGTCATAATTTTGACACTGGCGTAGGAATTAAAAGATAGTGGCCAAAAATTTTAATTTTTATTCCGTGTGGCAGACATAAGGACAACCATGATTTTGAATCATAGGTAGAAAAGAGGACGACCTCATAATGTCTCCTTATATGACAGAACTTGTCCAGAAGCTTTGATATGTTATGACATTCCCCTTTTTGGAATTGTATTGGCTGACAATGCTTTATGAATTTGTAATTTTCTTCATAAAGTAATCCACCATATAAGATATCGATTTCGAAAGAACTTTGGAAAATAGAATTGTACAATGTTACTATATGTTGTTAATACAAACTATGTTTCTTTTTTATTGTTTACGTAAATGTTGCTTAAATTTACTTGATTTTGTTTCTTTAAAATATTTACATTTATGATTTGTTGCAGATGTAAAATAAATCAATTAACAGATATAAAAGACAAATGTGTACTTATTTCATTCGAATTTGAAAACCAAATATAAAACACAAATGGGATAATTGAAACATATAATGACATTGTTCCAATGGCAAAGTTGTAATCTCTGTATGAAATAAATCAATACTTATTACATAACATTATTGTAATGAAATCTATGTGAATTGGAATAGTCCTAGAGAAACACTTTCATTTGTGTCTTGGAAATCAACTGTAGCATGATATGTGGATGTGTCTCAATCCCCCGGGTCAGGAAGAATATTACTAACTCCTCTTCTTTCTACTAGTGAATTCCACAATGCCAGTTCTCTATCATAAGGAAAAGACTCCACTGAGTAACGTGATATGTAAAATCTGAGACAAATTTCTAGATTCCTATCCAATCTATTTCGAACTTTGGACTTTAAAAATGATAGTGCACTGAAAACCCTCTCATCTTCCACTGAACCTAGAATCATTGTTTGGTAGAGCTCATACAACTTAATATACTCGCTCAAATATTCACTTAGAATACTATTGGAACATATATCCTTCCAAATCCTTTTCATGGCACTGTAATCCTGTGGGTTTTGTAGAAGTTGAACTTGTCGTATCATAGTATTAGCAAAATCCATTGACTATGAACTAAGTAGTTTTCTTTTCAAAATACCTTCTAAAGAAACTCCATTTATCTCTTCAGTCTTAGAGAAATGATCAGTTAGATCACCCATGTTTTTGATAAATAAAGGACTGATAGATGTATATGGTTTTCCACCTGACAAATTCCAAAACTACGGATTTACAACTCCCATTGCTTCAAGTATTTTATCATTTTTGAATCTTTCTGGATATCTTTAGCTAACGATTCAAAGATCTTTCTCAACTTATTCCTAGTTTCCATTAATACTTGCATCATATAAATTTCGTGTCACTCGTACTTCTTCTATTTCTGAGTTAGCCATATCAACTCTTTTTTGGAACATATGAAGTGGAATCTCTCTTCCATGTGTTGTTATACATAGATGATCATGTATATTGTACTTTAAGAAGCACCTAGAATTTTTCAAATCTATCAATGCATTCCAGTTTTCAAAAGAAGTACCCGAAAACTTCCATCAGAAATATATAAACTTTCTAGACTCCAGAAAACATGTCTTCTGAGTCTTATGAAGTCTGTAATGTAGAAAGACCAATCTTGTGCATGCTTCGTTAAAATATTAAGCTCCCTTAACATGGGCAAAATACCACATACTGTGAGTAAAGTTTCTATGTTAGTTAGACGACATAATAGATCTTTAGCTTTATCTACATCCTTGCAGTATTTAAACATAAATCCTATCAGTGAAGGATATTCATCAAATATTCTACAGGAAGGTTCATACATAGATATCCATTTGGTATCTACATCTTTGAGAAGTTTTTCCCTCTATCAGTCCAATAGAATTTTTTGAAATTCTAAAAATCTCTTTGCACTTCTAGAATAATAGACATGCAGATCACGTATCAATTCCTCCACTTTAGCTACATTTTCAAATGTGCTCACAATTTTGTAGGCGAGATTCATTCTATGAGCCATGTAGTGGACAACAACCATATACGAGTAATAATTGATCGAAGTCTAAAACATAGACCATTTCCATTTAGATTTGACACCACCAATTTATATATATTTTGAATTGCAATTCTCAGTCATTTTATGAATTGCTAAGAGGTGCAGAGTCCTTATTTCATTACCAAATGTGTAAACATGAATACATATCCTTGAATTATTATCAACTCGATTTGAATACATAGTTTCAAATCCTCCTTTTCTACCATAGATAGAAATTTTGCAATCTCCTAGCCACTAGTATCTGACCAATGAGATTGAGGAACGTTCTGTAGACCAATAACTTGATACAAAATTTTATTTTATCGAAATCGACATCAGTCTTCCCTTTTTCATTATATGAAATATGATAGCAAACCGAATACCCTTTACTTATATTTCTTCCTCCATATCTTTGCTCAATTTGGCTACTATGGTCCCACCTTTTTCATTTATATATTTGATATGTTTTTGTTCCTTTTCATACTCTTATGCATATTTGACATGTAGACAATCTTTTACATCTTTCCATTTATGTGTTCTGACTATGTTGCCATCCTTTAGATTTTGGGAATGTATATTTTCCCACAAAGTGCTTTTCAATTGTGTCTAGTTTGAGCTGCATCATGTGCTCCTTCCCTTATTTCCAACCACATATTTTTCATCGACATTGTGTTGGAACAACATTACAATTTTCAGTGTACATAGGTTCAATAAAAGGATATTTTGCAACCCATTCAAACTGGAATTTTCTTCCAATTGTCTAGTTTGCCCTCTTTCTTCTGACATATTTTATTTTTTTCTTGGGATTTAACTTTTGCATCTGAGTTGTCAGCAGGAATATTTTGATTCTCATGTCTCCTTTTCCTAGAAATAGAACTTAGAGTAGAAGCTTCCTCTATTGGTGTACTTTGAGAATTCGATGAATTTTCTTATACTTCTAAGTCATCAAGGGATGAAATGTTTTCCTCAACATATAATGGATCATTGATATCTTTAAATTGATTATTCTGTGAAGGTATTTCTAAAACATCTGCATATAATTCTATAAAATTGTTACTTATATAGTATTAATTTTATCTATAGTTAAATTTTTACAGAGTACAAAGAGTTCCAAGAACAATATGATAAACATAATTATTAAATTCTGTAAGATTAAATAACCAGTAAATAGCACGTGCCACATACCGATATTTTTAGCTGATGCAAAAATGAATTCATTTTTTGTGATTTTCCAAAATAGCCAAGCAAAGTATTTGCACCCTTTTTTGAACTAGCTAAATTTGTAATCTTCTTGCCTTGATTTCTAGTATCCATGACTGCTTATTGCTTAGGCCCTTAGGGGTGGCTCTTATGTTCAAAGGCTCTGAGAATGGATGGTTTAAGGTTAAACGGTATTGGTTGGATGGTAAAAGGTTGGATGATAAAGGGTTGGATGACTAAGTCACTAAGTGGTTTGATGGCTCATGACTGAGGTGTTGGATTCCTAAGTTATTGGACAACTTAAGCCTTAGGGATCAAACAACTTAGGGTTGGAGGAATAAGGGGTTAGACGGCTCAGGGTTGGACGGATAACAATTGGACAGCTAGGGGTTGGATTGGACATAAAAGGGTTGGATGGATAGGTGTTGGATGGATAGACGTTGGATGGATTAGAGTTGGATGATTAGAGTTGGATGGCTCAGGGTTGGACGGATCAAAGTTGGATGGATTAGAGTTAGACGGATTAGTTTTGAACAGATTAGTGTTGGGTGGATCGAATTTGGATGGCTAAGAGGTTGGACGACTCATATTTTAGAGTTAGATGGGTTAGGGTTGGACGACTCAGAGTTAGATGGCTTGTGGTTAGACGACTCAGATTTATGTGTTGGTAGCTGCAGATTTTGAATTTTCTTATGTTTACTTTAGCAAATATGCACACGATATGATTTGAAATTGTGGCGAATTACATTCATAAGCTCTTATATATGTGTAAAATCTAGGTGAAACGAATAGTATAAGGGACATGTCGGTCAAATTTTTTTAGTGAATAAGTCACCATGAACCACATAATATTTGCCAATTCAAATTTCCATAATCCTCGATTTTCATGAGTTTACAAAAATTCTCCACTAAAATTTTCCCTGTCATTTCTCCATAATCATCATACATCATGAATAAAAGCTAAGCTATGAACATGGAAACTAAGCTCCATCTCACATCATCATATCTCCATAATAAATCCGGTGTAACAATCATGTCGCTCCCTTTCTTCACTC
The DNA here is from genome assembly GCA_018340775.1 of Taxus wallichiana var. yunnanensis. Taxonomy (NCBI): domain Eukaryota; kingdom Viridiplantae; phylum Streptophyta; class Pinopsida; order Cupressales; family Taxaceae; genus Taxus; species Taxus wallichiana. The sequence continues at coordinate 168,745,400 of CM031237.1, forward strand.
TTCACCAAAATCATAAATTTTAATCAAAAAATCAAATATTCACAAAATCATAAAAATTTGCAAACACATGAAAATATTTCAACAACTCAACACAATCTTGATAAAATCAAACTTTTAACTACTACCCTAGTGATCGTTCTAATCTTACGACTATCACGATACATCATCTTCCCTTTGCATGCTAATATTTCTGTTTGGGGAAAGTCCAATAAATTATTTTTCCTTCGTGATATAACTTCACTTGGGGAAATCTTGGTTCTCATTCCTTCCCCTACATTTCATAAGTTTAATGCTTGAGGGAAATGATCCTTTTTAACTCTCATATCAATTTTTAATACAAATGTAACAAGAGTGTCATTAGGATTATCTTATATTACTTTGCTCTTCAATCTAATAATATTTCCTTACATTTTAAAGATATTTCTTGGGGATATTTGCATCTGTTTAATCATCATTGTAGCATGTATTAGGGGCATAGATAATTGTCTTCTTTTCAAATTTGTGTTACATTTTTTATCTTAATTTTTATACCAATTACACGTATTTCGTTATCATCTAGGATTCCTTATAAACATGGTGTATACTTATACGATGTATACTGGGTTTGTTTTCCTCTTTTATCTTTTCTTTTTTGTGTGTGTTTTTGTTGATGTGCATAATAATTTAAACATCATGATTATTTCATAATCATGGTGACAAATCCATTGTGCAACAAAAAATAAGGTTTCTCTAACTTTGACTCTATAAATGATGCTCATGCTACGAGAACAATCCCTTCCATCCTCCTTCAACATCCTTGTCTTATTTTTATCAAACAACTGTCCACCGATTTGTTACGTCACCCACCCATTTGAGGGGACATTCCCTTAGCATTCTACTCATTGGGGCATCCAAATGCTTCATTGAGGCATATCAAGTAAGCCCACCATGCTTCCTTTCCTTCCGCTCACTAATTTACATGTGTCTACTATCTTTAAAATGTTATTACTTCATAATAAAAATTTAAAGACGGGAAATGTAGACACCCCAAAACTACATGCTTACTCCCAACTTCTCTTGAGTTATAATTGATCTGCTTATCCTTTATAATTGATTAATTAAATTAATTAATTCATGCTTTAATTCTATCATACCCTTTGGAATTGATTAAATTAATTCCTAAACCTTTAGCTAACTTAATTAAACATTTATTTAATTAAATGGTTAATTATTTACTCCACTTCATAGCTAATTAAATTAGTTATTAAATTGGAAAATAAATATATTTTCCTATTTGGACTCCACTTCACTATCCTAGACCACTCCACTCCCACTCCACTTCTAGAATCCTACAAAGGTGGGGCAATAAAATTTCATGTACAACCACTTTCTCGGATGAAATCTTACTACCAACCAAATAATCATTGCCCCTTCAAATCTACAACTACACAGACCAAATCCACTTGCTATTTCAGGAAATGCATTCATGATCCTAGAACTCATTCAAACTATGATCCACTTTTTGGTCCTTTCCTCTTGTTATAAAAAACATGCAATAATCTTCACAATAATGGTTGGAGAATATTGGGAAAGGCTAAAATCTGCATATTGCAAGCTTCCCTGTGTCCAAATTATGCTCGTAGCATTGTCACTTCCACATTCGGAGATCAATTGAAGAGCACCCACAATCCAATTGTTTACAAGATTCTACAAGTTTAAACACTTCCACAATCTTATCCGAGGTTTGCAAAATAAAATTTGAGGGAAATATGTTGTTATTTTCTTATCTTCTATTCTCGCTAAATTTTTCATTGGTCACATAAATAAATAAAAGACAATTATATTCTCATATTGTAAACTTTGCATCATGATCATACTAAATCACAATTTTACAGAAATCACTATACATGTAAAGAATAAAAATATCCTATAAAATCATCACGAAGGATGATAAATATTCCTTCAATGGAGAGAATTAATTGTAGTAGAGACTCAAAATGTAACAAATACAATTTTTAATATATGGTTACTGCAAATCTAATTTACAAATATCGGGTAGGTGATGGGACCCAAACTTATACAAAGCACCATTTTTTCATATAGCAATAAAAATACTTATATATCTCCCATGGTTTTGTGAAGAGTGTTTTTGGAGAAGACTTATCAATTTCTCCATTAAACAAAATAATATAACTTTCCCATAAATAAATTGGAATTAGATAATTAAATACTTATTTATCTCAATTATATCCACCCCTACTAACTACAGAAGTGATATTATCAAAAATTAATTAATTTTTTCTTAGAAGTATTACACGATTAAATAATTTGATGCTACATCAAAAACGGGTAACAATATGAACAAAATCATATGAACTCAAAATATGTCATTTTTATTTATACAAGTATTATAATACTTTTTTATTTTTATGTGTGAATTTTACATCATCATTTAATAATATCAATAAATTAATTATTATTGAATCTTATGGTAAATTTTAATGCTAAGTTATAACAATAACAAGAAATAAGGGCAATATTCAGGTTCATGTGCCCCTAGTTTCGGAACCAACCGCCTAGTTTTTCTAAAGCTTGATCTCCCCTTGGAACCACATAAATTTATTTCGATAGTCTTTAGATTTTTTATCATGTAGAAGGAAGGGTTATAGTATTCAAAAATATTACTATTATTATTAGTAATCCTGAAGGAAATAATCTACCTTTCACCTTTTCTTATCACCCACATCTCAACTACCTTTGAAACATGAAGCATTTTTCTCAAACGGCTCTATAAGGTATATAATGAATCTAACGAAATTGTTATACAAATGGAGTCCCTACTCTAAGCTTACGGTTTCTTCCAGATGACACAATCATTCAACACACATGAAAACATAGGTTCCCAATGGCACATTAGTCAACATGGGATTCCTGATAGGAAATTTTCATGCATATTCAAGACTTGTAGGCTGATGTCATTAGAGGAGAGTTGTTGATCGACATTCTACATGGAACCCTACAACATGGCCTCTCTCGAAAAATCCCATGCCCTTACCGAGACTATATCTATTTAAAATGGAGGAGAACTCTCTCTAACACTTGAATGAGTAGCCATGCTTTTCATAATGGTCCTAGATCCGTAACATTCTACTTTGCTCCATCTCGAAGTATTTATGTAGCTGTTTGTACTTTTCATGATACAAAGAGAAATATTTTTATCAATTCTTACTCCATCCTTACCAAGCATTGAAAATGTTTCACCAAATTCAATTACTAAGCTCCCAGCCTCATTAGTCCATATCCTACCCATAGTTGGACTAGTATATGTATAAAATGTGTTTGTTAAAAGGCCTTGAAATTTTTACAAAAATGAAGCCTTGGTATGCATGCATGATATATATAAATGTTTAGTAGATAATTTCCATATGTTTGTCCAAATGACTAAACAAAATGTATTCTCATGGAAAATCATAATTGTAGTTTATGGAGGGCATGGGTAATGTGATTATTCATTTGAAGACATTTTGATCATTCACATGAAGACATATATATAGGATTCATGTGATCTTATCACGACTAAACAAAATGTCTTCTCATGGGTAAAGATTCATGTGATTATTAATTTGAGTGATCGTGCATTTGGTTGAATAACAATCATGTTTAGGTCCATAAATTCAAAATATGATTCTTTCCCTCCATTCCAAAAATGTTGGTTTTAGCCAATTTGTAAAATTTCAATACCGACTAGGCTACTATATAGTTTTGGACCGACATGTTGTGAATTAATTATTTTAATTCCATCATCGTCATATGAACAAATACACCCCTTTGGTCATAATTTAAAGTCATAAAAACCTTTAAAGACAATATATAAACAAGTAAATCATTTCCCATTTAAGGGACCGGAACTTTATGAACTCCTCATGCAAAATTAAACACTAAAGGCACCTAAAGCTCCTTAAAATGAAATAACTCATGCAAATCCATTAGGAAACACTCTATACTGATTTGAGGTCTTTTTCAAGGTTTAGGAATCCCTATTATCATCATATAAGCAAGAACATTGACCCTTCCCAAGCATTTAAAAACATGAAACTCAAGAAAGGCATTTTCAAAGCACAATTACACTACACTAGATATCACATGATAGGAGTATGATGTGTAGTTTGATACATCTTCGAGTAGTGCATATATCGGTGATACACGGGGTGCCCACAACCTAACTAAATTTGTTTTGTAATAATTCATTCTTGCACTACAAGGGTTTGAGGTTTTGAACAAATTTTACAGAGCCATTTTGAAGGTATAGACACCTTAATCTAGCTAGGAAATTTTAACACTAAAATTATACTTCTTATCCCATTTTCTATCATTCTTTTATGATAAATGTCTTTCTCACTAATTATCTAACATTGCTCTCCATCTTGGTCAAGTAATGACACTTCATTAATTAACTAGTCTCATCCTTTATTCTAGATGCAAATTAACATTGCTTTGTTCTATAATTAATTAATTAATTGACCAACATTGATTAATTAACCCCCTAAATGTGAATTTACCCTCTCACCGGGTCATTCCCCTTTCAAATCCTTGAGAATCTATCAATTTCTTTCTAATTTCCTTTTACAAGCCAAATTTCGTCTATTAATCAATTCTAATTGATTAATTTAAATCACACCCAACTCGGTTGAGTTGCAAGTTCTAATTAACCATCCCGAATCATACTTAACCCCTTCTAAGTATATTTATCACTTTCTAATCCATAAATTTATTTTTATCCCACATTCATGAGGATGAAAGTTTCTCCAATCTAGAAAACTATATAAAGAACCCTACCCCCTCCCTTCTAAGTTTACACCTTTACACCATGTCCTTGTAAGACATTTGCATATGATAAGAGAATTTCTTAATTGGAAGGCTTATTGATCTAGAAAACTCACCCCTTTTTCTACTTGGCAAGAGTAGTAAGAGAAGAACCAAAAATGACAATTAAGCCATATTGGTGAGATCTCTTCCTCTTCCTTAGAGAAATCCTTTGATCGCACGTGGCTATGTATGGCTCGCTAAAGGAAGTATCTACAATCTAAAGCCCATAAAAACATCAAAATGATGGCTTGCATTTCATGTTTTTAATGTTAGATGCATTAGTTTAAGCTTTTCCCTTTTAATGACTTTATCTTGATGTTTATGTTGAACTAGCTTAGTTATTGAATCTACTTGGTGTTAGGTTCTAGTAATTATCTTAGATTGTTTATCATTTATAAATATGGCATGCCCAGTGGGACCCCTTTTGTCTCACATGGATTTTTTTATTTTGAGTTTCTTTTTACATATTAACCCTCTCTTTTTGCATATTTTGAATTAACTAATGTTTCTTAAACATTTTGTGTTGAGTTTGTACATGTTAAGTGTCTCTTGCAGGTAAGAAGGAGGTAAAGTCCTACAAAATTTGGAGCTTATCATCCAAAGCCCTAGCTTTTAAATATTTTTGGAGATTTTCTCCATGTTTTTAAAGAAGAACAAACTATCTATGCTAGCATTAACCCTATCTTCGCTGACATTAAAATTTATTACATTTGTGTTAATGTTCACATGTTAGAATTTAAATTCACGTGTTAGCATCAATTGTGCCTACCTCTATGTTTGAATTCATGTGCTACCATTCTCTTTGTTTTGAGTTATTTTTTGTTGTCTATTTGTGCGCAAAGATTTCACGCACTACCGTTCTCCTTGCAAAGGTTTTCATCTTCCCGCACACACTAGCTCTTTTGTTCATGCGCTACGGTAGCCTTTGCATGCATCTACACATTCTATCTTCCAATGCATTTTTACGTGTTTGCACTAGCAATTTGCTTCACGCACTAGAATTCAAACTACATGCTGCTAGCGTTCGTGTTAATTTTGGCTCGATTTTAGAGATTTCCAAAATTTTTTTTTTCTCTATTGTTTTTACATTTTTATAACTTCTAACTTGTAATTTTTTTATTAAAAATAAGTTTTTGGAGTTAAAGACTTAAAGTGCTTTGATTGAATTTTTATTTTTCCATTTCATCAAGTGGGGTCAAACGTCACGTATGCTCTTCTCTTGCACTTTCAAGGGATCTTGAGAATAAAAATGACTTTTTCCCTCATTCTAACACTTTGGTTTACATAGATTAACTTTTCATTTAAAAAGCCGAGGTTGGAGGAGTTCAAGTTGCTATTTTGTTTCTGATAGTGTGCTACTTTTTTGTTGTTTTATTGCAGTTATGTCCATGTATTGCTCTTTATTAGTAGCTTCTCTTTTGACTACTGTTAGACTTATTATAATATCCGAATTCATATCTTATTTTTTTGCTTTTTCATGTTGATGTCGATCATTTGTTGATCCTTTTTTGTAACAGGGTATAGTCCCTTCAAAACTATTTTCCTTTAATAAAAAAACTTTTCATTTAAAAAATCAATTTTTGAAGGAATTTACTTGTTTTTAGTTACATTTTTCCCATTTCTACTTAGTTAAATTCAATGTCGTGTATGTTCTTCTTTTGCATTTTTGAGAAATATTGATGATAAAAATGACCGCGGTCCTCTTTTGCATGGAAAAAATACTAATCATTTGTAATTAGGACCAAAATCACTTGTTGAAGATGAAATTTGAAACAAAACTAACTACATTATGTGCAGGTTGTTAATGGTATGAAAAACCACATTAAAATCAAGATAAAAACACACCATTCACTCACACTATATTTTCAAGGGTGATTGAGAAGGTTATTTCCAAATTTCTCTAACTGTGGGAAGTATCTTGGCATAAGCCATAAAAATCATTATGAGGATTACCATAGGAACCCCAAAGTAGTCAACACATTGAGAGAATTGGTTGACAAAACAGGAAGTGCCCCACCACCTACTTGACTAGAAAAACCCATGAGGAGTACTAATTTTTTTCCATATAAGGCCTCTTTCATTAATTTTATTGTGGGGTAATGGTCATTATCTAGGATTTATTCTAGAAAAGCATACCTCTCTTAGACAATTTATTAGTGAGTGTTGAGAATAAAATCCTAGGGAGCCATTTGGCATTGGGGCCAACTTTACCATATCCATATTCATGTTTCAAATAGCCATTACAAAGAAAAACTTCCTCGAGTCATAACTTTATTTTTTGAACAAGGACAGATTCCATTGAAGTTGTGCCTTGTATATTTCATCACGAATCATACTTAGCCAAAATTCCTCGAAGTTGAAACCTTTTTGTTCAAACAAGGTGAAACTTTGCTGAAGTTACGCCAAGTACTTTTCATCACTACTCATAAAATCTCTTGTTTTTTTTCTTTGCATTATTAGTCAAAATAGAGCAACTTGAAGTGCTACCATTATTGTATCCAACACTTTTGCACCCACTTAAAAATTATTTCCTTAAAATTAGGATTTTTTAAAGTGTTGAAAGTGCATTTGTGCATGTTTATATTTTGTTGGTATTCATAAACCAACATTGGGACATTTCACCCCTAGGATAGTTTCCTCTCGTGGTCGTTACGTTGCTCGTATTATACCAATCCATTTTCAATACTTACATCTTGTTTCCTTAAACTTGATCTAGGTATTGACATTGTATTGTTACGTTGCTCACATTATATTGACCCATTTTTGGTACTTAGACCTTGTTTTCCTAAAAACTTGATTTGAATCTTGAAGGTGCATTGTTACGCTACTTATATTATACCAATACCTTTTTGATACTTACATTTTGTTTCCTTGAACTTGATCTAAGTATTGACATTGTATTGTTACATTTCTCTCTTTATAACAATCACCTTTTATAATTAAACCTTGTTTTTGTATAAAATTGGTTTAGTGTTGATAGTGTGTTGTTACATTTTCCACGTTAGCATTGATCTCTCTAGATATTCCTTGTTATATATCCCATACACTTAGAGATTTATCTCTTTGGCATCGTTATGCTGCCCATTTAATTTAGGATTCCTTATGACATTTGCACACATTCAAAAATCTTTGTAAAATGATTTATGAGTCATGACACCTCAAACTTGGGAATGTCAAAGAAAATGTGCTTCCAATCCCCTTAGAAATCCTATGTTTTTGTCTTCTGAGGTAGAACAAGACCCTTTTGACCATAGTGCTAGTGAGTGGGAGATACCTAAAAATCCCTTTATAGACACCTCTGCTCATATAGACAACTATTTATTTCAAAATAAGGGCTAAGTCTTATTGTGTCTTGTTGAGTTAAGGGATAAATTACGCTCTTATTTTGATCCTAATTTCCTTTCTCACATGATCGGAACAAAAAGTGTAAAATTTCTCCCACCTCTTAGGACTAATGAGGAAATTTCAAATCGTGAACATGCCTCCACATCTGTTCATCCTAAAGGTCATGAGGAGGACATAGATATGTATCCAACTATAACCCATCATTATATACCATTTTTTAGGATGAATCAATTTAGTTAAGAAGAGGATGAAGTCCCCTTACACGAGGAAGTAGAGCACAAGAATCACAATGAGGACACCACTATGCAATGAAAAGTGGAAGCCTGTAGTTAGAAATGTAAAATTTATCTTCTCATGTCCATCAACACTACTAGGGCTCTTAGGACTGAAAATACTAAAGTCACATATGCCGAGAGCTATACTAAAAACCGTGGTGGTGAAGCCTCAAAATCTAACCACACATATATACCTGCCACACCATCGTGTGGCCAAATTTTCGACCAAGAATGGAAGTATATGAATCACACCCTCATTGGTTTGCGAAAAAAGTAATCAAGGGAATCATAAGTAATATCAATTCAAAGAGTTGTGTCCTTATGATCAATAAATGTTGTGTACTCCTTTCCCACCAAGATTTGATTTCCCTAAATTTGAAAAATATAGGGGCAAAGGTGATCCTCATGACCACGTCAAAGAATTCTTCATGGCTTTCCAAGAAGTAACATATAATGATAATTACCTCATTTGTTTATTTCTTAGGAGTCTTAGAGTTCGGGAACTTGAATGGTTTCTCCATCTCCCTAAAGGGTCCATCACTACCTTTTTAGATTTAGATGATAATTTTTTCACCACTTTTCATTTAACATGGAAAGTGATGTCACTATGATTGACCTTTGTAATGCCAAAGAAAGGAATAATGAGAAATTTGTTGGTTTCTTACAATGATGTCACTATGGTTGCTCTATCCCGAGAAAAATAGCTTGTCAACATCTTTGTACCGAACTTAGACCCTCGAGATAGCCTTACACTTGCAAATGCATTATATCGACACATTTGAATAGGTCATAGAAAAAGGTAGTCAAATTGAAAAATCCTTACTTGTTAAAGGGGTTCTAAAACCCTTTCAAAGAGAAAAATGAGGCTTGAAACCTATAGAAAAAGATAAATTCTTTAACAAGAACAATTTTTTTGTAGGAGATGGAATCACCGATTCCGAAATATATAAATGGTTCAAATCACTCGACACTTAAAACTAACATGTACACCATTTAAATCTGGTCAAACGTAGAGATTACATTCCACTCACGGAATCACTATCAACTATCCTAGAGTAACTAGATTCAGCTAGTATGGTCACATTTCCCATAACAAAACCTTTTTCTAATAACACACCTAATCCATCATGGTACAAAGACCATGAATATATTTTTCATATTATCGCGTAAAAGGGCATGCTATGGATAGATGTATACATCTTAAAAACTTCATTCAAGATAACCTAGATTAAGGAAAAATCTAGCTTAATGTCCCAAAGTCCTCTAAAACTTCTAACAAATAGTTGGGAATTTACAAGGAACCATTCCCCAAGCATAAAAGTATAGAAAAAATCCATATCAAGGTTAGTCTTCTCAAGGAAAGAGTACCAACCATTTTTTTGGTAAAAATTCCAAAACCTTAAACTCTCTTATTAGATATGTCCATCCCATTAACACCCACATACATACCATCAGCATCAAATCATTGGAGTATATCATTACAACACAACACACTCATCTTATTGTCCCAGGACCCCCTCTATCTACTCCTCATTAAACAACTTGAGAATACAACCATCAATATTTCTATCTTGGACCTTCTCAAGATATCTATTATTCATAAGGATATCCTCTATAAGGCATGTTGGTTGCTCAAACATCCACCCACACCTCGAACTTAGAAGGGACGAGGTGTTTGAGACCAAAATGGAACCATCCCCAAGTTTTGGGACCTTGCGCGCTTGGGATGGATCTTTGGAGAAGGCCGGTTCCTCTATCTATTTCTACTACTACTGCTACTCCTAGTGCTAGAAGGGAAAACTAAGCTAATAATGCCAAGGGACCAGGATAGAAGGATGACATGAAAGGAAACTACACTAAAAGGTGATAGCACTAGAAAATAGGGATGAACACTATTTTTTCTGAGTGAGAATTAAAGGAGATGTGTGAAAGGAGGCTAGACACGTGTAGCACAGCTAAACACATATTCACCAGATCATTCTCATTAAACATAACCAAATAAGGAAGCTGTAAGGGAAATGGAATAGCACAACGAACACAAAAAATAAAATAAAAGGCAAGAAGAAGGAATGCAAGCATGTTAGGATAGAGAATAGTCACAAAACGATGATTCTATTACTTCAAGAAAAGCAAAGAGCTGTTATAATGATGAAGGAGGCCGATATCCACATGCAAGAGCCAAATGTAGAGGCCTGCAACTAAAAATATAGAGAGTATGGAGTCCTTATCAAAATGCGTAAGGATCCAAAGTGTCCAACATAACAAATGAGTCTATCTCTTACATTTATAGATGAATCCATGGAGGAAGAAGGGAAGAAGGAGGGAAAATCTGAATTTGAAATACAACCACCAACAAGAAGCATTCAATACCTATAAATCTACCTGGAGATCTATGAAATATACTTCCCCAATCCTATTTGGCATGTTGAAGAAGAAAGGAGGGTGGATCATATCAAATTAGGTGGTTGGAGCAATCATATCTACTCATCAATGTTCAGAAAGACATTTTCCCATTTCTCACCTACCAAATCTGCTAAGAATTTGAATTTGAATTTCTAGCACTATAGTTGATGTTAGCAACTTTTGACAAGTCCAGAACACTTTGGTTTGAGCTCTGTAGAAAAATATATACGGCTGTCAAGATATGTCGAGTTGTTAGCGTCGCAAAAAAACATGGCACACGTGGATTGGCTGAAATTATGGCCAAATGTGTAAATATTTGTCATTTTTTCCATGTGTCGCTTATTGATTTGTTATAAGGATTTGGCATCTTGTTGGTGTGCTTGGACTAGTTGTGCATGACACACTCAAGTATGTCAAAAGATGACTGGCATAAAGGGGCACAAAGGAGGGCATGCGGGAAAGGACATAGAAGAATGAGGTGCGGGAAGAACATAGAAGGAAGGCACACAAGGATGCGCATGGGGAAAAATGAGGCAAACTAGTGAGGAAAGAACACATGATTAAGGCACAAATATTACAAAGTGATGGGTGTGGTGCATAAGATGGCCATGGACTTAGCTGATTGAAGCAATTTTGAGATGCACGAAGGGTGAAGAAGTTGCTTAGGAAGAAATTGAAAGCGCAAAAGGTGGGCACAAGAGAGGAATGGAACAAAGAAGAAGTAAAATGGAAGGAGAGAATAGAAAGCACATAAGGGCACTCGAGGAAGGAAAGGGCTACACAGGGAAAATGTGACCAAGGGAATATGCCAACTAAAATTGAGTGTGTGCAGACCTTCAATCGAGAGCCGAGGGCCAAAATGTGTATACAAGTTACCCAAATAACTAGGAGAGTTATTTGGATAATAGTTTTGGTGACTTTCGGGGCCATCTACCTGTTAGATGAAGAAGATCAAGTAGCTTGGAGCATCCATTGGGCATGGAGTCTACTTATGTAATCATGAAACTGCCCCTGTAGTCACTTGAAAGGTCATTTCTTGAATCTCATTTTGAATCTTGCAACTTATGAAAGAAGTTCGCATTCTTGAAGTAATGTGTGTGTGCATGCAAGAAGCATGCGAAAAGAAGGAACTATGTACAAACAAACAAAGTGCGTGCAACACACTTAGAGGAATTGAAAATAATCTAATATATATATACATACATATAGAATGATTTAGAAAAATTAATGGAATGGTTTGAGATAGATCCCATTTATTGGGATTTGCAACACACCTCCATCAAGATGAGTCAACTCGAAAGAGTTAGCCTCCTTGTAGGAATTGATGATGTATGGGCCACTCCAAAGTGCATCAAACATTGAATGACACCCTGGTTTAGCTCTTTCAGCATCCCATTTTAAAACCAAGTCCCCTACCTTGAAATTTTGAGGCTTATCCTTTCTTTCAAACCATTTCTTTATTTATTATTGATGTTTTTCTAGCTTGATCATGGCAGAGTTCCTTAGTTCTTCAAGATCAACCAACTTTTCCATTTTGATTTCTCTTTGGTCCGTACCTTCAAATTCTAGTTGTTGGGAAAGCACTAATGAATTCAAATCTAATGTCAAAGGAAGGGTAGCCTCCTTACTAGTGAGAAGTTTATAAGGAAAAGTTCCTATAGACTATTTGTCTATAATTCTATCTTCCTAAGAGCACGCACGAGACCTTTGTATGCCATTTTATTTGGCTTATATTCATTATGCGCTTCATGATTCTGATCATGTTCTTATTTTTGACTCTACCAAACTGTTGCTGAGGGTAATAGTTGGAAGAGGTTTTCAGATAAATGCCCAGATTTAGAGCCCAATAAGTGATTTTAGTCCCAAGGAAATATTTTGCATTATCAGAGATAATGGTTTGAGGAATGCCAAACCTTGTGACTATACCTTCGAGAAAGTCAAGGATGACTAACTCGGTTGATTCCTTGAGTGCGATAGCTTCTGTCCATTTGGTGAAGTAATCTATAGCTGTCAACACCCACTTATGTCTAGTGCTTGAAGGAGGATTGATCATGCCTATGAAGTTGAGACCCCATTGTGCAAAAGGCTGATCCACTTGGATTGGTCAGAGGGGAAGCACTGCCAATCTTTTCTTTCCTATGAAGAAAGTGCATTCTTTGCATTTTGTGACCCACTTGTGTGCATCTGCAAACATGGTAGGCCAGAAGATACCTGTCATTATTATCTTCATTGTTGTAGTTTTGGAGAGAAGTGTCCACCAGAGAATCCATCATGAAATTCTTATAACAATTTTTCAGTTCGCGTTCTAATGATACACCTCAACAACACGCCATCAAGATTCTTCTTGAAAAGAATTCCATCAATCAAAACATAGGGGATAGATTGTAACCTCAAATTTTTTATCTTTGCTTTGTTTAAACTAGGAGCGTATGCACCCTTGGAAAGGAATGTGATCATGTCCTTAATCAATTCATGCATGTCAAGGTCTGTATATTACTCAATTTCGTGTATGAGAAGGTCCTCATCCAAAAATAATGAAGCCTCAGGTTCATTTTGTGCATCCTCAACAATCTACCTATAGAGCGCACTACCTCTTACCAACTTTGTGGCCTTAATAGTCACATCATATTCCATGATTTTGGTCACCCATCATGTTCTTTTCTCACTAATTTCTTCTCCCATGATGAAGTCTCTAACAAAAGAGTGGGAGACTAACACCTTGATATGATTGGTGGTGAGCATACTCTTGAATTTTTTGAGCGCACGTATGATGGAAAAGACTTGCTTCTCCATGTGACTATACTTTAGTTCATAATCCCTCAGTGTCTGGCTGAAGAAATCCATTTGTCATTCCAGCTCTTATTCATTTTCTTGTGTTAGGACAACAACAATACTCACATCAATGCCATAAGCATAAAGGATGAAATCCTTTGAGTAATCCAGATTGATGAGTGTTGGCATGCAAGAAATTTCTTACTTGATCTTGTTGAATATTTCTCTTCCTTCTGTTGTCCATCTAAATTTTATGTCCTTTTTGAGCATCAGGGTGATGGGCCGAACTAGTCTTGCAAAGTTAGGGATAAAATGTCTAACAAAATTGATCTTTCCAAGGAAGGATTGTAGGGCCTTTTTGTGCGATGACGGGGAAAGAGTGAAGATAGCTGAATGGTCTTAGGATCAATTGTGATGCCATCCTTTGAAACCACATAGCCTAAGAGCTTTCCCTGCGCCAAGTAAAATTGTAGTTCTTTGGGTTAAAAGATACCCCAAACTCTTTGCATCTCTCAAATACTTTCTCTAGGTGCGCTATATGATCTCGCATTTTCTTTGAGAAGAATGTTTTGTCATCGAGGTAAACCAATATGAACTCATTGATGTAACCTTTGAAGGCAATATCCATGGCACACTAAAATGTGATGCCCATGTTTGACAGACCAAAGGGAATTTTTTGATATGCATATGTTCCCCATTTGGTTGTAAATGTTGTTTTGAATTGATCCTCTTCCTTGACTAGGATCTAGTTGAAACTTGAGTACCCATATAAAATGGAGAATATTTGCACACCAGCCATAGTTTGTAGAATCTTATCCATTGAAGGAAAATGATAATGATCCTTTAGAGATTACTTATTTAAATCTTTGAAATCAACAAAGATTTTTATTTTGCCATTCTTCTTGCGCACTAGAACCAGATTTGTAACCCAAGTAGAGTATTTGATGGGAAAATGATTTTTTCCTCAATGAGTTTGGATAATTCCTTTCTCATGAGGGGCTCTATCTTTGGATTGATTGGTCACTGCTTCTATCTGATGGGCTTGATACTAGGATCAAGGTCAATGGAGTGTTGAGAAACACTTGGATCAAAACCTTTGAGGTCTTCATACTCCCATGAGAAGATATCACTGTATTTTGACATAGAGATATGAAGGCCTATTTTTCTTCATGTGCAAAAGTCCTACTAAGCAGTAACTCTTTCTCGTGTGCAAAAGTGATGGGGAGAAGTCTTATTTTGCAACATGTATGTACCTTTCTTCACCCTTAAACTCATCATCAGGACTAAGGTGACCAGCCCTTTAGGCAACTTGTTTTTCTTCATTTTGTATCTCTTGGTCACCATAGTTGTCATGCAATTCAACTTGCATGATTGATGACAACTCGATTCATTTTGGATAAACTGGATGATTTTTACATCACTGTTAAACACTTTCTAGTTGTTGTTGTTGTCTGGAATGGATGGTTTGATCACCATCTTAATGTGCTGAGTGTTTCCTTTGACAAAGTCCTTAGTAGGAGAGAAGGCGTGAACCGAGCGTGACCATCTCGGTCCGCTTCTTTGTTAATTTTTTGTGGCACCACCTACATATTCAAAGCATCAAATCTCTCAAGGAGGTCCCAAAATCTATGTTTATAAGCTTTGAGAAGCTTATTATTTGTCTAGCATTTTTGGTAACCTAGTGGATAACCAATTCTATGTCCCAAAAGATTTGCAGCACCTTAATTTTATTCTTCTCAGTAATGAGCAAGCCATGCACCAACACTTCATACTCTACCACATTTTTGGAGCATGTGAACTACAACTTGTGTGAATAATAATTTCTCATCCTTAGGGGAAATGAGAACCACTCCTTCTCCCGTGCCATTTCTGCTTCTAGATCCATCAAAGTACAACTTCCATAGACCAGGTTCAACTTTGTCTTTCTTGAGCACACGCGGCAACATAGCTTCTTCTTCAAGAATGCAATACGTACCAAGCCCAATTCATAAGCTTCTAAATCTTCAGCATATGGATCAAACTTATGGTTCCTTTTCACCCATTCATCAAGTACTAGGTCAGGAATAGAGGGTGGAAGAGACTACTCTTTAGGAACTAAAGATTTTTCTTCAATTAAACAATTATCTTGGAGAGGGGATGGGACATATGACTCTACATGATAGGAAAATATAGGCTCAGCTTGTATGGTAAACTGGGTACTATACCTTGTCTTGAGTAAAAAATGATACTAATCAGAAGACAAGTAACCACCCAGTTTAGCAGTAAAGTCTCTTGATAGACATAGGGAAAACAAAGGAGGTAGGTCAATAATTGACACATCTTGAGTTATGGTTAGGCTTGGGCATACATGGAGGGTTAACTCAAGATCCTTGATGACTCCTAAGGTGGTGATAGTTGAGCCATCAAGTTGTAGGAATCCTTTAGACAAAGGGCTATATTTTAGACCTAAGACATCAGCTATTTTCTTAGGCATAATAGAAGTACTAGCACCTGAGTCAATCATGCAATTATGCACTAGGTGTTTGCCTATGATCAAGGACATATAGAAGGGTGGGGTTTTAACAAATTTACTTACTTGTTTCTCCTCTTCTTAGTAGACATTGATAGAATTACGTGGCTTTCTGCACAACTAGATCAATGCGTGAAAGTTGTGCGAGAGCTTCATGCAACAGATTCCGCTAAGATGGGATGGTCATGGCATCCCACATTATGAAATTTATGCTTTTCTTCTTCATTTGGTCCATAATGCCAAATGGAAGGCCCCCCATCTTATGCATTTGGGGAACAACATCTTTTTTTGACTGTTCAGGCCCAAAAACCTAGAATTTAGCTAAAGCTGAGGCTTAACATACCAAAGGAGGGTCGCGCACTGCTTCAGAAGGAGCTTTGCATGGGGATTCTTATGTAGGGACTTGAGGACTCTTGTAATTGGATGCCTTGGATGCATCTTTCTACTTCTAAGGATTTTCTTGGGTTGTTGGGGTGTAACCTATGCTGAATCTAACATACTCTACTTGTATCTTGTGTTGTCTCGTAACTTGGGCGTGTGGTTTGTTTGTATCTTCTACTGACTTGGTTGATTTTAAAGAACTCCTTAGCACTAGAGAACATCAATCTCTTCTCTAGATGAGATTTTGGTCTTCCTTGGTTATGTGCTTTAGGGGCACTTGTCAAAGTCTCATAGGATGAAGCATTCTTGATACTATAGGATTGACCACGCGCAAAATTCGCATAGTGATATTGACTATGAGGTATGTTGCGAGGAAGCACCATTTTGAATCTTGTACCAAATTTTTCTTAACTAGAATGAGCACCGAATTACACTGGGTGTTGGAAGAGAAGGTGTGGGAGAGATAACTTACAAGGAAGATGTGCATTGGGATACCATCTATCATTTCTGGCGATTAGGCGCGTATCTTTCATTTCCATACTAATTTTTGAAGGCTGATCACTTTGGCCATGCACCTGATTAGAATTGCCTCTATATGCTTGTGTGTATTGCTTTTCTAAGGATATGACTTTATTTGATAAATTTCTAATCGGGGCCTTCAATTCTTCATCTTCCTTCTCTACCGCGCTAGAGAGTAGGATGTTGAGAAGCTGGTTGTGTTATTTGCTTAGGGATAGGAATAGGGGCCATGTAATTTGGGGTGCTTGTGAAATTTCTAGAACAAGGGCACATGTGGTCTAGGATATATATTTCCCTTTGAATAAAAATATTTTCTGCCCTTACTACAATACTATAAGTAGTTGGTAAAGTCCTACCTCCCATGGTTTGGATCATAACTGAAATATTGCTATTGAGCACCATTAGATAATCTGAGAAAACCATGGTAGGTTGTAGTTTTTACCACAAGAGGGATTCTGTCCCAATTCTTCTAAAATATGATGTTGAAATCAGTCATCTACTTGTTGGGTGTGCTATTTTTTATTATTAGTTTCTCCACCAGAGATAGGTGATCTAACTATTCTTCAAAGTAATTACAAAGATCTGTTCCCATCTCATCCGAGGTGGTGATAGATCCAAGCTTCGTGCATTGGTACCATTGAAGTGATTTACCTATGAAAGAGGTTGCAAGAAGCCCGAATTCCACATCATCATGTGTGATCAAATAGAGTGAACACACATTTGCTATATCCTAGATATGCTCTTGAGGGGTGACTTGATTCTCTCCAATAAATTATGGAATACTCTTGAGCACACCACTTGGCATATCATGTTGCATAGCCAGCAACAAGGGACTCCCTCCACCAAATTTTGCAAAGTTTCTCAATGGATGAGGTTACTGATGCACCATTTCAAGGCACACGGGTTGTCTATTTTGAGGAGGAGATGAATGGGTGTGGCACACAGAAGATGGAGATGCACGCGTAGAATTTCTAGAGAGAACTCTTCTCAAAGACAACTGGAAGTACTCGGAAGAATCTTCAGCCATTGCACTTCATCTTGTGTGCACTCTTCTCATGAAAGGTGCTTAGGACTACAAAAATAGAGATCTTAGAATGTTGGGATTCATTAGATTTGTTGAAATGAGCCTCAAATGCTGAAATACTAAGTCCACATTCCGAACTTAGAGATATCAAATTTGAGCTTTCAATGCTTCTCCCACTTGGGTGTGCTGAAAGCTGTTGATTTCTCAAATGTGCACTGCATGTTGGATCTTGGAAGGTCCGAGGTGTTTAAGACTACAATGGAACCATCCCTAAGTTGTGATACCTTATGTTCTTGAGACATATATCTAGAGGAATCTGGTTCCTCTATCTATATATCTGCTCATTTGCTCACGCTACTCCTAGTGTTGGAAGGAAAACTAAGCTAGTAATACCAAGGGACCATAGATATAAGGATGACATAAAAGGAAACTACATTAAAATGTGATAGCACTAGAAAAGAGGGATGAACACTATATTTTTCGAGCAAGAATGAAAGGAGATATGTGAAAGGAGGCTAGGCATGAGTAGCATTAAACACATATTCACCACATCGTTCTCGTTGAACACAACCAAATAAGGAAGCTGTAAGGGCGTGAAATGCCACAACCAACACAAAACATAAAATAAAGGCAAGAAGAAGAAATGAAAACATGTTAGGATTGAGAATAGTCATAAAATGATGATTCTATTACTTCTATAAATGCACAACATGGATAATTTTAGTGGTGAATATTTGTAATATGGTGAATATTACATTTTTGAAAAATTTGAAAATGTGAATTTTTGGCGTGGGTCAGTGACCTATTTGCCTAAAAATTATAGTTTAATTTTTTTTAGGGTCGGCTTTGCCTACCCTTGAAACTATCCCCTATATAATCCTATATTATTCACCAAGTAGAACACTACTAGCTCACTCATACCACCTAGGGGCATATGTATTATCAAGTACAATAAACATACGATAGGAGGGTGGAGGCTACGAGATGATTACAAGAGGGTGGAGGCTACATGCACGCGTGATAGAGAGTCTGTTGACGCATGATAGGAGAGTTTTTGACACACAAAAGGAGTGCGGAGAAAGTAGATGCGCAATAGAGAGTTTGTTGAAGCATGACACGAAGATTTTGTTGTCACACGATCAGAGGGCGAAGGTTGCGAGATGCGTAACAAAATATTTGTTGTCATGCTTCAACAAGGTTGTTGACATGCATCAACAAACCTCACCGATGCACATCAACAAGTGTCAATGAACCTTGTTGATGCGCGTCAACAAAATTATTGGCGCACATCGGTGAGATTCATTGACACAAGTAGTGAGGTTCATTGGCGTGCATCAAAAAGGTTGTTGACACGTGTCAACGAGGTTCATTGATGCGTGTCAATGAAATTCATCGCGTGCATCAACAAACTTGTTGATTTGTGACAGAGAGTTTGTTGACATGCAACAAAGAGATTTTATTGTCATGTGATTAGAGAGGCGAGGCTGTAGACACGTGATAGAAGATTTCTTTGTCACGCATCGATAACCTTGTTGATGTGCATCAACAAGGTTGTTAACGCTAGGGTTCATTTTAAGAGACCTCTTAGAAATCAGAGGTGGAAAATACCTCACGAATATCCTCGGAACTAGTTTCACGGGAAGGTGAATTTTTTGGGGGTCCGACAAAAAAATTCACTTGATTTTTAAGTTGTGTGACGAAGGTTGCGAGACACGCAACAGGATATTTTTTTCGTGCATCTGTAGCCTCCACCCTCTAATTACATGACAACAAA
Source organism: Taxus wallichiana var. yunnanensis (assembly GCA_018340775.1). Classification (NCBI taxonomy): domain Eukaryota; kingdom Viridiplantae; phylum Streptophyta; class Pinopsida; order Cupressales; family Taxaceae; genus Taxus; species Taxus wallichiana. The sequence goes on from CM031237.1 coordinate 168,765,247, forward strand.
ATCTTCATGTTACACGTTAACAAACTCTCTGTTACACGTTAACAAGGTTGTTGATGTGCATCAACGAACCTCAGCGATGTGCGTTAATGAACATCATCGACATGCATCAACAACCTTGTTGATATGCGTTAACAAACCTGGCGACACGTGTCAATAATATTGTTGACATGCATCAACAAGGTTTGTTGGCGACGCACGTCAAAACCTTGTTGACATGTGTTAGTGAGTTTTTTTGATGCATGTCAACAACCTTGTTGACGCCTTGACAATAAATCTTTTGTCGCACGTCTACTGAGCCTCTACCCTCCGATTGCATGACAATAAAATATTCATGTTTTCCCCACTCCTTTCATGTGTAAACAAATTCTCTATCACGCGTCTATAAAGCTTCGTTCTTACAGTCACGTGTGTTTTTAGCCTCGCCCTCCTATCGTGTGTTTACTGTACTTGATAATACATATGCCCCCAGGTGGTATGAGTGAGCTAGTAGTGTTCTACATGGTAAATAATCTAGGATTATATAGGGGATAGTTTTAAGGGTAGGTGAAGCCAACCCCTAAAAAAATTTAAACTGTAATTTTTAGGTGAACAGGTCATTGATCCACGCCAAAAAATTTGCCTTTTCAAATTTTTCAAAAATGGAATATTCACCATATTACAAATATTCACCACTAAAATTATCCCTGGTTGATGTGTGACAACAAATCTCCTGTCGCGTGTCTACATCCTTTTGTCACACCACTTAAAAATCGGGAAAAAAATTTTTGTTGGACCCCAAAAAAATTTACCTTCTTGTGAAACCAATTAGAGGATATTCACCAAGTATTTTCCACCTCACGATTTCTAATAGGTCTCTTAAAATGAACCACGATGCATAGAGTATTACAATGATGAAGGAGGCCGATATCCATATACTGAGAGCCAGATGTAGAAGTCTCCAACTCAAAATATAGAAATTATGGAGTCATTAGAAAAATTCATAAGGATCTAGAGTGTCCAACATAACAAATGAGTCTATCTCTTACATTTATAGATGAATCCATGGAGGAAGAAGGGAGGAGGAAAACCTGAATTTGAAATACAACCACCAACAATAAGCATTCAATGCCTACAAATCCACTTGGAGATATATGAAATATGCTTCCCCAATCTTGTTTGGCATGTTGAAGAAGAAAGGAGGGCAGATCATATCAAATTAGGTGGTTGGAGCAATCAGATCTGCTCATCAATTCTCAGAAAGATGTTTTCCCATTTATCACCTACCAAATCGACAAGAATTTGAATTTGAATTTCTAGCACTGTAGCTGATGTCAATAGCTTTCTGAAAATTCTAGGCACGTCTTGGTCTCGAGCTCTATAGGAAAAGATATGGCTATGAGAAGATGTCAGAGTCATCAACAAACACAAATCAAATGGTGCACGTGGATTGGTAGAAATGATTGCCAACTGTGTAAATATTTGTTATTTCTACCATGTGTCACTCGTTGATTTGTTACAATGATTTGGTGCCATGTTGGCATGCTTGGACTGGTTGCACGTGGCACACTCAAGTATGTCAGAAGATGACCTAGCACAAAGGGGCATAAAGGAGGGACGGGGAACACGCACGAAAGAATGAGGCACGGGAAGAAGAAAAAGGAAGCCGTGTAAGGATGCGGGTGGGGAAAAAATGAGGAAAATTGTGAGCAGAGAACTCATAGTGAATGTGCAACTATTACAAAGTGATGGGCGCAATGCAAGAGAGGGTTAGGGACTTAGCTAATTGAAACAATTTTGAAACACGCGTAAGGTGAAAAATATTCTTAGCATAATTTGAAGGTGAAGAAGGTGGGCACGAGGGAGGAATGGAACAAAGAAGAAAGAAAATGGAAGGATATAATAGAAAATTTGCAAGGGCACCCGAGGAAGGAAAAGGGAACACATGGAAATTGTGAACAAGGGAATGTGCCAACTTAAATTGAGTGCGCGCAGCTTTCAATGAGGAGCTGAGGGCCAAAATGTGTATACAAGTTACCCGAATAACTAGGAGAGTTATTTGGATAAAAAATCCCTTTAGGAGTCAAGATTTCATTTTGGCATTGACACTTCACTCTTCCAAGCCTTGGTTGCACAAATCACTCCATCTGAACATATTATTTTTATCGAAAACAAGATTCCATCGATAATTAAACACACAATTTACCCCTATATATAGAAGTGATCATTACTCATAACAAGATCTTGTGGACAATGGATATAGTCTTAACATATACATAGTACAACTTGTGAAATATTTGGTACACATTATAAACAAGATAGATCCTGATGTGATCACTATCAAGGCATATGATAATGTAGAGTGACAAGTTGTCTGGAACCATTACTCTGCCTATGGAAGTTGGGCCTATCACGGGACATGAGATCTCATATCATTGAATTAGATATTCCTTATAATATTATCCTCAACCTCCCATGGATCCATGTCATGCAATTCATTCCATGTACTTTCCATCATTGTATTAAGTTCCATTACCAAGGAAAAAAACTTTCCATTCTTGGTGACCCCCAACCATTGGCTCATCGTAGAGCACAAAGTTATTATCGGGTTGCCTATGAATGTCCTTCCTCTGATTTATTCATTGACTTAAAATCAAAATCCCTCACTTTTTGCATACATCCATATACAATTCAACCACATGCGGGTGATAATTCCACCTCCATATCCCCATTCATTACATGGGAAATTAAAATCCGTCATACCTGTGGTGGAGAATATGACTTACAATAAGCCCTTCTTGTGTCTAATCTTCCATTATCTCCTAAAAAACATTATAGGCCAGACTTTGACCATAAAAATATCAAATCCCTAGAACTCTCAAAAAATTTACCAATGGTGTTCTGTTATACGATGAAAGATTGGGAATTACTTCCACATACCAATATCCTAACTAACATATGGCCTCTTGCTATCAATCCCCTAAATATGTCATTCCTAACAAGATGATGTATGTCATGGGATACCAAGGATATGGATGCAACATCAATGAACAAGGCCTATGGGAACCTCTTCTAATGCATGAGAAGATGGAAAGATACGAAATAGGTATTCAACCTTAGGGGTTCCTTTTACAAATTTTAATGTCACCTCTTATGAATGTGAAGATATTTCTTCCGGTTACGATAGTGAAACAAAGTCCATTTGTAGTCTTTCTTAAGACCTTGCTTTCAAAAAAATTGTTTCGTGATATGGCTATTTTAATCTTATCCCCATCTATCCCTGAAATAAACCTTATACATTCATACCTCATAGATTGGGACCAAAATTGACATATATTAATCGATTTTTTCAGAATGAGGAAGCTATTGGAGAATTCATGGGGCTTCATAATAATATTCATGTCGGAGATCATAAGAAAGGTTTCTCTATTAACCTTGATACCTATTCCTAATTTGGAGAGGACGATGATTTTTTTAGTCAACAAAGAGAAAATGAGGTTTAAATACCTTCTAGCAATCTAAAAAATAAGAAATCAAATTCCTTAGTGAAAACCTCTTTAAGACACTTGCAAATAAGAAGTATGAAAAATTTAGAATGAATAATCTTGAAGACCATCATGTTGGTGAGAATCTCTAAGAGACATAAATAGAAGAATAGATCAAACTCTCTCCGGATCCTACACGTATGGAAGATGGTTCTAAATTATTAGTTAAGGAGACTATTAACGTCAACCTTGGTACAGAAGAGGAGCCTAAAATCATCAAACTTGGGGCTTCACTTTCAACACAAGAGTAGAAAGCCTTTATTGTACTCCTTAGAGAAAATTTTGACCCATTTTCTAGGTCTTATGTAGACATACTAGGATTATATCCTTCTTTAGTAGTGCACAATATGGTTATGCATGAATCTATAAAACCTATCAAACAAAAGTTAAGAAAGATGCATCCACACATTTCTCTTTTAGTCAAAGAGGAGCTAGAGAAATTATTAGTTTTTGTTTTATCCGGCCTATCAAATATTCGGTGTGGATCCTCAATATAGTCCATGTTCACCGAAAACCCATAGGCATCATGATTTTCATAGATTTTAGGAACATTAACAAGGCATTTCCTAAAGATGACTTTCCTCTTCCAAACATCGATATGATATTTTATTCTAGTACTTTTCATGAAATGTTATCCCTCATGGATGGATTCTTGGGCTATAATCAAATAAAGATTGCGGAAGAGGACCAACACAAAACTTCTTTCACTACCCCTTAGGGTACATTTTGTTATCAAGTCATGACATGTGGCCTCAAGAATGCATGTGCTACATATTGACAGGATATTATTTTCATCTTCCAATACATGTTACATGATATTATGGAGGATTATGTTAATGATATCCTCGGAAAATATAATACTAGAGAAGAGCATCCAGAAATCCTACATCATATCTTTGAATGATTAAGGGATTATAAGGTCAAAATCAATCTAAATAAGTGTGTATTTAGTTTGATTTTAGGAAATTTATCGAGGCTTCATAGTTTCTAGAAGAGGAATTGAAGTGGACCTGGCAAAGGTCACTACTATTACAAAAATTCCTCCTCCTAAGAATCTCAAAATGTTTTACAACTTGCATAGTAAGATTCAAACCATCCATGATTCATCACTCAACATGCGAGATAAATGTCATTCCTTCACTCATCTTCTTAAGAAAGATGTTTATTTTCACTAGGGACTTGATTTCCAACAAGCATTTTCCTTACTCAAGTATTATTTTGTTAACCTTCTTGTTATTATACCGCCTACCCTAGGAGAACCACTCATGCTATATATATCTATTACTCAATCTACTATTGGTACACTCTTATCTCAATATAATTTAAACCACAAGGAGATATCCATATATTACCTTAGTCGCACATTGATCTCTTATGAGCTCAATTATCCACAAATTGAAAAAGCTTTCTTAGCTATTATTTTTTCCTTTCAAAACCTCACCATTACCTTTTGAATACTAAAACCAAACTTATATCTAAAGTTAACCCACTAGAGTACCTTTTATCTAAACCTTTTCTTACCAAGAGGATGGCCAATTAGATCATCTTTCTTAGTGAATTTGATATTGAGTATGTCAATAAGAAAGTATTTAAAGGAAAAGTTTTTTTGATTAATGAGCTGAAGATCCTCTAACAAGAATGAAACCACTAAGTCTGGATCTTCCAGATGCTTCCATTTTATATATTGAAGAATCTTCCACTTGGAAAATATACTTCAATGGGTCATTCACATTTAATGGCTCAAGGGAGGCATTGTTCTTATCAACCCCACAGGTGATCTTATCCCTTAATATTTTAGACTTGGATTCCCATGTACCAATAATATTGTTGAGTATGAAGCTCTCATTGTAGGATTGAAAGTTGCTATAAGATGGAATATTGAATAAGTTAAGGTTATAGGAAAATATTAGTTGATCATCAAACATGTTAATGATGAGTATAAGGTCAAAGATGAGAATCAAATTCCCTATAAATGGATGGTAGACACCCTCCAAGAATAATTTTTGAAACACCTTTGAAAAGATCCCCGAGAGAATAGAACCATTCATCGGATGTTATGGATACCATTGGATCTTTGCTACGATTATCTCTGGATACTAGGGACTTTTAGTTCCTTATTGATCATCTAATAATACTAGCTTATGACATGTTTGCATCATGTTTTGTATGTAAAGTTTTTGATCCTTTTCTTCCTGAGTACGTTGATCTTTTCAACTACTTACAAGACAACACCTTCCCACCGACATCTCCCATTCCCAAAAATGAACCCTTATCCAATGAATAGTTTGTTATAATTTACTTGGGGGCACTCTATATCATTGAGACTACAATGGGACTCTATTACGTTGTCAATTATGAGGAGGCTATCCATGTAATCAAATAGGTATGTGAAGGCATCTATGATGCTCACACTAGCTGCGTGGTTCTCAAAGAAAATTTTGTGCATCGAGATACTATTGACCTACTATGGAGACATATTGTTATCAGTATGTAAATAAATGTCTACTATGTCAAAAACATGGTAATCTCATATATGCTCCATCACAATATTTGTATCCTATTACTATACCTTGGACATTTTCAAAATGGGTACTTCTTTTGATGGCCATAAGCACATTATCACTGCCACTAAATACTTTACCAAATGGGTGGAGGTTTTTCCTCTCACATATGTTACTAGTGTTCACATATCTAAGTTCATCATGAATCATATAATTTTCTTAATATGACATCCCTTCTTCCATTGTATCGATAATGGAAAATCATTAAAAACAAACAAGTGAAGGTATTGTACCAACACTTTCAAATTATCTAGAAGTGGCCTACCCCTTATTACCCTCGAAGGTAATGGGAAATTTGGTGCCTCTAATAAAACTCTCATTCGGATCATGGAGAAAATGGTTGGTAAAAATGGCCAAAATTTACATATTCAAATTAGTCTTGCCCTCTTGGTGTACGAGAACCTCTATTCACACACCTACATGTGCAACCCCTATTCCCTTTTATTTGGCATTGAGGAAATTATACCCCTAGAGATAAAGCTTCCTTCTTTCTAGATATCTAAAAACATTCAAAAACTCAAAAATAAAAAAACATTAAAAACAATAAAAATTCAAAAAACATTCAGAAAAATAAAAAACCCTAAACATTCACAATCACAAAATCCAAAAACAATGAAAAAATCAAACACACTACAAATTGGAAACTATACTACAAAAATATCTTACTTCAAGTACTTGTTTGTTCTAGCGCACGACATGTGGATCATCTTGATCTACCTTCATTAACAAAGATGGTTTTATTTCTATGTTTGTCTTCCTTACAGATATCATTACTCGGGGTAGTTTCTTAGTGCACATTGCTTTTCATAGGACTTGTTTGTACTATTTCTATTTTCTTGAATGTATCCTTGCTCGCAGAATCATTTTAAGCCATGTTATATAAATCTAACATTTGGGAACTAAAGTTGGATAAAAAAACATTTGTACAAATTTCTTACACATTTCTTGTTTAGTTTTATATGTATCTACTTGTTTATTAGTTGGTATTCTTGTTTACTTTCTCACACTTCATTACTTTATGTATTATTCTTTCATTAATTTTTTTAGCATGGAACAAAAAACTATATTATGAATTTTCATGTCATTTTAAACTTTCATTGTGTGTTTATATGAAATAAATAGCTAATTTCGTGCCGATGGTGTGTCAACTACGTCGTGATATTCCCATTCTCCATCTATCTTATCTTCCAGTCCATTTGAATTTATACATATCCTTTTCTTCCTCCCCACCATCCCTTGTTTTTTCCACATGAAGATCCCCCAACCTTGGGATCTGCTTTCTAATCAATCAATTTAAACAATGGCCAACCAAGCCAAGTTCAAATCCCTTCGGTCACTATGACTCCTTTTCTTCTAAAAGATATATTAAGAAAAACATACCTTCTAATCAACAACAATGACCACATGAACTTACAAACAAAATATTTCATGTTGGTATTCTCGCATGGAGCGATAATCACATCTCCTCCATATATTCATATTTGGTATATCATCGTCTATCCCACCACTGTAATGGGATTCTCCGCCACTTTTTCTTTTGTGTTCTTCTTTTCAAGCATCGATCGACCTTTTCTATCACCCCATCGATACTCGAGGGGGCATCCTCCATCCTAATAATTTTCGTTAACCCTTACAAAATTTAATTTTTTACAATTTTCTACTATATTTTAAGTGGCATAGCTCGTGCTACACCACATCAAAGAGGGGAAAATGTAGACACCTAAATCTAGATACAGTTTTAACACTAAAATTGCACTTCTTATCCTATTTTCTATCATTTGGTTATAATTAGTGTCTTTCTCGCTAATTAGCTAACATTCCTCTCTATCTTAGTCAATTAATGACACTTCGTTAATTAACTATTCTCCCCCTTCATTCTGGATACAAATTAACATTACTTTATTAGTTATAATCCTATTCTAATTAATTAATTAATTGACCAATATTGACTAATTAGCCCCTAAACATGAATTTACCCTCCCATTGGGTCATTCCCCCTTTCTAATCCTTAAAAATCAATCAACTTCTCTCCAATTGGTTTTTACATGCCCGACTTGGTATATTACAAAAATCTAATTGATTAATTTAAATCACACCTAACTCACTTGAGTTGCAAGTCTAATTAACCTTCCCTAATCATACTTAACCCCTTCTAACTCTATTTATCACTTTCTAATCCATAAAGTTCTTTTTATCCCACATTCATGAGGATGAAAGTTTCTCCAATTTGGAAAACTATATAAACCTATCCTCTCCTTATAAGTTTACACCTTTACACCATGTCCTTGTAATAAATTTGCATGTGATAAGATAATTTCTCAATTGGAAGGCTTGTTGAAATACAAAACTCACCCCTTTTTCTACTTGGAAAGAGTAGTAAGAGAAGAACCAAAAATGGCAATTAATCCATATTGGTGAGATCTCTTCCTCTTCCTTGGAGAAATCCTTTGATCGCACATGGCTATGTATGGCTCGCTAAAGGAAGTATCTACAATCCAAAGCCCATCAAAAAAATCAAAGGATGGTTTGCATTTCATGTTTTTAATGTTAAATGCATTATTTTAAGCATTTCCCTTTTAATGGCTTTATCTTGATGTTTATGTTGAACTATCTTAGTTATTGAATCTACTTGGTGTTAGGTTATATTAATTAGCTTAGCTTGTTTATCATGTATACGAAAGGTGAGAGAATAATACCAATATACAATGACACACATTTACAAGTAGATGAAGCACCTAGGAAGTTACAAACCCATATTCCAAACAATTCTAAGACCATAAATAGAGGTTGGGGCCATACTGACGCTTCTGATTGAGTGTATGGTTTTGAGTAGATCACACTTTCATATATGAAGCATTCCTAGTTATGGATCTACCTATTACTGTACTTAGATGACCCAAACTCCTATAGATCCACACAAATTCATCTAAGTGCACTCTCTTCTTTATGTTTTCGGCATTTTTCAAGTAGCTAGTCACTTTCAAAAGTGTTATTATTTTTATGCAATTAATTTTGGAAGTTAATTAAATTAGAAATCCACTTGTAACATTTATTCATCCTTTTTATATATGTTAATTAAGACATTCTCCTTGAAAAACTCAAATAAAATCGATACCTGATAGACAAGATCAGAAATGTAGATGGAAAAGAAAGCCGATGTAGACAAGACGGGCACACACAAGCAATCCTGCAAAGTAGATCCAAGAAACCTGCGAGACATAGATGCTTGATCAGAAAAAGACCACGTTAAAAGATATTTGGGTGGACCCGAAAAGTGGGTCCGGGAAGCGATAAGCTCCCTCGGCGGATGTCAGTCCACATTTTCAATTAAGGAAAGAAGCATACATGATAAAAGATGTACGTAAAGGACTAGATTTTCTGATCAAAGGTAATAAACAGAATCTAAACAGAGGATAGAAAGCAGCAGGAAATAGGAAATACTAAAAAAAATGATGTTGGATTACTGTTACCTGAGTTCTTCTACTATCTGTAGTCGATCGATGTCGATTAGGAAAATCGGCGTCGACTGATTCAAATCGGTGTCGACTGATGCAGGTCGGTGTCGACTGATATAAATCGGCGTCGACTTGGGAAAATTTGTAGGAAGATTGAGAAACAGACAGTGGAGACTAGATCGTCGATCTCCGTTGGATCTGCAAGTGTCGTAAGGATACTGCCAAGGCTCCACCTATGCTGGATGCAAGAACAGAGTCACCAAGAGATCGATGAAGACTCACGATGTTGATGTGGTAGGAGTAGAGTAATGGTACTCCTCTCAGGGATTGGTTTGGACAGGATTCACTCTCACTTGATAGATGATGCTCAGACTTGATGCTCAAAAATCTCTCGTTCTCCTTGTCTAACTCACTGTCTATCTCACCATCTGACTGTCTAACCAGAACTGAGTTCTGGGCCTCTATTTGTAATCGGTGCCAACCGAGATGAAATCGGCACCGTTCCGAAAAATTGGCGTCGACCGAGTACCGGTCGGCGCCGATCAGGGAACAGACTCCCGAAATGGCCAAAAGGAGTGATTTCTGGAATGATGAGAGTGATCCTGTCACCTCAAATATGGGAAATATCCCACTGCTCGGTTTGGGAGGAGGAGAAATAGGGGGGATATATGGATAGAATAGATATGGGGTAGATAAGTGGTTATAATACATGTAAAAAGGTGTAATTGAGTAGTTAATATTTAATTACTCATGGGTAAAACATAATGGGGTGAATTAAACCTAGGATAAGTGTTTAAATCACAAATTGAATAATACCCCAAGGGGGCCATGGTGATATGAACGTGCCCCAGGTTTCCCGAGAAGATAAACGAATGTGAGGGACACCAAATTGGGTAACCAATTTTCGGTGTCTACATTTTGCCCCTTTTTGTCGAGTAACTTGCGATAAGCAAAGTTGCAAGACAAAAACAAGGAGAGTAGAAGAAAGGAGGAAAAAGTGATGATGTGATCCCCCTCAAACTAGGGATGGGATGGGTGATAGAACAAATGATCCCAAGTTTGAAAAAGGTAGATGAAAACACAGGATGCCCCAGCTAGATGTCTGGAGTAGATCTGATCATTAATGATGCACAAGAATAATCATTAAGGCAAGCAACCTAAGGAACTCACATTGGTAGGGAAATCTAGATGGTCTCCGTAGGAGACGACGTTAGTACCTACAGACCCGTGAGTGTAAGGAGGGCTGCAAAATAGTTAGCACCTAAAGAGAGATACATTGGTAGGGACAACCGAATGGTCTGCGAAGCAGATGACGTGAGTGCCTACAGACCCGTGAACTCTAAGCTGCCAAAAATGTGAGTACCCCATGTATACAGGGGACAAGCTCGAAATGGATGATAATATTGAAAGTATGTGCCAAAAGGCAACATTCAGGGCACAATAATGACCAGATAAATAAGCCAAGCATCAACACTATGGCAAGAAGATTTTAGGAGATGGCAAAAAGCTACAGTGCAACCGATTGGCAACAATAGGTGTAAATCGGTGGTGATCCAGACTAATCGGTGCCGACCATAAAAATCGGCGTCGACCAAAAAATCGGCGCCGACCATACCAAGCGCATATAAATATGCGAATGGAAAACGTGAACGATTTATTTAGACCGTGACGATTGATTCAGAGAGAGTCAAAAATTGGATTTGAGCACCATGGAAGCTTCTAGGAGCAGTCAGAAGTGGAAGAGGACATGACCAGGGGTAAGTGAACCTAGCCGAACTTTCTTGTATAATTTTATCGTAAAATAGCATACTAGGTTCTCAATTTTTAGAGAAAAAAGGCATAAATGGGAGTAAGAGTGTTTTTGACACTCGTCCTCCCAGTCGGCGTCGATTGAATAAATCGACGCCGATTATATTAGATCATCGCCGATTACCTTAAATCGACGTCGACTAGTTTTGATCGACGCCGATTTAGTTAAATCGACGCCGATTTTACCATTATCCTGATAAGATGATAGAATATATGTTTTTGATGTTCTGATTTGGATAAATGGGAAGCTAACATTGTTCTTAATGTCGTGGATGTAGGCACGAGAGGCGTTACACATGCGGGATGCTATCCCCGAGCTTCTGGAGACCATTCTCCCTGATGTGACTGATGCAGATTGGCGCCACCTAGAGTTTTCCGGGCTCGGGGGCTTTCGGTACTACCGACGAGTACCGCGAGATGTAGAGCTGATGTGAGCACTAGTACGGTGATGGGATAGCCGGACTTGCATGTTTTGGTTCAGGACGGTGAGATGACTATCACCCACGAGGATATATACAGGATCCTGAGGCTGCCGATCACCGGGGACCCTATTGAGATCACGCCACGAGAGCAGCAGCAGAGGGCCCTAGGACGGTTATATGGGGATAGGGCGGATGAGTCAGAGATAGTGTCAGGGTAGTGAGGATAGCCTCACAGTACAGATAGGATGATGCCAGGAGTAGACGTATAGTATTGATTCAGATGGCGATCTCCTACTTTGCTCTACCAGATTCAGGAGGTGGGAGATTCCCATTATTATTGCTAGATTGTGTTTGTGATATCCTGTAGTTTAGACAGTGTTCACATTTTTGATGACCATGATAGCTCAGATATATTATGAGCTATGGATGTATACCACTGGTAGGAGGATAGGGATTGATGTTAGTTTTGTGCTCCATTGCTGGGCATATGAGCACATAGTAGTGATCAGGCCATCTGGGCTTCCATGGATGCCAGCAGCAGTGGGGGCCATTGATTATGGATTTTGGTGATGGCGGGCCGACATGGCCCGGGAGATACGGGGAGATCCGTAGATTGGTATGCCGAGTGCTTGAGACGCGACACAGAGCAGGTCATCTGGAGACCATATCGGGTATTTCGACATGGGCTGGTCAGGATGCTCATCTGGTGGGGTTGAGATGGAGCAGGGTGGTTAGGGGCCGTAGGCTTGATATGTGGGAGTGAGTCCGTTTTTATACGGGTATTGAGACAGTTTGGCCTAGTGCAGACAGTGCCGACCACCTACAGTCCATATAGACGAGACAGAGAGAGACAGATTTGCCGATTTTGATCCCGGTAGATCCATTGAGGGAGGCCCCACCTTCTGCAGATAGTGATGATGATGCCGGAGTGGATGACGGCTATGCGGCATGGTATTCGACAGAGCTTCCATGACACTTGCCAGCATCCATAGATGCCGATGAGGAGGATATAGCCACAGCGTTGGAGAGGCTGGAGGGAGAGCATTATACACTGACGCAGACACATCAAGTTGCCCTAGAGGAGATCAGAGCTCTGACAGAGGAGAGGGATGCCCTGATATTGGAGAGGGACACAGCTGCCAGGAGTGAGATACAATGATCCAACAGAGGGATCGCTATCATCGACATAGGGAGGCCCTCAGGGCCAAATATGGTGATACAGGTACCACATCAGAGTCTGGGACATAGGGTATGACCATAGGAGGGCCACCACCAGCACTAGCAGCACAGCAGCAACAGTAGTGACACTATGAGCACCTAGTATAGTGAGCCTGAGTACATATCAGTCTCTCCTCACTGAGGTGAGATACTATGAGGATGCCCTAGCACAAGCATGCCCCTGAGGTGCCTCGTTACGGTGCGAGGAGGAGATCTGCGACAGCCACAGCTAGTGGTGCGTCAGAGGGAGGGAGCACCGGGAGAGGGTGAGGTGGAGGTAGGCCCCCCAGCAGCAGTGCTTCTAGTTTGATAGGTGGTGGCCAGGAGAGACACCTAGTCCAGAGGAGGGTGGAGGAGATAGTGTCTTCCACCTATCGGATTTTACGATTTAGAGATTGATATATTTTTGTATCGATGTATTGATGTAGCCTCGATTTGAAGGCATTTTTGATGTATGATATAGATGGCTTGATTGAAAGCCACCCATTCTTTGTTGTACAGATACTCATGTATATATATATAGATATTCATCATTTTCTTTGTCAAATGATTGTACTTATGCTTTTAATTTTGATAGACATGGATAGATGTAATGTAATTGCGATGGATATAGACATATGCTGATAGATGATAAATAGGTGTGATCTGATATTCATAGAATAGATAGACGTGATGTTGATGTGATGTGATTGATATGTGGATTTAATTTTGATGAGAAATAGATATAGGCAGATGTAGGGTAACTTGGATGAACATGTTTTTAGATGATAGATGGATAGATGTGATTGATAGATTTGATATATTTAAGATGTTTTAATTGAATTTTGATGAAAAATAGATAGATAGACTCACATGTGTTGATAATACATGCTATGATATATTTTCTTTTGGAAAAAAGTAGATAAGATGAAATTAGATAGATGATATATTTTGACTAAATTAACATGTTAAATGTCAATTTAACTGGATGAATAAGAAATGATAAAGGGAAATAAAGAAAACACACCTAGAAAAGAAAAAGAATGATAAGCTAGGCCCCTAACCGACCATAAATAGAGACTTTTGATAGGAAACTAAAAGACCATGCATACAAGGCCATATATGAGGTTAAAATAAACCTGACACTAGCTAGTCGCAAACCAGATCTAGAAGGTAAATGGAAGGAGAAGTAAGTATGTATCTTGTCGAGAATTTACAAAGGATAGAATACACGCTCATATTGGGAAAATAGGGTTCTCCATATGATCGAAAAAAGGTCTTATATCTCAGCTTCATGATGTTTGTTTTGACAAAAAACAAACTGATCAAGGCGGGAAGTTTGCTAGATGTGGAAAGACTGATCGATACGGGAAGTCTTTCAGTGATGCTAAAAAGTGAACAAACTGGCCGAAGATAAAGTCTGTTACTAAAAAGGCTGATCAATGCGAGAAGCCTTGGGAATTCCATGAGAGAAACAACCGTCCTTCAAGGGAACGGTTTGTAGCTTGAATTTAATGATAGCCATCCTTCAAGGGTATGGTCTATATCTTTTGATTTGCTTAATAATGCATGGATAGCTGTCCTTCAAGGGATCAGTCTATCTTTTAGGAATTTTGGATAGCATCTTCTTCTTTTTTTTTTTTTTTTGTCGTTGTTGGGAGGAAGCTGAGTTTAGACCAGATAGATCAGATAGAGGGAAAGAAAACATATACAAACGCGTACTCATGCCCTAAGTAGATTTGATTAAGATAGACACTTGGGACAAATGAAGAAGTGATTAAGGTGTTCCTACCATGAGGAGGAACATATCCATAAGAAAAATTCCATGAGTAGAGCCGCGGTACTCATATTTTAAGGTAGAAAAAGACATAACGTGGAGAACCACATAGTTCTAAATCACTACAAAAAGGTATGACTGGTTATAGATGGATGAAAGATCTGTTTTGTGACTAAGAACATGTAAGATAGATTTTAATAGTAGAAGGGCCTTAGATGCAAGGCATTAATAGGTTCCATTTTAGGTACACCATCCATGGAAGATAGACGGTAAGCCCAGATCCATATTTATGAGTAACCACGTATGGACCCATCCAGTTAGGAGAAAACTTACCACGCTGACTCCATTCTAGTGTAGTGACATTTTGGTTTTCTTTAAGAACAAGATCACCAACTTTGAAGTCATGGTGCTGCAAGTGTTTGTTGTAAGCACGTTTGACATGCTCAAGATAGACTTGATGATGTTCAAGAGCATTGAGACGCCGCTCATCTAACAACTCAAGCTGCGCTAGATGCTCTTGACGATAATCCTCATCAGAGACAAATTCTCTGAGAGAAACACGAAGAGATGGGATCTGGACTTCCAAAGGAAGAACAACCTCAGACCCATAGACGAGAGAGAAGGGAGTAGCACCAGTAGGAGTACGAATGCTAGTCCGATAAGCCCAGAGAGAAAAAGGGATATGTAAATGCCAATCCCTACCAGCTCGACTAGTTACCTTTGCGAGGATGTTACGCAAAGTTTTATTGGAAGCTTCGGCCTGGCCGTTAGCTTGAGGATAGTATGGAGAAGAAAAGCTGAGTTTGATATTGAAAGCATCACAGAGATTCTGTAAATTGACATTTTTGAAAGATTTACCATTGTCTGTGATGAGTTTGTGTGGAATACCAAAGTGACAAATGATGTGTTGATAAACAAAATCAACAATCGGTTTAGCTTTTGTTGAGGAAAGGGGAATAGCTTCCACCCACTTAGTAAAGTATTATGTGGTAGTAATGATAGAATGATGATGTTGTGAAGAGTGGGGATTGATAAGACCGATGAGATCAAGACCCCATTGTGAAAAAGGCCACAAATCTATCGCAGGTTGCAAAGCTTGACTAGGGATATGCGTAAGATTGGAATGTTGTTGGCATTTGACACATTTCTTAGTGTATTCACAACAATCTCGATTAAGAGAAGGCCAATAATAGCCTAAGCGTAAGATGCATTTAGCTACGGCCAAACCACTAAAATGTCCACCACAGATACCATCATGGACCTCCTGGATAGCCTTAGATGATTCAGGGGTTTTGAGGCACCAAAGCAAAATACCATCAAAACCACGTTTGTAGAGGATTCCACCTAGAATAGTATAGCGATTAGCGTGTAGGATAAAAGATCTTCTACCATTGGAAGTAAGATCTGGAGGAAGCACTGAATGGGATAGATAATCAACAATGTGTTGATACCACTCGTCTTGTGTATTGGTTGTAATGGCATTGATTGAAGTCAGTTGCTATGAGATGAGATGGTTGGTCTAATCTAATCATTGCACTGACCACATAAAGTCGCGAGTCTTGGTAAAAGGTGGAATAAGTGAGGCTAAAGAAGCCATCGTATCTGTGAATCGATTTGCAGTGTGAGGAATAGCTTGGATAGTGAATTTATCAAAGGATTGAAGTTGAAAGAGAATGATATCATGATATTTTTGAAGGATATCATTCTTGCATTGATAGACACCAGTGACTTGATTAACGATGAGTTCTGAGTCACCAAAGATGTCGATATGGCGGGCACCAAGATTAATGGCATTTTGAAGACCTAAAACAAGAGCTTCATATTCAGCCATATTATTGGTACACTCAAAGTTAAGTTTGTGTGCAACTGGGATAGGTGTACCCCAAGGAGGAATCATAACGAAACCTGCACCCCCCCTTGCTGGCATTTAGATCCATCAAAGAAGAGTTTTACTTTAAGCGGAGAAAGACCAAAATCAATTTGTTGGATATACTCATCGGGGAATTGAGCGAGAGAGTCTTGAGTGTCGGAAGAGGAGCATCAGCTAATTGATCTGCAATGACCTGACCCTTGATAGATTTTTGCGGGATAAATTTGAGATCAAATTTTGTCATAAGCATGAGCCAACGAGTGATACGATCATTGTGATAAGGCTTCGCATGCATTGTCTTGAGTGGATTGACACTTGTGACAATGTAAGTTTTATGATTGAGGAGGTAGTGACGAAGCTTAGAAGTTGCAAAAGAAGAGAGCACAACACAACTTTTCAGCTTCGGAATAGCGTGTTTCATACTCATGGAGAGTACGACTGATGTAATAGATGGCTTGTTCTTTACCACAAGCGTCCGATGCGAGATCATGGCTCCCAGAGCATGGTCAGTCACTAGAGATATAAAGATAGAATGGCTCCCCCTCGCGTGGAGGTGTAAGCACAGGTGGAGAAAGAAGATAAGCTTTGAGATCATCAAAGGCTTTTTGGCAATGCTCATCCCATTCAAAATGAACATTCTTACGGAGGAGGTGATGGAAAGGTTGACAACGGTCTGACAGTTGCGAGATAAAATGATGCACTGATTGAAGGCATCCTTGAAGACTGTGGAGTTGCTTTAAGTTAGAAGGGGGAGGCATCTCAAGGATAGCTTTTATTTTTGTGGGGTCTACTTCAATACCCCTAATAGAAATGATAAAGCCTAAGAGTTTACCAGTGAGAATGCCAAACACACACTTAGATGGATTTAGGCGAAGACAAAAGTGAATAAGCCTCTCAAAGAGAGGTGCAAGAATGAAAAGATGATCTGACGGTCGTTTGGATTTACCGAGGAGATCGTCGACGTAATCTTCCATAGTTTTGTGTAAGAGATCGTGGAAGATGTAGGTCATTGCTCGTTGATAGGTTGCTCCTGCATTCTTAAGACCGAAAGGCATGACACGATAACAAAAATTCCCCAAGGAGTTATGAAGGAAGTCTTATGTTGGTCCTCTGGTGTGATGAGAATTTGATTATACCCAGAGAAACCATCCATAAGAGAAAGCATCTCGTGACCCGTAGTTAAATCCACTAGTTGGTCGATATTAGGTAGAGGAAAATCATCTTTTGGACAAGCAAGATTAAGATCCCGGAAGTCGGTACAAATTCAAATTTTCCCAGTAGCTTTGGTTACTGGTACTACGTTTGAAACCCATTGTGGATAATCGATGGGTTGGATGAAGTTAGCCGAAAGCAAGCGCTGCAACTCTTCTTTAACAAGAAGGGCTACTCGAGGGTGCATTTTACGCAATTTTTGTTTAACCGGTTTGATGTCGGGAAGAGTAACGATATTGTGAACCACAATATCGGGATCGAGTCCTGGCATATCCTCATATGACCAAGAAAAGGCTTGATGATGGTTGGAAAGAAAAGTGGTGAAGTCTCCTAACTCCTGTGGATTAAGAGATTGGCCGACCTTAATGATGCGAGGGTCTTTAGAAGTCCCTATATTAAGATCGACAGTGGCTTCGTTGAGAAGCGTAGATGTGTCAGAAGGGATGGTTTTAGGAAGATAAGAATCCTCTGCCCCTAGATAGGTGAGGATAGAGTCATCATCCGCACAGTGGATAGTGTTGATAGTGGGAGAATCGTCTCCAACTATTTCAGGGAAGATTAACGGTATGGAAGTGGATTTGTCATTAGTTTTGTAGGTCAGTGGTCCTAAGGAAATGGTATTGACTAAAAAAAAAAAGTTAGATGGAATGGAAATGGCGTCATCCTCATCAAATGATGTTTCTGACCTGACGGGAGAAGATGGTTCCTCAATGAAAAGAGGCTCATCGAGAATGGTGATGGTGGCCTTTGAGAGGGGTTTAAATCCTAAACCAAATTTTTGATGTGGTTTAAGAGTTGGAATGGATGCGAGGTCATGCACACCTTGTTCATATTTTCCTAGGCCAAAGCCCTTCCACGCGCATCGATATAAATAAGTTTTTGCAAACGTGGGATTCTGTAGACAATCAAACCCTGCTGAATAGGGTTTGGCCCTAGGGGAGAATCTGGGTGATAGTGAGGTGTATCAAGACCACCGTAAATGAAGTTAGTCTATTGATTGGGTAGACCAATGGTGATGATGTGACCAAGACCTGGCTGATATTCGGTTGTTTGTCTGGTCTACCATACTCATTAGGCTTGAGATGGGCGTCAAAAGAAAGAAGAGGAAGTTCTCCTAGTGAGAAACGCTGCAATGTCTCTTCCAGATTTTGGAAATTTGGTAATTTAGTTGCAGGTAAGGAAGAGGATGACGCCTCGCCAGGAGAACAAGCATCCTTCTTTAGAGGGGCAGACCCTGTGGTCATGTCGCATTGTGCAGAAGGAAAAGGATCTCCTGGATGAGTATAGATTTTCCCTCATATTGATATTTTAAGCATCGATGGAGGGTTGATGGGACACAATGCATTGTATGAATCCAGAGAGCATCCTAGGATCATATTGTAGTGGAATTTTCCCTCAACAATGTAAAAGAGCTCGTGAAGCAATTTTTTACCTACCCGAATGGGCAAGACCACAGTTCCTAAAGTAACTGCCAGCTGATCGTTAAATGATCGAAGGGTGAAAGGTGGTGGTGACACTACATTCTTAGGTAATTTAAGTTGTTCGAATGTGTGGGAAGAAATGACGTTGAGTGCAGCACCACTGTCGATCATAGTGCATTTTAATGTAGTGTTGTTGATTTGAACCGTGATAAAAAGAGGAGCCTCTAAATCCTCGGCAGAAAGGGGAGGTATTTTAGAATCCTCAAAAGAAATGGTGGTTGATGGTCTATTCAATCCAACAACCATCTCGAAAGGCTAGGGCTCATCTGAATTCACAGTGATGTGACGCAGATTATCAATTAGAGCCTGGCGATGTTGCGGAGAAGATTGAATGAGGTCAAAAAGAGACATTTTGACCGGAGCATGGGTGAGTTGTTTCATAACACTCTCCTCAACTGACATGGGAATTTGAGCCCGAGGTGAAGCACGAATAGAGACCCGAGGTCTCGAGGCTGATGAGGAAGGAAGAGCTCCTTCGGGGGCTAAGAAATGACAACCCGTGGTCGAGATGTTGTGGATGATGATGGATTGTCATATTGTCGGGTTCTAGTGGCGATATGAATTGTGTCGATTTGAGAAGGTGGAAGATCATCCATAGTGGAATTAATAGAACTAGAGGTCTGAATGGACTGTTGAGGCTCAGATGAAGTTGGGACAACAGGAGATACTTGTTCCTCCTCCTCTTCCAAAAGAAGATCACTTTCTTCCAAGAGGTTGTTAACGATAGATTGAAGAGCTTTACATCCCTCGGTGTCATGACCCGGAGTGCGATGGTAAGCACAAATCAAATCAGAGTTGAACCAGGAAGGTTTTACTCCTTTAGGATTATAGGGTTTGATCGGGGGAAGGGATATGGATGAAGCTTGGATAAGTTGGTGAAGAATTTCAGTATAGAATCCGGTAGACAAAGATGAGGACAGAGATGACGAAGGTGCCTCTTTTACCTCAACAGATTGCGAGGTAAAAGAACCTGCATGTCTGGTTTAACAGTCTTTTTAGGGATCGTCTTACTTTTTCGGACATCGGGAGGAGCAGCCTTGGGCACTTGAGATGGAAGTGAGTGATACTGGATTGATTTTGGTGGTGGAGGAGCTCCTAGGATAGATTTGGAAGATGATGAAGATGTAACAAGTGTTGTGGTTTTCAATAAAGAAGGTTGCTTGATCGAAACAGATGATGATTTAGATAATGCCAACTTAGATGAGGGAGAAGCTCCCAAAGTATGTCTGATCGGAGGAACAACAGGTGCCCTGTCTTTTGGGGATGAAGACGATGATCCTGATAAAAGAGATGACACCTTTCTAATAGGTAAATCCACTTTATGAGGTGCTGGTGAAGAAGGTGTTGTAGAAGAAGATGATGGTTTTGATGGTGTTGTAGAAGAAGATGCCTTCTCAGTGGATAACTCCAATCTTTTATGAGGCGTAGAGAGGGATTTTTGAGGGAAAGCACCAAGAGTCTTGATGGTTTGAAATATGGGTTTTCCTTTTTCAGGGATAGTGACAACTTCAACCACATAAGGTGACTGTAACCTTTTTGGGGGAAGAAAATGGGGAGATACGGATGATGTATCATTAGATCTTAGTTGTCTCGGTTTAAGTTTAGGAACCGAGAGTGTAGGTGTCGTTACTATTTCTTTAGATTTCCCTTTAATAGGAAAAATAGTATCAATGACGGAAGAAGTGGATGATGAAGAAGCAGTTCCTTGTGAGGGAGATACTTCTGGTACAGTAATTGTGGGTGTAACTACTGTGGGAAAGGAGACGGGAAGAGTTAAAATCGAAGATGCTTCCGTCGAAGTTGGTACAACTATAGGTATGTTTACCAATGGCATAGTTGCAGTGAAAATGGGAGAAACAAAAGTAGATGTAGATGTAGTGGAAACTCGAAGGGATGTAAATGTCTCGAGCATCGAAAGAATGTCTGACGATGAGACAGATGAGGATGACACTGTCTCAGGCATGGATGGAAGATTAGATAAAAGAGGTAGAGGAGGTGAATCTATCTCTCAACAATGTGGGAATACTCAAAGACGGGCTATCTCGAGGATGGTGGAATCCCCAGTGATTAGGAGAGCGGAAGAGGCTCGATTCTATCGATGTGTTCGTAGATGGCTAGGTTTAGAAGAAGATTCTTCAAGTAGAAATGAAGTGATAGTATGAGTGTTTGGTTTTGAGACCACTGAAGCATCATGGTTCGGGAATGATTGGGAAAAGGTTGTTTAAACACGTCAAGCGCTTTGATTTGGGGAGCATTTGGGTTATCCAAAATGAGCTCGCCTTTATCAATGAATTTGGACAAGATTCTTGAAGGTCTGACATCATTCAATGTCATGACCTTTGGTTCTATGATAATGACAGAAGTCATTTTCCCTATACCAGAATGGACGTTCTTGGCTTTCATCAAAATTTCTAATAGGGGGAAGTTCGATCATGTGAACTTCCAACATTTTTTCCAAGATAGAGGCATATGATTCTCCCAACGAAGTAAAAGATCGAGATGACGAGGGTCCTTTTCGAGAAGATGAAGAGTCTTTCCGTGGTGTTTGATTAGAAATGTTATCGGCTCGTGGTGTTTTTAATACGATAGCATTGGTGGATCCCTGATTCTTGTCTTTAGAAGTGGAAGGGTTTGATTTTGTAAACCGAGAAAAATCTGGTTTAGTTTTAGAATGAAGTTTTAACTTCCCTTGTTCGATGGCGTGAGATTCAAGTTTGTGTGCCATCGTAAAGGCTTCTTCAAATGTGTGAAAGGTCTGGATCCTTAAGGTAGAAGAAATATGATTAGCACAGGATCGAGTAAATAACTCGATCTGTTGAGATTGAGGAAGGGAGAAAGACAATTGGTTTATTATCCCTCTCCAACGAGTGACAAAGTCTGCAATAGACTCATCATCAAATTGATGAATGTTATAAAGATCTGTAATCGAGATCTTATGTGTGATATTTATCGAAAAGTTTTCAACAAACATCTGGGCCAATTGAGAGAAAGAAAACAAGGAATGTTGGGGAATGTTATTATACCAGTCTAAAGCAGGTCCTGCGAGAGACATAGGGAAAGTACGGAGCATAAGCTCCTGATCCTAGACTATAAGGTAGCAAGCATGTTTGAATGCTCGAGATCTTTGTTGAGGGTCCTCCCACTATGAAATTTTGAAAATTTAGGAAGTTCCCATTGGGGAGGATAAGGCTTAAAAGCCACTGATGGATGAATCGGTTCATTGCATACTTCTTCAAAAGAGTATGAGGGACGAGCCCCTTTGGTGGATGCCTCCAGGTCTGTGATTTTTTGAAAAGAATTTGGACCACGTCAGATTGAGGAGGAGGTATGCTAGTATGTCCCATATAAGAAGCAATTGGTGGATTTTGTTGTGGTGTTAATGGGGGATTCATCTGTTGGTTAACAGGATGGTAAGAGGAATAACCAGGTGTTCTAGGTGACGCCTGGTGAGGTATTTGTTGTGAAGGAGCCTATGTATAGACAAGCTGTGAGATGACAGGTGTTGAGAAAAAGGTGGTTGAATGAAAGACGGAGCCTATGATTGATGGGCTCCTACACTTGTTGATTGAATCGGAATGGATTGAGGAACATGGGTGTTGACTTGATTGGACATGGTGGGGAACAAAGTCTGAATGAGGCTTTTGATTGCCGGATTGGTTATTAAGGGCGCCGATGCTAGAGGATGGGTAAAGGTCATTGTCGTTGGAGCATTGGAAGAAAGATGAGGTGGAGGATGAGAAGAAGGAACCAACTGACTCGTGAAAGGGGGTTGATTCACTAAGAGATACTGACCCTGAGACACAATAGATGGCATAGAAGAATTAACAACAATCTGTGAGTGTGCAGATGAGCCCATTATAGCTAAGGTAGAAGACTTCTCAGAAGTAGGTTGTGGGATAGCCGAGGTAACTGCGGCGCTAGGAATAGGCAAGACTATTTGAGAACTAGTCGTCATGGTTGGTGGAAGAGAAAAAGGAGGTACAGGTGTGCCACCCTCTTCCGTGGTTCGAGGTGAGAAAAATGAGGCCAACTATTCTACAAAAGCTTGGGATGGTTCGGGGATAATCGTAAACTTGTTGGATTGGTGGTCCCTGATCAGATATTTGAATAGACTTATGTACTAGATAGTCCATAAGGGCTACTGGATTGCGATCAAGGAGTGCCTGAAATTCAGGGTCCCCATGAGGAACATACTCTATGTCAGAAGCAGATGATATTTCTGAAGGACTGGGGGAAGCTGGACGTGAAGGGATTGCTTTAGGCTGATAGAAAGGATTATATGACCAAGATGGGGAACCAACTAACAGCGGTCCCGAGGAAGATCTGGGGGGTGCCGAAACATCCACAGTAGTGGTGATCTCGGAGGAAGAAGGGGTCATTTGAGCCATTCTTCTAGATTGTAATCGAGTGATGACCGTCATAAACAAACAGAAATATAGCGAGAAAAAAGAAGATTGACCTAACTAATGCACAGACAAATCAAGCAGCGTAGGTGATTATCTCTTTTAAATTTTTATGCTTTTAAGAAAGAAAATGTTAGGGAAGGCTTTTTAGAATAGGAACTACTCAGATAGCCAAACTAAGGATGGTTTGGGGAATGTTTGGTGAGGAGTCCGAAGGCACTTCAGTAAAAGACCAGTACGTGGCTTGATATAGGGCCTACCCCCGCACTTCACACACCGCTGCGATAAGGGAGTCGGGTGCTTTGCCAATATATACTAGAACTTCCGTGAATTTATAGCGGCCCGAGTACCGCGTAGGCTCTTCCTCTTGGATATCACTTCCAAGTAGGTGAGGCCAGGGGAGGAATTCTTGTTTAAATGCTTTATACCTAGTGATTTTGGCTTTGTGTGCAAGGGTGAAAAATAAAAATCAAATAGTGTCACTACCGATTTTGATAAATTTTCCAACCTAATTAAAACTAGATGAAAACACACAACAGAAATGATGAAGAAAGAGTTCCTTTTAAGCACTAAAAATGAAGTGTTTGATTTTGATGAAGACAAGTCAAACAGATTCTTTCCCAAATGTGATTAAATTCTTTTTAAGCACCAAAATCGAAATGTTCGAATGTGATAGAAAACAAACAAACAAAGTTTTTTTTTTTTTTTTTTAGTTCCTAAAAAGGAGAAAACACCGTAAAAGAGAAATACCTGTAGATTTAGCTCTCCAAGGTGTGTGGACTTCAAAAAGTGCGTTGTTGAGCCCTTCCCCTCAAACAATCCCATGAACAAGAAAAGTGCTCCACAAGAAAAGGTTAAGCAAACATACAAACCAATCCAGAAAGATATATCCAGATAATAGCAAAATGAAAATTTCTATTTGGGAACTAGAAAAATTTCAAGGAAATAACAATTTTGCATAAAGAGATGGATCGAACATGCAATCTTGAAATCAAATGAAAGATTTACTAATTTTAGAAATAGAAATTGGAATTGAGATTTGCAAAAAAAAAGAAAGGATCTAACTTTGCAAATTCAGAAATGAAAGCAGCAAGACTGAAACGATGGAAGGAAATGCTTAAGAACAACTGATAAAAATCAGTGAAGAAAAAGAACAAAGCTCAAAACTGGAAAAGAGATGAACTTACCAATAAGGGACTTTGGTTGGGTCCCACCAGGTGTGCCAGAATGTAGATCAAGAATTTCACGCTTGTTACCTGTCCAAGTTAATGTACCAAACTAAACACAAAAGCCTTGAAAAACTCAAATAAAATCGATACCTGATAGACAAGATCCGGAAATGTAGATGGAAAAGAAAGCCGATGTAGACAAGACGGGCGCACACAAGCAATCCTACAAAGTAGATCCAAGAAACCTGCGAGACACAGATGCTTGACAGAAAAAGACCACGTTAAAAGATATTTGGGTGGACTGCCCTGAAAAGTGGGTCCAGGAAGCGATAAGCTCCCTCGGCGGATGTCAGTCCACGTTTTCAATTAAGGAAAGAAGCATACATGATAAAAGATGTACGTAAAGGACTAGATTTTCTGATCAAAAGTAATAAACATAGAATCTAAACAATGGACAGAAAGTAGCAAGAAATAGGAAATACTAAAAAAATGATGTTGGATTACTGTTACCTGAGTTCTTCTACCTGTCTGCAGGCTGATCGGCGTCGATTAGGAAAATCGGCGTCGACTAATTCAAATCGGCGTCGACTGATGCAGGTCGGCGTCGACTGATATAAATCGGCGTCGACTTGGGAAAATTTGTAGGAAGATTGAGAAACAGACAGTGGAGACTAGATCGTCGATCTCGCTAGATCTGCAAGTGTCGTAAGGATACTGCCAAGGCTCCACCTGTGCTGGATGTAGAACAGAGTCACCAAGAGATCGATGAAGACTCACGATGTTGATGTGGTAGGAGCAGAGTAATGGTACTCCTCTCAGGGATTGGTTTGGACAGGATTCACTCTCACTTGATAGATGATGCTCAGACTTGATGCTCAAAAATCTCTCGTTCTCCTTGTCTAACTCACTTTGTCTATCTCATCATCCACATTGTCTCTATCTAACCAGGCGAGTTAGGCCTCTATTTGTAATGTCGGGTGGCCGAAACGAGATGAAATCGGTGCATTCAAAAAAAAATCAGCGTCGACCGAGTACCGGTCGGATATATGCCGATCGAGGAACAGAACTCGAAATGGCCAAAAGGAGTAATTTCTGGAATGATGAGAGTGATCCTTGTCACCTCAAATATGGGAAATATCCCACTGCTCGGTTTGGGAGGAGGAGAAATAGGGGGATATATGGATAGAATAGATATGGGGTAGATAAGTGGTTAGGATACATGTAAAAGGTGTAATTGAATAGTTAATATTTAATTACTCATGGGTAAAACATAATGGGGTGAATTAAACCTAGGATAAGTGTTTAAATCACAAATTGAATAATACCCCATTAGTCGATGATGTCAAGTGTGAAGGTTGATTGGTAGTGTCCAAGTTTTGTGAGTTCTAGGAGGTCATGGTTCATGTTCTAGTGAGCTGATTCATAGTATATGTCCTTCGAGTTAGTTAGAGTGTATCATGAGTTCAAACATGGTTAATATGATGTGTTATAGATGTCTAAGATTATGTATTGTTTCATCATGGTCATTTCATGATATTTCATAATTAAGTCAGGTCATTTTAGGAATATTCCTAGTCCTAGAGCATGCAAAATGAGATGGGGGTGTGATATTTAGAGCTGACCAATCCTAACCAAGCATGGTAGCAGCATAGTATCAGTTTACCTAAGGTGTATGGTGAGTTTTAGGTCAGTTCTTAGAGGTTTGCTGGTGTTTTAGGGTTCTTGGTAAGCAAGTAGGTGAGAAACTGGTAAGATATCAAAGGAAACTCTTAATGGGCTGAGATTTTTAGAGCTGTTTTGATCATACGATGAGTATGAAGAGTTATATTATGTTTTCATGATGATTCATGACAAATTTCAGGTCATTTTGAAGAAGGATTTGCATGATATGCAAGTTTTGGAAAATTCGGGTAAGTTAAAGTGTGTTTTTGAAGCAAATGTGGTCCTTTTGATGCTAGTTGTGAATTGTGTGTTTTGCATGGGGATCTGATATTTTTAATCTATTATTAGGTTGATTATAATGGTTTCATAAAAATAATGAGGTGGTTTTATCATCACATTTTTATGAACGATCATTAATAAGGTAAAGTGGTTTGAAACCCTAGCTAAAAGTGACTTGGAGAAGCATAGGTATACTAATCATGTCTTGATTTATTTTGGAAAAAATTATGATCATATGTTGTAGAGGACTCTTCCATATTTTCAAAAAGGTATATTAGAGCATGTAGTGATATGTGGGGACGACCTAAAATGGTTTGTTTCTGAAGAAGTTTAATTTGTGGCAAAGTTCTCCAAGAAGGAAAGATTAAATTGACATTATTTTTAGACCCTCAATTTTACTAGGTTTTAATGAAGGTTTTAGGTTATGGTTGAAGTTAAAAATTGAAAAGTGTTCCCTATTTATGAAGACTAGTGTTTGGGGTAGTTTGAAGCAACTTGCACTAAAAGTGAAATTGCAAGAGCTACATGGGGAGTTAAGACTTCATTAAAGTTATGTTGTGATACTAGTTTAGAGATATTTCCAATGGTATAAAAAACTTGTGTTTTTTATATGGTATGTAGAATTTATGAGCTGATATTTGAGGGTCAAGTTTGAAGGTTGCTTTTTCTATCAGGGTGTGAAGTAGCTTCAAGAGATAAAATGATGATTTTGAGTTTTTTGTAATTTTGAAGATTTATGAGTGCTTATAAATCATGTATAAGTATGTTCCATGATTTTTTAAAATGTTTATGTGATTTTTGGAGTGTTGGAGGAAGCTGAGCTCAAGGTCAGTTCTTGAGTCCTAGAAGGCTTAAGAAGCAGTTTACAAAGATGGACTTAGTTGAAGGCCTTTCACTTTTATTTGGAAGGATTTATAATATGTTATGGAAGGAGGATTCATATATTGTTCCATTGATATATGTCTTGTGTCTTGGTGAATTTATTTGATGTTTCTTTTATTTTAGTTTGTGAGGAATAAGGTATGTTGATTTTCAGGATAGGTTTTCTTAGGATGAAAGATTGAGTTGGTTGAGGAATGAAATCAATGAGTTCATGCTTTCTATAACCTTGAGAGTGAAGAGGTATTAATTTTATTATTATTTAATGATTTTTAGGTCATGTAAGTGATAGAAAGGGTGAAAACTAGTTGAGTTTAAATAACACATTCTGGGTAAAATGCTTTGGAGAAAAGGAAAATTGTTGTGGTTTGAAAATATGATTGTTTCATGAGCTCTAACATGAATGGATGTGATTTAAAGGTTCTCAGGATTCCATATATTGGCTACATTTTATATTTGAGTTTTTTAGTAGTATTGATGCCTAAAGGTGAAGACAGTGGTACTGTAAATAGTTGTTTGGTTAAGGATATGATCCTTTTGGCCCATGTTATGAATTATTTGATTGGTCCAAGAAATTTTGCAACCTTTTATGATGGTTATATGTTATATTACACATTTTTATTCAATTTTTGATCTTTTCTAATCAATTTTTGTGTTATTGGTTTACTCATCTTGGTGTTAGGGTTTTGAGCTGTTTTGTTCAAGTTGAGTGGTTTTGGGCATGACCAACATATATGGGTCATATGTGAACGTGTTTATGAATATTTTGGAATTATTTTGAGTTAAATTGGAATAGATAAAGGTATATGACCAAACAATCTTGTATTTGGAATAATAAAATCATATAAAAGAAAAGTTCGAGTTCATTTTTGAAGTAGTGATTTTGGAGGGAAAATAATGACCCATATGTAAGAGTGTAACAAGTTTAAATGCATGATTTGAAGCATGAAAAAATTTAATACAGGTTGAGGAAGGATTAAGATCATGTTTGCAAGGTTTTAGAGCAAAGGCAAGTCCAAAAAGAAGAAGATAGAGCAAGTTGGTGGAATGAGGGTTTGAAGAAGATTGCATGAGTTGAATTAGTGATCTCCATTAATTTTTGTGGAAAAAATATTTAGATATCATCATCACTATGTGGATGAGTTGGTCCTTAGTCATCTTAGGGTTTTTAGCCTTATTATGGAGTGGTTGTTTCACTAAATTATGGGTTAGTAGTCTTGGTAGGGTTGGTGCTCTTTATGGGGTTGGTTCTTGTTGGTTCCTCAATCATGCACCCACATATCAGATCTAGAAGAAATGAGTTATTGATTAAACAATGGGACTATCTCTAAGTCATGGGACCTTGTGTGCTTGAGAAAGACCTCCGGAGAAGGCTAGTTCCTCTACCTATTTCTACTGCTACTGCTACTCCTAATGTTGGAAGGGAAAACTAAGTTAACAATGCCAAAGTAATAGAGATAGAAGGAGAACATGAAAATAGAAAATTAAACTAAAGGAGGTGATAACCCTAGAAAAATAAGGATGAACACTATGTGTGCTGAGTGAAAATGAAGGGAAAGGCATCGAGGAGGGAGGCTAGGCACGCGTAGAATGGACCAAGATGCATTCACACGATTAGTTTCATGAAACATAACAAGAAAATGGAGTTGCAAGGGACATAAAATGACATAACAAACACACAATGCAAGAGAAAGGAAAGAAAGAAGAATAAAAAGGGTCATGACAGAGAATAGCCATAAAATGATGCTTTTATTACTTCCAAAAATTCACAAATCAGCTCAATGGCATATGAGGTGATATCCACATGAAAGAACAAGATCTAGAGGTCTATAACTCAAAATGCAAAGATATGAAGTCCTTGGAAAATTCTAAAGGATCCAAAATGTCTAACATTAACAATGATCTAAGATCTTACATTTATAGATGAATCGATGAGAGAGGGAGAAGAGAAGGAGGGAAAACTCAAATTTGAATCACAACCACTAACAACAAGCAATAAATTCCTGCAAATCCACCTTCAAATCTATAAAATGCACTTCCCCGAGTCTTTTTGGCATGTGGGAGAAGGAAGGAGGTGAAACCCATGTCAAATTGGGTGGTTAGAGAAATCAGATCTACTCATTGATTTCCAGAAATATGTTTTCCCATTTCTCACCTACCAAATCCTGTTGAAATTCAAATTTGAATATCTTGCACTATAGATGATGTTAGTAGATTTCGAATGAGATTGTGCACGCGTGTGTCAGAGATTTGGATAAAAATTTATGGTTGTCAAAATTCTACAGGTTTTTCTGAGATGCAATGACACAGGGAGCACACTGATTGAGTGAAAAGTTGGCTAACTATGCATGTGCTTTGTCATTTCTGCTATATGTCACTCATCAGTTTGTTGTAAGGATTCGACGCCCTATTGGCACACTTTGATTAGTTACATGTAGCACACTCAAGATTTTCATATGATGGCATGACACATGATTGTGTAGAAGAAGGCCCAAAGGTAGGCATGCAAAAGATTGAAGTGTAGAAAATAAAATAAAGAAAAGGAGTGCACAAATGCAACACACATGGGAGGAACGTGAAAAACACCCACCAGAGGAACATATGGTCGAGGAGAAATTATTACAATGTAATGTTTGGTACAGGAGGAAAGGGAGTGTGAGAATCTTAAGGACTTATTTGATTTTGAGAAGCAATGCAAAGGTGCATGCGAAGGGTGCATGAACTACGATGATAAAGGTGAGTGCACAAGGAGTGCGAGTAAGGAGAAGTGAAACAGATAAAGGAAAATATGGAAAGCAAAGTTTTGATGAGCACATAAGGAATGCCAATAAGGAAATTTTTTTAAGGATATAATTGAAGTTCCTACAACCTGTAATGTAAAACCTTTAGAGCTAGAATGGGGATGTAAGTTATCCAAATTATCTTGGGGAAGTTATTATAGATAGTTGTGTGACTTCAGAGCCATTTTCATGTTAGATGAAGGAGATCGGTAGCGAGACCATCCATTGGGCATGGAGTCTTCTTGGGAATATAAATTTCTAATCTGTAACCTTGAAGAATCACCCCTAAAATCACTTTAAAACATGTTCTAAATCTTGTAAAACTACCTGAAAATTGCTAGAAGATGAATGAAATCCTAGAAGCAATAAAAGAGCTCGTGTAAGAAGCATGTGAGAAGAAATAAATATGTACAAGAAAAAAATGCATGCAATGCACTTGGAGGAATGGAAACTAATATAATAATTAAAAATGATGCAGCAAGCCTAATGGAATGGTTTAAGATAGATCCCATTTACTAGGATTGGTACCATGCCTCCATCAAGATGAGATAACTCAAAGCAGTTAGCCTCATTATAAGAACCGATAATGTATGGGCTACTCTAAAGTGCATAAAACTTTGAATGGCACCTGATTTAGCTCTGTCAACATCTCATTTTAACACTAAGTCCTCAAATTTGAAATATTGAGGCCTAGCCTTTCTATCTAACCACTTCTTTGTTGATTTTTGGTGTTATTATAGCTTGACCATGACAGAATTTATGTGTTCTTCAAGTCCAACCACCTATGTCATTTTGATTTCTCTCTAGTCCATGCCTTCAAACTCTAACTACTGAGAAATATCTAATGAAGGAAACTCAAGAGATAAATGGAGTCCAACTTCCTTACCATACAAAATCTTGTAGGGTGAAGTACATGTTGCCTTCTTAACTATAATTTTGTCTGCCCAGAGCATGCACAAAACCTTGGTATGCCACTACTTATTGCTGATATTCATTGTCTACTTCATGATTCTAATCAGGTTCTTATTTCTTGACTCTGTTAGACCATTTCCCTGAGGATAATAGTTGGAAGAATTTTTCAATTATATGCTCAGATTAAGTGCCAAAATTGAAATATTAGTTCCAAGGAAGGCCTTTGCGTTATTAGAGATAATTTTTTAGGGATGCCAAACCTTGTTACAATACCTTCAAGAAAGTCTAGGATGACTAACTCAGTTGATTGTTTAAGCACAATAGCCTCTATCCATATGGTAAAGTAATTTGTAGCTTTCAATACCCACTTGTGTCCAACGCTTGAAGCCGGGTTGATCATGCCTATGAAGTCAAGACCCCATTGTGCAAAAGGTTGACCCATTTGGATTGGTTGGAGGGGAATCACTACCTATTTCTTATTACATACAAAGAAATTACATTCTTTGCATTTTACGACCCACTTGTGCATGTCCGTGGAAAGGGTAGGCCAAAATAGTCCTACCATTATAATCTTCATTGTTGTAGTCTTTTCAGATAAGTGTCCATGAGAGAATCCATCATGAAATTCTGCTAACACATTTTCAATCTGCACACCATCGATACACCTCAACAATGTGCCATCAAGATTCTTTTTGAAGAGAAGGCCATCAATAAGAACATATGGAATGGATTGCAACCTCATATGTATTATCTTTTCTTTGTTTAAACTAGGAGGGTATGCACCCTTAGAAAGGAATGTGATCATGTCCTTTATCTAGTTTTGCATGTCAGGAGTTTCATTTTCTTTAGGCTCTACACATGGGAGGAATTCATCCAAAAATAATGAAGTCTCAGTGCACTCTGCACATCTTGACAAGTTTCTTACAGAGCGCACTACCTATTACTAGCTTTATGGCTTTGATAGTCACATTGTACTCCATGATCTTGGTCACCCACCTTGATCTCTTTTCATTTATTTCTGCTCCCATGATTAATTATCTAACATAAGAGTGATATACTAATACCTTGATATGATTTGTGGCAAGCATACTCTTAAACTTCTTGAGCATGTGCATAATGGCATAGACATGTTTCTCCATGTCACTATATTTTAATTCATAATCCTTCAGTGTTTAATTGAAGAAAGCCACTAGTTTCTCCAGTCCTTTTTCATTTTCTTGAGTTAGGACAACATCAATACTTGCATCAGCATTATAAGCATAATGGATGAAGTCCTTTGAATAATCCATGTTGATGAGTATTAGTGCACAAACAATTTCTTGCTTGATCTTGTTGAAGATCTATCTTCCTTCTATTGTCCATTTGAAGGACGTGTCCTTCTTGAGAATGAGGGTGATAGGCCTTAATAGTCTTGCAAAGTTAGGAATTAAGTGCCTAACAAAATTGATTTTACTAAGGAATGGCTATAAGGATTTCTTGTACACTAGTAGGGAAAGAGAAAGGATAGTTGAAATGCACTCAGGATCAATTGCAATGCCATCCTTTGAGAACATGTGACCTAGAATCTTACTCTACACCATAGTTAAATTACACTTCTTGGGGTTAAGTGATACCCCAAATAATTTACATCTCTCAAATACTTTCTCTAGATGCACCATGTGATCAACGCTCTACTTTGAGAAAATGGTTATGTCATCGAGGTAAACTAAGATGAATTCATTAATGTAACCCCGTAAGGAAATATCCATGGCACGTTGAAACATCGTGCCTTCATTTGAAAAACCAAAAGCAATCTTATGGTATGCATATGTTCCCCATTTAGTTTTAAATGTTGTTTTGAATTGATCCTCTTCCTTGACCAAGATCTAATTGAATCCAGAGTACCCATCCAACATAACAAAATCTCTCGCATGCCAACCACAGTCTATAGAACCTACTCCATAGAAGTAAAAGGATAATGATCCTTGAGGTATGCCTTGTTCAGATCTCTGAAATCAATGTAGAGTATAATTTCACCATTATTTTTATGCACCAGAATAAGATTCGTGACCCAGGTAGAGTATTTGATTGAGAATATGATCTTTTCCTCAATGAGTTTAGACAACTCTTTCCTCATGAGGGGATTTATCCTTGGATTGACTGGTCTCTACTTTTTTCTCGATGGTCTTAACGTTAGGTTAAGGTTGATGGAGTGTCGAGAAACACTTGGATCAAAATCTTTGAGGTCTTTATAATCCCATGAAAAGATATTAATTTATTTATGACAGAGAGAGAGATGAAGGCCTTTTTCTCATCATGCATGCAAGCTTTACCGAGTAGAAACTCCTTCTTTGTGTGCAATAGTGACTGAAATGCAGTCTTCTTGTGTCACACACATGTTCATTTCTTCACCCTTAAACTCATCATCAGGGATGAATATCTGCTCTAAGGTGACCAGCTCTTTAGGTAACTTGTTTTTTTTTAGCTGGATCACTTGGTCACCATAGCTATCATGTAATTCATCTTGCATGCTTGAAGATAACTTAGAATCATTATAAATGAACCTGGATGATCTACACGTCACTTTGTCAAACACTTTCTAGTTGGCATTTTTATGCGGAATGGATGGTCCAATTACCATCTTAACATATCATGCGGGTGTCCTTTGAAAAATTTCTCGAGAGGAGAGAGTTGTGAACCCAACACAACCATCTCGATGAGCTTCCTTATTCAATTTACATTGTACCACCTATAGATTCAGAGCATTAAATCTCTCGGGGTCCTAAAATCTATGTTTATAATATCGAGAAGCTTATTCTTCATCATGCATTTGTTTGTGACCTGGTGGATAAC
Source organism: Taxus wallichiana var. yunnanensis (assembly GCA_018340775.1). Lineage (NCBI taxonomy): Eukaryota > Viridiplantae > Streptophyta > Pinopsida > Cupressales > Taxaceae > Taxus > Taxus wallichiana. The sequence goes on from CM031237.1 coordinate 168,799,468, forward strand.
CAATTATGTGTCCCCAAAAATATGTAATGCCTTAATATTTTTCTTCTCAATAATGAGAATACCATGCACCAATGCTTCATACTCTGCTACATTGTTGGAGCATGTAAACTAAATCCTATGTGCAAAGGATAACTTCTCATCCTTAGAAGAAATGATAAAAACTCCTGCACCCACACCATTTCGCTTTTGGAGCCATCAAATTACACCTTCCATAACCCACAATTTTCTTCATTTTTCTTGAGCACGCATGGTAGCACAACTTCTTCTTCAAGGATGCAATAAGTGCCAAGTATAATTTCAAAAGATTTAATATCTTTAGCATATGGATCAAATTTTTGGTGCCTTTCCACCCACTCATCTAGCACTAAGTCAGGTAGAGGAGGTGGAAGAGGATACTCTTTATAAACTTATTCTTGGATTTCTTGAATTAGAAAGTTAGATTGCAAAGGAGATGGATCATATGACTCAACATGATAGGAAAATATTGGCTCATCTTGTATGGTAAACTGGGTACCATACCTTGTTTTGAGTAACATATGGGACCAATCAGAAGACAAGTAACCACCCACTTTTGTAGTAAATTCCCTTGATAGGAAAAGGGTAAACAAAGGAGGTAGGTAAATGATTGACACATCTCGAGTTATGGTTAGGATTGGAAATACATGGAGGGTTAACTCAAGATCCTTGATGATTCCTAGAGTTGTAACAATTGAGCCATCAAGTTGTAGGAATCCTTTGGACAAATGGTTGTACTTAAGGCGCAGGACATCGGATATTTTCTTTGACATGATAGAAGTACTAGAGCCTGAGTCAATCATGAAATTATGTAAAAGGTGTTTTACTATGATCAAGGACATACATAAGGGTGGGGTTTTAGTAACATTTTTTACTTACTTCTCCTCTGCTTGATAAGTATTGACAACAACACGCATTTTTTTAATAGCAAGATCAGCACATGGAAGTTAGGCCAAAGCTTCATGTAACAAGTTCCATTGAGATTGAATGGATAGGACATCCCATATTATAACATTCACATTTTTCTTCTTCATTTGGTCCACAATGTTAAATGGGAGGTGATTGATTTGTGCATCCTGGGGCACATCAACATCTTTTCTCAATTTTTCAAGTGTAGAGGTAGGAACATTAGATGCATCGAGGATGACCTACCAAAGAAGGGGTTGCACTAATTCGAAGAAGAATTTGAGCCTCATACATATGAGATTGTGCTAATTGATTCCTTAGCTGAATCTTTCTAATTTTGATGATTTCTAAGTGGTAGGCTCCCTATGCACTGAGGAATCAGGTAAATTTGATAACATGCATCGAGATGTCCAAATTCCAAGAAGAAGGAGGAGCAAAATCAGGTTTCTAGGGTCCCTTCAGGAATCTTTCTAAACTCCCCAGGCCGAAGAAGGAGGGAGCAAGCTTTGAGAAAGTGCGGAGAAGGTTGCAGAAAGCAAGTAGTTTGGGCCAGTAAAAATTGTGAAAATCGGCTAAGTCCTAGTCCAGCACAAGGTGGGACGAGTGGGACAAAGGTACGCGAACCGCCCGAACCGGCCGAAATGAGTCCAGGCGGCCCACAAAGCAAATGGGACAAGTGGGACAGAAGTACGCGGCGGGCGCGAAAAGCCGATCCAGCCGAGGAGAAAAATTGGCTAACTGCTGAAGAGGGTAGCATTCGGGACGAGTGGAACAAATGGACGCGAAATGCCCGAACCGGCCGGATCGCGCGAAAACAGTACAAGGAGCCCAAAAGCAATTGGGACGCGCGGGCCAGAAATGCCCGAACCGGCCGAACCGGCCGAAAAGAGTCAAGTCAGTCCGAAGCAAAGTGGGACAAGCGGGCCAAAAATGCCCGAACTGCCCGAACCGGCCGAAATGAGCACAAAGGGCCCAAAATCAAATGGGACATCCGGGACAAATGGAGGCGAAGTACGCGTAGGAGCCGAATCAGCCGAGGACCAATCAGAAGCTGCCACGTGTCCTCACAAGAGAAAAGTCAAAAAGTCAATGGGCGAGTTTTCGAGCACCGATCCGAACCAATGGGATAGTGCCACGTGTCCCAGCTAGGGCCCACAAGGAAAATTCAAAAGACAGCCCGCCGAAAAGCAGAAGAGAGAGAATTATTCAGCGAATCAGAGCATGCCACGTGGCATCCAAGTGGCAGTGCGCGGGAAAATATTTCAAAATCCGTTTTCGCCTGTTCCGTGCCCTAAATCTTCAGATCGACATATCTTTCGATCCAGAGCTCGGATTTGCACGTTCTTGATATCAACGGAAAGCTTATGAGATTCTCTACACGTTTCCAAGGTCAATCTTGCATTTTGGTTCAGTTTGGAGGATGAAAATTGAGAAACGCCTCTGGCGCGAAATAACAAGCAGAGGTAATGCTTCAACAACCACTTTAATGCAGCAAACAACCCGCCGCTTCTGTTAGACAAACCGCCGCTTTGCCAGAACCCGCCGCTTCTGCCATGATGGACGAATTAAATGCAACCTAGAGGTGGTTGGGGCAGATTTCGAATTCCTCTCTCTTTGCTCTCCCATTCTTCCTATAAATTGTAAGGAGGGGTTTCTTTCTAAGGTGGGACATTTCCGCTTTGCACCCTCCCTTCTCTCCTGTTCATAAGAAGATTTGTGGAGTTTTCAAACCTCCCATATAGACTGTAACACCGTTTTTTGCCTTTTGGCCATTGCAATGTATTGAATCTATCCTTGAGCAATATATATATGTGTCTGTGGTTACTTCTAAACCCTCTTACATATTTATTACTGTCATTCTTGATCTTTCATTGCATTTTTGCTATCTGTGCATGATGTTGTGTTACATCTACATGATCTGTGTTAAATTTGGCAAAGCATATGTTCTTCATTCCTTGGTGCATCACCTCTATTAGCTTAGATTTATTTTATGCATCTTCTTTCCTTGTCTCCTTGGCAAATTAGATTAGATTTTGAGGAAAACCCTCTGCATATTTCGTATGCACCTGAACAGAGGAATAGGAACCAGCCTTTCTCTGGAGATTCCTTTCTCACTCTTCAAGTCCCACACTTGGAGAAAGGATTCAATGTTGATGCAATCACACTGGATATTAGTAATCAACCTAGAAACCTGATCAATACCCAGGGGTGCTGTGATTTTGCACTAACAGTTTTGGCACGCCCGGTGGGACAGAGGTCTCATTTCTATTTGCAGCAAGGTTGATATGCATCTGCTGCAATTTTCTTGCTTGAAAAGAGCTATTATTTGCATATCTGGCGACTCCAAGGGGAGGAATCAACTGGTTCCAGCAGTCAGCCCTAAAAGCTTATGAGAAGAATCACAAGATCAAGAGCTGGAGAAGAGGAAGTGCTGTTTGAATACCTGCAACTATCTCCAAGAAGAAGGCAAAGAGGAAGAAGGATTCAAAGGTCTCCATCTCCACCAAACAGAACTCTCTCAACTCCTCCACCTGAGCGGCCTTTCTTTCAATATACAAGGATTTTAAGACCAATCGAATGGCGCAACCGGTGAACCCTATGTCAACTTCACAGGCAGTAGCCCACTTGCTCTCAATGCACAAAATCCAATCCCGATGTAGCAGACCTTTGAAGAACATTCCATACTTTACTGGAGAAAATCAGACCACTCTGGCGATCATGTCGAGGACATTGCTAACATTTGTGCGATCCATGAGATCGACGAGATGCAAGTATTTGTCAAATTCTTTGGCATCTTCATTGAGGGAAAGCATTGCAATGGTTTAGGAGCCTTGGAGTGGCTCTATCACAAAGCTGGAATCATTTGTGTAGCACTTCATAATCAATTCGGAGAGAAGGAGACAACTTGTCTCTTTTGGAGCGGTGACAACCATCAAGAGAGCTTCCAATGAGCGGCTAAGCTGATTTCAACTTCAGATTTCAAAGATCTTGGGATAGAATTCGATGCTTGATCGGACAACAGCAATGAAGGTGATTTTCTATACTACCTTAAAGCTTTAAATTCTGATATTTCTATATTGATTCAATCCATGGGAGGCACAACTATCCCTGCTGCTTATAATATTGCCATTAGAGCTGAAAATTGTCTGATTCAAGCTGGCAAGCTATCTCCTAGGCCTCCAATGCCATTATATCCAAGCTTAGAGAGCCCAAGTACTAGTCAGGCACCTGTCTTAGCTCCTTCTCCCATTCCTAGAAATCAGAGTTCAAATGAAGCTTCCACTTCATCTCCAAGTGCCCCAAATGAGCTTCAAGAAGTCATGAAGCAACTGCAAAATTTAGGTAATGAGCTGGTCACACTCAAGAGGCAGCAAGCTCAAGGTTTTAGACCTTCGTATCAGCCTCAAGCTCAACCGAATAGGCAGCCATATCAGCCTCAAAGACCACCTAATCCAGCCACAAATATGAATCAAACAAGGCCTCCTGCCAATAGACCATTCCAGCCCTATAATCCAAATGCCATATCTGCCTCTAAGGCATTAGTACCAGCACAAAACAACATTGCCCAGGAGTATGATTGGTGTTTTCCATGTAATGAACCCCATAATCAATCCATGTGCTATAATGGTGCTCTAACCCAAGCTTTAATGGTAACAAGTGCTGGTGTGGAGGGTGAGAGTAGTCAAGAAAACAGCCAACAACAAGAAACATTCCAACAGCAATCAGCCCCAAATGATACCACGTTGGTAAATTGGCAAGCAGAGGATTTCTGTGGCATGAATCAGATAGTTTCTCAGGGTGTTGCTGCCAACACAAGGTCAAAAAGGAGAAATTTGGGTGAAGAACAGCCATTAGTCCCAGCCAATCCTCAACCTCCCACAGCTCCACAAATGATTGGCAAGCAAAACCCAGTTTCAAATGCACAAGGGCAGACAAAAACAGCCCCTAGGCCAAATCAAATGCCAGCTGTTGCTGCCCATATTCAAGGGGCAAATGTGCAAACCAAGGGACAGCAGAGAGATCCTTCATCACCATTCAGTATCATTGATCAGATGAAGAAGACAAACGTCAATATATCTATGTGGGAATCCCTATCCATCCCAGGCCAAAGAAATCTGCTGCAAGCTGCCATAAAGGATTGGCCAACTTCAAATCAGCAGGTTCAAAGGCAAGACAAAGTGCTTACAAATGCTGCCCAGCCTGAAGGAAATCATGGAACACAACAAGGTAGAATGCTGAAGCCCCCCCCTTTCTATGTTTCGTTAATTATTGGAAATCAGCTAGTGCATAACTGCATGATAGACTCTGGGGCAAGTAGCTCAGTAATGCCTAAACAGATAGCTGATCAGCTAGGGCTCCAGTATGAAATAACATCTAAGGGAGTAGTGCAGCTGGATGGGACAGCAATAGCAACAGTTGGAGTGATTAAAAATTTGAGTCTTACCTTGCATGCATGTCCAAATGTTGTTGTCTTACAAGATATATCAGTCATAGACCTTCCACCACTCTTTGCCCTCTGTTTGTCAAGGGACTTTACTGCCAAGATTGGGGGATATTTGTCCGCTGATTGGTCACACATGCTGTTCAGAACGAGGTATGGAACTAAAGCTACAATTAGGTCGGAACCTATTGCAGATTTCCACATTGAGCCCTATACTCCAAGTCATATTAATACCAATTGCTCAGCATTTGATCAAGAAGATCACCTTGGCACTGATGAAGCCGACACTAAGGTTGGAAGTATCCCAGATTTGACTCTTGATGAATGGGCAAGCAAGGTGCATGCTTTTGATCCTTATCAAGAAGTAGAAGAATCTGAGCTAGGGGTCTATTGTATACACGAAGAAAGTCAACCTATTCCTAACATCACCAAGCCAAGCCACAAGGATGACAATGAGGTATGGCAACTGTTTTTTGATGGATCAAGGAGTAGACAAGGCGCAGGAGGTGGAGCCATGCTTATTTCACCTCAAGGAGTAAAGTATTATTCAGCTTTTAGATTTCAATTTGCATGCTCCAATAACACTGCTGAATATGAAGCCTTGGTGCAAGGGATGCATTGGGCAATAAAGAGAAAAATAAATAACTTGCAAGTGTTTGGGGACAGTGAGCTGATTGTAAATCAGGTCAAGGGACAGCATGCTGCCAAAAATGATCTACTCAGATGCTACAAAAACAGGGTGTGGGACCTCATGGAAGATTTTGAGGCTTTCAGCATCAAGGCCATTCCCAGAAAAGAGAATCAAGCTGCTGACAGGCTTGCAGCAGTGGGGGCAACCTTTGACATTGTAGAAAACATTCAACAAGACAAGGTACAGCCAAACATCCACGTGATTGTGAGGCCTTCAGTGCCGGATAACGATGTCAATTGGCAAGTATTTGAGAATGACCAGCAAATCATCCACTTCTTGCAAGAAGAAGCTGAGTTCTCAGCTAAAAATCAAGAGAAGTTGAAACAGCAATATGGTGACCAGGTGATACAGCTGAGAACTGACAAGCTGCCCAAGGGACTTGTCACCTTGGAGTCCATTTTTAACCCCAATGATCAGTTTAGAAAGGAGAAAGCAAATATTCAGGTCAAGAGGGAAGATTCGGTATCCATCTTGGTAAAAGAGAACAAGCCATTGCAAATTGGAAAAATGACAACTGAGCAAGAGAGATATGAGTTCATACAGCTTTGTCAAGAATTCCCTGACGTGTTTGCTTGGAGCTATGAAGACTTGAAGGGCTTCAATCCCAACTTAGCTCAGCATACCATCGAGTTGGATCCAAATACTAAGCCTGTCAGGCAGAAACAGAGACCAGTCAATCCACACATGGAGCCTCTCATGAGGAAAGAATTGGACAAGCTGATTGAGTCAGCAATTATATTCCCAATCAAGCATTCTAGTTGGGTTGCCAACTTAGTTCCAGTCAGAAAGAAAAGTGGAGAGATCAGGCTATGTGTTGACTTCAGAGATTTGAATAGAGCCTCTCTCAAGGACCATTATCCACTCCCTTCCATGGAGCAAATATTGCAGGTTGTAGCTGGGTCAGAAAGGTTTTCGCTGCTTGATGGATACTCAGGCTTCAATCAAATTATGGTGAAGGAGGAAGACCAGTTCAAGACAGCCTTCACAACCAAATGGGGCACATATGCTTACAAGAAGATGCCATTTGGACTGTCGAACGCCGGAGCAACATTCCAGCGAGCTATGGATATGGCATTCAAAGGCTTGATTAACAAGATAGTGCTGGTATACCTAGATGATATCACTGTCTTCTCAAAGAATGCTGCAGACCATCTCTTTCACCTCAGGCAAGTATTTCAGAGGTGTAGAAAGTTTGGAGTGTCTTTAAATCCTAAGAAGTGCATCTTTCTTGCACATGAAGGGAAACTTCTTGGCCATATTGTCTCCAAGGAAGGATTAGCAATTGATCCAGAAAGGGTTGAAGCCATAAGAGCTCTGCCATTGCCAAGTCACAAAAAGGCTCTTCAAAGTTTCCTGGGAAGGATAAACTTTGTTCGGAGGTTTGTCCCAAATTTTGCAGCCCTTGTCAAGCCCATCACCAAAATGTTAAGAAAAAACATGGCTTTCAAATGGACGGCAGAAGGCAAGGAGAGTTTTGAAGCAATCAAAGAAGCCATCTCCCAGGCACCCACTCTCATCAACCCGGACTTTTCCAAGGATTTCATCCTCTATGCATTTGGGGGTGATGACACTATTTCTGCCATTTTGGTGCAACAGAATAAAGATAATGATGAACAGCCAATTGCCTTCTTTAGCCAAAGCCTAAATGACTGTGAATTGAGGTACTCTTTTATTGAAAAACATGTGCTTGCAGTAGTCAGGAGCTTGAAGAAGTTCAAGCATTTAATCTCAAACAACAAGGTCCAGTTGCTGGTCTCACATGCTGGGGTTAAGGACTTCCTCCTCAACAAGGATTTGAATGAGAAAAGGGCAGGATGGATCACCCGTGTCATGGAGTATGACATTGAGATCAAGATCACCAAGCTGGTAAGAGGCAAGGGTTTGTGTGAGCAGCTCGCTTCCAAACAACTAAACAACCCAGAAGATAAAGAAGACGCTGTCCTGCTTTTACAAAATGATCAAAAACAGGAAAATGATGATGAGTCCATTCCCTGTTGGACTCAAAATATGATACATTTCCTACAGACGGGCATGTGCCCTCTAGAAATGAGCAAAGCAAGAAGAAGACACTTCAGGTTGCAGGCTATTCCATATACCATCATTGATGGAGTTTTGTTCAAGAAGGATGTCAATGGAGTGCTGCTGAGATGCATTAACACAGGTCAGATTCAAAGGGTATTAAAGGAGTTTCATGATGGACCAGCTGGTGGCCATTTTGCACCAAGAGTGGTGACTACGAAAATCATGAAGGCTGGTTATTATTGGCCTAAAATCTTTAGTGATTGCTATGCATGGATCAAGAAATGTAAGAATTGTGCATTCTTCACAGGAAAAGAGAGACTTGCAGCCCTCCCATTGCATCCAATCTCAGTTGACCAGCCATTCATGCAATGGGGTTTGGACTTCATTGGAATCATCAATCCCAATTCGAGCCAAGGGCACAAATGGATTTTGACAGCCACAGACTACTTCACCAGATGGACAGAAGCAGTGGCACTCAAAGAGGCGAATGAGTCTAGCATCTTGGACTTTTACGAGGGGATAACTACCAGATTTGGTGTGCCTGCTACAATAGTCTCTGATAATGCATTGGCATTCATTGGATCTAAAATTACTGAGTGGGCTGTCAAGAACGGGATCTACCTCAGCACTTCATCAAACTATTACCCTCAAGGTAATGGCCAGGCCGAGTCTACAAACAAAAACTTGCTGAGGATCATTAGGAGGACTCTTGATGAGAATCAGAAGGCTTGGCATACCAAACTGAAGTCAGCCTTATGGGCTGATAGGATAACTCCCAAAAGGTCCACAGGTAACTCTCCATTTAGGCTTGTCTACGGAAGAGAGGCAATCTTGCCCCTGTCACTTGAGTTGCCAACGTTGGAACTCATGAAACAACTGGAATTGCTAGAGTTTGGACCCATGAAGGTGAGATATGCAGAATTGATGGAGCTGCAAGAAATCAGAGATCAGGCATTCCAAGCAATGGAAAAGGATCAGGCTTTGATCAAGAAGACCTTTGATAGGAAGGCCAAAGATAGATCTTTTCAAGTAGGAGATCTAGTATTGAAATGGGATGTGGACAGAGCAAAACCAGGAAGGCATTCAAAATTTGATGCCATTTGGAGTGGCCCATACATGGTCACAAAGTGCAAGAACAACAATGCTTTCCAATTGGCCTCATTGGATGGTGAAGAACTGCAGATTCCAGTAAATGGAATCTATCTCAAGCGTTGCTTCTAGAGGGAGTTTCACTACATCTGTAAATACTAGATTAGATTTTCTTCCCTCCAAGTGCTTGTGCACATTGTTTTGCTGTAATTAGTTTTGTTTTCCCTAAGTGCCTTGGCACAGCTTACTGTCTATGGAGATGATGCATGTCTTTGCTAAATCAGGTCACATTCCATCTTTCCCTTTGCACATTCTAAGTCAGTTTGGATTCTAACAGAATATTTGATGACTCCATGCCCAATGGATGGCTTCAGGCAACTGGCCTTTTCATCTAGCAGGCAGAATGATCCCGCTGAGTCGCCAAATTGTTATCCAAAATTCACCCCCCCAGGGTAAATTTGATAACATGCATCAGGATGTCCAAATTCCAAGAAAAATGAGTGATTCAGAGCAAAATCAGGTTTCTAGGGTCCCTTCAGGAATCTTTCTAAACTCCCCAGGCCGAAGAAGGAGGGAGCAAGCTTTGAGAAAGTGCGGAGAAGGTTGCAGAAAGCAAGTAGTTTGGGCCAGTAAAAATTGTGAAAATCGGCTAAGTCCTGGTCCAGCACAAGGTGGGACGAGTGGGACAAAGGTACGCGAACCGCCCGAACCGGCCGAAATGAGTCCAGGCGGCCCACAAAGCAAATGGGACAAGTGGGACAGAAGTACGCGGCGGGCGCGAAAAGCCGATCCAGCCGAGGAGAAAAATTGGCTAACTGCTGAAGAGGGTAGCATTCGGGACGAGTGGAACAAATGGACGCGAAATGCCCGAACCGGCCGGATCGCGCGAAAACAGTACAAGGAGCCCAAAAGCAATTGGGACGCGCGGGCCAGAAATGCCCGAACCGGCCGAACCGGCCGAAAAGAGTCAAGTCAGTCCGAAGCAAAGTGGGACAAGCGGGCCAAAAATGCCCGAACTGCCCGAACCGGCCGAAATGAGCACAAAGGGCCCAAAATCAAATGGGACATCCGGGACAAATGGAGGCGAAGTACGCGTAGGAGCCGAATCAGCCGAGGACCAATCAGAAGCTGCCACGTGTCCTCACAAGAGAAAAGTCAAAAAGTCAATGGGCGAGTTTTCGAGCACCGATCCGAACCAATGGGATAGTGCCACGTGTCGGCTAGGGCCCTGAGGAAAATTCAAAAAAGACCGCGAAAAGCGAAGAGAGAGAATTATTCAGCGAATCAGAGCATGCCACGTGGCATCCAAGTGGCAGTGCGCGGGAAAATATTTCAAAATCCGTTTTCGCCTGTTCCGTGCCCTAAATCTTCAGATCGACATATCTTTCGATCCAGAGCTCGGATTTGCACGTTCTTGATATCAACGGAAAGCTTATGAGATTCTCTACACGTTTCCAAGGTCAATCTTGCATTTTGGTTCAGTTTGGAGGATGAAAATTGAGAAACGCCTCTGGCGCGAAATAACAAGCAGAGGTAATGCTTCAACAACCACTTTAATGCAGCAAACAAACCGCCGCTTTGCCAGAACCCGCCGCTTCTGCCATGATGGACGAATTAAATGCAACCTAGAGGTGGTTGGGGCAGATTTCGAATTCCTCTCTCTTTGCTCTCCCATTCTTCCTATAAATTGTAAGGAGGGGTTTCTTTCTAAGGTGGGACATTTCCGCTTTGCACCCTCCCTTCTCTCCTGTTCATAAGAAGATTTGTGGAGTTTTCAAACCTCCCATATAGACTGTAACACCGTTTTTTGCCTTTTGGCCATTGCAATGTATTGAATCTATCCTTGAGCAATATATATATGTGTCTGTGGTTACTTCTAAACCCTCTTACATATTTATTACTGTCATTCTTGATCTTTCATTGCATTTTTGCTATCTGTGCATGATGTTGTGTTACATCTACATGATCTGTGTTAAATTTGGCAAAGCATATGTTCTTCATTCCTTGGTGCATCACCTCTATTAGCTTAGATTTATTTTATGCATCTTCTTTCCTTGTCTCCTTGGCAAATTAGATTAGATTTTGAGGAAAACCCTCTGCATATTTCGTATGCACCTGAACAGAGGAATAGGAACCAGCCTTTCTCTGGAGATTCCTTTCTCACTCTTCAAGTCCCACACTTGGAGAAAGGATTCAATGTTGATGCAATCACACTGGATATTAGTAATCAACCTAGAAACCTGATCAATACCCAGGGGTGCTGTGATTTTGCACTAACGGACACTGAGTCCAACATTCTCCTTTTTTACCTTGTATTATTAGTAACCTAGGCATGTGGCTGTTAGGACTATCGTAGCTTGATTAATTCCACATAAGTATTTAGTGCCAAAGAACATTAGATTGGCATTAGGAGGATATTTTGGCCTTTCTTGGTTTTATGCTTGGTGCGCTAGTAGAAGGCTCATAGTTAGAAGCATTTTGAATCATATAGGCCTACATGTGCATGTCATTAGTGCGGTGATATTGGTTGTGATGCATATTACAAGTGAATCACCATTTAGACTCCTGAGCCATGTTGTTCGAATATGAACTAGTGTTTGAATTGTGTTGGGCGATGGAGGAGTTTGTGTAAGAGGAACTACTTGTAAGGGTAGATGTATGCTAGCATGCCATCTATCACTTTGTTGGTTCTGCGTGTATCTCTCGGTTTCCATCACCGATTCCTCCATGACTTATTTTTTTGGTTATGCATATCATTAGAAATTCTTCTAAAAGCTTACTTTCACGCTTCTCAAGAGATATAACCTTATTTGACAATTTTCTCGATCGGGGTCTTCAATTCTTTATCTTCTCTTTGTTGTGTAGGAGAATAGGATGTAGATGCAAATATTTATGCACTCGATCATGAACAGTGCAAAAGAAGGCTGGGACATTGAAGACATCTCTAGGAACAATGGAGCGGGAGTCTAGAGCCAACTTTCACGCTTATATGAGGCTATTTTATACCCTTATTGCAATATTGTAAGAAATAGGTAAGGTTCTAGCTCGATGGATTGAATCATGACTGAAATGTCACTATTTAGATCCCTTAGATAATATAAGAAAGCATGTTTGGTTTTAGGCCTTACCACTTGAGGAATTATGTCCCAAGTCTTCTGGAATCTAATATTGAAAACATTCATTGTTCATTAGGCACTCTTTGTTCTAGTCGGTTGTTCCATCAATGATAAGTGATATGACTTGTCTTCAAAATAATTGCACATAGTTGTACCATGCTCATCCTAGGTGGTAATAGATATAGGTCTCAAACCCTCGTGCCATGGCAAAGTGCCTTTCCTTTGAATGAGGTTGCAAGCATCTTGGCTGCTACATCGTCATGTGTGATCAAGTATATAGAGCATAGATTTGCTACATCCTTGATTTTCTCAACAAGGGTGACTTGATTCTCACTAGTGAATTAGGGAATACTCTTGAGCATGACTACTAGCATATTATGTTGAATGTTGAGATTGAGAGGTATCTTGCTAGTGAAAATGGAAAATTTTCTCGAAGGAGTAGGCACTAGAGTTCCATGGCAAGGCGCAGGTCTATTTTGAGGATTTGAATGGGCATGACGCGTTGAAGATGGGGATTTGCACGCGGGTGCTCTGCTATGTACTCTCCTCAGAGATAGCTAGAGGTACTCAAAATATTCTTTAGCTATTGTGCTTTATCTCGTGTGCACTCTTCTCATGAAACACACTCAAGACTACTAAAAAAAGAATATATGGAAATGCTAAGAGTCGCCATATGTGTTGAAATGAGTCTCCAAAGGTTGAAAAATCACTAAATCACACACGAGAACTTAGGAATGTGAAATTTAAGCTATAAATGCAAGTCCCACCGGGCATGCCAGAAATTTTTGGTTCCTCAATTTGTGCATCCACGTGTCAAATGTGGAAGAATTAAGTCATTGAGTTAACAATGGGACTTTCTCCAAGTTGTGGGACCTTGCATGCTTGAGACAGACCTCTAGAGAAGGTTGGTTCCTCTACCTATTTCTACTACTATTGCTACTCCTAATGTTGGAAGGTAAAACTAAGATAACAATACCAAGGGACTAGGGATAGAAGGAGAACAAGAAAATGGAAAACTAAACTAAAGGAAGTGATAGCACCAATAAAAGAGTGATGAACACTATTTTTCTAAGTGAAAATGAAGGGAAAGGCATCGATGGAGGTTAGGAACGCGTAGCATGGACAAGGATGCATTCGCACGATCAGTTTCATGAAACACAACAAGAAAATGGAGCTACAAGGGACGTAAAATGACACATCAAACACACAATGCAAGAGAAAGGAAAGAAAGAAGAATAAAAATAGGTTAAGGTAGAGAATAGCCACAAAACAATGCTTTTATTACTTCCAAAAATTCATAGTCATCTACAATGGCGTATGAGGCCGATATTCACATGCAAGAACCAGATCTAGAGGTCTGTAACTCAAAATGTAAAGATATGAAGTCCTTAGCAAATGCTAAAGGATCCAAAATGTCTAACATTAACAATGATCCAAGATATTAAATTTATAGATGAATCAATGAGAGAGGTAGAAGAGGAGGGAAAACTCAAATCTAAATCACAACCACCAACAACAAGCAATAAATTCCTACAAATCCACCTAGAAATATATCAAATGTGCTTCCCCAAGTCTATTTGGTATGTGGGAGCAATCAGATCTGCTCATTAATGGCCAAAAATATGTTTTCCCATTTCTCACCTACCAAATCCTACTAAAATTATAATTTAAATATTTTACACTTTGTAAACAACGTAAGCATCTTTCAAATGAGACCAAGTGTGCATGCATCAAATCTCTAGAGTAGAAGTTATGGCTATCAAAATTCTACACGGTCACTTTGACATGTAATGACATAGGCACGTGTTGATTGACTAAAAATTTGGTGTTGTCCCATAAAAATTTTCCTTCTTTTTCCCAAGTCTGGACTTAGAGATTTTTGAGTTGTCACCCTTTGAAAATGGTCCAGTCTGAGTTTTTTGAAATCTGGCACTTCCCAAGGGATCAAGGATTCTTAGAAACACCTTCATCAGATAGAGAATTCTTTCCCCTTTCCAGAAAGGTATGGAAGTCCTCCTAACTCCTTGTAGTTTTTGAGTTATGGCTCGACAAAGGTAAATGGGGAAATTTTCCCTAGGTAGGCCCGCATCCAATAGAGAAGTGCCACGTGTCAAGGCGGAGCAAGGCACGGGGAAGAATTCGACACTTATCCCTTTTGACTAAGTGGCACAAAAGTTACAAAGTGGCCCACAAGCCCACGGAGGGGATGGGAAAACAAAGGCGTAGGCACTGAGGAAAGTTTACTACTTAGCCCTTTTGGGAAAATAACTCAAAATCAAAAACTGACACGTGGGCCCGCAAAGGAGAAGGGAGAAGCGCATGGCGGAGTGGCGGGGCACAGAGGTAAATTGGGATTTTTTCCCAATGTGAATTTCAAAGGAAAAAATGGAGGCACATCCCCCAAGCAACAGAAGGTGCCACGTGTCTCGGAGTGGTGGACCCGTAAAGTTTTTGGGAAATTTTTCCAAAAGGGAAAAATTTAAAATTTGACCCCGCCAACCCTAATTTTGACCAGTTTTTCCCTAAATCTTCAAGAGGCCATATCTTTCGAACCAGAGCTCGAGTTTTTGTGTTTTTGGTATCAATGGAAAGATGTTGAAATTCTCTACATGATGGACACTTCAATTTTAAATTTTGATGGCATTTTGTGGGATAAAATTAAGAAAATGTCTCTAGCATGCAAAAAAACAAAAAAGTTCCTCCTAACTTTACTCCAATGTTCTCCTGCCACGTGGATGGCCCAATTTCAAAGAAATTAGGAAAAGAAGTGAACGGTTCATATCCAAATTGGAAAATTGAAATATAAAATGCATTTTTACATGCAGAAGCTCTTCTTGGGCTCGTCAAAAGTGTTTTCTTTGTTGCAGAGGAATCTGGAAGAAGGAAAAATGATCAAATTTGTTTGTAACCGCTTCTTGGCCATTTGGGGAAGTTGTAACCACCCCTTACATGCTATTTCTTGTCCTTTGAGAGTCATTGTTGAGGTGGAAATCAAATTTGGAAACTGGAAGCACGTTTTTGTGAATGGAGGACAAAATGATATTTGTCGGTCTTCTTTTATTCCCCTTATCTATATTATTTCTTCTATTCCCACTCGTTGTACAAGTTTGAACTCTGAGATCAATAAAAAAGGAAGGAATTTTATGTCCCCTAGATGGAAAGATCAATTGGTGCTTTATAACCAACGTGTTTTATTCTGTCTTGTGCTCAGAAATTACAAATTTGTCTTTCTTATTTTAATGAATGCATGTAATGAAACTTCCAGTTGATGTGTGTGGGAATCTGACACTCTACCCACAACATTGATTTTCCCCTCCTTCATTCTCACTCCCTCCCCTTTCTCAAATTGATTTCTGCTATAGCAAGGAGTTACTATTATTTCCATAGGAACAGTGGAGTGTTCCTGTGGATCTCAGTAGAAAAACACCATAAATCCACTTAGGTTTTACATGCTAAACAATGGGAGCTGAACCATTCAAATGTAGAGGGACTTAGATTCCCATAGCATTGGCCAAATAACCACAAATTTTTCTAAGACAAATTTTCTAGCCAATAGTTTTTAGCACCCACCGTGGAGCAGAGTTTGTAGCCTCTACACCCTAAAATGACCACAAGGTTTTAAAGTATTTATTAAATTTTTTGGAGTCTAAAGTTCCTTGTAATCCACATGAATATGAGTATGACTATTCTAGAAAATCCCCCTAGAGACCTTCTTCATGCTTTCATATCAAAGAAGATATCATTTGAGACCTAAAGGAGGCTATTTGGCATAGTAGGTAGAGTGTAAAACATTACTTTATTGCTACAAAGATTTTGGACTGAAAAGAAGAACCTGCTTTTGAGTTGGAAGAGAAAAAATAGATTCCATCACCTTAGAGAAGACAACAAGCCTTCAATCTAGCTGATAGAAGGTATACTCGCCAGTTGAGGTAAGGAGGAGTGATTAACCCTACTTTCGAGGAGTTGGAGAGAGAAGAAGCAGAGGTTATAGCTTAGTTTGATAGAGAGGAAGAGATTAGAGCTTAACTGGAAGAAATTTCAAGACTCCAAGCTGCAGCAAAGGAAAGAGAAGCAGCCCTAGCTACTGAAGAAGCTAGAAATAGAAATAGAATGGTTGATAATGAATGTGAAGCACATGCACCCAATGTACCGTGGGGACAAAATACTGGTCCACTTTCTCTCCCATGAGTACTCTATGATTTTCTAAGAGGTTCGAGAAATATTTTTCCCAAATTCAAAGGAGATGGCTTCCAACTCCTGAAGAACACTTAACAACCTTCATCACTGCTTGTGGTGTGTTAGGTGTTGAACTAAAGATGTGTTAGTTAGAATTTTTGTGGAGTCACTCCAAGAGAAAGCTACCGAATGGTTTTACATGCTTCCTGCAAGATCTATTACTAGTTGGGAAGATATTAGAAAAGCATTTGAAAATAGATTTAGGAGCACTAAAGATGGTCAAGAGCTACTAGTGCAATTATTCCAAATAAAGAAAGAAATCTCTGAATCC
Source organism: Taxus wallichiana var. yunnanensis (assembly GCA_018340775.1). Lineage (NCBI taxonomy): Eukaryota > Viridiplantae > Streptophyta > Pinopsida > Cupressales > Taxaceae > Taxus > Taxus wallichiana. Next base: position 168,816,255 of record CM031237.1, read on the forward strand.
ATGAGGGATTTTGTAGAAAGGTTTGACAAACTGACAAGAAGAGTCCCTGAAGATGTGCTACCTCTTGAGAACCACCTAAGAAGATTATTCATCAGTGCCTTGCCATTAGAATTCAGTTTCTTCTTTAGAAAATCCCAACCAAACACACTGAGGGTAGCTCAAAATGATGCCATTGAAACTGATGATGACTTAATCCTCTCTGGAAAGGTGAAAGGCCCAAATGGGAAGTAGAAGGGTCAGAGTTTGGCTTCAGTAACTATAGATCCTATGTTCCAGAAAATGGAAAATGATCTGGTTGCCTTGAAGAAACAAGCTGTCCTAAATGACAATGAGAAATGCTCCAAGGAGGCCAAACTTCCCTGATAGACAAATAATTACACCACCTCCTCGCCAACTTTCCCTTGAAGCACCTCCTATTAATGCTATCTGTGACACTAGAGAATCAAGAGAGGATGCTGAAATTGATGAACTTGAAGGAGAAATAGCAAAGGATTATGAAGGCTACCTTGAAATTGAAGAAGTTGGTATGAACAATGGCTTGTTTGAGTTTGTAGATGATGGGGAAGAAGAAGAGGAAGCCCCAAGCTTCTCATGTGATGTCTTTTACTCGAGCTCAATCCAAGAAAGATTCTCTACCCTCCGTGGCTCAAGAGGAAAAGAAAACTAAAGTAGATCCCACTCCAATAGCCACATAAAAGAATATCATCTGCAGAGGATCACCATTACCACCCTCAATGGATTTAGCCAAAATTAAACCGGGGTAAATGGCTGCTAGAGATCAGTTTGTTATATGTAGTAAGTCACCTTTTCCTTCTTCTATCTCACAAGTTATTAAAAAAATCCTCCCTCCAATGAATTCTATCATAAGTCAGCCAAAGTTCCTTAAAGACCCTTACCATGTAAACCTTTCCTCACTCCAGGAACTTCCCCCTCATCCAACATTGTCCCATTTGATTTTGTGGAACATGCAAGTAATACCAAAGTGCAGCTCTCAGAGATTGAATACTTACAAACACACCCTGCTCAGTTTGATAGACTAATCAATGTTGTTCGGAGCAATAATTCTATACCTTCAAGTTCAAATTATCAAGTTCTCCTCCCAACACCATCTACACCACATACCCAAAACATGCTGGCCCTAAGTGCTTCCAAAACAAATAAGGTGGAACCCTTCTACTTGTCTCTTCTCATGAAATGGTTTTGAGCTCAACAATTGCATCATTGACTCTGGAGCTTCTGATAACGTAATGCCACTCAAACTTACCAATGCTCTCGGCCTGACACTAACCAGAGTTAACGGAGCTTGTTACTCAATGGAATCTAAGAAAGTACCACTAGTAGGAAGGATAAAAGATGCACAAGTGGCTTTGGCTGAATACCCTGATAAGAAAGTACTCCTAACCATCTTAGTGGCAGACATTCCAACATCTTTTGGCATGCTCTTGAGTATAATTTTTTGTAGAGACCTTGGTGGAGAGATAAAGATGGATTGGACCTCTACAACTATTCCAGTAAAGGGTGAGATGAAGAGGCTACTTCCAGTAAGAAAAATGAAGTTTACAGTAAGAAGTTCCAGTGACCCAAGAGCTAATATCCTCTTTCAAGATTGTGGATTAGGAAACTATTTCCTTACTTCACAATGAGAAGAAGACTTTCCACTTTCCTCAGAATCAGAGAAAGATCAGGTCTGGACTATGGAGTTTGATGGAAGCCATTCCAAAGCAGGCTCAGGGGCTGGTGTTGTGTTGTACTCTCCTTCCAATGTGATGCATCCTTTTGCATACAAACTGCAGTTTGACAACACCAATAATACAACAGAATATGAAGCTCTCCTCTTAGGCATAAGTGTAGCGGAAGACATGGGAATCAAAAATATAAGATGCCTTGGTGATGTAGAGGTGATAGTGAAGAAATTCCACTAGAAATAGTAGGTGAAGAACCCAAGGCTCAAGCATTACAGGAATAGAGTGTGGGATTGCATTGAATTCTTTGATGCATTCTCTATTGAAGCCATCCCAAGATAGAAAAATGAAAGAGCTGATTCTCTTGCAATATCAACATTCCTATTAGATCCTCATCCTTCTTTTGGAAATGAAAAAATAACCATTGAGATGGTTTTGAGATCAAGTTTTTCCGATAATGTAGATCACTGGAAAGTTTTCAATGACAACAATCAGAGTTTAGCCTTCTTGGAGCAAAGAGACAACTTCAATAATCTCTTCTTTGAGGGAAGTGTTAATCCACATAGAGAAGTTGTGGCTGAAGATGCATCAGATGAAATTGAAAGAGTGGATGATGAAGGCATGATCAGATTGAAATATAACAAGATCCCCAAAGGTCTAGTCTCTCTGGAGAACTTGTTTGACAAGCATGACAGATTTATTTGTGAAAAAGAAAAGCTATCTTCTCGTTGTCCATTTGATTTTGACAAGGAAAAAATTGGGACTTCTGAAGATCCAAGGATGGTCAACATTGGAAAATGCTGCTCACTTGAAGAGAAAAGGAAGTTCATTGCTTTGCTTAAAAAGTACTCTGATGTGCTAGCCTACTCTTATGACGAGCTCAAATATTTTCAACCAAAAGAAATGCATCATTCCATTCCTCTGAAGTAGGATGCTAAGCCCTTCAAGTGAAGCAAAGACCCTATAATCCAAAGATTGCTAATGTTATCAAGGAAGAAGTGAACAAGATGCTAAATGCTAGAATCATTTTCCCCATTCACCACTCAACATGGGTGGCCAACATTGTACCAATCAGAAAGAAAAATGGGGAGATCAGAATATGTGTAGATTTCAGAAATCTAAATCAGGCATCTCTCAAGGACAATTACCCTCTTCCGATTATGGATCATATCCTATAAGCAGTTACTAGATCAGATATGCTCTCTTTGCTTGATGGCTTCTCAGGTTATAATAAAATTAAAGTGGCTGAAGAATATTGTAGCAAGATGGCCTTCACAACTCCTTGGGGAACTTTTGCTTACAGAAGGATGCCTTTTGGCCTAAACAATGTGGGAGCCACCTTCCAAAGAGCCATGGACCTGGATTTCAAATATCTCAAGCATTGCATTGTCATATACCTTGATGACTTGATTTGTGTTTTCAATGAAGAGAAGTGAGCACATCTTCCACTTGGAGCAGATGCTTGCAAGATGTAGAAAGCATGGCATTTCTCTAAATCCCAAGAAGTGTATCTTTGGAGTCATAGAAGGAAAGTTTTCTGGGACACATCGTGAAAATCATGGAGCACATATTGACCCCGAGAGGGTAAGTTCTATTCAAGCACTATCTCTTCCCACTAGCAAAAAGGAGTGCACTCATTCTTTGGGAAGGTAAATTTTCTTCACCACTTTGTCCCTGAATTTGTTGAACTAACAAAGCATATCACCTCTATGATGAAGTCTCAAACAAGTTTCAAATGGAGTAGTGAAGGAAAATCAGCATTTGAAGAAATCAACAAGGCCATTACCAAAGCTCCAATGTTGGTATCTCAAGATTTCAGCAAGGAATTCATCATGTACTATTATGCCTCGAGCACACTCTTTCGCTATCCTAGTTTAGAAGAATGATGAATAATTGAAAGCACCTATTTCTTTCATGATCTTCCCTTTGAAGAAGCACAAACTAAATTATAGTCAATTGGAGAAACATACATATGCAAAGTGGTCAATGCCGTGAAGAATTTCAGATTTTACACACTCAACTCGACATCATGGTGATGGTCCCCAGGAAGTGCAATCAAGTCCATTTTGACACAACAAGATCCCGTGAGCCAAAAGAGGAAATTAGATTTCAAGGATCCAAGAGTATGACACGGAGATTAATCCCTCTAATCTGGTTAGAGGAAATGGTTTATGCAAGTTGATTTTTGAAGATGAATCTCTCAAAGTTCAGCTTGGAGAAATAGATGACACTTACCCAACCTCGCTTTCGAGAAGATTTCCCACAAGTTCTCTTTATGAACACTATAGAGGAATGTTATGTGGACATCACTTTATTTCTTACCTATGGGGACTTCCCTCCCCATTTAGATTACAAGCAATGAAGAAATATCAGCTGAGAATAGCCAAATATGTGATTTGGAATCATGCTCTCTATAAGAAAGGGATAGATGGTTGTTTTCTCAAGTGTGTTGACAAGGAACAACAAGAAATACTCCTCAAATCCTATCATGATCAAGCTTGTGGTGGACACTTTTCAGCCATGGTGACTGCCCACAAAATTCTCGGAGAGGTAGATCTTATTGGCCTTCTCTTTTGCCGATACTCGAGTTGGGTTTCTAAATGCAAAGCATGGAAATTTTTTTGAGAAAACCACGGTTGGCTGCATTGCCTCTTAGGCATCTGATTATTGAAGACCCATTTCAACAATGGGGTTGGACTTCATTGGCATGTTGAATCCCCATTCAAGTGCTGGGTATACTTATGTGCTCACTACCATGGACTACTTCACCAAATGGGTGGAAGCCATTCCAACCAAACAAGATAGCTCTAAAGTTGTTTGCAATTTCATAAAAGAGAATATCATTGTTCGTTTTGGAGTTCCTCAGAAGATTGTTGTGGACAATTCCACTTATTTCTCTTCAAAGGAATTAACAAAATTCTATTATGGCTTCAGAATTTCTCTTGCTCATTCTTCTGACTACTATCCTTAAGGGAATGGTCAAGCTGAGTCAAGCAACACATTATCTATAAGCTTGATGATTCGAATCAAAAGAATTGGCAAAAAAATTATATGATGCATTATGGGCTGATAGGATCAGTCCTAAGAAGGTAATAGGCATGTCACATTTTGAGCTGTTATATGGAGTTGAAGTAGAGATTCCTATTACAATTGAAATGCCAGCTCTCAAGCTACTTTAAACAATGGAAGACATCCAATACAAAGATTCAATTGATAAGAGGATCCTTTTCTGGAGAAGCTAGAAGAGAGTAGATCCCGGGTAGTGGACAGAATCAAATAACATCTTGAAAGTGAAGAAAGTCTTTGATGTAAGAGCCAAAGTAAGGGAGTTCGGAGAGTCTGGGGATTCATTGCTACTTTGGGATAAGAGGAGAGAGCCAAAGGGTAGTCATGGTAAGTTTGATTCTTTGTGGTTGGGTCCATTTCAAATTCATGAAGCTTGTGGTGAGAATTCCTTTCTCTTATCATAGTTAGATGGAACTCCATTGGGATTTCCTTAAAGTGGGCAATATTTGAAGTCATGTACCATTAGTGAAAGTGAGTTGTCCCTCACCCTATACCATAGTTTTTGTTGTTTCCCTTTTTCTATTGTTTGTGTTTTGGTTTTTTCCGGTCTTGGTGTCATTTTGGTTGGTGTTTTTCCTTCCTTCTTTCTTTCCTCAGAATTGTACATGACTCTGCAAGGCCCAATGGATAAGGCACTAGTCAAGGTTATATGTTTTAAAACTTGAGATTTTAGATCCTCATGCCATGTTTTCTCCTTATTCAATCCATGCCATGTCCCCAAGCTAGAGCCACTTGTTGTCCCCTCAAAAATTTCCTTCTTTTTCCCAAGTCTAGACTTAGAGATTTTTGAGTTGTCACCCTTTGAAAATGGTCCAGTCTGAGTTTTTTGAAATCTGACACTTCCCAAGGGATCAAGCATTCTTAGAAACACCTTCATCAGATAGAGAATTATTTCCCCTTTCCATAAAGGTATGGAAGTCCTCCTAACTCCTTGTAGTTTTTGAGTTATGGCTCAGTGGAGGTAAATGGGGAAATTTTCCCTAGGCAGGCCCACATCCAATAGAGAAGTGCCATGTGTCAAGGCGGAGTGGGGTGCGGGGAGGAATTCGGCACTTAGCCCTTTTGGCTAAGTGGTGCAAAAGTTACAAAGCGGCCCATAGGCTGCGAAGGGGAAGGGAGAACAAAGGTAGAGGCATGGAGGAAAGTTTACCACATAGCCCTTTTGGGCAAAAAAATCAAAGTCACAAACTGACCTGTGGGCCCGTAGAGGAGAAGGGAGAAGTGCATGGTGGAGTGGTGGGGCATGGAGGTAAATTGGGATTTTTTCCCAATGTGAATTTCAAGGGCAAAAATGGAGGCACATCCCCAAGCAACTAGAAGGTGCCACGTGTCTTAGAGTGGCGGACCCATGGAGTTTTTTGGGAAATTTTTCCAAAAGGGAAAAATTAAAATTTGACCCCGCCAACCCTAATTTTGACCAATTTTGCCCTAAATCTTCAAGAGGCCATATCTTTCAAACCAGAGCTCAGTTTTTTGCATTTTTGGTATCAATGGAAAGATGTTGAAATTATCTACATGATGGACACTTCAATTTTAAATTTTGATGGCATTTTGTGGGAGAAAATCAAGAAAACATCTCTGGCATGTAAAAAACAAAAAAAGGTTCCTCCCAACTTCGCTCCAATGTTCTCATGCCATGTGGATGGCCCATTTTCAAAGAAATTAGGGAAAAGGAGAAAATGTTCATATGCAAACTAGAAAATTGAAATATAAAATGCATTTTTGCATGTAGAATCTCTTCATGAGCTCATTAGAAGTGTTTTCTTTGCTGCATGGGAATCTGGAAGAAGGAAAAATGATCAAATTTGTTTGTAACTACTTCTTGGTAGTTTGGGGAAGTTGTAACCACCCCTTGCATGCTATTTCTTATCCTTTGAGAGTCATTGTTGAGACTGACAATCGAATTTGGAAACTGGAGGCACATTTTTGCAAACGGAGGACAAAAACGACAGTCAGTCTTCTTCTATTCTCCTTCTTTGTATTATTTCTTCTATTCCCACTCATTGTACAAGTTTGAACTTTGAGATCATTAAAAAGGAAGGAATTTTATGTCCCCTGGATGGAAAGATTGATTGGTGCTTTGTAACCAGCGTGTTTTATTCTGTCTTGTGCTCAAAAATTGTAAATTTGTCTTTCTTCTTTTAATGAATGCATGTAAAGAAATTTCCAGTTGATGTGTGTGGGAATCGACACTCTACCCAAAACATTTATTTTACCATCCTTCATTCTCACTCCCTCCCCTTTCTCGCATTGATTTCTACTATAGCAAGGAGTTGCTATTATTTCTAAAAGGGCAAAGTGGAGTGTTCATGTGGATCTCTCGGTTGAAAAACCACCATAAATCCACTTAGGTTTTACATGCTAAACAATGGGAGATGCACCATTCAAATGTAGATGGACTTAGATCCCCATAGCATTGGCCGGATAACCACTAATTTGTCCAAGAAAAATTTTATAGCCAACATCAAGGCCAATTGTGAAAGTGCTTTGTCATTCCCGCCATGTGTCACTCATCGATTTTTGGCAAGGATTCGGCACCTTGTTGGCATGATTTAATTATTTGTGTGTAGCAGACTCAAGCTTGTGAGATGATGGCATGACACATGATGGTATAGAAGAAGGCACAAAGGCAGGCACGTGGAAGACTAAAGCACATATAGAAAATAAAGAGAAGGCCTGTGTAAATGTAACACACGCAGCAGTAATGGGATAAACACCCACTAGAGGAACATATGGTCGAGGAAAATGAATTACAAAGTAATGTGTGACACACGAGGAAAGGGCGCGTGAGGATGTCAAGGACTTGGATGATTTTGAGAAGTAAGGCCAAGGTGCGCATGAAGGGTGCATGAAATGCTAGGAAAAGGTGAGTGCACAAAGATTGCACACTAGGAGAAGTGAAAATGATAGAGTAAATAGGGAAAGAAAAGAAGGGAAGAAGATTTACGATGAGTGCATGAGGAATGCCACCAAGGAAATGTTCCAAGGAAATAATCGAAGTGTGTGTAACTTGTAATGTAGAACTTTAGAACCAAAATGGGGATGTAATTTGTCCAAATAACTAGGGAATTTATTTTGGATAATAATGCCCCACTAAATTTGAAACATGAAAATATAATGTTTTTATTTTAGTGGTTTTCTTCCCCTTGAGGGTTTCCCACTTATATTTTTGGTCTTGTGTACTCTATTGCTCTTTCTCTTGTGAATGGTTGTTTTATGTCTAAGTAAGAACACATATTGTTCATGGTTGATTGAATGGATGTATAAATGCTAATAAATAATTAATGGTAAATGGAATAAGTTTTTGTAGGAATGATTCATCCCCCTCTCATTCCATTATGCTTCCAACAATTGGTATCATATTAGGTCTTTGAGAATTAATTCTAACAGCTTGAAGAAGATATTATAAACAAGAGCAATTGGTAAGTCTTCAGATATTAAGGCTACATTAAAGAGGAGGAATGAATTTTATCATCGATGATTAATGGCTTACAAGATCGATCAAGGATATGGAGATAGAGTATGATCGATATATCAAGGGTTTGGTGTCACAAGTTAAAAGTGTATCTAAAGCCTTAAAGGAGAAAGAAGACATTTATTTCATGTATAAAAAGAGGTTGAAATCTCTAGAATATGATTTTGTGAGTGCATCTAATAGGTTAAGGATGCATGAGAGGCTTGAGAAGATATTCGAATCTGTTGATGTGATTTTAGAGAGACAAAAAGGTGTAAATGAAAAAAATAGGCCTAGGGTTTAAAGGAGAATATGTGAAGAATGTTTTTGAAGGTGGTTCTAGTTCTAAATCTAATGAGAAGGTGAAAAAGAAGGCTGATTTGGGAATTTCTTACCTTGTTAGACAACTTAATGCTATGAGGTATGGTTCTTCATTTAATGGTTATTTTTTATATGTGCCATGATTTTAGTCACAAAGATAGAGTTTGTAGGAGGAGGTATCCTATGGATGATGTAGGTCTATTAAAATGTGATTTCTTTTCATTTTGTGAGTATGGTCATAGGGAAAAGGATTGTGGTTGGAATATTAGTGTTTATAAGCCAATAAGAAAGAGGATTATTGTTTGTTGTAATTTTCAAAGATCATGTCACATAACAAGATTATGTCCAAGCAAGAGGAGGTTCATTAAAAGGTATGATCCTAAACAGGTGGTAAAAATACCTAATCATAAAGGTCAAGCTAAGAAGGTTGCTACAAAATCAGAGGGTTTCAGAAGAAGAATAGTCATATGGAAGTTTTCAAGGAAGATTCTAGCTTAATCAATATGGGAAACAAGTTCCTCAAGCCCAATTCAAGTTAAGGAAGCATGTTTGCTTTGTTTAATTAATAAAAGAATGAATAACATCACATGTGTATCTCTCCCATCCACTCTTTTGCATATGATAAGATGAGAAGGTTAGGAGTTTGGGACACTTCAAGAGTGATTAGGTATGTGAATTGATTTGTCCATGAATTTTTGAGTCACTATTGTTGATAGGAGTTTTATTTTTTCTTATAGTCTCTATTTTAAGAATTCAATGGTTACCATAATAAGTATGAAGGTATGTTAATTCAGTCTAATTCTATGTCTTGGTCATACTTGAGTGCGTGTGGTCATGTATAATGAGTTCAATAAAGGTATGCGTCTTTTTGAAGCTATTCTAATCATTGTCAAGTTGAAGAAAGAATTATTAGGACATGTCTCAAATGTGCATTAGCATAAGTATGTGTGTATTAACTCCAATTCTATAAATTCTTCATGAGAAAGTGAAGATATTCTTAAAGAAGAGAAGAAGCCCCATGTGGTTAAAGTTTTACATATTTGTACTACGAGTCCTAGATTGACGCTTTTGAGAAATACGATGATCCTTGGAGGTATGGGTCCTTGTTGTGTTAAGGTAAGAATTTTGAATGTGTCAAGGTATATTTCTTTGTGAAGTCCTCAAGATGTTAAATGCAAAACTTGGAAGTAGGTCTATTTCATGGCAAAAACTTGAGTGTGTTCTTATCAAGATTGAACTTTAATGTCTACTGATTCAATCATGAACTCTAGTCAGTTGTATGTTGGTCTCATTCCATGTATGAGGTTACGGTGAGAGGTCCTGTTCAAATTTGATCATCCTACAAGTTTGTGAAGGCATGATCATGAATGTCTATGTTTTTATAGATGTAAGCTTTAGGATTGGGATGTATCCAAGTTACGAGGTGTTAAGCAAAGTCATACTTGTACTATGAGTGTAAAAGTCTATAAAATAAGGTCTGTAACAAAATGCTAGAATTCAAGCATGTCTTGATATTGCAATGTCTCTATTTCCAAGACTTGATAGTAATGTAATGAGTCATGATATCAAATTTCAAGGTTGTATATGCATTAAATCACTATCTCAAGGTCCAAATAGATGTCTCTATCTTTCTTGAAGGATTTTAAAGGTATGAAAGTGAAAAAAACTGAGGTATAAGTGGTATAAGTTTGTAGTCAAGTGTGTACATGCATTTATATTGTGTCTCCGATTTTAGGTCATCACAAGGAGGGAAATGTGCATTGATCTATGTCGGTGTTAACAGTCAAAAGGTATGATTTTTTTGTGTTTGTAATGGATTTGTGTTTGGTGTCTCTTTGTCGGATGTATATTATCACTATGCTCTAAGTCTGTTAGGTAGTCATGTCTACCATCAAAGTTGTAAGGGTGTGAAGATATAATACAAGTTCTTGTGCCTTCTTCAAGGTATGTTGCATCATTTCTAAAGAGTATGAATTCATAAAAGTATGAAGAAGCCAAAGTGAATTAGTGGTGTGAAAAAGGGGAGGTCCCAAATAGAAAAAGACTTCTACACTTGACAAAAGTCCTTTATCATGTTCAAGGTATGATCTTCTACCTTAAATTCGTGAGAGGAAGAGAAATTCACTGCTACAAGTCTTTTTGAGGTCATCCAAGGTTTTTATTACCAAAGTATCAATATCCTCTATGAAAGGAAAGGGTTATAAGGTTATCAAGAAAGGTAAAGAAAAATTTTAGTGGTTTTTAGCCCTAAAATAAGTGGTTAAGATGTTCATCAAGTTTTGAGGACTACAAAGAAAAAAAAATGTGATACGGTATCTAGAAAATGTGCCTCAATCCCCATAAGGTCAAGCTTGCTACAATGAATCAAGTATAAGGTATGTTAAGTTTCTCAATTTTAAAGTTGGCTTAAGTCATCAAATAGGTCTAGGTTTCTCTGAGTACATGAGAAGAATGAAAATAGTTTGAGATTTTAATGAAGTTTCCTACAGGTGCCTTACTTGAGTAAAACCAATCAGTGTATTAATAGTTATACTCAAACCTTAAATGTAATTTTGTGGTTATCATAATGTGGATACAATTAGGATAGAGATGTATGGAAGGATATTGCATTATAACAATGCAATGAAGGTTTTTAGACATGATTTTAGTTTGTGGAAGTCTCCAAGGTAAGAAAAATTTGTTCGATCATGAAATATGAGTTTTGTGTCCCTTTATGTAACTTTTCATATGAAATAAACTGAAAATTCTTGATTAAATATATGAAAGATCAAATGTATTGATAGAGATCCTATATGACCTTTCATTGTAGGGGGAGCCTTATCTATTTCTTGCTCAAGTATATAAGATGTCTAGAAGTGTATAGAAGGCATCTTAGTCATGTTTCCAGTGGTGATAGTGAAATGAAGTATGAAAATGTGGTCTAAGGTCTGAGGAGATGTTGAATCAGCTCAAGGATAAATGAAGATAATATAAATAGCTATGTGACAAAGTTTTATGTATGGAAAGTTTGATGTTTCACTCATGAAGAAAAAGGCCACTATCACGGTGGCCAAATCGTGAAGATACTAAGGTGAAGAGGTTGTAGAGGGTTATAAAGATTGTACACAAGTTATGAGCCTTAACTTCATCATTTATATAAGGTATAGTGTTGTAATTGTATAAATGGGGTAGCTACAATTAAGGCATAGTACTTATGATGGTGTCAATTAAGATGACAAGAGTTGATTAAAGGAATGCTCTCTCGAGCTTGATTATTGAAGTAAATATTGTTAAAAACTATCTTGATTGAGTCATTGCACATGAAGGAGATCTCAAGGATATATATATGTAGTCATTTTTATCCCCATTATAAAAGGAAGGACCCCATCGCACCATCCTATCACCCAACAAAAGCTGAGTGCTCACCCGAGGCACGCGCGGGTACCGAGTCTCTCTTTTATGTGAGTTTAGAAGGAAGCATCATCTATGAGTAGTGTAAGAGTTTTTAGGAGGGAAGTTAAGAAAAACAAGAACCATAGGGCTCAGAATGACCTCTATCTCCTTGTAGTCACTTGATCGAGTACTTTAACAAAATCCGAACATGCATTATGACAGAAAGAATTATACAAGCATTCATACATAACATGAAAGGAAAGAGAACTCATATGAGAGAAATGTGCATTAAAACCATTGATATCCATGTACGTATATAACAGTAACCTCATTCTATTTCTTGATTCATTACAAAGAGTCACAGAGAGTAGACCGTAGTCATGCATATCACTAGATGTATGTAACTAAGCTAACAGAAAAAGAAAAATTAAAACCCCATGCTTAGTGCATTCTTTCCTGAATACAAATATCCCCTTGCAGTATGCAGCAGTAGAGCTCCAATCACTCTCTAACATGCTATACCTTGTACTTCTAGATATCTTCTCCCTTCCCTTCACTCTGCAAGAACTAGTATTTATAATTCTCCTATGTTTCCAACTCACATTCCAGCGTCCTCAGATCCGACACCAAGTGTCAAATGTGGTCCTTTATGCGAGCATGCTCCCCTAGGTCTAAGCTTTCCACTCCATCTCATGATGATCTTCTAGAATATTCCAATCGGGGCATGATCTTTCTTGAGCCAAACCTATCGCTAAGATGGAATATTATCCACATGCAACCAATCATGCTTTTCATGTGTTTTACCTTGGGTTCCCAAATTGACTAAGTCCCGAGCCTCCTTTCACATATTGCATGAGTTATGTGCTTCCTTAACTCTTTCTTTCACATGCTTTTTCCTTTCGTGCCTTTTCATAACTAGGACCCTACGTGCCCACGTGCCTTCATACTTGGTTAATATTACAGGGGTCCAACATCACCCCACACTACGCCTATTCTCCATCCTCGAAAACACTTAACCAAGATGCATGTTATCTAGGGAACTAATGAATAGCCTTATACTTTACAAAGAAAAGAATAAGGAATGAAAGAATTAGGGAAAATAATGAAGAATGGGGGGACATCAACTCAACAAGCTAGGAAAATATTTCCGGAGGTCTGCCTCTAGCTTATTCCACACTTCGACCTCACCCTATGCCTTCTGGAAGAGGTCTCCCACCAGGGTGCTCACTTCATCAAAACTCAGGCCAACTCCCTGGGTGCCCAAAACATCCATAATATGCTCCATCTCTTTGCCTAGGTCCTCAAGTTTATCCATCCTTCTAGTGATCTGGGGGTATAGTTCCTTTAGTTGGGCCTTAATTGAGCTCCTTAAGGCCTCAATTGCCTCTTGATTTCTTCTCTAATTTTGCCAGAGCCTTGTCTCTCTCTGCCTTGTTCCCCTTGTTATTTTCTTGAAATTATTTTAGTTTCATCTCAAGCGTGATGACAAAGGAGCTTGCCACCTTTTCTCTATCTATGCATGTGTCATATGTGGCTTATGCGAGAATGGGCAAGCGACCTTAACCTCCATGAGTACCTGGCTTTACTCTGCAATGAGCACCACCACCTTCAACTGATCTTACTCTTTCAAGCGTGCAGCCACTTCTTCAGCATATTTCAGGGCTAAGGGTCATCTCTCCATGGTGAGGATGCGTGTTAGATTTTCTATACACTCCAGGAGGGATGAGTATTTCTATGCGGGCGGTGCTAAGTCTGGGTGCTTTAGGAGGATGGTACCCTTGATAGACTCCATTTTCTTGTAAACTTCCTATACCTTTAATTTCTCTTCCCTTAACTCGTGCCTTAACTGTGCATTGATCAGTTCTTTCTATTTCAAACTGTTGGACTTCTCTATTAGTTCTTTCTATTTTTTCCCTAACTTCACTTCCAACATTCTAATCCTGTTGTTACGCATAAATAATCTAGCTTTAGCCTTGACCGCAACCTTGTTTAGTGCATTGCACACTTTCTCGTCCAAAATCCCCTGAGAATTCACTAAGGGATTGACCCCCTTAGATTCTGGCAGTGTGATGAGCACTTCATGGCAGACTTCGAAGTCTAGCTCATCAACGTGAGACTCAAACACCCAAGAGAGCATCTTCTTGGTTCAAGGGTATGTGTCATCCTTCTCAAAATACCCCATGGCTATGATCCTTTCTGTGGGTATGGTACTCTAGAATCATGCGTGTAACACCTTCCTTGTGTCATCAACATAGCTCATTACAGGTCTTTGTTTTACATTAAGAGTTCTCCTACCCGAGCGCGTGCCTTTAGGGAAGCTTACTATCAAAGTGGGGCCTCCCAAGCTATCATGTTATTTTTCATTATTTTCATCCTTCCCCTCCTTTATCACTATGTCTGCACTATGCTCCAACTCTTGTTCTATAAGGACCTCGAGCATTCTTTGTGCTTCTCTCTCTGCCACCTTCGTGATCTGTTCCTTTGTAAAACTTATGGCTCCCTCCTTTTTCCTATAAACCTTCCCATCCTCCATGTCTTTGTCATCCTCCTCATCTTGTGTGCCCTTGCACCATGTGAATACAAACTCCTACTTCTCATCTTCACTCTCCTCTTCCAAATCATAGATGCTAACCACACGGGGCTCTTAGTCTTTCTCTGTTTCTTCTTCTTCTCTACCATCATCTTCTTCACTTTCATCCCCTCTTCCGCCCATGTATTTTTCCAAGTTGTTGGTCCGAGTCAGCTTCCTCATCCACCCTCTGCTTCTTCCTAAGAGGTGGCTCCTGATCAAGGGATTTGGCCTTATCTTCTTCCTCAGGTGATTCTTCCTTGGAGATGGGTTGCCTAGGTGCCTCTACCTCTGGCATCTTTTCCTTCACCGAAGACTTCTTTCTCCACATGTAAGTGCTTGGCTTGGTGCTTGTGGATGGCATGCTCACTGTCTGAGCAGTCGGCACACTTGGTGCTTCTCCATCTCTTCCTCTCTTCTTTGACACGGGCCCCTTCTTTCCTAAGGGATCTTTAGGTATGGAGACTTCACTCTCCAGATATACACACTTCTCAAACTTTGGCCTTATGCACAAGTACATGTGCGTCACTTATACTCCAGCGATGGTTAATGTTATCGGCCTCGTCATTTGAATCTCATGTGACACATACTTCTCCACGTATGTGCACTTGTCGCCGGGTAATTCAGCTTCTTTCTCATCTCCCTGTGTTCCCAGTCTAGCCTACCCAGTTCCATTCTTAGCTTCTTTGACTCTTTAAACTTGTTCACCCCTACTTAGAAGTATTGAGCAAGTAAATGTGAAGGGGAGCTTGCACCAAGGGCTCCATGAATCATCTATCAGCTTGAATCTACCCAGGTAGTAGTGTTGATAAACCGTGAATTCAGCTTCTCCCTCAGTGGCTACTAGGAGTTGTTCAGGGATTCTCCACTCTGCCCCAAATGCATTCCTTAGGTGCGTGTACCATTTTTCTAGCCGCGCCTTGTGGGGTGCTATCATTGTATCACAAGCATATTTTTCGAACCTCTTCACGGGTGAAGGATCCTCGGCTGGGTACTCCCATACAAACTTTTCTGGTGCATCGAGCACTCCAATCTCCATGAATACAATGGTGAGCAAGACGTTGCCAAAGAGGATCATGTCCCCTTCCTTCACACAACTGAAAATTTCTTTAGCAATGTACACGAGATAGGTTGTATATAGTTCCCTCTGCAATCTTCCTATAGATGTGTAGCCAAGGTTTGTTGACTTGTGTCCACCTTTCCTAGCCATTTATCTTAGTCACCAGATGCGTGGTCATTTTCATTACGGGGTCCTTGATGTCTAAAATGTCATAATATCATGACCCTTTCTTACAGGCATACTCGGTGATGGTTTCTTGAATGGATTCCTTGTTGCCAAGGTCATCTTCTAGGCTATCTCCCTCACATATGAGGCCTGTAAATTGTGAAATTAACTAGGGAGTCACGCACATCTTACGCCCAGCAAAGTGGAAGTAATCTTTGTGCACCCGTGACATCAACCACTGGTACAGGCACTCTGGCTTTCCAAAATAAGGCAACTCATAGAGTTACAATAGCCCTACCTTCTCCATTTTAACCTTCACGTCATCATCATATATAGGTAAACCCTCAGGTGTTCATTTGTTGGTGGGGCATACCAATTCCAACGCCATTTCCTTTTCTATTGTGTTCATGTGGTGATTATAGTCACTAACAGGTACACTTCTCAAGTGGGATTCCCATTCCTTCCCCATCATCACCCCATCTGGGTATTGCATCTCTACATACCATTCTTCATTTGTGTCTACCATGGGTTCTAGTTATTTAGCCTTGGCTTTGCCCTTTCCTTTCTTAGGTGCCATGGTTAGGGTATTTTTATCACTCCAATTCTCTCCTTGATACTTTGTTTTACTTCCTCCAATCCTCTCGATCTTAAATCCATGATATAACTCTTCTAAACTCGTGCCCTAGTTTTTCAAACCCTAACTAGGATAAAATCTTCACAAGAAAATGCCTCTTCAACTCTTTCCACACCCATATAACCCCCTCCTTCTGGTTCACAATTTCAAACTAGTTGCTTCAATCTCACATATCTTCCTTCACTCGATCGAATCTGAAATCCCTAGGTTGTCGAACTTACTTATATATCTAACTCTTTTATTTCACAAAGTAAAAATGAGAGTGCCCCAACCCTCTACTTATAGTTTTTCTCTTTTCTAAACATTAAATGCTACTTCACCTACCACCGTAATTTGTTCATTTAATGTAGATTTTTCAAACAAAGCCCATCTTCAGTGCCTTCACTTACATGCCTAACTTGCACAAAGCTGCTCCAACCTTCTCGGCGCGCAACCAATCCAACCCCGAGAAGACTCTTACGCGCGCGTAACCTACACCAAAGGCACTTCTTCTGTCTCAATCCTTTCTCTCACCTACCTTGTGTTGCTTTCAAATGCACTTTCTCCTCCTTAGTACGTGGGATCTACAAGTATCTTTACCCTGACACTAACCATTCTTCCATCTTTATATACCTCTTTCAACACAAATTTACTCAATAATGATTTTTAACACAACTTCCTTGGTACTTTGATCACACGCTTGTTCACCTTTCTCCACCCCACACTTAAAGTGATGCATGGTCCTTTGCACACTCACAGATTCTCCAAAAATAGCAATAAGGTTACCGGCACCCAAGGCACAAAACAAAACAACAACATGAAAGTGAAACACAAGAAAGGGGAAAATGCATAAAGGAAACTTATAAACTAAGTGGCAAAACTTCCTTATTTACAAAGACCAAGAAGACTTATTTATAGTAGGGCATCACCACCGCCATTGAAGTGTCTAGGAAACTTCATCCCATCCAAAGCTCAGAATCGACATGCACTAGAATTAAGGATGTATGAGATTGTGTAAGGACCCAACCAATGGACTTTCAACTTCCCAGGATGGTGCAAAAACTTAGAATTGTATAATAACACCATCTACCCAACCTCAAACTTCTTATTTCTAATATGGTGATCATGTCAAGCCTTTTTATTTGCCCTTTCTATTGTTTTGCTCCATCAGGAAAGTGATCGTCTCTCATCCAGTTTCATTAGCTCCTCAATTCTTTCTTCTAGCACTTGTTCATCGACTAACCCTCCTACATGTGCTATTTGTAGAGAAGGCAACATAAATTCAATTGGAAAAACAACTTTCATGCCAAACACCAATTGAAAAGGTGTGGCTTTGTTTAGTCTTTTATACATTGTTATGTAAGCCCATAATACTGCCGATACTTTGTCATCCCAATCAAATCTTCCGAAATCACAAATCTTGGTCAAGGTATGACTCAATATTTTTTGAATGCTTCCGCGGTTCCATTTTATTATGGGTGATAGGGTGTAGTCTTGTGAAGAGCCACCATGAACTTTAGATAATAATATCCTCATGGTCTCATTCAATAAATGCGTACCCCTATCACTTGTCAGACTCAAAGGGCATTCATACCCGTGATAATGTTTTCCCATAAGAAACTTGCTGATGTTGTTGCCATGCAATCTTTAATTGGGGGTGCCTCTACCCACCTTGTGAGATAATCATGTGTAAGTGATGACATAACGTGACCCAGTCCTCCATGTTGCCGGTGCAATAGGTCCTACAAAGTCTATCACCCACTTTTCAAAAGGCTCCACGCTAGGAATAGGGTGCAAAGGCATTTCATCTCTCCTTCCTGGTTTTCCAATGCACTGACAATGGTCACATGCTTTACAATAATCTCTGTAATCCTTGTACAAGGTTTCCCACCATAAACCTGCCATTAATATCTTGCACGTGGTGGCATCACCTGCATAATGCCCACCCGCACTTCCTCCATGTGCTTCCTCCATGATGGCCAGGCATTCATGCTCTAAGACACACCTGTGCAAAACTTCATCACATCCCAACTTGTATAAGTCTCCACTGATTAACATGTAGGGCATGGTGCATATGGCTAACTGCTTTTTTCCAATGCCTTCATTCCATCCGGTGCCACACCTTCCTCTAAAAATACTACAATCTCCTCTAAGTTCAAGGGCACGTGCCATAACCTAAATAGTTACGCATCTATTATTGTTTCCTTAATACTTTGCACATCCTCCCCTGAATCAATTCTTGACAGATGATCAGGCCCACAGTTGCTTTTCCTAGGTTTTACTACAATGGTGAATTCAAACTCTTGAAACAACAACACCCATTGATAGATGCACCCTTGCAGAATATGATTCTTTACTAAATACTTCAGTGCCATGTCGTCAATGTAAAATATAAAGGTGTTCATAAGCAGATATTGTCAAAAATTGAAGAGCATGTAGATCATTGAAAATGCATCATGCTTGGTTGTGGTATAATTCTGCTTTGCTGGTGTTAGCTTCTTGCTTACAAAATAGAGAGGATGATCAACAATCCCTTCACCTGGTTATGTAAGCACTACTCTAATGGCGGTCCCTGAGGCATCTACATGAACATGAAAGGGCTTGTCCCAAGAGGGAAACCGTAAAATAGGTGCGGTAATAAGCCTATCTTTTAATGTATCAAATGCCCTTTGTTGTGCCTCTCCCCAATGGAAGGCACTTTTATGTCTAAGTAGCTCCTCTAACGGTGTGGTGATCTTGGCATATCCCTTAATGAATTTTTTGTAATAGCTCGCATGCCCAAGGAATCCACACACTGCACTCTGGCTAGTAGGCTCCCTTAACCCCACAATAACTACAACTTTAGCGGGATCTACTAGCAATCCCTCCTTACATATGATATGCCCCAATAAATTCCCAAAGGGTGTAGCAAACACACATTTCTTAATGTTGAGGGATATCCTCAACTGCCTACACCTCTCAAACATTAACCTTAAATTGTCACAATGGTATTTAACCAGACCATATATTGTCCAATCATCCAAATAGACCTGAAGAAACTTATGGATGAAGTCTGGAATGCTTGTACCACTATGTGTGAAAAGACAATAGGCGCATTCTTCAACCCAAAGGGCATGACTGTATATGTAAAACTTCCCCACTCGGTGGCAAAATTTGTCTTCTCCTAGTCTTCCTTTGTAATCTGGACTTGGTGGTACCCTAAAAATCCATTCGTAAAGGAATAGATTTCACACCCAGCGACTCCTTCCAAAATTTCTTCAGTGAAGGGGGTTGGGAATGGATCAATGACACAAACTGCATTTAATTCCCTATAATCCACACAAATTCTAATCCACCCATCCTTCTTGATGTTGATTACCATCAGACTTATCCACTCGATTCTTCCACTACCTCAATGATCCCAGAAGCTATCATTTTTTCTATCTCCTCCTTAACCTTCACACACAAAATTGGGATTCATCCAGTAGGGCCTTTTCCTAACCGAGTACGCACCATCCTTTAGCTTTATCTTCATTTCCCCTAAGGAGTGGTGAACACCTTTAAGCTCATGATACCCATGTGGAAATAAATCCTCAAATTCATGGAGAAGATCAATAATTTTTGATACTTCATTCTCTATCTAGTAATCCCCAATAATAGCTTCCTTAGGTTCTTCTTCTGAGCTGATGTTAACTTTCTTCATCTTTAAAGGCTTATGGTAGGAATAGGTGCGATCATCTACATTGTCCAGTACCTCACCCATCCCTATAGAATGGCTAACATCTAAGCTTTTTGATTCCTCTCCATCAATCACGTATACCAACTCCCTTCTCTTTTTCCAAACACGCACACTCAAGCTGTAACTCTTCTGTTTCCTCAACTTCTTCAAAATGTGCCTCCAATCCTGGTTCACCTAGTAACTCCAACAACCTATCTTCCATCCTGGCACTATCCCCCATGGTAAGGTGCTTGATACCCTACAAGGCCTTATCAATCGATGGTTTGGTACTCCGATATTCAAAGGTTTGAATAAGGTCAGATGTGAGCTCTTGCCAATTCCTTGTCTGGCGGCATGTCTCGAATGAATGTACCATGTGTGCACACAACCTTGTAGTGTAGAATAAAACTTGTGCACCCAGAGGGATGGTAGCAAAGCTTTTGTGACTTCTCTCTAGACCCATTCACACTCTTAGATATAGAAAGAGGTTGGATCCTTCCCATGGTAGTCCTTGATGATGGTGGGTACATTACTCCTAAAAATCTGACAAAGAGAGCAATTATTACCTCGCGCCATTCTAAAAGGCTCTCCTGATGTGTGGCCCACCACCGAGCTGCATTGTGCCAAGTAAGACATAACTTAACATCTCCCTCTATTCCTTCTCATCCTTCCACTGAGCTTCTACCTCCTACAGAAAGATCTCAGGGAAGGCTCCTCCTAAATACTTGGGCAGTTCTTTTCCTCCAAGGTGCCTAACCATGCGTGCCTTTATTACCTTGGTCACCAACCCTCTCAACTATCATCCCATTAATTCGTAAGTTCCATGCACCCAATTGTCACATGCCATACTGGTGGTATCACTCACTGACTAAGCATCTTCAAACTAGATAACCCCGTTAGTAGGGTGTATCATCTCAGGGTCTCTGATTGAGCGCACATAAATCTTGTCTAGAACTTCTTCTCCCAATGGTTTAATATAGGGTGTCGAATTTCCATCAACCAAAGGTATAATGACCCATTCCTCCTTGTTCTCAAAGCTGATGTACCCTTTTTTGAACCGAAGGTCCACATTATTTTTGTAACACCAAGGGCACCCAAGTAGTGCTAGGAAATTGTCCACCTCGGTGAGCGCTAAGACTTTGAAGTCCCCAGTAAACTTGGCTCCTTGGATAGTAATAACTGCATCCTTCAAGACACCGATGGGCATTGCCTTAGTTTTGTTTGCCATATACAACACATTCGAAGATGGCTGTAATGCAGGTCTCCCCATCTGATGCCATGCATCCAAAGTCATAACATTAACCTTTGCATTTGTGTCAATGAGGATATTGCTAATGAGCCATCCATCTATAACTGCATTCAATGTAATCTCCTTATCGTAGTCGAGGCTATGAGGGGGAAGGTTTACATGTAAGAATTGTCTCTTGTGCTCTTCTCTCCAGGCACATGGTACCTTCTCTTAGCAAAGGAATAATGTTGTCTGTCTTAGCATTTTACACACCTCCTTGACCTCATCCAGTCATCCTTTTGCATCTCGACTCTCCTTCCTTCCGGATTGCTCTCTTTAGACATCGTATTTCCCCTGTAAGCTTCGAGTAACATCCATGGTGTCTGATATATCTCCTTTTGATGCGTGAGGTCTAGATACTTTCCATGAATGACCTCCTCCCTCATAAATATGGTCTTTTATCTTGGTACCTCTCTTACGTGTGTGGCTTCTACCCTTATTGTTACCAAAACAAGTTCCAAACCTACATCCCATGTTACCTAAGGCATCCAATGTATGTCTACCTTCTTAATACTTGACCATCACAAGACTTTTTCCTTCCGGTGTTGCTGATTTATATGCTCAAATAATTCTGGGCACTCCTCATACTTATGCTTCTTTCCACACCATGAGCACTGCATTAGGTCTAGGCACTCACACTTGTAATGTTCTGTAGATCCACATTTGAAACATGTTCTATGTGGGAACTCACTCCTTCCTCCTCCATGGTTACCTTGACCACGAAATCCTCCTCAAAAACCTCTTCCATGTGCTCCTCATAGCGGTGATCATCATTTTTAGAACCACTGGCAATGCTGGTCTAGCGCACCCCATGATCAATGGCCTCATGGATCTGATCAATGAGCCTACAGTCCTTAGTATCATGGGTTGTGGAGGTGCAAATTTTACAATAACAAGATACATTCTTCTTGATCATGTGCTCTATAGCAAGGGACATCTACTTGCATCATGGTCCCCATGACAGATCTCACAATCTACTATCACAATGCGTACCATCCTCTGGGGAAATTATCCTTAATGTGCCCCTCTATTTCACAATCTGTGCACCACAAACCACTGTGAGTCTCATGGATGAGTTTGTAGACAATTTTTCCAACTGTTTGGCCATAGCAACAATCTAAGCCTCCAAGAATGG
The DNA here is from genome assembly GCA_018340775.1 of Taxus wallichiana var. yunnanensis. Classification (NCBI taxonomy): domain Eukaryota; kingdom Viridiplantae; phylum Streptophyta; class Pinopsida; order Cupressales; family Taxaceae; genus Taxus; species Taxus wallichiana. The sequence continues at coordinate 168,838,677 of CM031237.1, forward strand.
GCTAACACTAGTATCAATACTACCAACAACCTCGGTGCACAAGGTAGCTTCTAATGCTTTGCGTGGGTTTGTAAAATTTTTATAAGATAAAGACCTTCTAAAAGCGGTGATCAATCCTCCAACAAACCACTATGCATGCTGAGAAGGATGAATATCATATGATAATTTAGACAAGAGAGTTTTAAAGCATGCATCATACTCCCACACACTCTCTACCATTCCTTTTTGAATCTCCTTCAAAGTGCTAATGCTTTTCTGCTTAAACTCAGGAATGTGGAACTCTACCAAGAATGCATTCTTTAAGGTAGTATAGTCCACCACTATTTGATGAGGGTCATACTTTCTATACCAAGCTAGTTATACGCGTGCCCTTACAATTTGGTCACAAACTAACTAACCTTTCATTCTAGTGTTGTGATACCCTTCGCATGCCATAGCAGCTCACATTTGTGAACATGTTCTACTGCATCCTCAATGCCCCTGTAATCTGGAAAATGCAGAGACATTTCAAAGAATACTTGAGGTGGTGGTTGGGGTCCCTGTCCTCTCGAGCCTGAGCCTTGGTTCCCACTAGTGTTTCCTCCACCACCTAATCCACTAGGTCCACTAGGTCCTATGCCTCCAGAGCCACCAGATCCACCAGAACCACTGGGTCCAATAGGGCCTATAGGAGCTGTGCCAAGCACCCCCATGGTCCCACTGAACTATGTGCCGATGGTTTGTGATAGCACCCCGCTACCACTACTTTGTCCCGTGCCACTCCCTGATGTGAGACCGAAAGCTTGTACACTTACCCCTTATCCAAAGACTCCTCTAAATACTAGAATATGTGTAGCCATAGAAGAAGGAACTAAAAATTGTACCTTCTAGGCGTGGATCTATCTCTTCCACTGATATCAACTAGGTCAATAACACTTCTTCCTAGATCGAAAAACCAAGTGCTATGGCTCACCTTTGGGTGGGTTCAGATATACACCAATGACTCTCCTTTCTCCATGTGACGAACTCTCACCAGAAGCTGAAGGGGTCTCCCTAATGCGTTTGCCAAGATGGGGTAGCATAGAATGCTCAAGTTCCACATCCTTCATGTGAACCTCAACTCCTTCCCGTAATGTCTATCTCCATAGATCCATCACACTAGCAGCCTTGCATCATCTAACAATCTCCCTTTCACGCGCTTCACTATACTTGAGCCATCTTTCTTCCCTCTCCTTTTCTGTCATGATATCTACCATCTTCCTCCACCCAAGCTCCCTTACCCAATGCTCAGAATGGTTTATCTAGCCATTAGGAAATCCTCTAAACTCATGGTAACCATTAATATCTTCATAGCTAGAGGAATAACACATAGAAATGTTCCTCTAGGTTCTCATAGAAATTCAAACTCAAAGCAACCTCCAGACAAGAATATGTGGAAATGGCATATTCCAAAGTGTGTAAGTAGTCAATACTCCTCTCCACCAATGATCTACAACATGGGTCCATGTCAAATCTGTTTCCTACAAACTTTGGTAGTCTTCTTCGGTCCATACATGTGATCCATAATGCCAACTTGATCTAGACATATAGGCTAAAAACCATTCATATATTTCTACTGGGAAGCATTTGAAGAAGGTATCATCTAGATCATGGTAGAGGTTCTCTTCTACCCATCTACGTGTATTAAACTTAGGTACAGTGTTGTATCTCTAAGAAAATTCATCCTCTGTGCTTTTGATCCATACTTCAACATTTTCCAATGTCAACCACTCTATCATTACTCATTACACAGGTCATGATGTATGTTATATCCCACTACAACTTCAAAAAGAGGTCCCGGCAAAGAGAACCAAGATGTAGTCAGTTTTACCCCCATTATAAAAGGAAGGAACCCCATGCATACCGGCCTATCACCCAATAGAAGCTGAGCACTCACCCAAGGCACGCACGGGTACCGAGTCTCTCTTTTATGTGAGTTTAGTAGGAAGCATCATCTATGAGTAGTGTAAGAGTTTTCAGGAGGGAAGTTAAGACAAACAAGAACCATAGGGCTCAAAACAGCCTCTAGATCCTTGCAGTCACTTTAGACTGAGTACTTTAATAGAATCCAGAACATGCATTATGATAGAAAGAATTATACAAGCATTCATACATAGCATGAAAGGAAAGAGAACTCATATGAGAGAAATGTGCATTAAAACCATTGATATCCATGTCTGTATATAACAGGTAACCTCATTATATTCATTGATTCATTACAGAGAGTCACAAAGAGACCGCAATCATGCATATCACTGGATGTATGTAACTAAGCTAACAGAAAAAGAAAAATTACAACCCCATGCTTAGTGCATTCTTTCCTAAATACAAATATCCCCTCGCAATAATTTTGTAGAGCTCCGCTCACTCTCTAACCCGCTATACCTCGTACTTCTAGATATCTTCTCCTTCCCTTTACTCCATAGGCACTTGTATTTATAATTCTCCTGTGCTGCCAACTCACCTTCCAGCACCCTCAGATCGGCACCAAGTGTCAAATGTGGTCCTTTATGCGAGCATGCTCCTCTAGGCTTGAGCTTTCCACTCCATCTCATGATGATCTTCTAGAAGATTCCAAGGGGTATGCTCTTTCCTCGGCCAGCCTATCACCAGGATGGCATCTTATCCGAGTGCAACCAATCACTCTTTTCATGCGTTCTTCCTTGGGTTCCCAAATTGACTAAGTCCCAAGCCTCCTTTCGCACATTACGTGAGTTATGTGCTTCCTTAACTCTTTCTTTCATGTGCTTTTTCCTTGCACGCCTTTTCATAATTGGGACCCTGTGCACCCATGCACCTTCATACTTGGTTAATATTACAATGGTCCAACAATATACATGATATTTTTGAGTGAGTGACTATTGATATGATGGTCTAGAATGTATAATTTATGATACTGAGATATGAGGAGTATCAAAGATGCCATTTTTTTGTCAAATCACTTGTGACTAGTACAGAGAATTGAGGTAAGTTATAAGATATTTTTTCTATCTTCTTGTGTTGAAATAATATTAGAGATTTTATTATGTATTCTCAAGGTAGGGGAAGCCATATGTGTGTGTGAACTATGTGGTTTAAGTGTCTAGGAAGTAGAGTTACATCTAAAATAGACCTTATCTAGGTCTCTCATGTTGAAAAATATTGTTGCAAATAACTATAGGTTTGTGGAATATATCAAAAATAGGGGAGAAAGATATGTCTCTCTTCAAGGTGGATACAAGGCTTGTATGGTAGATTGGTGGTGTTTTCAAGGTGTGTTAAGGGCTAGTAAGGTGGTGTTTATCATATTTCCATGTACATTGCTAGAGAATGGAGGTTATAAGGTAAATTCAACTTCATCATGTATGAAAGGAGGTCTAAAAGAGTGAAACATAACTTCGGGGATCAGTTGAAAGGTATTTGAGCATCTCCATCACTTGTTTTCAAGGTACTAATATAAATTTTTATGTTATTGGCTAGATATAGATGCAATGAGTCCAGGGAGACTTATAAGTTTTTATCGTGAAGAGTTTTGGTTTGTAGGGCACTGAGAAAGTTGGCATTTTTGGTCTAAGAATGAGCTTTAGGACCATTGGTCCAGATGGTGTTTTGCTAAGTCTTGAAAGTAGAATTGGTAATTTTGAGCTTGAAACAAACCTAAGAAGATATGTATGACAAAGGTGAAGTAAAAACAAGAGGCTATCATTTTAGGGGGAATTATTTTCATGATATATCAGGTCTATAGGATCATCTTATGTTCTGTCAGAGCCAAAAAGGAGAGATTTTCTCAAGGGGATATTTTTGAGTCAAGTAAGTTTTGTTTTTCATTGATTTCATTGTGTGTTATCATTTTCCATATAGTATTGTCATTGTGGCCTTTTTCATAGATGTAAAATGGGGAGAGAAGCATCAAAAAAACAAGGAAATGATTCAAGTAGGTGTGTTGGTCATGTTGGTTGTCATTAATGAAAAAAGTATAAATTGTTGGCCATTGTGTGTTAGTGTTGTCATTAATTTCAAGTCCATTTATGGGAAAGGGTGTCATAGTGTTTTATGAGTCTTCATGAGGTGTTAGTCGATGTCAAGTGTGAAGGTTGATTGGTATTGTCCAAGTTTGAGTTATAAGAGGTCCTACTAGATGGTCTAGTGAGCCGAGTCATAATATATGTCCTCTTAATTTGGTTGGTGTGTGTCGTGATGTAAAACATGGTTAATATGACGTGTTATATGTGTTTAATATTCTACTTTGTGTCATCATTCTCATTTCATGAGAATTCATGATTGAGTCAGGTCATTTCAGGCCTATTCCTAGTCCTAAAACATGTAAAATGAGATGGAGGTGTGAGATTTGGAGCTGATTAGTCCTAAAAAAGAATGGTATAAACATTTTATTAGTTTACCTAAGGTGGATGGTGTGTTTTGGGTCTATTCTCGAGGTTTGGTGGTGTTTCGAGGTTCTTAGGAAACAAACATGTGAGAAACATAGAAGATAGCAAAGGTAAGTCTTAGTGGTTGGAGAGTTTTAGAGCTATTTGGATCAGATGGTGAGTGTAGACACCTATATTTTGATCAAAGAAATTTGAATACCTAAATTTCACTATCTTCCCCTCCTCTCACTTGCTTTCAATAACGACATTTCTTTATCTAGTTATGCATCTAGTTCACTCGGGATGCCAATTTAGGACATTTTAATTAGTGATAATCCTCTTAATTAGCTAATTACATGTTGATTAAGTCTCTAATCTCTCATTTAACCAATAAACCTTCTTATTGGCTAAGCCTCCCCTCCCAATCTTCCAAAATCTATCCAAACCGCCTTTAAGAACTCTCATAAAGCTTCCTAAGCTTGTTTAGGGTCCTTAATTAATCCTAAAAGATTAATTAGTTCCTAATCTAGTCAAAAGGTGCTTTGACTTCTAAAAAGTCTATTTTTGCTTTTTCATTTGTCCCACATGCACTAGGATTTCAATCTTGCCCAAATCAAAATCTATAAATAGAAGGCTAAGGCCTCCCTTTCAATTTTACACCTTGTTGCATATCACATATTGACATTTATTGAGATATCATTTGCATTAGCCAAGCTATAAGGCATTTGATCTTGAGCATTCCACCATTAAAATAGCTTCATCTTGCATCTTTCCTCCAAATTGGGTTAGTAAGGGATTATTTAAGCATGGTTTTGTAGCCATCTTAAAGAGATCTCTTCATCCTTTTGGAGCAAACAACAAACCACTTTGATTGTTTAGAATCTAAATAGGTTCACACATATATTAGCAATCATAAAGAGTAAAATAAACTTAACATGTTATTTGTTTCATTCATATTACATGCATTAAAGTTCATTTATTAAGCTCTTATCTTGATGATTATTGACTAATTTGGTGCAAGCTTTACACTACTAGGTGTTATTCTAGGTTAAATAGATTTCCAATCTATTCACTAATATAGTGAGTATGGAAAGTTATAGGATTTTTTCATGATGCTTCATGACAAATTTTAGGTCATTCGAAGAAGGATTTGCATGATATGCAAGTTTTTCCAAAACTAGGTAAGTTACAATGTGTTTTTGAAGAAAATTTGGACCTTATGATGCTTATTGTGAATTGTATAATTTTCATGGGGAGCTGTGATCTTTGTAATATCTTCTTAGGTTAGTTATGAAGGTTTTACAAAAATAATGAGGTGGTTTGATTGTCACATTTTTATGAACAATCATTAAGAAGGTAAAGTGGTTTAAAACCCTAGCTAAGAGTGACTTCAAGGATAAGAGGTATATTGAGCCTATCTTGATTTATTTTTCTAAAGTGATTATTGGATGTGAGTTTTGGAGTGTTAGTGAAATTTGAGCTAAAGGTTAGTTTTGAGTCTTAGAAGGCTTAAGAAGAAGTTTACATATATGGACTTGGTTGAATGCATTCCACTTGGATTTGGAACTAGTTATAATATGTTATGGAAATAGTATTTATAGGTCTTTTCGTTGATGTATTTCTTGTGCCTTGGTGATTTTATTTTATGTGGCTTTTAGGTAATTTTGTGAGGAAAAAGGTATGTTGATTTTTAGTACATATTTGCTTAGGCTCAAAGATTAAGTTGGCTGAGGAATGAAATGAATGATTTTATGCTTTATATCACCTAAAGAGTGAATAGGGATTTTTTTTCCTATTTAATGCCTTTATAGTTCTTATCAGTGACATAAATGGTGCAAGCTATTTGAGTTTGCAAAATAGGTTTCTAGGCAACATGATGTGGAGAAGAGGAAAGTTGATGTGGTTTTAACATATCTTTGTTTCACAAGATATAACATACATGGGTGTGATGTACATGTCCTTAGGATTCCATAAAGTGGTTACATTCCATAGTTGAGTTGTTTTGGAGTGGTTTTGATTCCCAAAGGTGAATAAAGGGTGTTGGAAACAACAGTTTGGTGAAGGATATGAGTTTTGTCCCATGTTATGAATTATTTGATTGGCCCAAGAAAATGTACAACCAGTAATGATGGCTATATGTTATATTACACATTTTGGATGAATTTCAGAGCTTGAATAATCATGGTTTTGGTATTGGTGGATTTTACTCATCCCAGTGATAGGGTTTCGAGCTTGTTTTGTACAAGTTGAGTGGTTTTGGGCATGGACGACCTATATGGGTCATATTTGAACATGTTTATGAATATTTTTGGATTATTTTGAATTTCATTGGTCTAGATAAAGGTATATGACTAAAATATTTTTTGTTTGGAAAAATAAAATCATATAAAAGCAAGTTTTGAGTTCATTATTGAACTAGTGCTTTTAGAGGGAAAAGTGCGACCCATATGTAAGAGTGTAACAGGATTGAATGCATGATTTTAAGGATGAAGAAATGTGATACATGTTGAGGAAGGATTAATATAATGTTTGCATTGTTTTAGAGCCAAGTTAATTCCAAGAAGAAGAAGATAGAGCGAGATGGAGGAATGAGGGTTTGAAGAAGATTATGTGGGCTGAATTAGAGATCTCTATCAATTTTTGTAGAAAAAATATTCATATATCATCATCATCAGGTGGATTATTTTATCCTTAGTCATCTTAGGAGATTTTATCCTCCTTGTGGAGTGGATGCTTCACTAAACTAGGGGTGGTTCTCCTTATAGGGTTAGTGCTCTACTAAACTAAGAGTTGGTACTCCTTGTGGGGTTGGTTCCTCACAAAATTTGAAACATGGAAATATAATGTTTTTGTTTCAGTGGGTTTTTTTCCCCTTGAGGTTTTCCCACTTATATTTGGTGTTCTTGTGTACTCTCTTTCTCTTGCTCTTGTGAATGGTTGTTTCTATGTTTAAGTAATCACACATATGGTTCATGGTTGATTGAATGGATGTATAAATGATAATGAATGATGAATTGTAAATGGAATAAGTTTTTTTAGAATTTATTCACCCCCTTCACATTCCATTGTGCTTCCAAAGTGTGTAATATGTCTTCAAGTTCATTTCATGTGATGACATTTGTTGAAGTGGTCATTCTAGGCTTATTAGACCTAGTGCATGGGGTTTGACATGGTGACATGAGATATAGAATAGGGAAGTCCTATAAAATCATGGGAATTGTTTATAACACTACATATGATGCATTGAAGGATTTTTAGGTCATTAATTAGAGGTGTTAAAATGTTTCAAGGTCCTTGAGAAGAAAAATAGTGAATACTAGTCAAGAACCCACAGGTAAGTCTTAGTGGCTAGAGATTTGCAGATGTATTTGATCATGGATGAGAGTTATCATGCATGGAAGAGGTCATCATGATACTTCATGTCAATTTTTAGGCCAAATTTGTGAAATAATTGCAAGAAAAATAGTTTTTAGCAAAACCTAGTTCTAAAGAAGGAAAACTCGAGCTTAATGGATAATTTCGGTGCTCACCCACTCACAAAACTTTTCATGGGACCTTGTGGCTTTCAAGGATGATTTTTCATTGAGATAAGAGTTTTTTGTAAAAATGATTTGATTCGATCGTACCATCTTTATGAACAATCATTAATAAGCTAAGTTACTCTTAAACCCTAGTGGAACCCTCCTAACATAGCGATATGAGAAAGATGAATCATATGGGCACCAAATGAAGTTAAAAATATAAATTGATGCATCATTGTGATAAAGGATTATCCAAGGCTCATTTTGGTAGTAGTTTCATGTTCCAGTTGTTTCAAGAAGTGAGAGAAAACCCCTTTATTTGTTGAAATTTGTAATTTTAGGGCTAAGATGGAAGCTTCAGAATGAAAAGTGAATTGTTCCAGAATCCTTGGGAGTTATGCTAGATATAAATAAAATTTATTATAAATTTCAATGAGTAAATTTGAAGATACGGGTCTATCGACACTAAAATTTTCCTCCGTAATTTCTATTTCATTAATGTGTGTATTAGGAATAGGATGTTGTTAAGTATAATTAGTAGTAACGTTTGATAGAAGATAATGGAAGCTGCATTAGTACGACGCGCCGCCAATAATTTATAGTACGGTAATAGTCAAAAGTACAATAGGAATGTTGTGGTAAAAAGTAAATATTTGTCGTAAGTGGTCCAGGTAATGTTAAAATGTCAAATTTGGGGTAAGTAGAGAACTAGGGTCTACATGATTAGGAATTAGAAATATTATATTGGTAATAAGGACAAGGAGTAGGTCATAAATATTTTGTGTATTTTATTTGTAAAAAGTCTAAAAATGTGGAACCCATGTGAAATGATAAGGTTTATCTTATCTTAAAAGATAAACTTACATGTACGAGATAAGAGTTAACGTATGGAATATGATTCGTCAGAGTGGATTTATTATCCTATCTTAGAGATAAGATGGATAAGCCCTGGAAAGTTCTATAAATAAAGAGGCCACCGCCCCTCATTTAGCACGAGAAGGAAGTAGTGAGAAATATTGTATGAAGTGTGTAAAGGAAGCCATCGGCTTAAAGGTGTGTTGAAGAAGCCATTAAGAGGTGTAATTGTAAAGTTTCTCCCATAGTCTTGGTGAAAGGCAAGTGAAGTCAATAACACTTGAAGTACCTCATGGGTGAGATTGTAACAATTTCATGTTAATATTATAAGTTACTACGATATTTCAGATTTATCATCATTCCTTCTTTTCATAGTCGATGGTATTCTTGTGTTATGTTTGTTGTTGTGTTTCCAGATTACATCCACCAAACTAAAGGTGTGCATTAGTAAATAATCATAAGACGAGGAGTTCCCAGGTGAATAATTATCATAGTGTCGATTGGTGGTGACATTTTGGTTCCGTTAAGGACCATTCCTCGTTGGTGGATTTTCTGGAGAGATATTCCCACTTAGTCAAAAATCATTTGGAGGGTAACCTTGTTTTTACTGTGCATAGTAGTTACCATGGTAAAGTCATTTTTGTTCGTGAATAGTATTTACCGCAGTAAAGTCACTTTTTATCGTGAATAGTATTTACCGCAGTAAAGTCACTTTTTACCGTGAATAGTATTTACCGCAGTAACTTCACTTTTTACTGTGAATAATGTTTACCACATGAGAAAGTCGATTTTTACTGCAGTAAGTCAAGTTTTACCATAGTTTACCATGGTCATTTCTATTTTCTATTATAGTGATTTCAATTATTTGTGCACATAAGTCTTGTTGATTGTACTTGTGGGTTGGTATTTCACTATGGTTACTTTTGAAAATGGAGAAGATTCTTGTTTTTTCAGCCCAATCTAATGAAGATGCTTCCTCTTTCATTCAAGAGTTTAAACGATCTTGTATTTGTAATGACCTTATAAGAAGGGAACAATGGACTGAATTTTTTCCTACCTTTTTGGATGGTTCACCCTTAGGTGGTTTGAAATAGTAGGTGATAATGTGAAAAACTCATGGGATTTATTAATGAAAGGTTTCTTGAGGAATTTGGTGAACAACAGAGATATGCAGATCTCATGATCGATATCACAAAGCTAACCCAAGGAGAGAAGGAGAAGATAAGGGATTATCATGCTCGTGTTCTAGAGCTAAGGAGGAAGCTCGACGCCCAGATCCGGAAGGAAGGATTAGCGGATGGGTTGATGAATGGCATGGATAATCTCCTATGTAAGCACTTCATTCTTGGGATGAAGCCAGAGATCAGACAATGAGTGAAGTATGACCGCCCAACTACCATTGAACAAGAAAAGGAGATTACAAGAAGGAAAGAAGAAAGCATGGAAGAGGAGCCCAAAGAAATTGTTTCTAAAGTAGAGCCTACACCAGCACCTTTGGTCCAGAATCCACAACCACTCTCGGTGAACACAAATCTTTCTCCTAGTACATCTACTGAGTATGAAGATCTACTCAAGAAGATGGGTCAGTTAACTATTAATCTTCTTCAAGGAGAAGAATTTAGTTCTCAGGGAGGAGATAGAGGACCAAAAAGAAATATTTTTGAAGTTGTATGTTATGGTTGTTATAAAAGGGTCATTATAAGTATAATTGTCTAGATAGAGCTTCTACATCCGGTAAAGGAGATAATGATAAAGAAAAAGCACTGTGAATTCTTTTGATGTAGTAGACAAGAGCATAAATAATGAAGTAGATATGTTTATAACAAAAAGAAAGAAAGAAAAAGATAATCAAGATGGAAATGATCCTAAGAAGATGAAAGGAGAAACTAGTAAGAAACATAGGAGAAGAAAGTTGGGTGTGCGGGATTTTCGATTTCACAGGCAAGGACCATACTCTATCTTGGAAGATCTGTCCAAAAGGCCTACAAATATTACATACGGTCAAATCTTGGCTATGTCTTCGAGAAGAGGCGGGAGCTGCGAAGTGGACTCAATGCTCGAAGAAGGAAGGAGGTTGAGGTCCCTGTTTTGGAGGCAGAGGTAGATCCCTAGGCTCCACAAGTTGAGGTATTATGTAATGGTATTTCAATTCATGATGTATTAGTTGATGGAGTTGTTGCAATTAATGTAATGACCTAGTCTGTAATGAATATGTTGGGTTTAAAAATTGATTTCCTTCAACACTTCTATTAAGGTCATTAAATAAGGGAAAAACTAAACTAGAAGGTATAGTTTCAAATGTGGCAATATCTCGTTATGGGTGTTCTATGTGTGGTAGACTTTCGTAATGAAAATGCTCTTTGTTTGGTACCCAATGTTGCTAGGAAGACCATGGCTAAGGATAGTTCATGCAAGAAACTACGGAATGAAGGCTTTATGACACTTGGACATGGTAGAGAGAGGGTAAAGATAAATGTGATCCCTCGGCATCATAAGGCGAGAACTCAATGTGGATTTAAGTGATGAAATTGATGATTGGACATCCTCTCGATTACTCTAGTACAAAGTGAAGTGGACACGAAGATGAAGAAAGTGAGGTTGATGTTTCAGTCATGGATATCCTTCCACCACACCGACTCATGACCCCATAAAATTGTCTCGAAGAAGTTGATGATCGTCTCCAACAAATAAAGATTGGTGATGCTGTGATGGAGAATGAGAAGGAATCCTACCTCCAGCTCTTTCGAAGGTACATACACATATTCACTTTTGATTACAAGGAACTCCATCAAGTAAGTTGGGTAGAACATTCTATTGAGCTGGTAGATGGTGCTAAGCCTATAAAGCAAATGCCATATAGAATGAATCCTAATTTTTCCAAGACTGTAAAAGAAGAGATAGATAAGTTGCTTGATGCAGGATTCATATTTGCTGTGGAGAATTCAAAATGGGTTTCTCCCATTGTGATCTCAATAAAAAAGAATGGGAAGCTACGCATTTGTGTTGATTACAGGAAGCTCAATAAGGCAACAAAGAAGGATCATTACCCTCTTCCATTCTCAGATCAGATCTTGGACGAAGTAGCTGGCCAGGAGTGTTATAGTTTTGCTGATGGATATAACGGATACAACCAAGTCCGTATAGCGGAGAAAGATCAGCTAAAGACCACGTTCACCACTCCTGGGGAACATTTGCTTATAGAGTTATGCCTTTTAGGTTGTGTAATGCTCCAGCAACATTCCAGCATTTGATGAATAGGGTGTTTGAACTCTACATTGGGAACTTCATCAGAGTATTTATGGATGATTTTTACATCTATGGGAGCAAGATGGACCACCTGCACCAGATGGAGATAGCATTTCAAAGTTTAGATGAAGCACAAGCCTCACTAAACCCTACAAAGTGTGTCTTTGGATGTTCTAAAGGCGTTTTGTTAGGGCATGTTGTATCAGAGATGGTATTGGTGCGATCCTAATAAAGTTTCAAAAATCAAAGATTTAGCATTTCCTATGAATAGAAGTAAGTTGAGATCATTTTTAGGCCATGTGGGACGAGAAGGTTCATCAAGAATTTCTCAAAGATTGCACAGCCACTAACCCAGTTCTTGAAGAAGGATGTTACTTATGAACCAGGAAATAAGGCACATGAAGCTTTTGGACAACTGAAGGAAGCCCTGGTGTCTTCACCTATTTTAAAGAATCCAGATTGGAGCAAGCCATTCATTGTGTACACTGATGCCTCAGATGCAACACTAGGAAGTAATTTGAGCCAAAAGGATGAAAATGGGAATGAACATCCAATTTACTTTGGGAGCAGACAAATGAGCAGTGCTGAGGTAAATTATACTGTAACTGAAAAAGAGGCTCTAGCTATCATTTTTGCTGTAAAGAAGTTTAGAAATTACTTGCTAGGGCAAAAATTTATAGTTGTAACAGATCATCAGGCTCTAAAATATATTGTCAATAAGCCTAACCCATCAGGGAGGATAGCAAGATGGATAATTTTTCTACAAGAATTTGAATTTGATATTATAGATAGGCCAGGAAAGAAGCATGTCAATGCAGATGCACTCTCTCAAGCCTATGATGGTTTAGGATCATCTTGTGATGATGATGATTTCCCGATGCAGCATTGTTCTCCCTTGACACAATCCCTAGTGAATATATAGATATTTGGAATTATCTGAATGAATTCAAGTTTCTTGATGATGCCAATGCAAAGACTAAGAGAAATATTACTCAAGCCAGTCATCCATATTCTATTCTACATGGAGTATTATTCGAATAGGGACACGATGGACAAGACAAGAGGGCAGTTGGACGTGATCAAGGGAAGGAGCTGCTAGAAGAATTCCACAATGGTACATGTGGAGGGTACTTCTTCTGGATAACTTACAAAGCAAGAAAGATCTTGGATGTAGGTTATCACCGCCCACTCTTTTTAAAGATTGTTATAATTATTGTAAGACATGTGATATTTGTCAAACACATGGTAACCGTAAGACTTCATCAGCTCTATTATGCTCTATTCTTCCACTTGTTCCCTTTGAAAAGTGGGGAATAGACATTTTAGGTCCACTTCTAACTACCTCACACCAAAATAAGTATATTGTAGTTGCCACAGATTATTTAACCAAGTGGGTTGAAGCTAGGCGATTGAAAACAACTTCCATGGATGAAGTGGCAAGGTTCATATATGAACGCATTGTCTGATTTGGTTTTCCATTAGAAATTGTAATAGATCAAGGAAGCCACTTCATTAATGAGGTGGTAGAAGCCCTAGTCAATAAGTTTTCTATTAAGCACAGGAAGGCAACAACATACAAGCTAAGCACAAATGGACAGGTGGAACAAACAAATTTTGTGTTGTGTCAAATTATAGCAAAAGATGCAGCCTTGCAGGTACATAAATGGGATAAGAGGATTCATGCAGCATTGTGGGCATATAGGGCAACATCAAAGTCAACAACAAGATACTCCCCATTTCAGTTGGCTTATGGCATTGATCCAGTTCTTCCTATTGAGTTTGATATTCCCACGGTCAGAGTTATGGAAAATGAAAGGATGGATGAAAGTGATTCAGTAAAAGAAAGGTTGGTACATCTTCATTTGCTAGAGGAAATGAGGGAAATAGCTAAGGATACAAGCTATAAGAAGAAAATGAAGCAGAAGGAATACTTTGATCAAAAGATCTATTGGTCTCCATTTCATGTGAATGACTTGGTTCTAGTATATGATTCCAGATACAAAAAAAGAAGACAGAGAAAATTTCTTCCAAAATGGATTGGGCCCTACAAAATAGTAGCTGTGCATGAAAATGGTATATACCGACTGGAGGAATTGGATGGCACTCCCATTATGAAATGGGTAAACCATGACAAGTTGAAGATTTTCCAAGCACTGAATAGTCTACTCAGAGGACGGAGTAGAAGCTAGAAGGGGGAAGATGTCGACACTAAAATTTTCCTCCATAATTTCTATTTCATTAATGTGTGTATTAGGAATAGGATGTTGTTAAATATAATTAGTAGTAGCGTCTGATAGAAGATAACGGTGCTGCCAGTATGACGCCAATAATGTATAGTACGGTAATAGTCAAAAGTACAATAGGAATGTTGTGGTAAAAAGTAAATATTTGTCGTAAGTGGTCCAGTAATGTTAAAATGTCAAAGTTGGGGTAAGTAGAGAACTAGGGTCTACATGATTAGGAATTAGAAATATTATATTGGTAATAAGGACAAGGAGTGAGGTCATAAATATTTTGTGTATTTTATTTGTAAAAAGTCTAAAAATGTGGAACCCATGTGAAATGATAAGGTTTATCTTATCTTAAAAGATAAGCTTACATGTACAGATAAGAGTTAAGGTATGGAATATGATTCGTCAGAGTGGATTTCTTATCCTATCTTAGAGATAAGATGGATAAGCCTGGAAGTTCTATAAATAAAGAGGCCACCCCCCTCATTTAGCATAGAAGGAAGTAGTGAGAAATATTGTATGAAGTGTGTAAAGGAAGCCATCAGTTTAAAGGTGTGTTGAAGAAGCCATTAAGAGGTGTAATTGTAAAGTTTCTCCCATAGTCTTGGTGAAAGGCAAGTGAAGTCAATAACACTTGAAGTACCTCATGGGTGAGATTGTAACAATTTCATGTTAATATTATAATTTACTCTGATATTTCAGATTTATCATCATTCCTTCTTTTCATAGTCGATGGTATTCTTGTGTTATGTTTGTTGTTGTGTTTCCAGATTACATCCACCAAACTAAAGGCTGTGCATTAGTAAATAATCATAGCACGAGGAGTTCCTGTGAAGAATTATCATAGTGCCGGATTGGTGATGACAAGTCTCAAAATTTTCCCTAATGATTTTGGCCTTAAGGGCTAAAAGCTAATCATGGAGGTTTGAGTTAAGATGAGTCATTTTACATGTTATAGCATAATTTTATAAGCTTGGATATTGTGTGGACATATGAAATGATGTTTTATAGCCTTTGTTTTGATCAGTTGATTTTATGGTTTGTATCTAATAGACCAAAATACCCTATTAGGTCTCTCAAGAAGCCTTGTGGTTCAGATGTGTAAGTGTGATTTTCTCCAAATGGCATATGCTTCTTAGTGCTTGAGCATGTTAGTACAATTTTCCTTGAAGTGTTCTAGGTGGTGGTTGAGCTTGGAATTTTGTTTTGAATGTGATGGAACATGTTTCTCTCAAGACCATTTCTTGAGTTCCTTTTGGCATTTTGGGCCTATTTTAGAGATTGGTTTAGTTGGAGGTTGTGTGCTATGAGTTGGAGATTAAAGTGAATTGTTTCAAAAATTATATTTAGATATATTTAAATTGATATACGAATTGATCCTTGATGATCAGTTTTGGTATGTGAACTCATTCATTTTTTGGGACTTATTTTTGGGTGCTTTAAGACCTTGTTTTAGAAAAAAGTGTGCTTCATAGTGGAGATGGAATTTTCAAAGATTTTTGTGTTGCTTGGTAGTGCTTTGAGAGGATGTATTTGAATTTTTGGATATTTTGGAACCACGAGAAATATTCCTTGTGCCTTTTAATATCTTGATTCAATCATTAAAAATTAAGACCTTGTTTCGGGCTTGTTTGAGTAACCTTATGTTAGGTGGTGTATTTGGGATATTTCAAACCTTGAGGTATTTTAGAGTGCTTTTATATGATTTCCTTGATATATATATTTTTTTATGACTGACCTTTATGTTCATGTCGACCTATGGGTGTTTAGGAGTTAGGTTGCGTAAATAAGCAAGTGTATTTGGTCATTTGTGACTAGTTGTGCCCATAGGGATGTGAGCGAGCCAAAGAAGGATGGATAGAAGGTTATATGGGTTAAGGAAATATATTATGATAGGTATGAAATACTAAGGAAGTTATAGGATCATATATGAAAGTTCAATAGACCTAATCATCCCATGAAGAAGAAGGATTGAGTGAGTTAGGAGAGAGAGAAGTTTTAAGATGGTTTGGTGTGTTTCGAGCTGAATTTGTGATCATCATCAATTATGGAAGAAACCTATCATCAGTGATCAACCATTTCAGGTGGTTAGGTGGGTTCTTAGTAATATAGGGGCTTTTATCATCATGGAGAGGGTATACATCAATTATCACATATCACAATACAAACATCCACCATCTTGATTAAGCACAACCAAAAAAACATGTAATGAACATGAAATATACACAACCACCTATTTAATAATGAGAGGTAAGAAAGAACAATCTAAACCATGAGAGGCTAGAGATATTAACACATATCATGAATTTATTGCTCTAGAATATGCATAGTACATTACGAGTTAGGGAAAGGCATTAATCCCATTACAATGTTTTGGATGAAGGCTTGAAGCCCCGAGAAGAAGATGGGTGCATGGGAGGAGAAAATGACCAACTTTTTGCTTTTGCTACCCCATTACAATTTATAGAAGAAATTTCAAGAGAGGAGAGAGAGAAAAGAAATATAAAATTTCCTCCATTACCCACAAAAATCATTGTTTATCCTGTAATGAGTATGGAAGATCTACAAAATCCATGCTTGATTAATGACCTTGCTTTTGGAAAGAAGAAATTGGCTCTAATTGTACCTAGGTATATCCCTAGCTCCTACAAATTCATCATGATTTTTCTCCAACCTCTTTGTTATCCTATTTTTTGCTCAGGTGAAATTAGAAAAACATGACCTCGCACAGATAAAATAGGAGGATCAAGTCAGCCATGGGAGATCACATTTTTTTCTCGAGCTACGGAAGTTGAAGTGGGCCGAGCACATTACTAAGGAGATCAGGAGTTTGGTATTTTTCAGGTAATGAAGGATATCTCAAGTTTGAAACTCGTAACTCGGAGGTGACATCAATCGAAGGTAGGCCAAGGTGAAATTCGAGAACTCAGTAGAAAGAAGCACGAAAAGGGGAGAAGAAATTTTGAAACCTGAACTCCAAATTTTAGAGTTTGTGATTTCAGAGATTTGGTGGTTTCGTAACCCAATAAGTTGAACAAAGTGCCACGAGCTCAAAGACACAAAGATTTTAAACCCAAAGTCTAAATTTTGGACTTTGAGATTTCAGCATTCTCGGAATATTTTGGCTCTTAGTTAGATGAATGAAACCCCAAAACCCGAAACCCCAAAACCCGAAACCCCGAAGACATAAAGGTCTGAAACCCAAAGTCTAAATTTTGGACTTTGCAGTTTTGGCATTTCAGAAAAATTTGGCTTGAGCAATGAACATTCTTTGTGTAATTTTGGTTTGAGATTTGGAACCCTAGAGCCACTCACCGGATGAATAGTGATGACACCCCGAAGTAAAAATACTCAAGCTCCGAATCTCAAAGGCCTGAAAATTTTTATTTCAAGGGTGTGATGTAGGGTCAAATCTCTAAAAAGGAAGATCAACCACTCACATTTATTGTAGTATGGCACCCTAATCTTCAGATGGCCATATCTTTTGACTGGGAGCACAAATTTAACCAAAATAGGAATTTTTAGAAATATCTCAATGTGCTCTACACATCAATGAATATAAAAGTTTTGGAGATTTAAAACCTCCTAATGGACATTGTAATGAAAATTTGTGCCTTTGGCCTTAAATTTGATGTATTTTATCAACTTTGAGAGTAACAAAATCAGATTTTGGATGTTTGACACCCTCTTCTGTGTTTTATTACATATTTCTGATCTTTCATTATATTCAAGGTTATTGTGTATTGTTATTATTTTCATTGTAGGGTTCTGATAGTGTTGTGTTTATTATGCATGTTGTTCAACATCCTTCTTGGTGCATTACCTTCCCTTAGAGTAGGTTTTATTTTCATGCATTTTCTCTATCTCTGTCTCCTGGAAATATTAGATTAGGGTTAGATATACAACTCTCTACACTTTGGATTAGTTGTCACTAGGATTGGATAGGAATCCAACCTTCTCCAAAGGGTTATCCCAATTTCAAAGTCCCACACTTTGGGATAACTCCATGTTTGACAAATCACACTAACTGCCTCAACCTTTCACTTGCGAGCAATCAGGGGTGCTATGATTTTTCCATAAGATTTTTGACATGCTTGGTGGGACATCATAGGAGTTAGATTTTTCTCATATTTCATAGGTGTCTCATTATCAAACAACAAATATTAGGCCACTATGTGACCACATTAAAAGTTTTGGCATGCCGGTGGGACATCACATGAGTTAGTGGGACATCACATGAGTTATATTTTTCTCATCTTTCGAGAGGTGTCTCATTATCAAGCAAAAATATTAATCCACTATGTGATTTTTCCATAACAATTTTGGAATGCATGGTGTGATAGAGATAAGTCTTTTCCAAAATCTATGAAGGCATTTTCATCATTTTTAGACTTATAAATTACAAGTTCTTCAATTTTAGACTTTTAACCTCTCAGGATGAACTCCAAAATTAATTTTCAAGGGCTTAAATTGCTCAAAATAAGTTCAAATTTCACCAGATGATAGATTGGGACCTAAGCTTAAAAAGGGTATTTTTAGGATTTTGAAATTTTGACTTTCAAAATTTTAGGGTTTTCTCAATTTTGAGATTTCAGATCTTCTGATATTTTAGGATTTCAAGTTTTAGAAGTCTGTCAATTTTGGACCTTTTGAATTTTGGGGTTCGGAATTCTCCTACTTTCAGATTTTAGGGTTTCCTTAATTTTGGAATTTCAAAGGTTTTCGATTTCAAGATCTCGCATTTCAATATTTCAGATTGTCGGTTCAAAACAATCTTTAACCTCCGTAAGATCAGCTTTAAAGCCCTTCAAAGTTCATTTTTATCCTATCAATTTTTCTGTGTGGCTTGGAAAAATCTAGCCTTTTGGGGATCATCTCCTAAAACATCTAGTGACTCTAAAGGGAATAAAACTCAGTGGTGGTGTAATAGCATAGGTTTTTCAAGTATATGAGAAGGATCCAAAGTAGTTCACGAGTAAGAGAGTAAGGTAATTTTGAGTACTTGAAATTATCTCCACATAGAGGTACAAGAGGAAGAAGACCACAAATATCATCATCTCCTCCAAGTAGATAATTATCTACACCTCCACCCAATAGACCCTTCCTTTAAACAAACAGGGTTCTTAGGTCAATCATAATGGTACATCTACAACAACAACCACCGTAAGGCCACCGAATCCTTAAGTTCACTTTACAAGAAGCAGCCCATTGGAACTTGTTGGTATCAAAATCGATCCTCCGTTTATGGTTAAGAAACATCAACAAAATGAGAATGATTCCTAGAGGATGATAGATCTAGATTTGTGTCATTTTGTAGCTAGGAAAGGATCTCATCATCTCTTTATCACCCGAGCTCGAAGGAGTCAGGTAGCACCTTGCTGATGGTATGACCTACCCTCCTAATTTATGATCTTCCTTTGGCTAGGGTGAGAGGACCCATTCTATAGTCTATAATTGTGAGTGGGGAGGATGTATCAACAATATTTGGCACTCCTTTTAGAGTAATTAAAAACAACTCGGGAAGACATGGTCAATTCAGTTAAGGATAACTCTCATGAGTTATCACTTCTAGACAGTGCAAATGTCTTCTAAACAAATCTCAGACTACTAAAGATAGTATGGAACCAACTTGCTTTAGCATATTGTTTTCTTTAATGAGGTAAGCATGGGTAGTTATGGTAGGATTAGTTAGTTTTGGTTGTATTTGATTTGGGGAATTAAGCAGGATAAAGTTGATTATACCATATTTCAAGGAACTTTTAATAAATGTTGGGAGATATACCAAGTGCAAGACAAATATACCTCAAATAGATCAAAATGAACCTTCAACCAGAAGATGTACACTCATAGAAGCTTAAGAGTTCACGGTTTCACAAAACCTTTAAGGATTCAAACATAAAAGATCATGTTGAAGACTTAATAAAACATCAAAGATTCACAATTTATCATGCCTAAGATACAATCAAAGGCTTATAAGAAACATTTAACAAAGTGGAGACATAGTGACTTTAAAAAAATTATTACACAAATGAAATGAAATCTCTTCTCAACAAGTTGTAATTGCAATTTCAGAATGCTACCAAAATGATAAAGTTATATATGACTTAAAGGATCTCTAAAATAAGATTGCAATGGGAGCATGAATAACTATTTTATAGTATATCATCTTGATGACAGATAAAAAAATGCTCATGATTAACATAATTAATTCAAGGCTCATCAAATTTATTAGCAAGGGAAAGTATATCTACAAGTCTCAGTACTTCTCAATGAATTTACACTTACAGCCATCTTAACATGACTTAATTTGAAGGATCAAAGAAAGTAACTGGTTTCTCATATGAGTTCTTGGGAAAATGTTTTTCTCTTATTTTTCCTTTCTCTTCAAAAAAAATACCTAAATTTGTATTATTATTATTGGTAAAAGGTTTTGGAGGGACCTTACCCAAGTTTATAGAAAAGGCTCAAAAAATAAGATAAAAAAATTAAAATAGTGTGGTTTTTTGATCCATGGGGTCCACATCCCAACCAAAAGAGGAAAAATAGTAAAAAGAAAAGGTAGGGGACAACTTCCTACAAAGATCCCAAAGACAGCAAATTAACAACATAAAGGCAAGAATTCAACAACACAAAACTTGTTTCACCAAGTACAAAGAACTAACAACATTAAACAAAAACTTGTTAAAAAATTTGACAACCACCCTAAAATCCTGGTAGATTTTGAGGGAAATGGCGATGGTGGGATCCCAGTTTGATGCCTTGAACTTTCTTATAATCTTTCCATTCTTCTAAGCCATATCCTGGGATGCCAATGGATTCACAAATTTTCTAGATGTGTACCTGCAGAAGGTCAATTATAGCACTTTCCATAGCTAATAAATTGTTGTACTTGTCCTCAAGATTCTTAAAATTGGTTTCCAAAGTAGAAATTTCATCTTTGAGGCCTGCGTTGGGGTCCGAGGCTTGCTCTTTAATAGTAGACTTAAGTAGGAAATCTACATTTTCTTCAAGGGTTTTAACCACATTAGCCTACATGTTAAATTTATTTTCCAAACTGGTGCCAACATCAATATCGGGGAAAATAGAGGGGGGGCTATCATCTACCACAATTTCTTCACCCTTCATGTCAGATCCCACAACTTCCTTTCCTTTATTGCTACTACAGAGAACCCTTTTTGGGGGTGGCTCCAAGATAGAATCTTTGTACATTAGATTTTTATACCGGATACATGTTTTCTTAAGGAGGGGAGAAACCACAACAGGGCATGGGTCATTGCCAACAACACTAGATAGGTACTGAATAATGAGATATATGACACCCTGATGGAGAGGGATAGTCCTCTTATGGCCCTAAACTTCAAGAATGAATTTTTCCATTGACTTCAGAATGTAGTAGGAGAGGCTTACCTTCACCTCACACCTAAAGTGGTTGAGCAAGACCAGATGATACTGCAAAATGGTGGAGAATATCCCTTCTAAAGTGACATAGTGTACCATCATCCGTGTCACCTCATCATATGGCTGCAGGATAGAAGAAACCAAAATGCCCTCCTTTTTATGTCGAGCATTTCTCCGTCATCCAAAAATAACCTTTCTTCTGCTTCCTTATCCATTTTGTTCCTGAAAAATTTATTCCCTTCCATGCTAAGACTAGTAATAAAAGAGATGAATTCCTCAGTGATTTGAAAGCTCTTATCTCCAAAGGAGACATTATGGTCTTTCCAATTTTCCACGAACTAAATGGATATATATTGGTCATGCCCTTTTATGTGTTGGATGAAATTGGTGAAGCCCTCCATATTAATGGTCTCCCAAATTTCAATTTGTTCCTGCCATGGAGATGAAATTTAACTCCCAAAGCTCTAATATCATAAAAATTAAGCCCCCTTCGTTGAGATTATTCTCTTCACATTTATACCATTCTATTCACTCATTTGCTTTCCAATTTTCCCCCAAAAGTGTGAATCTTCAAGGGAATATTCCCCTTTACAACATATATTTTAATCCACATTATTCTCATGAAGATGCCTCATCAAATGTTGCTAGGTGTGAGAACTATGAGCCTTCCATGTTTTTCGCTCTATTTATGTATGACTGGGACGCCATGTCATCACTTTTACCCACTTATTTAATCATTCTTTTCCCTTGGTGACTAGACATTTTCTTTTGATGATTTTCAAGTGCCTCCAGGAAATTTTATTTGACAGATGCTCTTATTTTCTTTTCCTAGAATCCATTTTGAATGTTGTATATTTATTTTCACACCTTTTGGGTTAGTTATCACACATGATTCTTGTCAAATCAGATCAATTTATCATTTTTTTCTCAATGCCAATTCATTTCAACTTTTAAATTGCTTGTGTAGATATCTTATTGAGATCTCAGGAATAATTTCACCATGATTGCACTAAATTCAGCTCACCTACCTTAAATTTCCTATAAAAATGCACCACTTACTTCATTGTTTCACACTTTCTTCTTTGCGTATAATCACTTTGAGGAAATCCATCTGTATTATGGTAGGAAAACTAGTGGCACCCAGTTTGAAAGAAATATCTATTGAAGATTTGCATTCTATCTTCAATTTTTTGGGTCCAGATGAAAAGTTTGTAAGGATGATGTTTGAGATTTTTGATCTTGATGATTACATTGGGCCTTTAACAAATTGATTTGTTCGAGTTTCTCTCGTGAGAAGACTTATCAGGATAAGTCTTGTTTTCTCTACTTTTCAGATGATGTATTTTCATCTATTCAGGATTGAGCATCAAATGGTTCCTAAGGATTTGAGGGAATTATAGAATGTAAGTAGGCCCAGTGTGTAGGATTCGACCAACTGCAACTGCCCCTACCTTTGTGATGAAGCATTTGTTACAAAAGAGATTCCTCTGGAATCTTATGTGCTTGATGGAGAACTTTCATTGACTATAATTCCCTCCCTTTATCACCAACTAAATGCATTGGAGCAGCATGTTTCAGTCTTGGAGGAAAAAAACCAATGACTACACCCCCTCCATCTCTTGAACCATCACTTCCTTTTGTGAAAAAACATAAGGGTGAGTCTAGCTTCAGGCCTTCTGTTCTAGTTACTAATTTCATGCCTTCTGCTCCAGTCATTCCAGAATCAGTTATGGTTGCACTTCTAGCTCAAGGTTCTCATCCAACTTCTTCTACCAAAACCAGAGGGAAAAGGGCATTTTCTAAAGGTGGTTTAGATATGGGTGAATGGGTCTCTTCTTACAAGAAGAGGTCAGAATTTCTTAACCTGTTAGATGGTCCCTTGTCCATCCTGGATGATCTTAAATCAATGGGAATGTCTCGCACACTGGAAGGAGACATTATTTTTGTTCAAATGGCACTAGGGATGGATGAACATGGGCCTAGGAAAAACAAATTGGTGAAAAAACTTCCTCTTTGCAGAGAGGATTTTGTGGTATTGGATGTTTAAAGTTTCTTGTTATTGTCTTTTCTTTTGTAATACAACTCTAGCGGATATATGTAATATTTCCTCTCATGGGTTGGGGCCCCTATAGATCCCCATTTTTCTTTTTCAAAATGTAGAAAGTAAAAACATCTCATTAGTTTATATGCTTTTACAAATGGACATAAAATTTCATCCAAGCAATATAAAAATCTAATGCATTGTATCAAATCACAATTTATATCAGAGAATAAAAATTTTAAAAGTAATGTTCATCCTTCATGAAGCAATAGTATCAAATGAAACACTAGTTATAAATGAAATATGAAAATAAGATAAAGTTTTAATAATGAAAAGCCTAAGCTTCTTCATCATCTTTCGATCTGCATCATTTTCTTCTCCTGCTTCTTCTTCTTCTGGAAACATTGTCACATATGCATCATACCTTTGAAAGATCTCATTGATTTATTATTCATTTGGCCCTGTATGGTGTTGGAAGATTAATGTTTGTCTTGCTATTGTGTCCACACAGTAGCCCATTTTTACTTGTATTCCAATGGCCTGGATTTTAACTCTGTAATTTTGTTCTCAATTTTCCTCATTGTTTTAATAACTTCATAGGAGAAATTTTCTTTCTAGATGTTTTTCTCAAAAGAGTTGAACAAGAAATCAATTTTTAGATCACCATAGATCTTCTTGATTTTTACAAAACCATATCTTCAAGTTTTAAATCAATAGCATCTAAAGTATCATCGACCCATTTCCTTTTAACTTCTATTTTTTCTTTGATCCCATTCAAAACTTCCACCCTAATCTTTATTAATTCCTCCATAGCATGTTGAGTTCCTTTGGAAAAATTCCTTCTTTTTTCAACCAATTCATCACTGAGTTGAGTTATACAGTCTAACTTGGGAAAAATCCTTCAAAGTAGAAGATTTCATTATCACACTACTCAATTATTTCATCAATTTCATTAAGCCTATTCTTGAGCTCTTCATACTTTTTCCTAGCTTCTTTAATTGCTTCTTTTCCATTTTTTTGTCAATTTCTCAACCCATGTGTCCACAACTTGAACTTTCTTAACATCCTTATCAATATTTTCCATTCCTTTAGGGGTATTGGCAGAGGTACTTGCTTGAGTTTGACTAGACTACCCAATTAATTGTTGCAGACTAGAACTCAAAGCTTTGACTTGTTCTTTCAATTGTTTTTTAGTTATCCTATCCTCATCAACCTTTTGTAACAAGTCACTTACTGCCTCTTATACTTCGTGTTTAGTTGATCTCTTGAAGGCTTTCCTAAGGGAATAAGTTGAACACTGTAGTCACTGGTTGTTATATTTTCTCTAGTTTTCCTTCGTGAGGGATTACCACTTCTAAAGTTTTAGATCCCAATGGATCAATATGAGTCTTGGTAAGAACCTTAGCTCTTTTTCGACTCTTGCAATTGTTCAAAAAAAGGTATATTAACATTTTCAACTGACATGGTTTCAGATGTTTTCACACCTTGATTCAAGACATCACTATCTACTGGATTAGATAAGACATTACCTTGAGTTGTTTGTTCCTGAGTGTTCCCAATTATCACTCCCTTTGAAGATAAAGGTGAAAATAAAGGCATTGGTTGCCCAACCTATGGCACTAATGCTACATGTCGTACCTAGAAAACATCAATTCTTTCATGTTTTGGGGGATTAATCACTACATCCCTATGTTTATGTTTCTTGTGTGTATGAGCACCTTCTCTTACCAGAATTGGCTCATACACAATTTTTGTCTCTTATGTGCCCTTTCAAACTTCTTAAGGTCTGGTGTTGCTCTTTTTCTTCACCATGTGGCTTAGATTGTGAATGGCCACTTTCTATGGCCCCACTCATCAACTTATCAACATTGTGGGGTTTTGGAAAAACATTTGAAGGAGTCCTATGAGTAGCCATACCCTTCCCTTTTGCTTGAAGTGGTAATGCAAAGGTGATAGGAGCATTCTCCATAGATTTTAGAAGCATTTCCTCAGTCCTCTGTCTTAGAGCAGACATAGAAGTACCAGTCCCATTGGTAGTAGAAGTCCATTCATCTATAAGTTCTGAAGTAGGTATTTTGAAGGAAATTGAGGATATTTTCCTCCCAAGGGATCCATTCTATCAGCTCCTTCTTTCAGGGGAGGAAGGTCATCTTTCAATTTTCCCAAATCCTGAAGTTATTAAGAACTCTTGTGCTTTGAATTGATAAATCAATGTTCTTCTAGGCTAACCAATTCAATGTTCTCCTCATTACATCAGTTATTTGAGCATATGAATCATCTGATTCCTCTTCATTCTAGTTCAAAGGGGCTATTGGTTATCCCTCCACCTTTTGATCAAGATAATATTGACTCATAGTATGTGGATCATCCACAACTCCCTTAGGGATAACAAAAATATTGAAGTCTATAATTTGGGTAAGGGTCATTCTTGAGAAGTCTCTTAGCCTGACCTCTTCCTCATCTCTATAATTCATCCAATAATCCTCAAATTAAGGCTCATGTTCAAAAGTGTTTTTAATATTGTTGAACACCCACCTAATGTCATAGTTGGCCCTTGCCTCAAACCTTTCCATCTCAAACCTTTTCATCTCATCTTCCATTAATCTGGCCTTTATAATTGAAGGGCAGGAGTAATTTCCAATCTTGATGGGAAACTTAATGTTTATCTTGTGTTTTCCAGCAATTAATTTGTGAACTGGTGTCAACTATCTTGCCAATTCACAAAAGGCCATTTTTCATCTAAATACCTAAAAATTTACATGGTTGGCCTTCAAATCCACTGACCATGATGTATGTAAAATTCTTGTATTGAATGAAATAACATCCATATTCCATGATTACTTGTCTAGCCTCCTCAAAAATCATGTATTATTCCCATTCGGTCTGAATAAACATATGATTGGTGTAAAGAAGGCATCATTAACCAATATCACATTCTCTTTCCAATTAACCAACTGTAATTGAGGGAAAATCTCATGCATTTGGAATTTTTTAAAGTTAGCACGTGGCAAGAGGCCAAGGAAACACCGTGTCCTGTAATATTATAAATCAAATAAGTCATCATGTAAAATTCCAATTCTGCAGCACCACCCATCTCTATTTTTTTTGTCAGTGCTACCATGTGGTCATGAAGTGCTTCTATGATGAAGGTTTCCCAGAAAATGCTCCCCTTCTTCTCCAAAACTATCCACATATAGGTGCACATCCATTCCTTGAATTCATTCGTGGTCTCCAATCCAGCCATTCGACTCAACAATACAATCACATCCTCTACTTCTTCAACAAATTATGCCCTAACCAATATTTTAGGGATTCGAGTGGTTTCCTTATTCTCTCTGCTAAGAGCCATTTAGTATTTATGAGCTTGACATAGTCCTTTTTCTTGGCCTCATAATCTTGTAGGGATAAACCAATACCCAGGGTTATTGGATTTCTTATTACATGAAATTTTAGCATTATCCTAATGGTTGTAGGCGTCAAATTCAACACTGCCTCACCACTTCCATCTAGTACTTCCCTCTTTTCAGGTTTTAATTCATAGCGCAAAGCCACACTAGTTCTAGGTAGTGTACTAAGGGTGGAATAGCACCAGCTAAAGAAATATTGCTAGCTTTAATTTCTTTCATGGATTCTCTCTTATTAGGCCTATTCATTATTTATAGAAAATATTTTAAGTTGGCATTCATTAAATTCATGTCTCGATTTTATCCATATCAATGTTGATTCTCGGATGCAACCGAAAAACTAGATGACATGGTCTTCATCTTTAATGCCCTAGTTTTACTTCAAATTTCCTTGCAAATGAAATAAGAATACGGGAGTGTCTTATTTCCGAAAGCTTTTCAATATCGGTTCTCAATATGAGCTTCACAATCAATTTCACATTTTTCCTTAAGGAAATCTACTAACAATGGCGTCCAGATCTCAACAAACAATAGAAAAATATCAATGTGTTCGAAGACTTAAAAATTCCTCCTTGATTTGTGTGAAAATGCATTGATGGCGAAGTCATTAATGCATTACATCATGGCTATCCATTTCACCTTTCCCAATTTTAAATATGAGCCATCCACATGGAATAGCCTTATGCAATGTGGGCTCAGGGGAAACTTTTTTACACTTTTGCATCGTGTTTTAAACGCATACACATTTATCTATTTAACCTGATTTCCGATTTTTACTTTCATCTTGAGTTTGACACATGGTTACATCTTAACTATGGCGAGCTATGGGCCATCATCGAATATTTTTCTCTTTATCGATTGAACTCAAAATTACCAATTTTCTCTAATGACTGCTTCCCTACTCTTTACACGAGAAAGAGTCACGTGTCCTGGCGAGCCTCGAGAGCTTATTTTCACTTTTATACTTTATTACCTTAGTTTGTAGAAATACAACCAAGCCCCGATTTCCCACATTCAACCAACTTGTGACACCTTTATTTCTTCAGAGGAAGAGTAACTTTCTGTTTTCGCACCTTTTGTCTGTGAATATTTAGAAGAATATTTGTCGGACTTGGGGCTTTATTTACAAATTTTGAATTTTATAATATTGTTACAAGTTTTTAACTTAAAAAACAACATACCGCAACCAAAAATACACACCATGTATCATCGGGCGGTGGAGCCAAATACAAATTTTGCAACATGATTAGGGGATAGTGTACAGAGGTAATTTTTTTGATTTAAAATTGATTCAGGATTAGTTTTTTATAGGGATTTTCAAGAACAACATATCTAACACAGTCCTCAATCATCAAAGAGAAATAATAACCTAGACATGGGATTTTAAAATTGATTTAGAATGACTGTAACTTTTGAACTCGCATTTTCACATGGGAAAACTAGAAAATGTAATAAATTTCGAAGGCATGTTGCAAACAAAGGGGTGAGATTATTTGAGTACCATTTTCACTTAATGCTCAAAGCCCTATCCCAAAGAGCAGAAATAAAATCCATCCCTCATTTCATTGGTGAGAATCACATAGCTTATGTTAATTATATAAAATATATTGCAAACATTTTCATTATTCATGAAATAAATGAAACAGATGTCATAGTTAAGTTACTAGCTTCCTCATTTAAAGGAAAGGTGTTACAATGGTTTAGGATATTGAGAGTGAGATATATTCAAAATTGGGACCAGATACACACATCTCTATATAATCACTTCAGAGAAAGAAGAGACAATTTATCTCGTATTGGAACAATTAACAACCATAAAGAGGACTCGTAATGAGAAAATGAAAATTTTCAATTTCGATTCCAGAAATCATGGGACCAAATTCTATTTTCCATGAGACGAGAAGTAGAAGATGCATTCCTATAATTTTTAAATGCTCTAAATTCATATATATCAATTATGATCCAATCCATGGGAGGAAAATACCTATTAGGTGCCTACGACCTAGCTATCGAGCTAAAAATTGCCTTATTCAAGTTGTCAAATTAGCACTAAGGCCACCTATGCCTCTGTATCTAGAAATGGGAACTCGTAAAACAAGTCAAAAAAATGATTTGAATCCCATTCCATCCCCTAGAAATAAAATAAAAAAAGAGGCATCAACTTCTTCAAGCACTTCTAAAGAACTCCGAGAAGGTTATGAAGCAACTCAGAACCTAGGAAATGATCTATTGACTATTAAGAGACAACATGATCATAGTTCTTGACTATATTAACATAACACTTAGTATCAATATAGGCCCCATATTAGAAAAATAGGCCACCAAATCAGGCTGCAAATCAAAACTTGAACCAAGGAAAACCTTAGTATACGAGGCCATTCTCACTATATGATCCGAATGTAGTTTCAACATCAAGAGCCTTGGTTCCAACTCAAAACAACATGGCACAGGAGTATGAATGGTGTTACCCTTGTAATATACCTCATAATCAATCAACTTGTTTCAATGGTGCACTGAATCAGCCTCTAATGGTGCAGATCATCAATGTGTCCCAAGAAACAAGTGAGAAGGGAAATCAACATCAAGAAATTGAGAAGAGGTACCTCCAATGGAAACTACATTGGTCAATTGGAAAACAAAATACTTATGTGGAGTTAATCTACCTCATTTCCATGGTGTGGCTATCAATATATGGTCAAAGAAGAGGAACACAGAGGAGGGGAAACCTTCTAATCCAAAAAAATTTCAGCCCACTCTTACACAAAAAGGAGTTAGTAGATGAAATTAAGCTCCAAATGTATCAAATCAGCCTAAGGCACCTATTATAGTAGAACATGTGCCTATTCAAGCTCCAAAAAAGGTTGTGTCTAGTAAGGGGAAAAAGATAATACATCCCCTTTCAACATCATCGATCGATGAAGAAAACACGTGTGAGAATCCCAGGACAACGAAATTTATTACAAGTTGTAATGGCCAATTGGTCTTCCTTAAATGGTTCAAACCAAAGACATGAGGATGTTCTCTCTAATGCCGTGTAACAAGATGGGGGTAAACCAAGAAATAATTTGAAGCCTTTGTCATTCTATGTGTCATTAATTATCGGGAACCACTTAGTACATAACTACATGATTGATTTGGGGGCAACTAGGTCATTAATATCTGAAGCAAATAATCGATCACCCGGGAATCAAGTATGAGCTAGTATGAGAGTTGCACAACTAGATGGGACAATAATTTGAATATTTGGGATCATCAAAGGGTTAAGCCTAACATTACATGCATGTCCTAATGTCACTATTTTGTAGGATGTTTATATGAATAAATTGCCACCACTTTTCACCCTATGTTTGTCAAGATATTTCATGAGAAAAATTGGCGAGTACTTATCTCGTAGACTAGTCACACATGCTATTAAGAACAAGATATGGAGGTAAGGCTACAATCGGATCAAAAATTTGCAAATTTCCATATTAAGCCTCATGTGCCAAGCCCAATCAATGCAAATTACTCAACCTTTGATCAAGAGGAGTGCTCAAATGATCATGAAGAAGACACCAAAGTGGGTAATATTCCAGATCTAACACTAGATGAATGGGGAAAAAATACATGCATTTGATCCTTACAAAGAAATGGAAGAAGCTGAATTGGGAGTGTATTGTGTACATGAAGAATATTCGCCCATTCCTAGCCTCACCAAGCTAGAAAATAAAGATAACAATGAGGTATGGCATTTTTTTTTATGATTTGAGAAAGAGGCAAGGAGTAGGTGGGGGTACCATGTTGGTGTCTCCATAGGATGTCAAGTACTATTCAACTTTCATGTTTCATTTTACATGTTCAAACAACACATATGAATATGAAGCTCTAGTTCATGGAGTTCTTTGGGCCAGAGAAAGAAGCATAAAGAACTTGTAGTTATTCAAGGATAGCAAGCTGATTTTTAACCAATTAAAATGACAACATGCTATTAAAAATGACCTACTCAAGAGCTACGAAAATAGGGTATGGGATATCATAGAGCAATTTGAAGCTTTCAACATAGATTTCATACCCGGAAGAAAAATGAAGCTACGAGACATGCTTGCAATGGTTGCATCAACATTTGATGTGGTAAATAATATCAAAAGAAATAAAACACAACCCCATATCCATGTAATTTTGAGACCAGTAGTCCTAGACAACAACACTAATTGCGGAGGTGTTTGAGAATGACTAACCAAATTGTTAATTTCTTACATGAAGAGGAAAAATTATCAGCTAGGAACCAAAAATATTAGAGAAACAATACCGAGATCAAGTAGTATAGTTGTGGAAAAGAAACCTTCCCAAAGGTTTGGTTACGTTGGTGTCCATCTTTAATCCTAATGAATAGTTTTGGAAAGAAAAATATAACATACAGGTCAAAGGAGAGGATTCAAAATCAATTTCAATAGGGGAAGGAAAAACACTCCAAATTGGAAAGGTGGCCACTGAACAAGAAATATATGAATTCATACAAATTTTCCAAGAGTTTTCATATGTTTTCACTTGGATTTATGAGGATCCACGGGGATTCAATCCGAAGTTAGCACAACATATAATAGAACTGGATCCAGATGCTAAGCCCATCAAGAAAAAGAAAAGACTAGTTAACCCACACATTGAGCCTCTAATGAAGAAAGAGCTAAACAATTTGATAGAGGAAAGTATTATATTTCCAATCAAGCATTCAAGCTAGGTTACAAACTTGGTGCCGATTAGGAAAAGAAAAGGGGAATCTAGTTATGTGTAGATTTTTAGCATCGAATAGAGCATCTCTCATGGACCATTATCCACTCCCTTTAATGAAGTAAATCTTACGGGTGATATCGGCTCGGAAATATTTTATCTCGCTAGATGGATATTCAGGATACAATCAGATAATGGTGAAAGAAAATGACTAGTTCAAGATGACTTTCACCACCAAGTGGGGAACCTATGCCTACAAGAACATGCCATTTGGATTATCAAATGTTGAAGCCAATTTTAAAAGGAAATGGACATGGAATTCAAGTTGTTAATCAAAAAAATAGTACTGGTATATCTTGACAATATCACCGTGTTCTCCAAAAATGTAGCACATCACCTCTTTCATCTGAGATAGGTATTTCAAAGGTGCCAGAGATTTGGAGTTTCTTTAAACCTAAAAGAATGTGTATTCTTGGCCTATGAAGGAAATATGCTTGGCCACATTATGTCAAAGGAGGTATTGACAATTGACCTAGAGAGAGTTGAAGTAATACAAGAATTTCCTTCCAAGTCATAAGAAGGCTCTTTAGTGCTTCTTAGGGAATATCAATTTTTTCCACGAGCTTGCACCGAATTTTTCCAATCTTGTGAAGCCAATAATTCATATCTTAAAAAAGAGCATGGAATTAAAGTGGATGACTAAGGGTAAAACAAGTTTTGAAGCAATCAAAGAAGCCATACCTCAAGCCCCAACCCTCATCAATCCGAATTTGCTAAGGATATCATGTTATATGTATTTGGTGGTGATTCAGAGGACATTACGCATGATAGGAGTTCCCTAAATCTTCCATGATCACTATAGTATGGAAGAGAACTTTGATAGCTTTTCGAAACTATTTGAATGCAAGAAACGAATTCTCGTATGACGGAATGGTGGCTAGTCAAAGTTTAGGTCAACCCTAGGTGGGACTGGGTCAATAGGTCAACACGTGGACCAATGAAAAGATGACACGTGGCAGTTGGCGACAAGGAAAAATAGGATTTTCAGTTTAGTTTGCGACCTCTAGTCTTCGTCAGGCATAAAATTTGTGCGTGGGAACAAGAGGCTCAACTTTTGTAACGGAGGGGAGCTCGGCCACCATGAGAGCTTCATATTATTTTCTAACATGGTGGGCCATCAAGCCACCACAATTTTGAATTCACTTGATATGCCTATCGAGGAATGACAAGTGGACTATTCTTTTCGATTTGCATTATAAGATTAATTTGAGCTCGATGAGCTATATTTCTAGCTCGGTGGGGTGGTTAAATCCCCACCGAGGCCTTATATTACTCAACGGTCAAGTGATCACAACATTGCCATAATTATCAAGATATTTCCATATGATTTGGGTTTTATCACTACATATTCCGGGCTTATCTATTATTTTTGCCGAAGCCTATTTATACCAACCATTTGGAAGATCAATGGTAAACTTGGCTTATAGCTCAACATGGTTCTAATTATAACTCAATGAAATAAAGAACAACTCGGTTGTAGATTTCAACATTCAACCACATCATTCAAACTTACCAACCCAACAATTGGGCCTATCAACAAACCATGTGGCATTTGTAAACTTTTAGCTCGGTGGTGGCATTGGTAAGCCCAAAAAAAGGGTGAAAGATGTGGCTATTGCCACGTTTAGATAGGCTTGTAAGCCTATATTTAAAAAAATAACTTAAAAATCCATAGGATTATTGAGCTCCAGGAAGGTGGAGGATGAACCGATTGATTATCGGTGTTCTTCAAAGGTGGAGCACTTTATAGGCAAGTAAGAGTTCCATTAGGTTTTATTGTAAGATCAATATTTGTACTTACAAATTTTTACTAGTGGAACGGTTCAAAAGAACCCAAAGATGTAGGCTATTTCCAAACTCGTAATCAATTAGTGTGTAGTGTCTATCACATTTATGCATTTATTTAGAATTGATTACTTAAAAGGAGAAATTTATCAGCAATTATTAAAAAGTCTATAAGGTCCACAAATTTTTGGGTAAATTTTTCGGATCGTGTGGTCTAGATATAATCTCTCGTAATCCTAGTGCAACAAAATAAAGAAGTATCTAAACAGCCGATTGCCTTCTTTAGTCAATATTTGGAGGAATATGAAGTTAGATACTCCTTCATTGAGAAACACATTCTCATGCAAAGAATCGAAGTCTAAATAAGTTCAAACACCTAATTTCAAAAACAAGATACAACTACTATTTTCCCATGCGGGATTCAAGGACTTCTTTTTGAAAAAGGATTTAAATGAGAAATGTGTAAGAAAAATCACTCATGTCATGGAATATGACACTGAAATTAAATTCACTAAGATTTTTACGTGGAAAAGTATTATGTGAATAACTAGCCTTAACTCAATATGATGAAGAAGGTGATGGAAAATAAATTGTCTTGGTACTATATGATGATCAAGAGTAAGCGGATGATAATGTGCCCACTCCTTTTTGGACTCAAGACATGATACACTTCCTACAAACAATACTATGCCCTCCGAGAAATGAGAAAAGATAAGAGAAGGCGGTTGAGGCTTCAAGCCATTCCATATGTGCTTTTATGGTATCTTGTTCATGAAGGACATAAATGGAGTTCTATTGAGGTGCATTGGAACAAGTCAAGTTGAAAAAGTGTTACAGGAATTTCAAAATGGAGAGTTCAGAGGTGATTTTTATCCATGGGTAACAACTCACAAAATAATTAAGTCCTGGGTATTCGGCCCACAGTGTTTAGTGACTGCTACACCTAGATTAAGAAGTCTAAAAAATGTGTGTTCTTCACAAGAAATAAAACACCCAATTTTAGTTGTCTAACCATTCTTGCAATGGGGATTAGACTTCATCAGGGTCATTAATTCAAATTTTATCCAAGGTCACAAGTGGATTCTGACAGCAACAGACTATTTCACCAAGTGGGATGAGGCGGTAGCACTCAAGGAAGAAAATGATTCTAGCATACTAGACTTTTATGAAGGAATAGTGACAATGTTTTGTGTACTGACCATTATCATATTAGACAATAAATTAACATTCTTAGGTTCCAAGAACATAGATTGGGTTGTTAGGAATGGGATATATCTCAGTGCCTCTTTAAACTATTACTCATAGGGAAACAAACAGTAGAGTGCACGAATACGAATTTGTTGAGAATCATAAGAAGGACTCTAGATGAAAACCAAAGGACATGGCATACCAAGCTAAAGTCATCCTTGTGGGCTGATAGGATCACACCAAAGGTGTCGACAAGAAATCCCCTTATAAGCTAGTATATGGGAAAGAGGTGGTGTTGCCTATATCACTCGAGTTGTCGGCATTGGAACTCATGAAACAACTAGAATTTCTCGAGTTTGATCCTATGAAAGCTAGGTATGTATATTTAATGGAAATTGAAGAGATCAAGGAGCATGCCATACAAACCATGGAGAAGGATCATGACATGATCAAGAAGACATTTGGCAAAAAGGACAAGGAAAAAACCTTCCAGGAAGGGGAATTGGTTCTAAAATGGGATAAAAATCGGGCAAAACTAGGAAGGAATTCCAAATTTTATGCCATTTGGAGTGTCCCCTATATGCTCATAGGATGTAAAGGTAGCACTTCCTTCCAATTTTCTACTTTGGATAGAGAGGAACATTTGATTTTGGTTAGCGAAATCTATCTTAAACATGCTACTAAGAGAAAATGTATCACCCTTGTACATATTAGTCTAGGCTTTTTTATTGGTCACTCTTGAATACATTTTTAACACAAATGATCAAGTCATAAGTGAAAAGTCTAACATGATGATTAAACAAGAATATTACGAACAAATCAACATTAACAATGAGAAAACACTCAAGTTGGGAAAGGTATGTAATCAAGAGGAAAAAATTTTTTTTCAAATTTCTCAAGAATTTGATGATTTTTTTGCATGGAGCTATGGTGATTTAAAAATTTTCAACCCATATTTAGCTCAACATATAATAAAATTTAATTTAATCAGTAAAACCAATGACAAAAGAAAATACCCATCAATCGAGAATTGAACCACTAATAAAATAAGAATTGGATAATTTGATCAAAGCCAACATTATTTTCCTGTGAAGCACTCATTGTGGGTTGCCAATTTGGTTTCTGTGAGGAAAAAGAATGGAGAAATACATTTGTGCATGGATTTTAGAGATTTAAATAGAGCATCCTTAAAATATCATTACCCGATGTCATCCATGGAGAAAATTTTGCAAAGGGTAAGTGGTTGAACAATTTTAATTACTTAATGGCTATTCAAAGTTACAATAAGATATATGTTACAAGAAGGAGATCAATTTAAAACAATTTTTACCATGAAATGGGGCACATATGCATATAAGAAAATTTTGTTTGGATTGTAAAATACAAGAGCCACGTTTCAGTGTGTAATAGACTTGGTGTTTCAAGGGTTAATCAATGATTATGTTCTTATTTATTTGGATGACATAACCATTTTTCAAAGCATGATGTAGATCATATCATTCATCTCATACACGTTTTTGAAAGGTGCGGGTGGCGTGGTATTTCACTCAATCCAAAAATGTACATTTTTGCAAAGACATGAAGGTAAATTTTGGGTCACATCATGTCTAATAAGGTTCTTGTTATTGATCCGGAGAGGAAACACACAATTTTATCATTGTCCTTACCAAATAACAAAAATAAATTAAAAATTTCTTAGGTCGAATAAATTTTGTAAGAAGATTTATTCTAGATTTTGCAAATCTAGTGAAGCCACTAACCTCAATGCCAAAGAAAAAAATGTTTCAATAAGATTACAAAGGGGAAGAATTCCTTTGAAGAAATTAAACATGTTATCTCAAAAGATCCAATGCTTATCAATCCATATTTTAGAAAATATTTTATTTTATATGATTTTGGAGCAATTGATATAATCTCAGCCATGTTGGTACAACAAAAGGATGAAAAATTGGAACAACCAATTGCTTTCTTTAGTCAAGGATTGGAAGAGTATGAGGTTAGGTATTATTTTTTCGAAAAATAAGTCCTTTCAATTATTAGAAGCCTTTAAAAATTCAGATATTTGGTTTCAAATAACAATATTCATCTAATGATTTTTCATCCAAGTGTTAAATAATTTCTTTTGAGGAAGGATTCAAATGAGAAAAGGGCAGGATGGATAAAAAAAGTCATGGAATATGATGTTGATATCAAGGTTACTATATTAGTAAGACAAAGAGGGATATGTGAGAAATCGGCTTCAGACTTGTATGATGATAAACATGAGTTTTAGTGTTTAAAAATGATCAAGACACATATGCTCCTTCATTATCTCGAGTTGGGATCAAGACATGATCCATTTTATTTATCTTTGGACAAAGTGCCCACATGGTTTGGATTAAAAAAAGGTATTTCAGATTGCAGTCCATTCCTTATGTCCTCATTGATAATATTTTGTTTAGAAAAGATGTGAATGGAGTTATTTTAAGATGTGTTGATTCAGATCAGATTGAGCATGTTTTAGAAGAATTTCATGGAGGAATATCCAAGTGGTCACTTTGCACCAAGATCCATATCCTTGAATATTATGAGATCATGTTATTATTGGAAAAATTTATTTAGAGATGCTCATGCATGGGTAAGAAAGTGTTCAAAGTGTGCTATTTTTGTAGGAAAACAAAAGTTAACAACTCTTCCTCTTCAACCCATTTAGGTAAATCAACCTTTTATGCAATGGGGTTTGGATTTTATTAATCCTCCTTCTAGTGCAAGTAATAAGTGGATTCTCATAGCTACAAACTACTTCACGAGGTGGATAAAAGTAGTGGGTTTGAAAGAAGAAAATGATACTTTAGTTTTAAATTTTTATGAAAGTCTTGTCACAAGGTATTTTGTTCCCGCTTACAATCATTTAGATAATGCATTATCTTTCCTTAGAAAAAGAGTCAGCACACATGATGTTAAGATTTTAATTCATCTCTCAACATCTTCCAATTATTATCCTCAAGGAAATGGCTTGGTAGAATCAACTAACAAAAATCTTCTCATAATCATCAAAAGAACTATGGCGGGAAATCGAGATCATGGCACACAAAACTGAAATCATCCTTATGGGCTGATAGGATTGCTCCTAAGAAGTAAATTGGTAAATATCCTTTCATTATTGTCTAGGGTAGAGAAGTAAGGTAGACAATTAAATATGAATTACAATCTCTATACCTTAGAAAGCAATTGGAAATTATGGAAGAAGATTCAATGGCAATCATATTTATAGAGTTAATGGAATTGATATAAGTTAGGAATAATGAAATGGATACTATGGAGCTTCACCAAGATCAA
Source organism: Taxus wallichiana var. yunnanensis (assembly GCA_018340775.1). NCBI lineage: Eukaryota > Viridiplantae > Streptophyta > Pinopsida > Cupressales > Taxaceae > Taxus > Taxus wallichiana. The sequence continues at coordinate 168,876,795 of CM031237.1, forward strand.
GTGAAGAGGTATTTTGATAAGAAAACAATTACAATAACATTTACGAAGGAGACATTGTGCTCAAGTGGGATGAAGAGAGAACTAATCCCGGAAGACACACCAAGTTTGAATCTTTTTGGAGTGGACCATATCTGATTATAGGTTACAAAAACACAATTCCTTTCAACTCTCCCAACCAAATGGCAATGATTTGCATATCCTAATTAGTGGGATATAACTTAAAATTTGTTATCGAGATCATGTTTCACCCATTTACTTTGCTCCAAGTGCTTCATGTACATTTTTGTTTTAGTTTACTTTCTTATGTGCCTTGTGAACTTTACTTTTATGTTTGTTTCTATTTTTTTTTTTAGCACAGTTGGTGTTTCGGAAGGTATTTTTGATATCCCGAGTTATTTCTTGAAGTTGAAACAATTGACACAAAACTCCATGCCAAATGGATGCATTAATTCTAATGGTTTTTATATCTAGCAGGAAAATATCCCCAAAATTCACCAAATTTTTATCCGAATAAGGATGTATGCTTATTTGTATAACTTATTCAAGTTCAATCTTAGAAATATTTGGATGGTAGACCCAAGAACCCAAAAAACTAGAAATTTTAGTGTCTCGGGGACTTGCTTGAACAAAATTTTGCAAAGTTGTACAAAATCAACAAAAAATGTATGGGAGCAAAGAAAAATGCCACCATGTATGGAACGTAGCCATGCCAGGTCAGGCGCAGAGCCAAGGAGAAAAATTTAGGAAGGTTTTAATTTTTAAATAAAGTCGTGGGGAAAGGCACGGAAAAATTTATTTTACAAGGGAAACAAAATTGGGGAAATCTGTAATATAAAGGGAAACAAAGCCATGGGGAAAGCTACAAAAAAATTATTACAAAGGGAAATAAAGTCATGAGGAAAGCCATAGAAAAAATGTAGTATAAAGGGAAACAAAGCTATGGGGAAATCCACGAAAAATCCTAAGTACAAAGGGAAACAAAGTTGTGGGGAAAGCCATGGAAAATCCACAAGACAAAGGGAAACAAAATTTTGGAGAAAGCCATGGAAAAATCCCACAGTACAAAGGGAAACAAATTCATGGGGAAAGCTATGGAAAAATCCACAATACAAAGGGAAACAAACTCATGGGGAAAGCTACTGAGACAAATATAAAGTATAAAGGGAAACAAATCCATAGGGAAAGCTAAAAAATCCATATTACAAAGGGAAATAAAGCCGTGTGGAAAGCCATGGTATAAAGTGAAAAAACACAAAAAAATTACGATGCATGTGGATGACCACAATTTATTTTTTAGCTTTATTTTCATTCAAAATCTAATTTTGGAGCATCTAAAAGCTAAAATAAGATCAAAGAATGCAAGAGGACTTAATTGGAGCATGCAAAAGTTGATAATTTTGGAAACACAACATGCAAATGAGCGTCTATTTTTAAAATGTATTTTGTTTTTCTAGGAATGTGTTCTATATATTTTGGACTTATTATGGTATTATAAGCATGTGTTTTGGTTTTATCATTACTTTGCACACATGTCATCCACATTTTGTTTATTTTTAGAACTAGAATTACATGTTTGTATTTCTTCCCTTCTCCTCTCTCTCTCAATTTTCTATAAAACTCCCAAAAATTCATTGTAAGAGAGATCTCTGTGTTTTTGTTCACTATTTTGGAACTATTTGGCATTCAAATGGAAGAGCAAGGGTCATGAGTGATTCTTTGTAGAATTTTATTTCACCTCTTGGAGCAATAAATGAGTTGTTTTTACCTTCCTACATCATGTGTATTGTTCATTTTATGTTTTTAAATTGATTATATCTTGTGATACTTGTCTATCCTTGGTTTGTATTTTAATTTTTATGCATTCATGTAGTTTTGTGTTCATTCGCAGACCATAGATTGTGTTTAACAAAGTTTGTGAGTAGGATCTTGTTGTGAAGCCATCTCTTTGTCCCTTCTTTATTTTATCACAAGCTTCAAAACTTTCTCTTAAACACTTTAGTATTGAGATATTTATTTGTAAGTTATGTATGGTGTGCTTGGTTCTTGTAGTCCATCCATGTGGTTCAAACAAGTCTAAATATCCTCAAACTTTATAGTGTATCACCATATTTTTAGGTCTTCCCTTATTTATCCCTCCCATTTTCATCATTGTTTCAACAGTAGAGTAGAATTAGGAATATTTAATAGTTTATATGTTACACTAGGGAACCAACCCTATATAGAGACTCACTCTAATATACAGGTCACCCACAACCTAGGAGTGTTTCCATTTTGTCAATTGAAAGGAGAGATTCCACACCACTCTCTATTAGCATGTTGAGTATAGGTGTTGTCATTGATGTAAAATCCAATTAATGAAAAAGAGGATGATGGAGGTATGTTAGTAGGTGCTTGTAATTATGGTGACATGGATATTCATATTGTTTCATGATTGCATAAGTGGATTTAATGTGACTTGCTTGGTCTTACAAGCCTAATCAGGTGACCTAGCTAGTCTAGGTGATGAGACATGGTAAGTAGAGTTTAATGGTGACTTTAGGATCATGATAGAGGTATCGAGAGTGTTATAGGATTGTTTTGAGACACTCACATGATCCTCAGGGTACAAGTACAGGTTGAAGACCCAATTCTAAGTGCTCATCTAGACCTATTCTAGGTGCTTGGAGGCCAAATGGAGCACGAGGATCAGTGTGAGAGCTATGTGAGATCATTGAGGAATAAATATGTGTGAGACATGTTTTCTCAGGTGTTAGGTCCTTTTAGAGAGCTAGGAAGTAAAACTATGGTGTTAGTTGACTTGGTCATGGTGCAAACTAGGTATAATGCTAGTGTTTCGAAGCCTATTGGAGCATGATAATCACTTTCATGTGTGTGAGATATTTAGATATAATACATGGAGGTATTTTATGTATTTTCCATCATGTAGAGACATTTATAAGAGGTTTCATGTTGAGATTTAGTGTTGGTTCAATATTTCTTAGCTTAAACCATGTAAAACCCTAAGCGATAGTCATGCGAGATGAGATGGGATATGAATATTAATACCTATTTGAGCTATGATTATTATTGTAGATGTTAGTAGAATGTGTTTAGGTGATGTGGGAAAAATTTTAGGTTTCTATGAAGAATATTTTCCAAGTTATTGTGTGTTTGGTGGAGCATAGTCCAGAAAGTGTGATTTCCGGCAATTGCAACTTCTGATGCTCATTATGGATTTTTTTCTTTTCATGGGAATTTTTTTGTTTTGGGGATGTTTTTCCTTTGATCTGAGATAATTTCAAAAAAATAATTGATTGGTTTCATTGTCAGGGTTTAATGAATGAATGTTAAGAAGTCAAATTACTTTTTATGGCTTTAAAACCCTAGCTTAAAAGCTATAGGAGAGATCTTCTTGGTAAGTGCCAAAAATGGATTTTTATTTATAGTATGATGATTTGAGGTTATATATAACTACTTCAAATTTCCATAAAGGTATGTTATAGCATGTGGCTATATGTGGGCCCCACTCAAAAAGGTATGTTTCTAGAGATATTCCATTTGTAGTAAAGTTTTCTAAACAAGGTATGAAATAAATTGACATTTTTAATCCTGAGAGTTGTTCTACATGTACATAATATTTTCCATTCATGGTTGAGGTGATATATGGAAAAGTGTTCCATATTTGTGAAGACTAGTTTTGGGCTTATAAAGGACAATTTTGAACAATTGCAGAGATTGACTTGGTTGAAGGACTTCCACTTTGAGTTGGGTGGAAATTTAAGATGTTATGGAAATTATATTTAGAGGTATTTCCAATGGTATATTTTTTTTATCTTGATGAGGTGATTTGATAGGTCAACCAACTTAGTTTGTGAATACCAAGGTTGTTTGTTTTTAGGATAGGATTTCTCTAGATAGAATATGGAGGTAGAAGTCTCATGCTTTGGATCAGTTGTTTTTTATCCATTGGAGAGTGAATAAGGATTATTATTTTACTTATAGAAGAAATTTTTGAGCCTTGAAAGTGGTTGAAAGGGTGAAAACCAGTTGTATTTCCAAAATTGCTTTCAAGAAGCTTAATTTGGTGAAGAGGAAAGTAAGTTTCATTTACATTTATGCATGTTTCATGAGATATATCAAGAATTAACATGATATAAAAGGTCAATTTATTTCCAATGAGTGGCTACATGCCATAATTGAGGTGTTCTTGTGTGATCTTGATGTCCATATGTGAAGATTGATTCCTAAAAGTAAGCTGTTTTAGGAAGGATATGAGCCTTCTTGATAGAGTTATGAAAAAAATGATTAGTGAAAGATAATGTATGACAATGGATGATTTTTTAATGTCATATTTTACACGTGTTAGGATTTTGAAGGTATGAATAATCATTATGATGAGTTTGGAGGTCTTTGGTGAATCAGGTGATGGGGTTTTAAGCCATTTTTGGCTTGTTTGGATGTCTTAGTGCATGGCTGACCTACATGGGTCCATCTTAAGTGTTGTTATGAATTTATTGTTATATTTTTATGTTGTATTGTTTTATATATTTGTGTATGAATGAATTTTCTTATGTTTTTAGTTGAGAAGGGTATAAAACAAGTGTTTTGTGTTCAAATTTGAACTAGTGAATTAAGAGGGAAAAGTTTGAGTTCTTGACAGAGTGAAAGAGGTTCTAAGAAATGAAATCATATATATGGATGTGTGAAAATAGATTAAGAAGGTTATAGAGCATGTGTGCAAGGGTTTGAAGCCAAATTAGGTCATGAAAGTGTGAGAAATAGCGAGTTGAATAAGAGAGGGTTTGAAGATGGTTTCAAGGTGTGTGAGCTGAAATTGTGATCTCCATTAGTTGTAGAAGAAAAAATACATCATATATAATTATCTAAAGGTGGTTGAGTGGGTTATTTATCATCTTAGGGGTTTTATCCTCCTTGTGGATTTTGTGCTTCACTAAAATAGGTGTTGATGATCCTTGTAGGGTTGATGCTCTACTAAACTAGGAGTTTGTGCTCCTTGTGAAGTTGGTGCTTCACTAAATACTTTTATTTGAGTAATATAATCATATATTTTAGTGGTTTTTATTCCCCTTGAGGGTTTCCCACTTATATCTTGTGTTCTTGTGTCTCTTTCATGGTTATGTTCATTTGAATGAATGTTAAGCACACATTAATGTATGGTTGAATGGTTTATGGTTTAAAAAGTAAATTTGAATTAGTTAAAGTTTTGAAGGACTAATTCACCATCCCATCATTCCATTGTTCTTCCAAAAATATCTGCATGGTGCATTCCAAAGTGACAAAGTTTACTACACCCCAAACCCTAATTTTTACCCTAATCCTTATTCTCCAAGACCTAAACCCTACATCTTAACTAGGAGATAAACTAGAGGCCAATGAAAGGGTCATGAAACTACAATAATGACTCATAATAAGGAATATATTGATTTGGAGTCCTCATCTTATAATATATTAGAGGAAATCACCCAAATTTAGGAAAAATTCAATAAAACTATGAGTATGGATGACCTCAACTGCAATATTTAACCATTTGCGAGTAACCTCAACCTCATAATGTAGGGTGAATTGAAGCAGGGTTTGAATCAATGAGCTTATGCTCAATTTTTCAAGCATGAATACTAGCTTGAATTCCCATTCAATTCACATGGGTACCTTAAGCAATTAAACCTAAAATCCACAATATACTAACCAAGGGGGATCCTCTCCACAAATTGGTAGATATTATAGCTAGTGATAGAGAATGATTCCAAAAGTAGAAAAGTACAATTTTAATGAGAATTATCGATCACCTAGATATACCAAATAGATATATTTTTTTATTTACATCAAGACCCAAGTGGGAAAAAGGTGGTAATGACATCTTTGTATCTGGAACCAGAACAATTCATTTTGTATATATGGATGTGTGAAAAAAAAAAGAAAGAAAAAAGATCTCCCTATTAATTGGTCTATGTTCACCGATGTGCTCCAGATCGAGAACTATTTTAGCAGAGATAGCCAAACTATGAAATATATGGATAGTAAAGGATTATATCCAAAATTATAGAATCTATCATTATGATTGAATGACATCTCATAAGACCATCTAAATGATCTCTTCTTGGGTGGACTTAATGATATCATCCAAATTTATGTTCATATTTTAAATCTTGGTTCAATATCAAAATCCATGATAGTTGCTCGTCAAGTGGAGGAAAGAGATTTGGTCAAACGAAGGGGTATTAATAATAAAAACAAATGCATGATGCCAACATCATCACTTCCCCAACTGACATGATTGAATCCTCAATAAATTTAAGATAAGAGAGTAAAAGGAATTTTTATAATTGTGATAGCTAGTGCGAAAGGGACACAAGTGTCATGTGAATAAGTTATTCTAAATTGAGGGTCCTAATGAGGAAGAAGATGAGGAATTAGTTGATGAAGAGGAAGAGGTTCTTGTGATTGAGGTTGAAGAATCTCAACCAACTATCTCTTGCCATGTAATTTCAGGGATTAGCACCCCACAAACCCTCAAGGTTGTTGGGTTCATAAAGAAACAAAGGGTGACAATATTAATTGAATCTGGTAGTACTCATAACTTCATCAATCATAAGTTGGCCTTATGCTTAAATTGATTCATTTATCTATCCCAATATTTTTACGTAATTTTTATATATGGAGGTAAATTTATTTTTTTAGGAAAGTGCCATAAGATCAAGCTATCCATGGGAGATTACTTGCTAGAGGGCCCCATGTATTCCATTTCAATGGGGGAGTAGATATTGTGTTAGGGGTATAATGGCTCACCTTTGCATTGGGCACTATTGAGATGAATTTCCAGTATTTTTCATGTGATTCCATTAATAAGGGAGGAATTTTGAGTTATGTGGGATGAAGGAAAAAGCTCCACAATTGGTAAGTTCTCATCAAACGTAGAAAATGCTTAAGAAAGGTGCAAGTGGGTTCATGAAATACCTACTTTTTCTACAATGCTATCCCATTATATCTAGAATCAATTGTTAATAAGAACTCATTTAATTTTGAGATATGTCAAAAGGGTTACCTCCCGAAAGATATCATGACCATGTTATTCAGCTAGTACCAAGAAGCCAACCTCCCAAAATTAGACCTTATAGGTACCATTGTCCAAAGATAACACCCATGCTATATTTGAAAACTTCTTTTAAGTTGAGTACTTAAGTAATTTTTTTATAAATCTGTGGAATAAGAGAATGTAGTACTTTGTGGAATGCATGAATGTAGTGTTCCATGAGTTCACCTAACTCGTGGAACAAGGGAACAAAACTCCAGACTTTAGCAACTTGAAAAAAACCAAATTTGGTGGAACAAGGAAGTTATTGTTACGCACATCTAGGGTGATAGTGCATTGCGGGTTACAAGGTCCATGTTACAAATAAAAATACCACATAGTTATACTCTACAAAAAAATTAAAAGGTCTACATGATGCCACTTGGGTGAAGAGCGTGAAGAAGTCATGGAATCTACATAACAAAGAGAACCTACAGAATAAATTAATTCTCATCTGATGCACAAGGAAAAAAAATATGTCTCAGTATAAAGAGTTCGTGATACAAATAAAATGACACGAAACATAGAAAACTACACAGAATGAAGCATAATTTGTGGGATCAAACACAACAATCCACATGTGGTGAAAATAATTATGGATTTAGTATGTTATTCATGGATCAAGGAGGAGGTAATAAATATAAATTCGTGAGTCACTATGATTTTTCCACAAAGGATAGAAAACCACAAAAGACAAAATCAAGGTGGAAGAATATCGAATTTTGTGAAACACAACAAAGATGTGAACCAGACACTAAATTGCTCCAACAACCAAAATTTAATGATGAATTTCACCCATACTTGGATTATGAAATCAATGGAATACAACCATGACACTCACACCTATCCTATAAAATAAATGGTGTACAACCATGGCACCCATACTTGGCCTATGAAATCAATGACGACAACCATGACACCCATAACTAGCTGAAAAAATCAATGGATATTATACTTAATGATGGTGGAGTGGTTGAATTCACTAATATCCAGATTTTATCAATCCGGTCTCCCTCTTTCTACAATTTCTATAAATGTAAGTACAAAAGCACATGTAAAGGTTTCAATTTCTACTAAGTCCAGAGCTTTTCCATTTTGATCTTAAAAATTTCTGCAGACCTCCATAGCTCACCTTTGAAGATCTTAGTGACTCAAATATAGTAAAATGTAAATGGATAAGCTCTTGATACTGAATATAATTTTGATTTCTTTCTTGAACTCTTTGGTGTTTAATGTGAATTCTCACGGCTTCTTATGTAGACACCCTAAAAATACATACATATTTCTAGATATTCCTAGTTATCCATATCCAATGCATAATATGCTAATCCACATTCCTTTAGAATTAATTAAATTAATTCTATCATGATCACATCCTTTTAGAATTAATTAAATTAATTCTAATCATGCTTAAACTATACTCCTATGTCCTTTTGCTAATTTAATTAAATAGTTAATTACCCACTCACATCCCTTAGCTAATTTAATTAGTTATTTAAATAGAAATAAATATATTTATCTACTCACACTCCACTTCACTATCCTAGTCACTCAAGTTAACTACTGACTCCACTAAAATTTTATAGCCCTATAAATGCAGAAGTAATAAAAATGCATGTACAACTACCTCCTCGGATGAAAACTTATTGCCAACTAAAAATTCATTTCCCCTTAATGGATATTCAATCCATTCAAAATACCATAACCAAATCCAATGGCTATTTTAGGAAAATGCATTCATGATCTCATTAAGAACTTTCATCCACTCCATAGCCTCTCCTTCCATTATAAATAATAGGCTATATCCTCAACAAAAATCCTCTTACAATCCTTGGAAGATTTAAGAAATTGCAACAAATCTCTGCTCATTTTCCATTTGAATCTACATCCTTGTGTTCACTCTTTCTCATAGCATTCCTCCTCCATTTGGAAGCAAACTTGGAGCACCCAAAATCAAATAAATCTAAGAGACTCAACAAGTGCAACACTTTAGCAATATAATCTTAAGGTTTGCAAGAAGGTTATAAGAAAAGGTTTACATTATTTATTGTTTGTCTTTCATCTCGCTTGTAGTGTTTTTGGAGCTCAAAATTGCACCCATCCTGAATCATGATGATCCAGAGATTTGAGGAATTATGGGACTATCTCCAAGTTATGGGACATTGTGCTTGAGACAAACCTCTAGAGAAAGTTGTCTTCCTCTACTTATTTCTATTTCTCAAACTACTAGGAAGGGAAATACAACTATCTAACACTACTTTACTATTATAAGGGACCAGGGTGAGAAGGAGATGCATAAAATGAAATCCTAGACTAAGGAGAGGTGATAATACCAAAAATAAGGGGAAGAAAACTCTCATATGAGTGAAAATGAGGAAAATGTGCAAAGGAAGGGTAGACATGCATGCCACACTCCGAACAACATTCAATATTTGATTTTCATGGAGCACAACTAAAAACCCATGCAAGAGACATAAACATGCATATCATACCAATATTATTAAATAGAGGAAAGAATGTATAATAAACATGAGCAAGGGAAAATAATATCCACAAAACATAACTTTTATTGCTTCATATGGATGCACAATATTTCTAATGAAAGGGGAGGTAATAATCTACACGCAGTGTTCCAGATCTAAGGCCTACAACTCGAATGTAAAGTTCACTACTCGAATAATTCTCTTGCATTTTAAGAGGGTCCAACTTTACAAATGAGAATTATTCTACCATATATAAGAAAGAGATAAAATAAGAAGGAAAAGAGAGGGAAAACTCATATTCCAACTCATAACCACCAATAAGATGCAATAAATGCCTATAAATAATCCTGTAACTCTATCAAATCCACCTACCCACATTAGTTAACTTGTGGAAGAAGGAAAGTGGCCATATCCCATGAAATCTGGGTGGTTGAGTTGATTGGAAGTGTGCATTAATGATCTAATTTTTTTCCCATTTTCACCTACCAAATCCTACCAAAATCTGATTTTAAAGAGCCTAAAGTGTAGCCCACATCAATAGCTTTCCAATGAGACCAACTACACATAATTTCAAGCCCTATGAAAGAATTTATGGTGATTTTAAATTTTGCGGTGCAAGAGTAACACACCATACATATGGTGCGATACGATTGGTCATAGGAGTATGTAAGTTGAATCTAAGCCATCTTTGCCACATGTTGTGATTCCATTCTCTACAAGGATTAGAACACAAATTGCACTTTTATCTTCTTCCCTATGATTCAAATTTTATCTACTAAGTTCTAATGAGTTGGACACATGGCACCACCCTAGGATTGGCATGGGGGATACTACCTTGGGTACATGCTTGGAAGTAAGGGGGAAGACAAAATTTGCATAAGGATGCAAGGATGGGAGAGGAAGTCTATCAATGTGTGTGAAAGGATGCACATGGAGAGGGGAAAGAGTTGTATGTCTACATGTGTGTGTGTGTGTGTGTGTGTGTGTGTGTGTGTGTGTGTGTGTGTGTGTGTGTGTGTGTGTGTGTGCGTGCGGGAGAAGTCCGAAGGCCTGCCAAAGGGAAGTGTAGAATTTTAGGGAAAGCTGGTGCATGGATCATATCAAGAGGAAAAGGGAGAAGCAAATGTCATGAGATACAAGATGGGACAAGAGTACACATAAGGGAGTTCATGAGAGTTGGGAAGGAAATGAAATGTGCATAATAGGCATGCAAAGAAATTACAAATATGGAAGGTAATCCCGTGGGTTTGTGCATAAGGGTATGCAATGATAGAAGTGAATGCGTAAAGAGTGTGCATGAAGGGGAAAGGGAAAATATTTGCAACTATACAAGGTAGGAATAAGCACAAAAACATGCACGGAGGAAAGTAGAGGAAAGGGAAAGAAGTAAGGAGTAGTATGCGAGGGTGTATAAGAAGATCTGCAACTAAGGAAATACATGAAGGAAGAAAACTAGTGGCTCAAGTGACCTAAAAGATGATGCTAGAGCCAAAATGGAATCTGCAAGTTGGTAAAATAACTACGAGGTTATTTTGGGTAATAGTTTGGTGAATTTTGGGGACATCTTCCTACTAGATGAAGATGATTAGTATTCTTGAAACATCTACTCGGGCATGGAGTCACCTGAGAAACATGAAATTATTATACGTAATTTGAAGAATGCACCCCTAAAGCCAAATGAAGCACTTGTTTGGGCTCTGCAAGAAACTTAATCTTAAAAACACATATAAAACTTACAAATATTTCTAGCTAGTTGAAACATAACCTCCACCACAAAAACATGCATGACTTGCAAGCACAAGAACTATCATCCCAAAAGAAACAAAAGAGTGCACACGAAGCATGTGAGAGAAAGGAAACCTATATTATCGAGAAAAAAATTATGTGTGGGGCACACTTAGAGGAATTGAAATTGCTCTAAATATGTACAAGATGCAAAAGAACTCAACGGAAGTGCTTAAGATAGATCCTATTGTACTGGGATTGATAGTGCATCTCCATCAATGTGAGTTAACTCAAAAGAGTTATCCTCCGACAAGTATTGATGATATATGGCCCACTCCAAAGTGTATCAAACTTTGAATGATGCCCTAGTTTAGCTCTGTTAGTATCCTATTTTAAGACAAAATCACCCATTTTGAAATCATGAGCTCTAGCCTTCCCATCAAACCATTGTTTGGTTGATTTTTGATGTTATTCTAATCGACCATGAAAAATTTTCTCATTTCTTTACGTTTAACTAATTATACCATTCTAATCTCTCTTTTATCTGTGCCTTCAAATTCCAATTGTTGGGCCAACTCTAGTGAAGGAAATTCTAGTGATAAATGAAGCCTAACATCTTTACCACACACAATTTTATAAGGTGAAGTGTCAATTTCCTTTTTCACCATAATTTGCTCTCACCGAGAGCACACATGGGACCATTGTATGCCACTACCTCTAGTTGATATCCATTTTCCGCTTCATGATTCTAATTAAGTTCTTATTAGTAGACTCTACCAAGCTATTACCTTGAGGGTAGTAATTGGAAGAAGTCTTCAAATATATCCCAAGGTTTAAATCCCTATAAAAAAATTCAAGTACCTAGAAAGGATTTTTCATTATCGAGATAATTTTTAAGGGACACCAAACCTTGTCACAATACCTTCAAGGAATTCAAGGATAATTGACTTAGTTACTTCCTTGAGTGCAGAAACTTTTGTCCATCTAGTGAAGTAATCCATTGTTGTCAAAACTCACTTGTGACAAGCGCTTAAAAGAGGATTGATCACACCAATAAATTCAATACACCATTGGGAGAATGGCTTTTTTTGGCTTAGACGGAGGAAGTGTGACCAACCACTTTTTCCTATGAAGAAGGAACATTCTTTACATTCTCTCAGCCACTTGTGTGCATCTCCAAACAATGTATTATAGAAGTATCCTTCCTTTATAATTTTCATTTTTGTATCTTTGGTAGAGTATTTTCCACCAGAGAATCCATCATGAAATTCTTCTAATACTTTTTTGACTATGACCTTTAATACATCTTAACAACACACCATCAATATTTATCTTGAAAATAACTCAATCAATCATCATATAGGGAATGGAATGCAACCTTAAATGTCTTCTCTTTATTTTGTTCATACAAGGAGGATATGTTTCATAAGATAGGAATATTTCCATTATATCATTCCATTTGCATGCGCAGACGATAAATCTTTATCTTGCTCAACTTCAAAGACACATGGGGTTCTTCATCCATGAACAAATAAGTATCATGATCATTTTCAACATATATGTCTAACTTCTCACAGAGTGCTCTTCCTCTTACCAATTTTATGGATTTTATATTTACATCATACTCCATGATTCCAGTCACCCATCTAGCTCATTTGTCACCGACTTATAATCCCATGATGAAGTCTCTCATCTTTGGAGTGTGAAACTAGAACATTGACATGATTAGTGGAAAGAATAATTTTAAAATTATTTTGTACATGCATGATGGAAAAGACATGTTTTCTATGTGACTATATTTTATTTCATAATCCTTTAGTGTTTTACTAAAGAAAGCCTTTGGTTTCTCTAGTCCTTGGTCATTTTCTTATGTCAAAACAATAGTAACACTAGTATCAACTCTATATTCATAAAGGATGAAATCCTTAGAGTAATCCATATTTATAAATGTTGAGGCATGAGAAATTTCTTTGCTTGATCTTGATAAATATTTCCTTTCATTTTGTTTTCCACTTGAAAATTGAATCTTTCTTGAGCATGAGAGTGATAGGCCTAACCAATCTGTAAAGATAGGAATGAATCTCCTAACAAAGTTGATCTTGCCAAGTGTTGGCGAGATAATTTGTCTTGTGGAAAAATTGGTGGGTTTCAAGCCAACGCTATGGGAATCTAAATCCCTCTGCTTGAATGGTGCACCTTCCATAGGTGCATACATTTAAAAGTGGATTTCAATGGTGGCCTTTCGACCGAGATCCAACAGCGGGGCACTCCACCGACCACGTGGTAAAGCTAGAAATTTCTCACTAGAGAATAGATTTTTCGAGAAGGGGAAAGGGAGTGAGAATGGAGGTAGGAGAAACTAATGTTGCGAGTAGAATATTAGATTCCCACACACATTAATTAGAAATTTCATTTACATGAATTTATAGTTAGAAGAAAAACAAACCCGCAAAAGAAGCTACAAGACTGAATGAGACTCATTGGTCACAAATTACTAATCAATCACTCAATAAAAAGGCCAAAATTCCTTATTTTATTATTGAAGCTTGAGAAAAGTTTTACATAGCTTGAGAATGGAAGAAATTCGAGGAAGAAGAGAAAATAGAAGCAATCTGGCGTTTACTGTCTTTTCTAGGTACAAAGCACTATGGTCTTTTTTGAAATCAATCACTAGCCCTTTGAATGACATCGAGAAGCCATTATATTCTTCACAAGAAACCATTACAACTTCAAAATCCTCAACACCTTTTCAAATTCCTCTATTGTGAAGAAAAAAGTGATGGCGGGTTAAAAACCAAATCTTACAAAGCAACCGTTACATTTAATTTCCCAGTTTAAATATAGACCATTTGATTTACTCCTCTAACTCTGAAATTGGGTCGTCAAATGGCATGAAGGGATTAGAGTAGTTACGGGGAAGCCTTTCAATTTTTTTGATTTTTCATGAGATTTGGCAATTTGGACAAAATTGGCCTCTTTGTCCCAATTTGACTTTTCAACTTAGACACATGCGATGTTCTTATTGGAAATGGGATCACGGTCCTTTTCTCAACATTTTTACCTTTTTAGAAAAAGGCTCAAAAACTCAATTTCCTCCACTAGTGCCGCTCTGATTGAACTCTTGACACGTGGCACGTTCGGTTGGAGATGGGGTCACGGATCTTTCTAAACATTTTAAACTTTTTTAGAAAAAGACTCAAAACTCAATTTCATCCGCGCGGCCCATTGCTCCGATTGACTTTTCAATGGCAAGCTTGAGACCTTGGTGGAGCCGTGGAGCATTCTAGAAATTTTACTTCACTTTTGGGAATTTGGTTAAATTTCCAAAAGTGTCCCGATGGCTCGCTCGTCTACTTTGACTTTTCAACAGTGGGCTTCACCTTTGACTTTCTCCTTGTGGGCTTCAACTTTGAATTTTTCCCTTTAAAGCCTGATCGGGGCTGCGGGTCACTTTTTAACTTTTCACCTTTTTTGCAAAGAGGCTCAAAAACTCAAAGTTCTCCGTTGTTCCATTCCTCCACTTTGACTTTTCAATGGTGGGCCCGAGACCTTGGCGGAGCCGCGGGGAAAATTTACCGTTTTTTCCAAAAGTGAGAAAAAGTGGTAAGTTCACCAAAAATCCCATTCCTCCCCATCTAATATTATATAACCATGTACCTACACTCATTGGGGTCAAAATTTGACAAGGAAAAGAATCTTGTCATCCGACTGTGGAAAATACGTAGAGAAAGAAAACTTCATCACTTTGAGTCCAATTTTCGAATTTCCTTCACGAACCAGAGGCATGGAGGCAAAACAATTATTTGAAGACCTAGGCCATAGAACAAGTGAAAAATTTCGATCAAAATGGAGGTTGCAAAGAGGATATTACGTGCATAGACCGGGAAATGGAGGATTTCTAAAAATGAGCAAAACAGAGGTTTAAACAGCTCTAGGGCACAAATTTTGCTAATTTCTTGAATCTCTAACTTGGCTTAAACACTAATGAAGGGCATGAGCTCAAAAAAATTGAATTTGGCTATGAAAACACATATTATTTTTGGGAGACAACACCAAGGAACAATTGCAAGGTCTTCTTGTGAGTTAGAAAATAGAGAGACATGATAGTTGATATTTTTCTAGATTAATGGAAATGCCATCCTTTGAGACAACATGTCCCAAAATATTTCCTTGAGGGATAACGAAGTTACACTTTTTGGGGTTAAGAGACACTCCAAATTCTATACATCTCTTAAAATAATTCTCAAGATGACTAATATTATCCTCATTACGCTTTGAGAAAACAATTATGTCATCCAAGTAAACTAGGATGAATTCATTAATGTACCCCTTGAAATTAATGTACCTTTCCCTGTAGAAAATAACACCTTTATTTGACAAACCAAAAGTATTTTTCTAGGAATATGTTCCCCATTTGGTTGTAAATTTAGTCTTGAATTGATCCTCTTCCTTGATCATGATCTAGTTGAATCCCGAATATCCATCAAGCATGGAGAACCTTTACACACCTTCCATAGTCTCTAAAATATTCTCCATAGAAGGCAATGGATAATGATCCTTTAATGAATCCTTGTTCAAATATATTAAATCAACAAAAATTCATATTTCAAAATTATTCTTTCACACAGAACAAGGTTTGCAACCCAATTATAGTACTTGATGGTAAATATTATTTCCACCTCAATTAGTTTGGATAATTCCTTCCTCATTAGGGGATCTATCTTAGGATTGGTGGGTATTTACTTTTCGGATGGGCTTGATACTAAGATCAAGTTCAATGGAGTGTTGAACAAAACTTGGATCAAATGCTTTTAGGTCCTTATAATCCCATGAGAAGATGTGATGTAGGAGCATCATCAAAAATACATTTAAATGCAATATTCCTAGGTCATAAGGTCAAATTGAGTTTGTTGGAGTGTTTTAGAGTGAGAGTTAGGTGGTTAGGTGATATAAAATTAAAAAAATTCATTTCCCTCCACTTTTGTAAATTTAAGTTTCAAATCTTGTAAATTATGAGGATAAGGAGTGATTTGATGGTTTTAAGTCTACGCATGCAATAGGTGTTTCCACATGAATAAATGAGTCCTAGAATGAGTCCAAAAGTGTATATGGGAGTCCTAAATGAAAAATGATGTAACATGCCATATGTGAGCATGATAAAACTTGTAGAAAAGAGGTTAGGGTAAGATAAGAAAGATATAATGGCTTGCATTCAAATAGAGTTAGCTAGTTACCTCCTAGAAGAGGTTAGTGGAGAAAAGAAGAGAATCCTCGAGGAGAGGAGGAATGGAATTTTTGAATGAATTCTACATTTATGATAATGAAGGACTCTGTTTTGTAAGAATGCTTGTGTTTATATCCTCAAATATTATGTATGATAATGTAGCTTAGTCATCTCTTGATTGATCTTGATGAAGAGGTAGAGAAAAGATGGAAATGTCATTTAATGGTTAACAAGATACATCATGAAAAATATATTTCTAGTATGAAGTATCACTCAAACTATATGTGATCATTGATGCAGCCTAGAATCTCTCTGTCAAAAACCTAGGTGCACTAAAGCACATCACTCACCGAGATAAGCGCTCACCTGAAGCATGCAAAGGTACTGGCCCCTCTTTAGAGTTGCTTGTGTAAGATGTTAGTGTGATGATGATAATACATATTCAGATCCATAATTAAACATAAACATTCCACGGTGCATAATCCAGATCTATATATTAGAGAATCATGGACTAAACGATAACAATAATAAGATTAACCATACAATAACCAAATTTAGTTATTTTTAACACCATTATCCAGCCAATATCATCCATTGCATTAAAAACTGTAAAACACATAGGCTTCTTGCACTATAAAGTATCTCCATGAGTCATGTGCACATTAGAATCAGTAGCATAACTCTCTATAATAATTCACACACACTAAACTACATGGTTCAATACATATTTATAGGAATGGGTACTTTCCCTTCACCCCTACGCACTTCTCAAAATAGGTTACATGCTGATAATAGCCATGCACCTTTACAATAGCATGCATACATACAAGTGTTCTAATAATAGATATCCTATAGTTAACTAGAAGAAGCAATCTTATTATTATCTTAAACCATGCATGGCGCTTATCAGTCACTCATTCCCAAAATACCATTGCGTGGCATGCAAGTCTTTATCTCTATGTGCGCTCCACACACTATTCTCCAAGAATATCCCTTTATCCATAAAAACATCTAAGTCCCAATCCCAACTATTCTAGCGCACATTTCATTTTCTATCTTTATGTGCCTTCAAACGTGCCTTGTTCCCACATGCACATCTTTTGTGTGCCTTCTTCTTAGAACAATATTTTGACTGCTCAACAATCATCAAATTGTTTCTTTATAGGATGTTTTCTTATATTTTCTATATAAATTAATAAAGAGTTGTTTATGGGAGTAAAATTGTATGGTAGATCTTGAAAAGTGGTTTTGGTAGCCTTAAGAATGATTAGGTTGGATTCTAAGTGAGTTGTCATTTTTGATGGATAAAATGTACAAGACTATGTTTGACTAGGAACTATGGTTTTAAATGTAATTTATTTTTGGAAGGTGAAAAATCATTACATGCATGGTTCAAACGTGAATTAAGGTTGAATTAATCAAGTAAGAGAAATGATTTCTCTTTAGGATAAAAGAATGTTTGGTACAAATCCTTATTACACAACCGGGCATGAAACAATGCATCACAATTTAGAGAGAGAAGGTATGATTATTTTGTAAGTAATATATGTTGTGACCTTGATTATAATATTGTAGAAGGTTCATCATTAGGAGTATAAGCTTTGAAAAGAGGGTAAACAAAGAACCAAGCCTAAGTAATCTTTTTCTAGACATAAACCCCTGGTTTCCTAAGTCTATGATAACTAATTTCACACAAATATTATTGATTTTAAATCAATGACACTTATTTTCTAGAACAGGAATGAGAGTGGGCACATAATAACCATTTATGCAAAATTTTAGGCCTTAAATAGAATGGACAAGAAAGATATAAGCTTATTTTCCTTCTCGGGCTCCTAGGAGTGTTTCTCTGTGTGGATGCTAGGGTTAGTAATTTGAGGCACTTAACAAGGTTTTTGGATCTGAAATTTTCAAGTTATCATGGTGATTCATCAAATAAAGGGATTATATAATAAAATTGAGGAGTTAAGGGTACATTTATAATATTTTTTGACAGTCTCGGGAGAAGTGGCAAAACTTGGTCCAAAGGCTAATAGGAAAGGAAAGGGTAATTTCCAAAGGAAGTCATATCTATACTCAAAATTTGACCTTAATGTTTTTCATTATTTAATAAACCATTAATGGGTGCTCAAAAAGATGAATATTTGGTTTGGCTCATTCCTTTATGTGAAGATATAGGTAAATTTTGACTTCCCCCAGACCTAATGGGGAGCTAGGAAGCCAAAAGGAAGAAAGATAGATTGCAAGAGAAGTATAAGGAGTGAGATGCTAAAATTTTGGGTTCTTCTTAAGTTTTATGATGTTTCTAGGAAGGAATGGGAATAAGTGAGTGGAATGTTATAGATGTCTTATTGTATGAATGGTCTAAAAAGGCCTATCTTAAGGAAAATAAGTGCAAGATTAGAGCAAGTATGTGAAAGGATGTAGTCCTGAGTTATTTGAATCAATTTGAAGAATTTATAACATGTATTTGGAGTGTTGAAACAAGTAATAAGAACTAAATATCACCAAATAGCCAAAAGAGAAAATTTCCATCCTTGATTCAAGAGAGCTAGTAAAAACAAGTTGGCCTATTTGGCAAGTTGAGTTAAAAGGACTATTTTTATCATTATGAACCATTGAGACAAGTTGTTTTGACATTGTGGGAAATATAGAGAGTAGGTTAAGATGTCAATTAATCCATTAATGATGATATCTAATTTATTGCAAGTACTAATCCATCTAGACTAGTGTTGCTCCTCTTATGCAGAGTAAGGTGGAAGTTATTGTTTGTAGACACCTTAATAGAAATATTTATGATTGTTTCTATGTTTCTCCCCATCAAAATGTCACTATAATTTTGATATAATGAGATAAAGGCCTATTTTTCTTCTTCTTTGCATACCTTTCCAAGCAACATCTCTCTATCATTCCTAATAATGACTAATTAGCAGTTTTCTTGCTTTCCTTTTATGTTATTTTCTTCTCCTTTAAAATCATCACTATGATTGAAAATATGATCTAAGGTGACCAATCCTTTTGGAAATTTTTTTGTATTCAACTGAATAAAATGATCACCGTAACTATCATGAAAATTAGATTGCATTTTTGAAGAAAACTTAGGTTCATTCTCGAATGAATTATGAATATACACATCATCATCAAACATTTTCTAGTTGGTTTCATTATCTGGAATAGATGGCTTGATACACAACTTTATGTGCTACAAATTTCCTTGAATAAGATCTTGGTGGTGAGAATTGATAACCAAGGGTTGTCATCTAATTTACCTATTTTTTAAATTTCCTTGGCACCACATGCATTTTGAGACCATCAAAGCTCTCCAAAAGGTCAAAAATATGTGTTTATAATCTTTCAAAATATTATTATTTGTCACGCACATGTTTCTTTCTTGGTGGAGAAACAATGTTGTGTCCCTAAAGATATACAATGCCTTGATTTACCTCTTCTTATCAATAAGAAGACCATACAACAATGCTTCATACTCTGCTACATTGTTAGAGAATTCAAACTATAGCTTGTGTGCAAAGAAGAATGTATGATACTTAGGAGAAATCAGAACAAAATTTGCACCTACTTCTGGAACCATCAAAGAACATCTTCCATAGTCTAGAAGAATCATCCTTTTGTTTCCTGAGTGGTGTAGGAAAAGTAGATTCTTCTTCAAGAATGTAGTATGTTCCAAGTCCAGTTTCTACACTTTTATCATAAGGATCAAATTCATAGTGTTCTTTGGCCCATTCATCTAATAAAAGATCAGGTATGGAAGGGGGAATAAGCTGCTCTTCTGAAAATAACTCTTTTTCTTATTTTATCATATGAGATAGTTAGATTGGAGATGAGGAGGGTCATATGACTCAAAATGATAAGAAAATATAGGATCATTTTATATGGTAAACCTTATACCATATCTAGTTCTTAGGAGCATATGAGACCAATTTGAAGAAAAGTAGCCACCCACTTTGGACATGAAATCTCTGGATAGGAAAATGGCAAACAATGGAGGCAAGTCAATGACTGATATGTATTGAGTTATGGTTAGACTTAGATAAACATGAATGGTTAATGAAAGATATTTGATAACTCCTATGATGTCAACAGTTTATCCATCATCTACAAGAATCCTTTAGAGATATGGATATACTTAATACCTAGGGTGTCAACAATATTCTTAGGCATGCTAGAAATACTAGCCTCTGAATCAATCATACAATTGTGAACAAGATGTTTTCCTAGTATCAAGGATATATAAAAAGGGGGTGTTTTCAATACTTGTCTTACTTATTTCTCCTTTGTTTGGCATAGGTTGATAAAACCTAAGTATTTTGCATGACTAGATCAGCTTGAGGGAGATACGCAAGAGATTCATGCAGGAAGGTTGTGGTGTGATGGAATAGCCAAAGCATCCCACATTATTACATTTAAATTTTTATTTTTCATCTGATCAACAATTTTGAAGGGGAGGCCCATGGAATTGTGCATTTTAGGCATAACATCCTTTCTTGATTGTTCCAAGGATGAGACAGTGTTTTAGGTTACGCAATAACTTGATTTGCTAAGGGAGGTGTCTGCGCAACCTTACACACACCAACAAGAAATCCATAACTATTGGATGTATTTGTGCCATAATTTTTATTAGGAAGATTAGTTTTCTTAGTTGAAGTTGAAGCCTACACAAAAGTATCCAAGTACTCTCTTCTTGGACCTTGTATTATCAACAACCTTAGTGTGTGGTCTGTTTGAACTATCTATGGCTTGGTTCATTACATAGAAGTCATCAACCCCAAAGAACATAAGGTTTGTCTCATGTTTGACTACTTATATTTCTTCATTGTCAAGTTTGTGCATACTCATAGATGACTCATGATTGGAAGAATTATGGATCATGAAGGCTTGTGTGTGTAAGACATTCATAGAGTTGAATTGAATGTGTGTAAAAGCTGCAAGGAAAACACCATTTTGTCTCCCTGAACCATATTGTTATGTATTGGAACAAATGCTTTGCTTGAACTAGGTACAAGAAGGGGTTGTACATGAGAAAATATCTGAGGAGGAAGGTGTGCATTATGACCCTGCCATCTATCATTCTACTACTTTTTCATACTTCGATTAGATATTGATTTTTAAAGGGATGATGGATTTGATTAAATCATTGATTGGGAATATTTCTAAAGGATTATGCTTGCTATTTTTCTAAGGATATGGATTTATTAGATAAATTTCTAATCAAGGATTTCATTTATTCATCTTATTTCTAATTTTGGGGAGAACGGGATGTGGAGGAAATGGGATGGAAAATTTTGTTAGGAATGGAAGAAATAGAAGGCTAGGGTGCTTGAGGAAATTTAGGAAACCAAGGCATGAGTAATCTAGGGGATATTTTCTAGCTTGGATTAAACAATTCTCAGCTCTAATAGTTATTGGATAGGCATTAAGTAACAATGTAACACCCAAATAATGTATCATAATAGTAATGTCAGAATTCAATGCTCGTAAGAAATAAAGGAAAGCACCTTGTGGAGTTGGTCTTAAGAGAAGTGGATTTATGTCCCATGTTTTTAGAAATCTTAAGTTGAAATCAACCATAATATTATTGGGAGCTCTCTTGATGGTTGAGTTATTCTAATCAAGAGATATTATCTTCTTTATCCTCAAATTGATTATAAAAGAGAAATGCCTAGCTCGTGAATAGAGGGAGGTCATAAACTCATATACAATTGAAATGATTTTCCTTTGAGTGAAGAAGCTAAAATCTTCACTATAACATCAGATTTTGTAACTAGATTAATTGAGCAACCATTTACAATGTCCCGAATGTGATCAACGGGGGTGTTAGATTTTCACCACCTGAAAAATGGAATACTTTTAAGTGACTCCGATATGTCATGTTGTACATTAAGATTCAAGGGACTACTACCGTTGAAGATGACAAGGGGCAAGTTTATTTAATGCACCATGATGATAATGGGCCTTAGGACTCTAGATGAGCATGTAAAATATCTACCAAGTGGAGGGGTATAAAGATCCTTGCATGTGGGAGAATAAGATCCGCACACTATTCTATTTATTATTTTTGGGACAACTCCAAATACTCAAAGGCTTCACCACTTGTTGTACACTATCTTGTTTGAATCCTTCTCATGAAAGAGGCACTATGACTGTAGAAACAAATAGATATGGATATTGGGAGTCACCGGATGTGTCGAAACATGTCTCCAAAGGTAGAAAATCACCATGTCACACACCAAAATTTAGCAATGATGAAAAATATAGCTTTCAATACTTATCCCAAGTGGGTGTGCCAAAGTTGTTAGAGCTTAAAATTGAACCCATCCCCAATTAGGATGATCCAAGGATTTGAGGTAATATGGGACTATCTCCAAATTGTGGGACCTTATGCTTGAAACAAACATCCTGGAGAATACCAGTTACTCTTCTTATTTCTATTATTGAAATTAATCCTAAGAAGGGAAATGCAACTATTTAACTCTACTCTATGATTCTATGGGACCAGGGTGAAAAGGAGATGCATAAAATGAAATCCTCGACTAAGGGAAGGTGGTAACACTAGAAAATAGAGGAAGAACACTCTCATATGAGTGAAAATTAGGGAAATGTGTAAAGGAAGGGCAAACATGCATGTCATAGTCAGAACAACATTTAATATTTCATTTTCATGGAGCACAACACAAAAGAAACCATGCAAGAGACATAAACATGCACAACATACCAATATTGTAAAAAAAAGATAAGTTATATATTTTGGCAAGAGCTCTCTCATTTAATAGGTACAAGATCAAGACTTGTGGAGCACTACAACATGTTCTATTTATTACATATGGAACATGGGTGTAATAGTTGCAATTACTTGAGGATAAGCAATTTTGGGAAGGGAGAATTGTAATATTCCCTTCCCAAATCGAAGAACCTTAGCCTAATTTTGTTTCCCAATGGGTAAGGGATTATAAAAAGGAAACTATAGTCTTAATAAATTATTATAAAGTGCATAAAAAAAAACTTTATAAAAAGCACTTATATTAATTTATTAATGACTTAATAAAAATAAAAGAGAAAAGATAAAGTGAAAATATAAAAGAAAAAAAAAAAAAAAGAATCCACTTTATAATTTTAATTTCACTAGGGAAAAAATGTGACCCTTGTTGAGGAAGAGATAAATGCCAAAAAAAAATTAAATGTGGGAAACGAAATTTGATTGCTGGTTTTGGTTGGCTACTAGCCAAAATTGCTTATGAAATCATGTGTAATTGGATTCGTAAAGCATCTCTTATTTTATAAATAAATTGATTTTTGTTTAAGATTGAGAGCTTTACAAAATAATTTCTAAGGAAGGAAACCCTTGGAGATTGTCTCTTGAGGACAAAAACCCTCTTGAGATCTAGAAGGAGAATGAAAACTCTTCTTCTATGTTGTGAGGATTCTCCATTCAAGGGTTTCCATTGAGGATAAAATAACTATCTAGGTTTTCTAGTAGTTGTTAAATACATATTGCTTCCGGTTCATGAGTGGTTTGAAGACCTACAAGAGGATGAATATTGTATGTTTGTTAGGAGTGTTGTTGAAACTTCCATTTCCATTTTTTGCATTGTTAGGGCATCGATTTCAAACTAAATTCAAGGAGAGATTAGATATGAAGTGTTTGATCAGTTTTGAGGTGTTTTTGGCCCTTTCCTAAGTGAAGCAAAATTGTATTTCCAACTTTCACTTATAGTTAGGGTTTACCTACATTGTTCCATGTTTGTAAATCCATTTTGGATGTCTTCCTGCCATTGAAAAATTCTAATTTTGGGTTCATTGGAAATATTATTTTTCAATCTTAAGTTTGAGCTATCATTTGCCGAGTAAATTTGGAGTATTTTGCAAGTTATTTAATTTACAAGTTTTTCTACATTTTTGACCTAATAAATTCTAGAACTAATATTTTTGAATCTGATTAGAGATCCTATTCTGATTATTCATTATCTACTTGCAAACAAATTTTCATAATTTTTGGAGGTATTTTGAGGTGGAAAAAGCTATTTTTTCTAAATTGTTGGCCTAGGGCAATGAACTAGGGTTTTCTAGAAAATATTCAGTTTGTGGCCTAATTTCATTCGAATTTTAATTTGATAGTAATTGAGTTTTTTTATCTTTTTGGATTAATCTCATTTGTTCCTAGTGGAAATTGTGGGAAATCAATCAGGGTAAGAATATGTCCATTTGGGGACATTATAGTGTAAATATCCCCTTCTTAGTGAATACCCTTAGCCCAATTTTGTTTCCCGATGGCTAAGGGGTGATAAAAAGGGAAACTATAGTCTTAATAAATTATTATAAAGTGCAAAAAAAAAACTTTATAAAAACACTTATATTAATTTATTAATGACTTAATAAAAAAATAAAAGAGAAAAAGAAAAGAAAAGATAAAGTGAAATTAGAAAAGAAAAGGGAAAGAGGTCACTTTATGTTTTTATTTCCCTAGGGGAAAATGTGACCCATGTTGGGGATAATACAAGGCCAAAAAAGAATTAAATGTGGGCCAAAGGATGTGATTGGTGCTTGTGGGTGGCTACTAAGCCAAGATTGCTTATAAAAGCAAGTGTACTTGGCTTTGTAAAGCATCTCTTTATTTTATACAAATTCTGATTTTTTTCTTGAGCTTGAGAGCTTTGCAAAAATACTTCAAAGGATGAAAACCCATTGAAGTATTCTCTAGAGGATGAAAACCCTCTTGAGATCTAGAAGGAGAACAAAAAATCTTCTTCTATGTTGTGAGGATTCTCCATTCAGGGGTTTCCATTGAGGATCAAGATTCAAGGAGTTATATGTGTTTTCCAAGTAGTTTTCTAGTAGTTTTTGGAGACTTATTGCTGCATGTTCTTGAGTGTTTTGAAGACATACAAGGGCTGAATATTGCATGTTTGTGGGGAATGTTGTTGAAACTTCCATTTCCATTTTTTTCATTGTCGTGGTGTTGATTTCAAGTAAAATTCAAGGAGATATCATATCTAAAGTGTTTGATTAGCTTTGAGGTGTTTTTAGGCCTTACCTAAGTTGAGAAAAATTGTATTTCCAACTTTCACTTATAGCTAGGGTTTATCTACATTGTTCCCTAATTACATATCCATTTTGGATGTCTTCTTTCCATTTAAAAATTATGAATTTGGGTTCATTGGAAATATTTATTTTAAATATTCAATATGAGCTATCATTTGCCTAGAAATTTGGAGTATTTTACAAGTTATTCAATTTACAAGTTCTGCTACATTTTTCCCTAATAAGTTATAGAATTAATATTTTTTCAAATTTGATAGGAGATGTTATTCTGATTATTCATTTTCTACTTGCAAACATATTTTCATAATTTTTGGAGTTATTTTGAGGTGGGAAAGGCTATTTTTATAAATCGTTGGCCTAGGCCAATGAACTAGGGTTTTCTGAAAAAATATTTAGTTTGTGGCCTAATTTCATTTTGAATTTCAGTTTGATAGTAATTGATATTTTTGGATTTTTGGATTAATCAGATTTGGCCCTAGTGGGAATTGTGGGAAATCCATCTGGGGCAATAATATGTTTTTTTCAAGACATTACAATGGTATTATGGTAGTGTATCCTCCCAAACCTACAAAGAAAAGAAGAGAAAAATAGATCTCGAAAATAGAGAAGATGGCCATGGAAGAGTAGGATCAAAGAGATAATCCTATAGTTAATATGAGCTACATACATAAATTAATCATTGTTGGTGTGTGGGATCCTTTATGTCCTTCACACACATATGTCCTTCAATTACCACTATATGTATCCCTTCATTTGACATTTATGAGTATGCCAAGACACTCCACAGTATTTTCTCTATTTGTAAGCTTTGTTACTGTTATGCAAGTTATTCCATTGATTGATCGATTTCTCCTTCCGATTACACTAGAGCTATTACGTTTCCTTTAGAGTGTAACTTTATCGTGGTGCACAGTTTTTGATATGATTCTCACCAACTCTTTCATGGTATCAGAGATGAGATTGGGTAAATGTGCATTCGTCATCTGAGTTATGATTACTCTTGGTTTCATTATTTTTTACTCCTCGTGTAAGTTTTTTTATCATTATATTTTTGGAAATTTATTGCTAATGTTCTACAAGTTGCTCTTAGAAAGTTCTCGATTTTCTTTGTGTTCTTCGTGCATGTGCAGATCTCCTCAAGTTTTTAGGGGTTTTACAACTAAAGTTAGTTAACTGCAACTACATTTGGAGATCAGTTAAAAATGGAGTTTATTTTTTCTAGGTTTTAATTTTTTATTAAAATGGAATTTTTTGGATCTTTTCTTGTGTTTTGATATCTTTTACAAAATACAAGTTTAAATTTGTGGTGTTTCTAATCCTGGCCAAGTCACGTTCTATTCTCCTTTGGCCCTAGCTCGAATTGCAACATTATGGCATGTCGGCTCCACCCCAAGCCTTCTCTTCTCTCTTCCTGCGTTGTTCTACAAACTACTCGTGCCTCGAGCTGTATCTTCTTACCTAGTGAGTCGTTTTGTGCTTGGCGAAGTTGTGTGTACCTTATTCAAGCCGTGTTTTTGAGTGAGCCATGTTTTTTGAGTGTGTTTTTACCGAGCTCTATTTTCCCTACCCCCACTTGTAGGCTCCTACTCTGTCTCCTCGCCTTGCCCTCACTCGCCCCACACCTACTCTTTCACTTTGGTGTTTTTGCTTCGTTAGAGCCCCTTACACCTACATGTGTGTTGCTCTGTTTGCACTGCAGCTCCTCCCCTCCCAACGGCATGAAGATTCTCCTCCAAAACGAATGCACAAAAATATCGAACTCACATTTTTTGGTAAGTTTAACCTTAGTGCGTGCTTTTTCCATTAGTAAATTTTTTTCTTTCTATTTCTATTAACATATATTAATAGAAATTAATTGCTTTTAAAATTTAATATATCTTAATAGATCTTAAGTTTTCAAATTTTAAGGTTTATTTAAATCAAATCAAATTTTAATTAGGATTTAATTTTTTTAATTAGATCTTAATTAGTTGAAATTAATTAGATTTAATTATATTAAATCTAATTTTATTAATTTCAATTTTACCTTCCTTTTCGATTAGTAAATAATTATTTTAAAATCATTTTTTAAAAAATTAACGTCATTTTTTTATCATTTTCTTTATAGTCCTAATTGCTTTAAAATTAGCTAAATCAGACATTTCAAAATGGTAATTATTTTAAAAGCATTATTGTCGATTTTTTTACTAATCATGCGCTCAAGTGTGTAGTAACACTCTGAGCACCTATTTGTCTTCCGCGTGTCTTTTCGACATTCTGAAGATCATATGGACTCATATTGAGTTCAAAACATTGTATTTTACCCTTATTATTTCTTGGGACTAGTGAATGCATCCACCACAGTTTACAGCAAGGGGGTATCCTTCGTGACGTGAGACACTTTTTCTCACAACCAGGATTTGATTTCACCTCCTTCCTAGATTTTTGTTATTTTTCTTGTGTACAGTGTCACTTTGCTGTGCTCCACGAAGCACAATTGTGGTATCCTCTCTTGCGAGTCATTACACCGATTGCAAGGTGATTTGCCAAGTGTTTCCAGATGCACATTCGAGAATGGATTGTACTCAATGAACTAAACTATAAAGTGCCAAAAGAAGGGGGTTATTATATTGTCCGGTGGTTATGATTCTTATGTTTCATTTCTACATTCTTTCTCTCTCTTCACTATGGATGCACTTTTGATTCCTTTGCTTACATCGTTCAACTTCTTGAATGAGATTGAAAATAATTATGAAAATAAGGGGTAAAGGGTTATTCGCATCACCATCGGAATTGAGACCTGAACTAGATGATGGCCCCGAAAAATCTAAGTGGTTAAACCATAGTGATGAAGCATTAGGTCTTCTTTGCATGTTCGTTTCTCCCGACTTTCTCTTCCACATTGGGTAAATCGAAACACCTAATTCTATGTGGAAAATGTTAGATGGAATGTTTGGACAACAAGATGACATGAGAGCGCATGCATTAACCTCAATATGATTAGCTCTTAAGGGAAAGAAGGATCACCATTCGTGGTTAGAGGGGCGGATATTGACTTGATTGGGTTCATGATTCGACTAGGCCGTGACTTAGATCATTGGAAATCTACCTTTTGCTACGAGTTTATCTCTTCGTTCGGGTCTTATTAGTTGGTCTAGCAAGAAGTAGAATGTAATTGTGATATCTTCTAAGGAGGTAGAATACAAAAGAGTAGTTAACGTTGCCACGAGAGGTTGTTTGGCTACGTGGTATTACGATAGTGTTTGGCATCCACTTTCGGCAAACCTACCATTATCTATTGTGACAACATGAGAACTATCTCAATTTGTAAAAATCTAGTTCAGCATTAGCAGATGAAGCACATTGAGATCCATATGCACTTCATACGAGACCTTATTCATGATGGTATCATTGACATTCAGTACATTCAAACAGCTAATCATATTGCCGATATATTCACCAAGCCCTTCACTGAGGTGAAGTTTCTTCACTTGCGGTCTCTTCTTAGGGTGAGGTCTTATGCAACTGCTCATCTTCTTTGGGTATATAGTCCTCTTCTTCTTATAGGAAGATGTTGTTTGTATATGGGCACCTTATCAGGCCTTTAGTTGCAGGGTCCCATTGACACATATTTCTTAGTTGTTTAGGAGTTTGTTCCTTTTTGTTTGACTCAATATAGCCACTACCCTAGCTTCGATGAAGGGGTTTGTTGGTGTGTTAGATCCTATATGTCCTCCACATACATATGGAGGGTCATCTCACATGGGTTAGGTTTAGGTTTTTCTTGTGTTTCATGCACTAGGGTTACTCAACACCCTATATGTATCCCTTCATTTGAAATTTATGAGTATGCCAAGACACTCCACTATATTTTCTCTATGTGCAAGCTTTGTTCTATTATGCAAGCTCTTCCATTGATTGATCGATTCCTCCTTGTGATTATGCTGGAGCTATTATGTTTCCTTCAGAGTGTAACTTTATCATGGTGCATAGTTTTTGATACGATTCTCACCAAATCTTTCAATAAAAAAAAATCAAAGAGAGCTACAATAGTCTATGAGAGAGAGCCAAAGAGATATGCATCAGGTTTTTCAAATAATCCCAAAGGAAAATGTGTTAAGTTTTAACCGGCTCCAGTAGGGACTTAGAAAAAAATCCTACAAGGAAATAATATGTCTACCAACCAAGGAGAAACCCACAATTGTGAAGGAATCTTTACGGGACTAGCTAGGACCTCATCCAAGCCTTCATAGACTTTCAGAGCCAAATTTCTCCAAAAGGAGGAACAACCAGTTGAGGATGATGACATGGAGATATGGAAAAAATAGTATGCAACATTCAGTTCCAAGGTAAGAGATATGTTGACCTTTGAAGATTTTTGTGAGTTGAAAGATAGTAAAGGCATAATAAAAATAGAAAATCTCAATAGGTAAAAAACCCCATGAAAAAATTTGAGAAGAAGCATCCCATATAATATTCCACTATGCAAATGGGAGAAGAATAAGGTCCAAGGGAAAAAAAGGTATGAATTATAATAAGCAAGTGTTAGAGGAGAAAATCAATGATCTTAAGTATATAAAAAAGAAAACTCCAATTTTCAAGTTGATGATGAGAGATTAGTGGTGAAAACCCAAATTACAAATAATTATGACTACTTTCAGCTTACTAACTTGTTTGATACATCAAAACATGAGGAGATTCGAGATGCGAGATGGTGTGGAAAGAGGTATATCATCTTGTTTATTGTAACAATTATATCAGAGGCAATTCAACCTATTATGGACAAGAATGATGTGGATTTGATACAACAAAGTAAATATATTATGAAGACAAGGGGAAATGATTATATTGATGACATTCCAAGGTATGCAAGGAATAATAATATGTCTAATTTTCTGCATATTCGATTTATTTTCCTCATGAGAAGCATGATAAGATAGAGGATGAAGTTTACAATATGGAGTATGTTGAACCATTGTTCCAAGTTCATGTCTATAAGCATCGGAGAGCTATGTATTGTGGCAAGAGCTCTCTCATTTAATAGGTACATGATCAAGACTTGTGGAGTACTACAACATGTTCTATTTTTGAATATGGAACATAGGTGTAAGATTTACAATTTTTTTAGGGAAAGTAATTTGGGGAAGGGTTGATTGTAATATCTCCTTCCTAGTCGAAGAACCTTATCCCAATTTTGTTTTTCTTTAAGCTAAGGGGTGATAAAAAGGAAACTATAGTCTTAATAAATTAGTATAAAGTGCATGAAAAGAAACTTTATAAAAATACCCTATATTGATTTATTAGTGAATTAATAAAAATAATAGAAAAAAAGATAAAAGATAAAGTGAAATTAAAAAGAAAAGGAAAGAGGCCACTTTATGTTTTTATTCCCCTAGGGGAAAATGTGACCCATGTTGGGGATAATACAAGGCCAAAAATGAATTAAATGTGGGCTAAAGGATTTTATTGGTGCTTGTGGGTGGCTACTAAGCCAATATTTCCTATAAAAGCAAGTGTAATTGGCTTTGTAAAACATCTCTTTTATTTTATACAAATTCTATTTTTTTTTTTCTGATCTTGAGATATTTGTAAAAATATGCTTCAAAGGACAAAAACCCATTGAAATATTGTCTATAGGACAAAAACCTCTTGATATCTAGAAGAGAATGAAGACTCGTCTTCTATGTTGTGAGGATTCCCCATTCGGGGTTTCATTGAGGATCAAGATTCAAGGAGCTATTTGTGTTTTCGAGAGTTGTCTAATAGTTGTTGGAGATTTATTTTTACTGTTCGTGAGTAGTTTGAAGACCTACAGAGGATGAATATTGCATTTTTGGGAGTGTTGTTGAAGTTTACATTTATATTTTTTTAATTGTTAGGAATCAATTTCAAGTTAAATTCAAGGAGAGAGTATATCTGAAGTGTTTGATCATTTTTGAGATGTTTTGGACCTTTCCTAAGTGGTTCAAACTTCTATTTCAGCCTTCACTTACAACAAGGTTTATCTACATTGTTCTAGAATTACATATCCATTTTGGATGTCTTCCCGCCATTGAAAAATTCTGAATTTGGGTTCATGGAAAGCTTATTTTTCAAGATTTAGTATGAGCTATCATTTTCCCATAAATTTGGATTATTTTACAAGTTATTGAATTAAAAAAATTTTACTAGGTTTTTACCCTAATAAATTCCGAAATTAATATTTTTTGAAGTGATTGGAGAGCCTATTGTGATTATTCATTATCTACTTGTAAATAAATTTTCATAATTTATGGAGGTATTTTGAGGTGGAAAAGGTGATTTTTTCTAAATCACTATCATAGAGAACCTAACTATGGTCTCTGGAAAACATTTAAATTGTGGCATAATTTCATTCTAAATTTTAGTTTGATAAGTAATCGAGATTTTTTATTTTTGGATTAATCAGCTTTGATACCACTGTAATGTCCCCAAATGGACATATTATTACCTTAGATGGATTTCCCACAATTCTTGCTAGGGCCAAATCTAATTAATCTAAAAATCCAAAAAAATCAATTACTAGCAAATTTCATTTCAAATTTAAATTAGGCCACAAAATGAATATTTTCTAGAAAACCCTAGTTCACTACCCTAGGCTAGTGATTTAGCAAAAATAACTTTTTCCACCTCAAAATGCCTCTAAAATTCTAAAAATTTGTTTGTAAGTAGATAATGAGTAATCAAAATAGATCTACGATCAGATTCAAAAAATATTAATTTTGGAATTTATTAGGAAAAAACTCAATAGAACTTGTAAATTTGATAACTTATAAAATACTCCAAATTTCTAGGCTAATGATAGCTCAAACTAAATTTTGAAAAATAAGTTTTTCAATGAACCCAAAATCATAATTTTTAAATGATGGGAAGACATCCAAAATGGATATGTAATTTTGGAACAATGTAGATAAACCCTAGCTGTAAGTGAAAAATGGAAATACAATTTTACCCCACTTAGGAAAGGCCCAAAAACACCTCAAAACTGATCAAACACTTCAGATCTGATCTCTCCTTGAATTTAGCTTGAAATCGATGCCCTAGCAATGCAAAAATTAGAAATGGAAGTTTCAACAACACTCCCAACAAACATGCAATATTCAGCCCTTGTAGGTCTTCAAACCACTCACGAACCGACAACAATAAGTCTTCAACAATTGCTGGAAAACTACTGGAAAACATAGATAACTTTTTGATCCTCAATGGAAACCCTTAAATGAAGAATCCTCATAACATAGAAGAAGAGTTTTCATCCTTAAGAGATAATCTCTAAGGGTTTTCATCATTAGACATACTTTTTAAAGATCTTAAGCTCGAGAAAAAAATTAGAATTTTATAAAATGAAAGAGATGCTTTACAAATCCAAGTACACTTGTTTTTATAGGAAAAATTGGATTAGTATCCACCCAAAAACACTAATCAAATACCTTTTCCCATATTTAATTCTTTTTTGGCATTTATCACCTCCCAACATGGGTCACATTTTTCCCCTAGGGGAAATAAAAATATAAAGTGACTTTTTTCTTTTTCCTTTTTTCTAATTTCACTTTATCTTTTATCTTTTATTTTTATTAAGTCATTAATAAATTAATATAAGTTTTTTTTATAAAGTTTCTTTTTATGCACTTTATAATAATTTATGAAGACTATATTTTCCCTATTTATCACCGCTTAGCCATCGGGAAACAAAATTGGGCTAAGGGTCTTCGATTGGGAAGTGGATATTACAATCATCCCTTCCCAAATTGATTTCCGTAAGTAATTGAAACTATTACACCCAATTACCATATGCAATAGATAAAACATGTTGTAGTGCTCCACAAGTCTTGATCCTGTACTTGTTAAATGAGAGAGCTCTTGCCAAAATATATAGCTCTCCTGATGCTCATAGACATGAACTTGGATCAATGGTTCAACATACTCCATATAGTAAACTTCATCCTTTATCTTATCATGCTTCTCCAACACATGCTTATTAGCTGAATCAAGAACAATATGAAGGAAGAATGTGGTTGTCCTAGCTAACATACCTTGGAACTTGATTAGGGAATAATCATTTGCAACCATCCAAACATGTGCATGTTGTCCAATAGGATAGAAATATGGCAGCAATATAGGAGAAATCAAAAAACTCAAAATATGGTAACCACTCTCATACCTTAGGATGCCAAAGTCATGACTGCTCCTTGAATTCAACTCCTCTTCATTAATAATAGACTGCACCTTGTTTCTTTGAGAAATTTGAGGACTAAATTGACGATACCAAACTAAGTCTCATCTATTGCACATAATAAAATTATTCGTTATCTTATAAATTGGATTTAGATGTAGTATTAAGAACTAGATAGCTTATTTAAGATAAAATGTAGTATATTTTTTTATCTATCTTTGAAAATTCCATTGTCATTTCCTAATATTTCTTGTAATTTAGAGTGTAATATTATGTGTGAGTAGGTCATTTAATCTCTAGAATGTATTGCAACAAGTGCAAGACTCACATATTCAAGTGAAAGACACTGATAGAGAGCGTGGTACTCACACATTAGAGAGCACAGGACTCGTGCGTAGGACTCACCGAATCAACACATTAATTGCTCTTTCTAAAATTACAGACCTCCAAATGAGAATCTGAGAGAGGTTTTTGTTCATATTATTTTTAGGAGGAAAAAACTTTGTCTAATTTTACACAACAATAATGGCTAAGTAGATATCAACATTTGAAGAAGAAGAAAGTTTCTAAGCGTAGGACTCAAAATTCACAGAGCATGAGACTCATAGAATAAACAAAAGACTTACTCTAAATAAAATTTTAGACCTCCAAATGAGAATATGAGAGAGGTTTTATGAGGGAGAATGTGAAACATGAATCATGAGGATCATTTAGGATTGCATAAACATCGATCAAGGTATAAATTGGTAGCGTAATGAGGTATTGTGAAGGAGTGAGCATCAACCATAGGTGCATATAAAAATTCAACAAGGTGTTAAAAAAATCTCATCCAACCTCACATAGATTTGAAGGGTGATGTAGATATAGATGGTGACGAGTAACCCCATTATAAAGATGACCTCTCAAGTGGAGAGGGGGAGTTACATTCCCAGAATGGGAAGTAACTCTCATATGATGCACTAACGCATAAGGGAATCTCATGATGACCCTAAAATGACACCTAGACCTATGACCTCACCTAAGTGAGATGACCTACCATGTGGTGTGGAAAATGATTCACACTAACACCCCCTTCATTGTAAGTCGGGATGAGGTGGAAATTTAGAAAGGAGAAAGATAGGTCTTAACATTGAAGCTTGATGAGATACCCATGCACAAAAAGGAATCCAAAGTAATGGAGGAAACCCCAGTGGGAAAAACATCCACCACAAAAGGAAAAAAATCTCTAATCTAAGAAAGATGCCAAGGATGGGTCCCAACCTCTAAAAATCCTAATAAGGTACCCCTGTACAAAAGGGAAATCTCTCGAAAAAAATAAGAAGAGAGAAGAAGAGGGATACGAGAGGAACAAAGAAGATGCCATGGATGGATCTAAACTCTAAAACTCTAAGAAATCTCCGAGAAGAGTGCTTATGATGTGATCCTATGTCTCTAGAATAAATAAGAGTCACCCACACTAAACTATGTGTCTACCCTTATCAAGGACATAAATGTAGTGCTATAAGTCCACCCACTCCATAAAGGAAAATGAAGGTGACAACATGAAAAACTATGATTACGGGTCCACATAAGTGTGACATAAGTATAACAAGAAGGTTCCAAGTAATCGAAGGTAATACCATGAGCACATAATTGTCGAGTGTGAATAAATAACACCCGCAGTAAAGGATTTCTAAGTGATGTGAAGGCTACACAATAACCACCAAAATATAAAGAGGGTCCACAAGGAAGGGTAGATCAATGATGATCTCCTGAAAATTGGAAGTGATAAGAGTCCCAGAATGGGAACTCCCAACAAAAGAGATGATGGAATCCTCAGAAAAACCTATAGAAGGATGAGGAACTCCGTAATACATCACAAGTGGACTATGTGAAAAGATGACCAAGGTCGGGTAGATTGCTTAATGTTTGATGAAATGAGAGGTGATTAAATAAAAAAGGGGAATAAGTGTAGTTAATATAATCTAGAATGACATGTAAATATAGTAAATAAATGCATTAAATGACTATGGAAAATTACCCAAGCAACTAATCTAATGAAAGAATAAATCCTAATATACAAGAGAAGTATGGAAGTGACTTAGTTGATTTAAAAATATCGTTGGACCGTGTCGTAAAATAAATAAAATTATCTAGAATTCGGAACAACTATGCAGAGGTCCTAAAAAGGAAAGATGCGGGATGACTATATGGACTAAGGCACCTAGAGAAGGACTGGGGTGCCTATGGGCACTCTGCTCTACAAAATGGGATCCTTGGTCTATTCAAAAGGTGCGAAACTAAGTTTACGGAGTTCTCGTAGGTGGTCGGAAATGCTCACTATGTGTTGCATCAGATTCACTGCATTATGTCGAAGTTTTTGATAATCTAACATGAAATAAAGTCTTACAACAGACCACAAGAAGTATCAAAACCCTTAAAAAAGAATAATGAAAATGAATGGGTCAGATGACCTTAGTTGTCATAATAATGGGCGTACTAACTAAGTTTTACACTACATTTCAGATGTAAATGTAGTTCTAGTTTGTGTGTGCATCATGTGCCCTAGGTGCTCTTGTGCCAATCACACTTTGTGAAGTAGCAAGCAATAACTAGATGTAAAAATGTAGTAGAATGGTGGATGGAATATAATAGAATCCCCTCTTATGCTTGTGTGATGTAGATGAACCAGCCTTGTCCTTTGTGATGGAGCTAAGTGAATGTAAATGATCTCCAAATGCATTATAAGAATGCAACCCTATGTGGATGATGGTAGAAACTAATGTTTGGTCCCCGATTATGGTGTCATAACTTTATATTTATAGGGTTCTCTTGATCTAATTTCATAATTAACCCCGAAATGGCTAACCACCAAAAAGATAAGAAGTTGAAATGGCTAGAAAGTGTCAAAAAATGGTGAGAGAGTTCAAAAAGGATTGGGGCACTTTGGCTAGACCGAGGCACCCATGGGCACCCCAATACTAGCTCTGGGTGCCCCACTCAAATATAAAATGAAAAAATATGACCATGCATGTGGGTGTAAGAGGTCGGGAATGACGAAAGAAAATAAAATATTATTTCCAAAAGACATGGGTTAATTAGTACTTTTTTCCCTCAAAAACCTTCTAAATAGTATTATGAGACCGAGACTAAATAATGTCTAAAGTACATGATTTTGTGTCTACATTTTCCCCACTTTATGTTGGTGAGTGGAAATCTCGATAACATAAAGTAGATAGAGATGCGTACTTATGTCCATGAATATTGTAGTAGAAAACGCACCGAAGGACTAGAAAAAGTGTGGAATGACAAAAAGATAATGGAGTGTGGAAAATAAAGATGAAAAAGTGAAAAAAGTGATGAGAGTGAACCTAGGGAGGAAATGTGTGTGTATCTATCAATGTGTGTGACGTACTTGCATGGTTAGAATGGTGTGTGATGCCGTGAAATGTTGTTGTTGTTGTTGTTGCTCCCATTTGACTTCATTTTTCTCATACAAACCAAACCTTCAAGGAGAAAATGATCAAGTAGTTAAATATGTATGTATGTATTTATGTATGTGTAAAAATGTAATGTAAAAGACGTATGTAAAAGAATGTAAATGTAAAATACGTTAATGAAAAAATCTACTTATAAATGGAACATGTGCACTGATCCATGTTAAGAAATAGGTTATAGAAGGATATCTTGTACTACTAGGGTTTTTTGGGTGATCTCGATGCCATACGCCGAAGAATTGTAGGGAGGAATTCCACTATATCCTCCAACCTTTAATTTCTTCCTTGAATGTGTGTGAAGAGATCTCTGTACATCCTATTTTTTTGGGTGATCGACACCATTGGACAAAGACATGTAGGGAGGAATTCTGATGTATCCTTTAACTTGTAACTTCCTTTTAGAATGCTAAGGACTACCATGTCCTATAAAATCCATTGTTTACTGGTGGTTCATAGACTGTTCTTAACCAAATCATTGTATGTAACCCATAATACCAAGGGAGAAAAGTGTGTTGAACTAAACTGGTGTAAATGTGTTGTGTAGTATGTAAAAACCCAAATGATTCCCCCTCTTTGGGGGCACACATGATGTCATTGATAGGAGAATACATCCCTAAAAGAGGACTAAACACATGAATGCTAAAACTCTATCATAAAAGGGGAAGGGAAAGCACTTATTAGAAACTAAGGTGTACACAAACAAAATGATAGCAAAAAAAAAAAGTGTCAATACAAACAATCATGCATGTATAAGACAATGTGTAATCTATGCAAATAGTGTAAAAGATAACCAAAATAGTAATGTAAACATACAAGAAGACAAGTAAGCCACAAAAAGCAAGCTACAAACATGGGACATCACTCACGATGTCACAAGACATGCAAGGCCATCATGGCCGCATACGAATAAACAAGTGTGCACACCAAACATAGGGAAAGGCCCGCAAACAAGAGCAAACAATAGATAAGCAATGTAACAAACAAGTATTGAAGAAAATAATATAGCATAAAAATTTTGCACATAAAGCACCCATTAACATGTTAGAAAGATAACTAGTATCTCAAAAGCATGTATAACTAAGTAATGTAAAGTGCTAAGTATGAAATGAAACAATAACACCTGGAAGAGATGAATGTGGATGCCCCTAGAGACCAATGTAAGAAGGATAGAAGTTGAGCATCTATGTTGCTTGTAAGATACATGTATCTATGATCACAACTAGAAAAAGACATGAATTTGCATGTGTGG
The DNA here is from genome assembly GCA_018340775.1 of Taxus wallichiana var. yunnanensis. NCBI lineage: Eukaryota > Viridiplantae > Streptophyta > Pinopsida > Cupressales > Taxaceae > Taxus > Taxus wallichiana. The sequence goes on from CM031237.1 coordinate 168,915,242, forward strand.
ATGATATATATAAATGACATACAAGTAGTCTAACTAGCATGTATAATAAAGCAACCATGAGCAAGTAAAAGTAAACAAGAGTAAAAGAAACCATAATATGTAGTATGTTGTGGATGGATGGAATGGAATACAAGATGGAATGAAAGGAGATATGTGCCCCTCGAGATGAATGGAAATGTATGTAGTGAGGTTCATTTGATTTTCCCCCTCATGAGTGTTGGGCCCCTGGATTATTGACCAAGTATAAAGGTGTGTGGGCGCGCGGGATCCCGATTCTTGGATGGTGCGCAAGGAAAAAGTGCACAAGAGAAATACCTATAGTGTGCATGATGCGTGAAAAGAGGTTCAAGAATTAGCCAATTTGAGCACCCAAGGAAAGACACATGAAAAGCGTGATCGGTTGCACATAGATAAGATGCTAGCCTGGTAACAAGTTGGCCCAGGAAAGAGCATGCCCAGATGGAATCTTCTAGAAGATCATCATGAGATGGAATGGAGAGCTCAGGCCTAAAGGAACATGCTTGCATGGAGGACCACATTCAAAACTTGGCGGTGGATCTGAGGCCAAAACAAGGCGAGTTGGCAGCCCGGGAAAGTGATAAATACAAGTGCCTACCATGGGAAAAAGAGGAGAGACACAGATAGATATATACATAGAGGGAGATATACATAGGGAATAGTGGGTTAGAGAGGAAGGGAGGCTCTACAGAATTGTTGTGAGTGGATATTCTGGTTCAGAAAGGATGTACTAAGCATGGAGTTGTATTTTTCTTTTCTATTAGCTTAGCTACATATGTCCAGTGATGTGCATGACTCATGCGATGCACTCTATGACACTTGTAATGAATCAAAGTGAATATGTTGAGGTTACCTATTATAAATGGATATGGATATTAATGGGTTTAATATATATTTCATTCTTATGAGTTCTCTTTCCTTTCATGATATGAATGAATGGTTGTATCTTTCTTTCGTTATAGTATATGTTCTGGAATCTACTAAAGCACTCGGTCTGAAGTGACTGCAAGGATCTGGAGGCCGTTCTGAGCCCTATGGTTCTTGTATGTCTCAAATCCTTTCCTAAATACTCTTACAATCATAGGTAATGCTTCCCACTAGACTCACATAAAAGAGAGACTCAACACCCACACGTGCCTTAGGTGAGCACTCAACCTGGCTGGGTGATAGGATGACTCGCATGGGGTTCTTCCTTTTGAGGTAGGGGTAAAAATGACTACATCTTGGTTCCATTATCAGGACCTCTTTTTGAAGTTATAGTGGGATATATCATGCATCATGATCTATGTAAAGAATAATGACAGATCAATTAACATTGGAAAATGTTGAATCGTGGTTCAAGAGCACGGAGGATGAATTTTCTAGAGATTCAAAGATCTTGGACTCGAGTTTAATACACATATATGGGTATAAGAGAACCTCTACCATGATTTGTATGAGAAATTCTTTTGCTGCTTCCCAGTAGAGTTATATGGATGGATTTCAGCCTATGAATCTAGATCAAGTTGGCATTATGGATCGCAGATATGGAATGAAGAAGACTACGAGAGGTTGCACGATGTAGTTCGACATGGACCCGTGCTATAGATCATTGGTGGAGGGGAGTAATAGCTAGATATACTCCTGGAATATGCCATTTCTATGTATTCTTACCCGAGAGGTTGCTTAGTTTGAGTTTTGTGAGAACCTAGAGGAATGTTTCTATGTGTTATTCCTCTAGCTATGAAGATATTGATGGTTACCATGAGTTTAGAGGCACTCCCAATGGCTGGATAAACTATTCTGAGCATTGGGTAAGGAAGCTCGGGTGGAGGAAGATGGCAGATGATATGATAGAGAAGGAGAGGGAAGAAATACAGCTCAAGTATAGTGAAGCGTGTGAGAGGGAGATTGCTAGATGACGTGAGGCTACTAGTGTGATGGATTTATGGAGACAAACGTTGTAGGAAGGAGTTGAGGTTCATGTGGAGGACGTGGAACCTGAGCAGTCTATGCTACCCCATCTTGGCAAGCATGTAAGGGAGACCCCTTCAGCTTCTAGTGAGAGCTCATCGCATGGAGAAAGGAGAGTCATTGGCACATATCTGAACCCACCCAGTGACCGAGCCCTGGCACTTAGTTTTCCCAAACTAGGAAGAAGTATTGATCCAGTTGAAACTAGTGGAAGAGACAAATCCATGCCTAGGAGATACAATTTTTCATTTCCTTCTTCTATGGCTACACATATTCTAGTATTCGAAGGAGTTTTTGGACAAGGGGCAAGTGTACAAGCTTTCGGTCTCACATCAAGAAATGGTGCAGAAAAAGTAGTGGTAGTGGGGCGCTATCATAGACCGTTGGTGCATAGTTCAGTGGGACCATGAGAGCGCTTGACATAGCTCCTAAAGGCCCTATTAAACACAATGGTTATGGTGGATTTAGTGGCTCGGGAGGTACATGACCCAAGTGGACTGGTGGATCGGAGTAGTGGAAGAAACACCGGAGGGAACCAAGGCTCTGGTTCAGGACAAGGACCCCAGCCACCACCTCAAGTATTCTTTGAAATGTCTCTGCATTTTCCAGATTATAGGGGCATTGAAGATGCTATAGAACATGTTCACAAGTGTGAAATGCTATGGCACGCAAAGGGTATCACAACCCCTAGAATGAAAGGCTAGTCAATTTGTAACCACGTTGCAAGGAGTGCACATAGTTGGTATAGAAAGTATGACCCTCATCAAATGGTGGTGGACTACACTACTTTAAAGAATGCATTCCTGATTTCAAGTAGAAAAGCATCAGTGCTTTGAAGGAGATTCAGCAGGGAATGGTAGAGAGTGTGCAAGAGTATGATGCATGCTTTAAAACTCTCTTGTCTAAGTTATCATATGATATCCATCCTTCTCAGCATGCACAATGGTTTTTGGAGGATTGATCACCCCTTTTAGAAGGGCCTTGTCTCATAAAACTTTTACAGATCCACATGAAGCATTGGAAGCTACCTTGCATGCCGAGGCTGTTGGTAGTATTGATATTGACATTAGCCCATTCTTGGAGGCCTAGATTACTGCTATGGCCAAACAGTTGGAAAAAGTTTCTGCGAACTCAGTCCATGATGCTCACAGTGGTTTGTGGTACACGGATTGTGAAATAGAGGGGCACATTAAGGATAATTTCCCCCAAAGGACAGTACACATTGTGATGGTAGATTGTGAGATCTGTCATGTGGACCATGATGCAAGTAGATGTCCCTTGCTGCAGTAGCGTGATCAGGAAGAATGTATCTTGTTATTACAAAATTTTCACCTCCATAACCCATGATACGAAGGACCTGTAGGCTCATTAATCAGATCCATGAGGCCATCGATCATGGGGTGTGCCAAACCAGCATGCAAAGTGGTTCTAAAAATGATGACCGCCATTATGAGGAGTACGCAGTGCGGGCATGCATGGAAGAGTATTTTGAGGAGGATTCCATGGTCGGGGTAACCGCAGAGGAAGAAGTGAGTTCCCATGTGGAACATGTTTTAATTGTGGATCTACAGAAAATTATAAGCGTGAGTTACGGACCTATTACAATGTTCATGGTGCGAGAAAGAATCATAAGTATGAGGAGTTCCTGGAGTTATTTGAGCATATGAATCAAGCAGCACGAAGGACAAGGGTGTTGTGATGGTCAACATCAAGAAGGTAGACATATAATGGATGCCTCGGGTAACATGAGATGAAGGTTTGGATCCTGTCTTGGTAATAACAAGGGCAGAAGCCACGCACGTGAGAGAGGTACCAAGACAGAAGACCCTAGTTACGAGGGAGGAGGTCATTCATGGAAAGTATCTAGACCCTGCGCATTAGAAGGAGATATATTAGGACACCATGGATGTTATTCAAAGCTTACAAGGGGAGATCTAGTGTCTAAAGGAGAAATCTAGAAAGGAGGAACAAGGAAGGAGAATCAAGGTGCAAAAGGATGACCTGGATGAGGTCAAGGAGGTGTGTAAGATGCTAAGGTAGGAGAACATCATTCCTTTGCTAGGATCTTGGTTGAGAGAGAAGGTACCACGTGTTGGAGAAGAGTGCGAGAGATAGGTCTTGCATGTGAACCTTCCCCCTCATAGCCTCAACTATGATAAGGAGATTATGTTGAATGCAGTTGTAGATGGATGGATCCTCAGTAATATACTCATTGACATTGGTGCGGAGGTTAATGTCCTGACCTTGGATGCATGGCATCAGATGGGAAGACCTGCATTACAGCCATCTTTGAATGTGTTGTATATGGCAAACAAGACTAAGGCAATGCCCATCGGTGTCTTGAAGGATGCAGCTATTACTATTCAGGGAGCCAAGTTTACTGGGGACTTCAAAGTCTTGGTGCTCGCTGAGGCAGACAATTTCCCAGCACTACTTGGGCGCTTGGTGTTACAAGAATAATGTGGACCTTCGGTTCAATAAAGGGTACATCAGCTTTGAGAACAAAGAGGAATGGGTCATTATACCCCTGGTTGATGGGAAGTCAACGCCCTATATTGAACCATTGGGAGAAGAAGTTCTAGACAAAATTTATGTGCACTCAATTAGAGACCCTGAGATGGTACACCCTACTACTAACGGAGTTATCCAATTTGAAGATGCTCAGTCAGTAAGTGATACCACCAATCTGGCTTGTGATAATTAGGCACATGGAACTTATGAATTAATGGGATGGTAGTTGAGAGGGTCGATGACCAAGGTAATAAAGGCGTGCACTATTAGGTGCCTTGGAGGAAAAGAACTACCCAAGTATTTAGGAGGATCCTTCCCTGAGATCTTTCTGCAGGAGGTAGAAGCTCAGTGGAAGAATGAGAAGGAACGAAGGGAGATGTTAAGTTATGTCTTTCTTGGCATAGTAGCTCGTTGGTGGGCCACACATTAGGAGATCCTTTTAGAGTGGTATGAGGTAATAATTGCTCTCTCTGTCATATTTTCTAGAAGTAATGTACCCACCATCATCAAGGAGTACCATGGGAAGGAGCCCGCCTCTTTCCATATCCAGGAGTGTGAACGGGTCTAGAGAGAAGGCACAGAATCTTTGCCACCATCCCTCTAGGTGCAAAAGTTGTATTCTACACTATAGGGTTGTATGCGTGCATGGTACATTCATTTGGAGACATGCCGCTAGACAAGGAATTAGCAAGAGCTCACGGCTAACCTTATTCAAACCTTTGAGTATCGGAGTACCAATCCATCGGTTGATAAGGCCTTATAGGGTATCAAGCACCTTACCATGGGGGATAGTGCCAGAATGGAAGATAGGTTGTTAGAATTATTAGGTGAACCAGGATTGGAGGTGCACTTTGAAGAAATTGAGGAAGCAGAAGAGTTACAGCTTGAGCGCGCATGTTTGGAAAAAGAGAAGGGAAAGTTAGTATATATGATTGATGGAGAGGAATCAGAAAGCTTAGATGTTAGCCATTCTGTAGGAACACTCGAGGTAGTGGACAGTGTAGATGATTGTGTGCGTGCCTACTATGAGACCTTAAAGATGAAGAAAGTTAACATTGGTTCGAAAGAAGAACGTAAGGAAGATATTATTGGGGATTACTGGTTAGAGAAGTAAGTATCAAAGATAATTGATCTGTTGCACGAATTTGAGGATTTATTCCCATGCGGGTACCATGAGCTCAAAGGTGTTCACCATTCCTTGGGGGAGATGAAGATAAAACTAAAGGATGGTGCACGCCCGGTTAGAAAAAGGTCCTATCGGATGAATCCCAATTTGAGCGTGAAGGTTAAGGAGGATATAGACAAGATGATAACTTCTAGGATCATTGACACGGTGGAAGAATCGAGTAGATGATTTCGATGGTAATCAACATCAAGAAGGATGGGTGGATTATGATTTGTGTGGACTATAGGGAATTAAATGTAGTTTGTGTCATTGATCCATTTCCAACCCCCTTCATTGAAGAGATTTTGGAAGGAGTCACTGGGCATGAAATCTACTCCTTTACGGATGGATTTTAGGATACCACCAAGTTTGGATTGCAAAGGAGGACTAGAAGAAGATGACTTTTGCCGAGTGGGGAAGTTTTACTTATACGGTCATGCCCTTTGGGTTGAAGAATGCACTTGTTGTTTTTCACGTATAGTGGTGCAAGCATTCCAGGACTTCATCCATAAATTTCTTCAGGTCTATTTGGATGATTAGACAGTATATGGTTTGGTTAAGGACCATTGTGACAACTTGAGATTAATGTTTGAAAGGTGTAGGCAGTTGAGGATATCCCTCAACATTAAGAAATGTGTGTTTACTACTCCCTTTGGGACTCTATTGGGGCATATCATATGTAAGGAGGGCTTGTTGGTAGATCCCACTAAGGTTGCAGTTATTGTGGGGTTAAGGGAACCTACTAGCTAGAGCGCAGTGCGCAGATTCCTTGGACATACGGGCTATTACAAGAAATTCATTAAGGGATATGCCAAGATCGCCATGCCTTTAGAGGAGCTTGCTTAGACACAAAAGTGCCTTCCATTGGGGAGAGGTGCAATAGAGGGCATTTGATACATTAAAATATAGGCTTATTACCGCACCTATTTTACATTTTCCCTCTTGGGACAAGCCCTTCCATGTCCATGTAGATGCCTTAGGAACTCGCCATTGGAGTAGTGCTTGCACAACCAGGTGAGGGGATTGTTGATCATCCTCTCTATTTTGTGAGCAGGAAGTTAACACCAGCAGAGAAGAATTATACCACTACCGAGCACAAGGCATTGTCAATGATCTACATGCTCTTCAAGTTTAGACAATATCTATTGGCAACACCCTTTGTATTCTACACTGACCACATGGCATTAAAGTATTTGGTGAACAAGCCTATTCTTCAAGGGCACATATGTCGATGGGTGTTGTTGTTTCAAGAGTTTGAATTCACCATTGTAGTGAATCCTAGAAAAATCAATTGTGGACCTGATCATCTATCCAAAATTGATTTAGGAGAGGATGCACAAAGTATTGAGGAAGCAATGTTAGATGCCCATCTATTTAGGTTGTGGCACGCACCCTCAGATTTAGAGGGGATTGCAGTATTTCTAAAAGAAGGTATGGCACAAATGGAATGAATAAATTGGAAAAAAGAAGCAGTTAGCCATACGTGTCGTGCCCTGTATGTTGATTAATGGAGACTTATACAAATTGGGACGCGATGAAGTTTTACGCAGGTGTATGTTAGAGCATGAGCGCCTGACCATCATGGAGGAAACACATAGAGGAAGTGCGGGTGGGCATTACGCAGGTGATGCCACCGCACACAAGATATTAATGGTAGCATTATGGTGGGAAACCTTTTACAAGGATTGTAGAGATTATTGTAAGGCATGTGACCACTATCAACGCATTGGAAAACTAGGAAGGAGAGATGAAATGCATTTGTGTCCCATCCCTAGTGTGGAGCCTTTTGAAAAATGGGTGATAAATTTTGTGGGACCTATTGCACCAGCAGCGCATAGGACTGGGTCACGTTATGTCATCACTTGCATGGATTATCTCACAAGGTGGGTAGAGGCAGCCCCAACTAAAGATTACAGTAGAAATAGTGGCAAGGTTCTTATGGGAGAACATTATCACGAGGTATGGATGTCTGTTGAGTTTGACCAGTGATAGGGGTACACATTTTCTAAATGAGACCATGAGGATCCTGTTATCAAAGTTCATGGTGGCTCATCACAAGACTATGCCCTATCACCCACAAGAAAATGGAACCGTGGAAGCATTCAAAAAAATATTGAGTCATACCTTGACCAAAATCTGTGATGTTGGATAACAAAATTGGGATGAAAAAGTATTGGTAGTGTTATGGGCTTACAGGACTACATATAAAAGACTAAATAAAGCCATACCCTTTCAATTGGTGTTTGGCATAGAAGCTATTTTTTATAGTTGAATTTATGTTACCCTCTCTGCGAATAGCGCACGCAGGAGGATTAGCCAATGAACAAGCACTGGAAGAAAGAATTGATGAACTAATGAAACTAGATGAGAGATGATCACTTGCTCGATGGAGCCAAATAGTAGAAAAGGCAAAGAAAAATGCTTGGCATGATCGCCACATTAAAAACAAGAAGTTTGAGGTTGGGCAGATGATGTTACTATATGATTCCAAGTTTTGTGCCATCCTGGAAAGTTGAAAGTCCATTGGTTGGGTCCCTACACAATTTCGTACATCCTTGGTTCGGGCGTGTGCCAGTTACAAGCACTAGATGGGATGAAATTTCTTGGACACTTCAATGGCATTAAGTTGAATCCCTACTATAAATAAGTCTTCTTGGTGTTTGTAAATAAGGCATTTTTTCCACTAGTTTAGAAGTTTCCGTTATGCATTTTCCTTTCTTGTGTTTCCCTTTCACGTTGTTGTTTTGGTTTTACACCTTTAGCTCTAGTAACCTTATTGCTATTTTGGAAAAAATTTGAGTGCATAGAGGACTACACATCATTTAAGTGTGGGGTGGAGAAAAGTGAAGAAGCACATGATTAAAGTACCAAAGAAGTTGTGTTGAAGAGCCTTGTTGTGTAGCCCGATTGAAAGAGGTAGATGAAGAGAAAAGATAGAATAATTGGTGCCAGGATAAAGCTACTGGTAGATCCCACATACAAAGGAAAAGGAAGTGCAGTTAAAGCAACACAAGGTAGGTGAAAGCAAGAATCTGGATAGAAGAAGTGCCTTCTAGCATAGGTTAAGTGCGTGCAAGAGTCTCCTATCAGGTTGGTTGGGTTACGTGCTAGAAGGTTGGAGAAGTTTTTACGCAGAAAGGGCGCGTGAGTGAAGGCACTGAGGATGGAACTTTGTTTGAAAAAGATACATTAAATGAAAAGTACGGGGTAGGTAAAGTAGCATTTAATGATCAAAAAAAGGAAAAACTATAAATAAAGGGTCGGGGCACTCTCATTTTTACTTTGTGAAAATGAAGAGTTGGAGATATAAGCAAGTGTTATAAACTAGGGTTTTCAGATTCGATCGAGTGGAAGATCTATGTGATTAAAACGTGAAGAGCCAGTTTGAGATTGCAAACCAGAAGGAATTACACAGGTGTGAAAGGAGTGGAAAAGGCGTTGTCTTGTGAAGAGTTTATCCAAGTTAGGGTTTGAAAAACTAGGGCACGGGTTTAGAAGAGTTATATCGAGGATCTAAGATCGAAGGTTGGAGAAGAAAGACAAAGTAACAAAGAGAGGGTAGGAGTGATAAAAATACCTCAACCATGGCACCCAAGAAAGGAAAGGGCAAAGCTAAGGCTAAACAACCAGAACCCAAAGTAGACACAAATGAAGAATGGTATGCAGAGATGCAATACCCAGATGGGGTGATGTTGGGAAAGGAATGGGAATCCCACTTGAGAAGCATACCTGTTAGTGACTATAATCACTGCACAAACACCATAGAGAAATAAATGGCATTAGAATTGGTACACCCCACCAAAAAGTGAATACGAAGGTTTGCCCATATATGATAATGATGTTAAGGTAAAATTGGTGAAGGCACATTATTACAACTCTATGAGTTGCCTTATTTTGGGAAGCCAAATTGCTTGTACCAGTGGTTGATGTCTCGGGTGCACGAAGACTATTTCCACTTTGCTAGGTGCAAGATGTGTGTGACTCCCCAGTTGATTTCACAATTTACAGGCCTCATATGTGAGGGAGATAGCCTAGAAGATGACCTTGGTGACAAGGAGGCTATTCAAGAGACTGTCACTGAGTATGCATGCAAGAAAGGGTTACTGGTACTATGATATTTCAGACATCAAGGACCCCATTATGAAGATGGCCATGCATCTAGTGACTAAGTTGAATGGCCAAGAAAGATGGATGCAAGTCAACAAACCTTGGCTACATGTCTGCAGGAAGATTATAGAGGGGACTATATACAACTTATCCACGTACATTGCAGAGGAGATTGTTAAGTGCACAAAAGAAGGGGATAGGATCCTCTTTGGAAATGTCTTTCTCACCATAGTGTTTACAGAAATTGGAGTGTTGGATGCCTCAGACAAGTTCGTGTGGGAGTACCTAGCTAAAGACCCTTTGCCTACGAAGAGGTTCGAGAAGTATGCTTGTGATACAATGACGACTCCCCACAAAGTGCGGCTGGAAAAGTGGTATACGTGCTTGAGGAATGCATTCAAGGTAGAATGGAGGATCCCTAAACAACTCCTAGCAGCCACTGAGGGAGAAGTTGAGTTCACGGTGTACTAGCACTACTACTTGGGTAGATTCAAGCTTATTAATGAATCATGGAGCCCTTGGTGCAAGCTTCCTTTCACATTCACTACCCAATACTTCCAAGTGGGAGTAAACAGATTTAAGGAATCAAAGAAGCTAAGGATAGAACTAGGAAGGTTAGACCGGGAACATAGGGAGATGAGGAAGAAGCTGAATTACCCCGGTGGTAAGCATGCGTACATAGAGAAGTACGTGTCACACGAGATCCAAATGACTAGGCCAATGACGCTTCCCATCGCTGAAGGATCTCGTGGCACGCATGTACATGCACATAAGGCTGAAGTTTGAAAAGGGTACATATTTGGAGAATGAAATATCCATACCTGAAGACCCCTTGGGAAAGAAGAAGCCAATGTCTAAGAAGAGAGGCAGAGGAGAGGAAGGAGCACCAAGTGTGCCGACTACTCAGATAGTGAGCATGCCATCCAAAAATGCAAATCCAAGCACCTAGATACGGAGAAATAATTTTCTAGTAAAGGAGAAGATGCTAGAAGTAGAGGCACCGAGCAACCCACCACCATGGAAGAATCACCAAAGGAAGAAGAGAAGGCTGAATCTCCTGATCAGAAGCCACCTCTCAAGAAGAAGCAAAGGGTGGATGAAGAAGCTGACTCGAAGGTGACTGATAGCTTGGAGAAGTACTTGGGAGAAGGAGAAGATGAGAGTGAAGGAGGTGGCAACGAGGAAGAAGAGCCTGAGAAGGACAAAGAGTCACATGTTTTTAGTGTCTATGACTTGGAGGAAGAGAGTAGAGAGGAGAATCAAGAGTTTGTATTTGCATGGTGCAAGGGTGCACAAGATGAGGAAGGCACCAAAGACACAAAGGAAGATGAGAAGGATGCCAAGGAGCAGGGAGCCATAAGCCTTACAAAAGAGTAGATTACTAAGTTAGCAGAGTGAGAAGTGAAAAATATGCTCAAAGTCCTTGTAGACCAAGAGTTAGAGCACAACGTGAACATAGTGCTTAAGGAAGGGAAGGAGGAGAGTGTAGAAAAGGAAAATGACAGCCTAGGAGGCTCCACTCTGATAGCTAGATTCCCCAAAGGTGTGCACTTGGGTAGGAGAACTCTAGATACAGAACAAAGATAGATAATGGGCTATGTGGATGACACGAAGAAGGTGTTACGCGCATGGTTCCAAAGCACCGTACCCACGGAAAGGATCCTAGCCATGGGGTATTTTGAAAAGGATGGCACATACCCCAAGACCAAGAAGATGCTCTCTTGGGCATTCAAGTCACACATTGATGAGCCAAACTTTGAAGTCTGCCAAAAAGCACTCATCTCATTGCCAGAATCTAAGGGAGACAACCCCTTAGTAAATGCTCAAGAGCTTTCAGACGAGAAAGTATGCAATGCTCTAAACAAAGTCATGGTCGAGACCGAGGCTAGGCTATTCATGTGAAATGATAGAATCAGAACATTGGAGGTGAAGTTGGGGAAGAAGGAGGAAGAACTAGCGAGAGAAGGCCAAGAGTTTAAAACAGGAGGAATTAATCAGTGCATGCAGTTAAGGCGCGAGTTAAAGGAAGAAAAGGTAAAGGTGCATGAGGTCTACAAGAAGGTGGAGTCAATCAAGAGCGCCATCATATTAAAGCACCGGACCTTACACCAATCCCTCAGAGGTACGCATCAACTTTGGAATGCTTAGAAGACCTAACATGCATCCTCACTATGGAGAGGTGACCCTTGGCGTTGGAATCTGTAGAAGAAGTGGCTGCGTGGTTGAAAGAGGAAGACCGATTGAAGGTAGTAGTAACTATTTCCAAGTACAACCAAGTACTCATAGAGATTAAGGTCACTACCCAGTCTGTAGAAGCTGCATATGACACATGCATGGATAGAGATAAGGTGGTGAGCTCCTTGGTCACCATGCTTGAAGCAAAACTGAAAGAGTTCTAAGAAAAGAATAAAGGAGCAGGCGAGAGAGGGACAAGGTTACGGCAAGGTAGAAAATAAATTAGAGGTAATTGATGCTTTAAGGAGCTTAATTAAGGCCCATGAAGGAACTATATCCCCAATTACGAGAAGAATGGATAATCTCACGAGACCTAGGTAAGGAATTGGAGTAGAATGTGGAAACTTTGGGCACCTAGGGAATTGGCATAAGCTTTGATGAAGTAAGCACCCTAGTGGGCGACCTATGCCAAAAGAGGAAGGACAAGGTCAAAGTGTGGAACAAGTTAGAGGCAGATCTGTGAAAGGACTTTGTAAAGTATAAGTCTACATCTTGGTCCCATAAAATATCTTGCCTCTTGGTCAAGTTAAATGTTTCCAAGGATGGAGAACAGACATAGTGTGGGGTGATGTTGGGCCCCTGGATTATTGACCAAGTATAAAGGCGCGTGGGTGCACGGGATCCCAGTTATTGGATGGCACATAAGGAAAAAGTGTGCAAGAGAAATACCTATAGCGTTTGATGTGTGAAAAGAGGTTAGGGACTTAGCCAATTTGAGTGCCCAAGGTAGGAAACATGAAAAGCGTGATCGGTTACGCACGGATAAGATGCCAACCTCGCAACAGGTTGGCCCAGGAAAGAGCATGCCTGGATAGAATCTTCTAGAAGATCATCATGAGGTGGAATGGAGAGCTCAGGCCTGAAGCAACATGCTCACATGGAGGACCACATTCAACACTTGGAGATGGATCTAAGGCATGGAAAGGTGAGTTAGTAGCCCAGGAAAGTGATAAATACAAGTGCTTGCCATGGGAAAAAGAGAAGAGACGCAGATAGATATATACGCAAAGGGAGATATACATAGGAAATAGCGGGTTAGAGAGGAAGAGAGGCTCTGCAAAATTGCTGTGAGTGGATATTCTGGTTCAAGAAAGGATGTACTAAGAATGGAGTTGTATTTTTCTTTTCTGTTAGCTTAGCTACATATGTCTAGTGATGCGCATGACTGCGGTCTGCACTCTGTGACACTCTGTAATGAATCAATGAATATGTTGAGGTTACCTGTTATAAATAGATATGAATATCAATGGGTTTAATGTATATTTCATTCTTATGAGTTCTCTTTCCTTTCATGATATGAATGAATGGTTGTATCTTTCTTTTTGTTATAGTATATGTTCTGGAATCTGCTAAAGCACTCGGTCTGAAGTGACTACAAGGATTTGGAGGCCATTTTGAGCCCTATGGTTCTTGTATGTCTCAACTCCTTTCCTAAATACTCTTACAATCATAGGTAATGCTTCCCACTAGACTCACATAAAAGAGTGACTCGGGACCCACACGTGCCTTGGCTGAATGCTTATCTTTTGCTGGGTGATAGGCCAGCATGCATGGGGTTCTTCCTTTTGAGGTAGGGGTAAATATGACTACAAGCAGTCAAGAATTAACCATAAATGAGAGTCCATCATCGGGAAATGGTTGAAAAGTGTGTGTTGTGTCTAGCGCCATTGTGATGAGTATGTATGTGTAGTGATGTGGATATGCAACATATAAAAGAGATGTGTGTGAAACTTATAGCCTAAGTGTATATCATGACAAAATGAATGTATGAGTGATGATTTAGCCCTAAAGCATATCTGCTGCTACAAGATGAATGGTAGGGAGTGGTGATGTATCCTAATGTGTATACCACTACAAGATGAATAGGAGGGATTTGGTGATGTAGCCTAAACCGTATACCACTATAAGATGAATAAATATGTGAACATTTATCCTATAACGTATGTCACTAACCTAGTACTATTGCATGATAGATGGTTAAGTGATGAACGTGCATGTATGATAAATTACTATTTGATTTGTAAACCCTTGGCAGTTGAGTATGGAACGAGGAACTAAAGTGTGTCATAGGGTGGTGAGTGCAGCGAGCGAGAATATAATACAATATGTGTGATGATAATATACGACCATGTGATGGGTAGGATGTTTGATATGAAATGTATAGGATGTAATGTAAAAATGTATAAATAGAATAATAGTGTGAAATGTGTGTTATGTGATGTGCATGATGAGTAATATGTAATGTTAGATGTAAGTGTGACATATGTATGATGAATACTAGTATGATGTATGACATGTAGATGTGTAAATGTCAAAATAATGTAGAATAAAAGTAGAATGTATAATGTAAGATGCACAATGTGTGGGTTTCATGTGTAGTATTCCCTCAATAGTCAAGTGTGAACCAAATCACAAGAGTGTGTATCATCGGATAATGATGATGCTATAATGTATGAATGAATATGTGTATGTTATGAGGATGATGCATGATGGTGTGAAGATTATAGATGCGTTAATTTTAATATGATAGGGGAATATGTTAGATGTTATGCCCCCAGTATGTGCATGATGGAATTCTAGTCAAAAGACAGTAAGTGGATAAATGTAATGAGTAGTTTCCTTAACAAAAGTGATGAGATGCGGAGGTGATAGATGAGTGTGAAAATCATATGGTTCATCATCATAGTAAGCTCCATTCAGGTCTCAATCATCAACATATATAGGATCTATAAAGGATGTTGAAATGACAAGTTTAACTTTAGGTGGTGATTGTTGCATATGACATGGTGATGTGGTAGATACCTTTAATAGAGGAATTCTGAGATCTTCCTTAAGAGGAGGTTTTTAGTTTGACTTTGTAATGACTTAGTAAGAGGATGTGATTTAGAGAAAACTGTGAGAAGTAATGGCTTGTTCTGATGTGGTAATGCTGCAAATAAAGAAGTAGGAGGAGGTGGTGAACTAATTTTGAGAGGTTTTTTCTTATGTTGACTTGGTGATGTCGTAGATGGTTGCTTAGGTGACTCTTGACTATCCAAAGAAGGCACATGAGAAGTAGTATGGTGATGCTCATTAGATGTAGAAGAAGTAGAATTAGGAGCCCATTGAGATGTAACTTGACCTTGGGCAGTGAATGATATAAACCCTTAATGCTTAAGATGTTTGACTCTACATTGTAAAGCATAAAAATCTTTATCATTATATCCATGGATCTGATGATAATTGTAATATGGAAGACCTTGATATTTTCTAATTGATAAGGAGGATAGTAATCAGTAGGTGGTATCACGATCAACTAATGACTAAGGAGTTGATTGAGAATGTCATGTTGCTTACTATTACGTTCAAATATGAGAGGCTTAGGAAATGGTATGACCTGAGGTTCAACTATATGACATGTAGTGAACATAGATTAAAGATGAAATGTAGAGGGAGAACAAACATGAGCTTGAGAAGTGTCCTTAAGCTATTGGATTTCATATTTGAGAGATGTGATTGTGGATTCCATAGTTGTAAACTTGTCTTGAAAAAAAAGCATGTAAATCTTAAAGCTGATTCCAATAGGGGTTGATTAGATGGATGATCACTAGGGTTAGTAAATGGACAATAGAGCATAAAACTTAGTTCATGTGGCAACATATTTTCATCAAAATACTTGGTGTGTAAGAATTTTTGTAAAATAACACGATAATTAGGATATCTCTTAACTAAATCAAATTAAAAAAATGACCCATGATAGAGGAAAATGCAGATCCTAAGCGTGAAAGATGTGGGGTTCACTAAAATGATTAACAAAAATGGGGAATAAGTGTAGTTAATATAATCTAGAACAACATGTAAATAGGGTAAGTGCAGGAAGTTGATGGACAAATATAGGGTCATCCGTGGACATCATATTGCAAATAACAACATAATATCAACTTGTAGGGATTATTAGCAATACATACACTCAAAATTAGACAAAATTATATCAATATGAATCATAGCATCCAGAATCTAGTTTCTAAAATACTAATTTTTGTAAACAATGGACAAGATTAGCTATACTAAACACTTAAAATTCAATGAATTGGTATTTTTTTAAAACGCCGATAAGATTATAGTCCGTTTGCCCACAATTTGGATGACCAAAAATTGATATATATTTTTTTCCTTTGGTGAGAAGTTATATGCCACTATCTATCTTGGGATGGATTTTATTTTGTATTTTTTTGAGTAATATTTTATTTTTTATGATTTTTCCGTGAAAGTGGTATGAAAACATAAAGAAAACAGAGCACTTTCCGTTTGCCCACCATAACTTCATCAAAAAATATTGAAATCAAATAATTTTTTTTTGAACATGTATATAATTTCACCACGGTTGGGATGGTATAAGTTTTATCACATTCTAATAAGTGAAACAAATTTTGCAGTCTTAAACGTAGACATAAACATTCACAGGAAAAAGTGTCTTAAAGACCTACTATTAGTAAAAAATTATAAAATGATATTTATCCTCTTCTATTCACTTTAAAATCAGTATTTCTACAAAGCTAATAGTCTCCCCTACGCAATGGTACCATTTTTATGACATAGTTTTTACTTTTGGCATGGTTCAAGTCCGCAGAAGACTAAATTTGATGTTTTTCTGTTTTTAATGTAAAATTCAGGATTTGATGTCCACTTAATTGTCCCCCAACTTGGTGCACTTACCCAATACAATAAATAAATGTAGTAAATGACTATGGAAAATGACCCAAATAACTAATCTAATGAAATAGGAAACCATAAATATGCAAGAGAGAGGTATGAAAGTGAATTAGCTGATTTGAAGAGATCACTAGAGTATTTTGTAGAATAAACAGAATAATCTGGAAGCAAGAACAACTATGTAGAGGTCCTAAAAAGGATATATCTAGATTGATTCTTTAGGCGGGGCACTTAGAGAAGGACTAGGGTACCTATGGGTGTTATGGTATAAAAAATTGACACCCATGTCCATGTAAAAAATTCGGAAATGAGTTTTAAAGGGTTAGAAGGTGGTTTAAAACCCTCAATTTGTGTCACATCAGATTCAGTGCACTACGCCAGGTGTCACTGATAATCCACGATGAAAGAAAGTCCTGCAAGAGACCATAAGAAGTATAAACACCCTAAAAATGAAGAATGCAAATGGATGGGTCAAATTGACCTTATTTGCCACAACAATGAGCTTAATAAGCGAGTGTTGTACTACATTTCAGACCCAAATGTAGTTCTAGTGTGTGTGTGTGCATCATGTTCCTTAGGTGCTCTTGTGTCAGTTGCAATTTTGAAGTAGCGAGCAATAAATAGATGTAAAAATGTAGTAGAATTATGGATGGATTAGAATAGAATCCCTCCTATATTTGTGTGATGTAGATAAACCAACCTTATCCTTTATGATGGAGGTGTATGCATGAGAATATTAGCTATGTTAGTAAATAAGAAACTAGCTAAGTAGTTCCATGATCTAACAAAACCTATCATAAACATAAAGATGATTGTTAAACAAGATAACTTCTACAATAATGAATTAAACTAAAACACTATCATTTTATCTCTAACTACTCTATGATTACTTAAAACATAAATTGAACCTAGTTAAACCTTTGAGAAATCAAATTAGATGTGTTGTTTGCTTCAATTGAGGTGAATAGGTCTCTCTAAAATGTCTACAAGGCCAAGTTAGATACCCTCCTACTAACCTACTATGAAGTTATGAATGCAAGATGGAGGAGCTTCAACAATGGAGGATAGCCAAGATCAAATGCCTATTAGCTCGGCTAATGTAAATGAGATCTAATGCCAATATCTCCAAATGTGAGAGAGATTTTTTATGTAAACAAGGTGTGTCTTTTAGAGGAGGGTGACCCTTCTATTTATAGTTTTTCACTTGGGAGAGTTTGGAATTTGGATGCACGTGGGACTAAATCTCAAAAATCACTTTTAGATTAGATTAGGATAAACATGATTTAGGCTTAGATAAGCTTGGTTTAGGCTAGTTAACTAGGGTTTAGGATAGTTAAACTTGATTAGCAAGTGATTAGAGACTCATTGAGAGTTGGGAGGGGTCTCGATAACCAATTGTGGTGATAGATAGACTACAAAGCTAATAGAAGTGGTATAGAGAGAACTAGGAGGTTCTAAATGGTGAAAAGGAGGAATGTTTAGCTAATAAGAGAGATATTAGCCAAACAAGTTGATTTTAGGAGGAATATGACTAATAAGGCTATCGTGAATGGGCATCGAGAGTGGAATAAAGAAGGGGAATTAACGAAGTTTTGTCAATCAATGAATCGGGAGGAAATGCTAAGTGTAAACATATTTTAGGTGTCTACATTGCCCATCTTTGGGTGACGTGAAGCGACATCACTTCAAAGAAAGTAGACAAGCATAAACAAGTAGAAATTTTTAAAGGGATAGAAGAAAAATGAGTAGAATGGAGGATTCCCCTTGATTGTCAATGGGGTGATAGTAGAACTCGATTGAGAATCAAAAAGATGACAAGAAGAGAACAATAGAAAGAATAGTGTGAAGAAGATAGGGGATATAGAAGAAAAAAAAGGAATATGAGGAAGAGGGAATGAGCTAACATCCAAAAGTGCCTTTTAAACAACTTTATTTTTCATCATATTCTAAGGATCTTCATCATTGAGTCCTTACTAAAAATAATGAACAAAAGTTTAGTATGACATGAAAAGCCATATACGAATAAATCTCCATTGCTAAAATCATTAACTCCATGCAACATACAAAATGCAATGCAATACGAGAAAGTAAAACGGGCCCCTTCCAAAGAAACAAGGTGGAATGTTTTTTTATCGAGCTTGAGACCTGGACCTTCGACCTGTGTGAATTAACAAAAAGGGCTGAAGATGGTTCCCAAAAGGATACATCTGAGGAATATGCGGGAGACACTTCCCTCCTCGATGATAAATCAATGTGCACTACTAATTCCACACACAAGGTAACTCATTGTGCTCCTTGAAAGTCAGACAAAGTAAGAAGCCTAGATTTTGTTGATGGAGGTAGATCAAGATGATATGTGAGTCATTTATAACGAGAATAAACAAGAACTAAAGAACGACACTTTGTATGATGATTTATATTGTTTAGAAGTTTTATGAAACATATTTGAATGTTTTTGATGATTTTGAAAGTTTGTTGAAACTATGTATAGGAAGACGAGGAAGCGTGGATGCCCCTAGCGATATATGGGATAAACTGAGGGCATAAGGCCCGTCCATACGAGAAAGATGAAGATGCAAAAATTCCCTAGTGATTAGGTGAGAGTATTCAAAGGAAAACTCTTCACGGGTAGAAGCATGACCCAAGGCCATTATGGATAGGTTCAACATGATGATGAACGTAAACCAATGAAGTTTTGGGAAGAAGAAAGGATGCCCGCAGTGTAAGTTGGCCTAAAATCCCATGATAGAAAGGAAGGAGAATTTTTTTTTCAAAGGTGAAAAAGGGGTCAAACATGGAAAAAATTAATCTTATACACATGGATGTTCGAATGAAATAGAAAACGATGTGAATGATATGAATGTATCTTAGAAGCCTCACTATGAAGAAGTGATTAGCCAAAGGCACAAATCATGAGACGATATAAGGAATAAAGTAAGAGTCGAACATGAGGTCAAAAAAGACACTTGGTAACATACTAATCCTACTTACTCATAGAGATCTAGTGTGTGTACATGGAATTTATTACCTTGTAAAGTGAATATTTAATAGACAATAAGTGAAACATACCCTAGCCAATGTGTAGGAATAATTTATTTTAGGGGAAAAGATAGACCATACTTAGTTAACCGATCTACTACAACATAAATGTAGCTATGCCCATGCACCAAGGGAAGCCCGGTGATAAATTCCATAGATATTCTTTCCCATTTCTATTTACGAATGGGGAGAGGTTGAAGTAATCCTACTGGGAAAGAATGCTCGGATTTGGTTTGCTAGAAAACCATACACTCTCTGACATGATTAAGGACATCATCCTTCATTCCCTTCCATGAAAATATTTCCCTGATGAACCTGTAAGTTTTGAAATACCCAGGATGTCTAGCTAGTGGTGTATCATGTATTGCACGAAGGATCTTCTCCTTCATTTTGGATCCTAGTACAAGGAAAATCCTATCCTTGTAGAAAATGAGATCATCCACTACTTTGTATCGGTTGTCCTATATAATACCATCCATGATCTCACAGGAAAACTAGTTTTTGGAGTACTCAACAAGTATATGAGCCTTCCAATCTGCTGAAATCTCAGACATAGAACTAAGCATAGCAGTGAGGTAAGGCCTCCTAGATAAAGCATCAACAACAATATTATTCTTACCTCTAGTGTACTCTATGTCAAAGTCATAGGTTTGCACCTTGTTCACCCATATTTGCTGGTAATCATTGAGCTCTTTCTATCCCAAGAAGAACCTCAAACTGTTGTGATCCGTACGAACCACGAATTTTCTACCCATAAGGTACTATCTAAATTTGGCCAAGGCATGCATAATGGCCAACATCTCCTTATCGTAGATTGAATACCCTCTCTCCACAGGTTTCAATTTCTGACTCTCATAGGTGATGGGATGCCTATCCTACATGAGAACTACCCCAACACCCTCTCCTGATGCATCACACTCTAGAATGAATGGGTGGGAGAAGTATGGTAATGTGAGGATGGGACACAAACTCATTACCTCCTTGAGGTGGTCAAAAACTTGTTGTGTAGTGTCTAACCAAGTAAAATCCCCCTTCTTGGTCAAATCATCAATGGAGAAGTTAACCGAGAGAAATTATTCACAAACCCTCGGTAGTATGTGCACAACCCCATGAATCCGCTCAATTATGTCAATGTCCTAGGTGGCGGCCAATCCAGGATTTCCCATATCTTTCTCTGTCTGCCTTCACTGTACCCCCACCAATTACATATCCCAAGTATAGAAGTTCAGTCATGTCAAACTCACACTTAGAGGCTTTAACATATAATGAATTAGCTTCTAATATCCCCAATATCTCACCTAGGTGCCTGATATGGTCCTCCCAAGTCCTGTTATAGACTAAAATATCATTTAAAAAACCAATACAAACTTTTGAAAGTGGCAGTTGAACACATGATTCGTGTAAGATTGGAATGTAGATGGAGCATTTGATAATCCGAAAGGCATCACCAAGAATTCAAAGTGATAGTAATGGAATTTAAACATTGTCTTATGCACATCTTGTTCCTTGACTTTGATCTGATGATATCCAAAATGCAAATCTATTTTTGAAAAATAGATTGCACCATGTAGCTCATCCAACAACTCATCAATGTGTGGTATGAGATACTTGTTCTTTATTGTCTTCTTATTCAAGGCCCGGTAGTCCATACACATATGTAGGGTCCCATCCTTCTTCATCACCAAAACCACCAAAGAAGCAAAAGGGCTAGAACTCGGTCTAACATGCCTCATATCCATGAGCTCATATATAGTCTTCTTAATCTCATCCTTAAACCATTTCGGTTGACGATAAGGAGAAGTGACTACTGGTATAACATCCTCGAGCTCAATCACATGCTCAAATCCCCTATCTGGAGGTATGCCTGGAGTTATGTCATCAAACACAACACTGTGTTTGTCTAATAGGCCCTATATATCCACATGGTACTACTGTTGTCCATCCTCTGATTTCTTAATCGAAACAAAATAGTGTACTACCCAATCCACCCCATCGTGCCTATAGATCCTCTCGATCCTCTTGGCCATAACAACTTGAGGTGCCCTTGAAGATAAGCCCCTTAAGATCACATTCCTCCCTTTATACTTAAACTTTAGCTCCATCGTCTGGAAGTTAGTCTGAAACTCACCAAGGGAATGGAGCCACTATACCCCAAACACTATGTTGGTCTCTCTAATACCAACAATATAGAAATAATTAGTAACTGTATAGTTACCCATCATGATGCTCAATTGGGGAACCCTTCATGTGCATCTCATAGAATCTCCATTGGCTACAACCATGTTGAAGCCCTCAAATTCCTCTGTTTATAACCCTTACCTCTCAACCAATGATGCATCAATAAAGTTGTGGGTTTCCCCACTATCAATGAGTACCACCACTTTTTTTCCCTGCAAAACTCCCCTAACTCTTAATTCCTTGTACCTCAGGGTACTAGACAAGGTGGCAATAGTCTCCTAATGGAAAGTCTCACTATCCTGATCCACACCCGCACTATCTTATGCCTAATCATCATCATCCTCTAATGGTTGTGTTTCCAACTCCTTGTCACCATCACTCTCCTTGAAGACCTCTATGTATTGGGCCCTCCCTCTACCCTTGCAATCATGTCCTAGACCCAAGGTGCACGGAAATCGAAACATAGTTTCTTTCACCTCAATTCCTCCCTATCCTCACTAGCTCGAATGGTCTCTAGGTTGTATCTTTCCTAGGTGGAGGTACCTTTGGCTGCGAACCCCTGGTTCTTGAAGGGAAACCCTTAGGTTGCACTCGAGGTGGAAACCTCAACTTAGGAGTGGATAACTCTAGGTCACAAGCTCTCCTAATAGCCTCATGCAATGAAGAAGGCTCAAATGCCCTCACAAATCTAGTGAGAGCATCTATCAAACCTACTGTGAATAGGGAAATCAACCTCATCTCTGT
This sequence comes from Taxus wallichiana var. yunnanensis, assembly GCA_018340775.1. Classification (NCBI taxonomy): domain Eukaryota; kingdom Viridiplantae; phylum Streptophyta; class Pinopsida; order Cupressales; family Taxaceae; genus Taxus; species Taxus wallichiana. The sequence continues at coordinate 168,937,884 of CM031237.1, forward strand.
AACATCAAGTACCATGACTGATAGTCTCTAAAAATCAGTGATATACTGATCCATAGAACCGATCTACCTCAGATGATTCAACTCTCTAAAATACTTTTGGTCCCTCTTATCAAATCTACTCACTAGCCTCTTTGTGAACTCGCATAAGTCCTGATGTATATGTGTCCCCTGTGTAATCAACCCATGATGCCACCAATCATGAGCATCTCCCTCTAGATGTAAGATTGCAAACTTAATTACATCTTCCTCAAGCATAGGATTCAAGTCGAATTATTTCTTCAACTTCTACACCCAAGACTATGCAGTACACTTTTTAGAACCGTCGAAATGTGGAACAAAAATATGTCACAACCTCCTTTCAGATCTCTCCGGTACCAATGCTTGGTAATCTCTCCTACGATTGCTATCAATATTCATTTTACAATATTCCTGGAATGGCATGTTGTCACGAAAGCCATCACTTAAGGTCGGGTACCTTTCCCAACAAGACTCCTCATCTACAATATCCCTTGGCTGATGTACCTACAAAACTTCTAGATCCTTCAAGAAAGAAGGTTTGTGAGACCCTAGAGGCCTGGTAGAAGAATGGGGGGACCGTTGTCCTGAATTTCCACCCTCACCTCTTTGACCATATTGTCCCCTGTTGTTATTTTCTCCTCTTTCCACATGAGTATCAAACCTGTCCTATGATAATCTCCCAGTGAGCTGGCTCAAATAGAGATTGGTAGTCTCCTGTTGCTTTACCATGTTGGTGAACAATTATTTCATTAGCTCTACCCCTATATACTCATTGTCTTTGTCCCCCATATTTCAATCCCAATAGGCTAGAGAAATAACTGATCTGATACCACTGAAATATCCCTTGTGAGATACTACTTAAAAATGAATAAAATATGGGAAAATTGCAGCAAAGTAAAATACTGATTTATGCAGATTTTTACGGTAAGGACAACAAACGGTATTAAATTGATGTCACACAAAATATTTTCCCACATAGTGCATGAAATTTGAGGGAAACTTGCAACAATAATATTAAACACTATGAAAACATTTTTTGGTATAATATATTGCTTCTGAAAAATTACTAGAATGCCCTAGGTGGCTAGAAAATTTAGAGGTTTGTAACCCTCTAAATACAAGAGCAATAACAATCATCTTTGGAAATAACATTAAAAAATATAGGAAATAATAGTTCCACTGCAGATCTGAAAATAGCCAACTTGACAACCCCTAAATATAGGTTACAAGTCACCTTGCTTGGAATGGGATCAGAAAAATGATGGAGGTGCCTTCAACGTACTACCACACCCAACCCAAATCGCTGTCATGAATCAGATCTGGAGCCTCTATGATTTTCTTCCCCAAATAACCCCAAAACCCATGAAATCCTTTCTCTGAAACCCTTGTTAATGACTCTACCCTGCAGCCCTAAAAACAACTCCAAAATGACAGACTAGGGTAGATATCTCACTACCAAAGAATGCATTGTTAGCTAGGGATGGGTCTCTCACCACCGAAGCTATGGTTTCTGTGGGATTTGACTCCACAAGTTGTAGATGTGCAACAACAACAACTGCATGAGAAGGGGTCAATAAAATGTATATCAAAAGTGCCCTTTCTTCCTCCTCGGCTCCTTTTATACTTCACCTCGGAAAATGAGCCCCATAACCCTAGGTACATTTCATTCCATGGAGGGGCCAATAAAATAGGAGTAACTATAGTTACTTTTCTCCTTTTGAGTCACCATGTCTAAAAGTGACCCCCAAACATAAAACTAGGATATTAAAACCACGGGGCCCCTTCCCAAAAACTTCCAGCATCCACGACCCCCGGGTCTGATGACGTTTGGACTCGATTTGGCCCTTGGGCCATTTGGCATAGGAAAAAGGGGACATTACAGAAAGGGGACATTATAATGTGGGACTAAAGCTCAAAAATTACTTTTTGATTAGATTAGGATAAACATGCTTTAGGCTTAGATAAGCTTGGTTTAGGCTAGTTAACTAGGGTTTAGGCTAGTTAAACTTGATTAATAAGTGATTAGAAACTCATTGAGAGTTGGGAGGGTTATGGATAACCAATTGTGGATCGATAGATAGCCTACAAAGCTAATAGAAGTGGTCTAGGGAGAGCTAGGGAGGTTCTGAATGGTCAAAAGGAGGAATGTTTAGCTAATAAGAGAGATATTAGCCAAACAAGTTGATTATAGGAGGAATACGACTGAGAAGGTGTCGTGAATGGGCATCCGAGAGTGGAGTGAAGAAGGGGGAATTAATGAAGTGTCGTCAATCGGTTGAATGGGAGGAAATGCTAAGTGTAAGCATATTTTAGGTGTCTACAGAGGTAAGTGAATATAAATGATCTCCAAATGCCTTAGATGAATTCAAACCTAGGTGGATGATGGTAGTGACTAGTGTTTAGTACCTCCTTATTGTCTTATAACTTTATATTTATAGGTTTCTCTTGATCTAATTTCATAACTAACCCCAAAATGGTGACCGCCAAAAAGATAAGAATTTGAAACGGCTAGAAAGTACCCAAAAAGTGGTGGGAAATTCAAAAAGGATTGGGGTGCCCCGCCTAGTCAAAGCTAAAATTATGCAAAACAATGAAAAATGATTGGGCATGTGGGTGCAAGAGGTCGGGAATGATGAAAGAAAATAAAATAAGATTGCCAAAATATGGGGATTAATTAGTACTTTCTTCACTCAAAAACTTTCTAAATAGTAGCATTATACCGAAACTAAATTATGTCTAAAGTACATATTTTTTGTCTACGTGAGGGATTTCAACACTCTCGAAATAGTGAGAGAATGAAGAGAGAACTCCTCGGTGGTACTCTTAGCATTAGAACTAGGAGCAAAAACCTCATCATCAAAATTGGAACTAAGTGATTCATTGCTAGTGGAACTAAGTGATTACGTGTCAATGTAATTGATATCACATGAAGAAGAAGAGGAGAAAAGCTGGATCAACAACAATAACAACCGTGAGAGTATGCAAAGGGTCTCCAAAAAATATTGAAAGATGTTCTGATGCGATGGGGAGGATCTGAATTTTCCACATGAATACAGAGAGGTCTCGGTAATAGAAAACATCAAGTGACCAATGACATGATCGCATGTGTTGAGAAATTCCTCAAGAAGACTGGAATAAGTGGGTGTAGGAACTAGCCCAAAAATTAAGTATGTAAGACCCTCGTGGTGAAGAAGTATTCCATGGAAGCACACCATGATGTAGAGTTCACTCTCCCAAGAATAAGTAACAAATGTTGTAAGACAATCCTACGATGTTCAAGTATGGAGAGAGCATTCTCCATATGCGGAAGGAAAAGTGCAAGGTGCATAAGAAGAAGTGTGCAAGAATGTAAGACGTTAGACTCGGTCAAGAAAGCATCCGTGAGAAATACAAAACCCAAGAAGAGTGGTTGTAACATCCTCATTTTTATACATTAGAACAAGTAAAAAAATTTTGACAAATGCTTCCTGGTTCTAAATACATAATTTAGAACTCACAAATCAAAAACAACCATTCTTATATCAGATAACCATATGCAGCTGTAATGACTCGGAGTACTTCCGATCTATTCATTCCATGACTCGGTAATCTACCGATCTATTCATGAGTATCAAAGAGTTGGCATTTTTATTTTAACACAATACTCTTGCGGTTCTCTTCCCTAATCTGGGATTTAGAATGCTCTATCCAAGGAACCTATCTGAATAATTGTTACCATTATTCATCGGCATCTCATCCCTTAGACTAGGTGACTTAGGACAACGCAATCAGCAGCTTGCGATACTTTGGCCAAAGATTTGAAACATACTGCTTATGTCTCGTATTCCTTGACGGCATACTTGTCAATCTGGAATACGTCCTTCACCCCATTCCTATGTTATGTAGAATGTCTTATACTGACTTCTGTCAGACTCTCCTGTCCCAAGTTATTCACTCAGGAATGGATTAGTAAGATGACAACGTTATAGGGATGCTCCCAAGGACTAGGGATACACTGACATACTGGGTCAACCCTAGTTAATCCAGTGTGTCAAGATACCCCGAGTCTCCTAGGGCAGCCTTATAACGTGACCACATTCCTAATCAGTCCCAGAGTAACTTGTTCGAGTTTAAGGTGTAAATATTAATGATCAATGCAAAGGGTGTCATCATAAGTCACCTGCATTGTTGTATCTTCGAGAAGATCCTAATCTTCTCGAAGGTACAACCCTGCAGTTGCCTTATGCCGTCAACCTTTAAATCCACCTCGAAAGATCTACTTATTAATAAGTGTTACACACGTTGAGTTAAAATTATACTAAAAGACGCTCCCTTAAGGTTAGTCTTTCCCAATCCCTGGGTTCCTCACCTTAGAATGACCTTTCATAGTAAAACCCATTACATAAGAGAAGTTATTAAGACTAGCGGTCTCTTCAAGGTGTTCATAGAATATACATAATTCTAAATCAACGAAATTGGAAAATAACCATCAACCTTCACATGAGATTGCTAACCAAACCCTTTTTAGGTTTATATCAGTTCTCATAACTGAATTTATATCTTACTTATTAGTATCGAGATATAGTGATTTAAGAATCCAATTAAAAGTTGTCTTGATTTAGATCAGGACTAGGAAGTAATAATTTATTCAGCTCGTTTAGCTTCTTGCTCAGATTTATTTTAACCCTAGCTTCCAGAAAGACAGTGATCTAAATTCCAATTTAGCTTTAGATAGAACATACTAGAACTACTAAAAATCATAAGTATTCAGTTACATAATCTTGCAAGTATACTTAGATAATCACAAAAGTCTCCAAATTATACAATAATAATAATGCTCTCAAGATCATTCAAACCAAAGAAGGTCAAACCATCAAGATACGAATACAAACACATAAGTAACAAATATCTCTTTTCATTCCTTTCAAGCTAATCAAATACATTTTATGCATTCAACATACTTGATACAATACTCAACAGCAAAAGAACATCTTTCTTCAAGTAGTACATTCAGAGAATCATGTCTGTAATTCATCATAAAACCAAATTAAACAATCTGAACATCCTATCAGATCTGCGTGCTTTTACCACTTATGGCAACCATCTGCAAAAATTGTCAACACGGGTCAGTTCGATGAACTGAGCATGATAAGCACTAATTCTTAAAACAATCACAATCCACCAATTGTTTTCATTAAATAACCTGTTTAAATGAAATCATTTCACCAAACATGTAAACATATTTCAGACTATGCTCTTTTGTAATTCAAACATGACTATAAACACGTAACTCATATTATAGTTACTAAATAGTCCTAGATACTTTTCAGATATTTCTTCATAAATATAAGTGACCAAGAAGAACAAATGTATCCAAAACAACTATCCATCTGAATCCCAAGGACAACAAACATCCGACAGACCATTACATTCAACATAATAAAATGAATATCATAATAATTCATGAATCCATCAGTATGTTAAAACAATTCCAACAGTTAGATAAAAATATATCAACATATACTTTGCAGCAGGAGAGAAAGAAACCGAGACATTCAAATGTCCCTTCCAAACATGCTCATGACTATACCGTCCACTTAAGAGTAATGCTATTGACATTTCATACAACGTTTGACATAGTTGCAACAATCATGGTTAAGGGCCATCCAAGAATATCCTAGGTGAAGAATATGCTTAGTAATAGCAAGACCACTAAAGTGACCTCCACATATGCCCTCATGAACCTCCTTTATGGTATAAGGAATTTCAGAACTTGTGAGGCATCGTAAGAGAATACCATCTAAGTCATGCTTATAGAGGATTCCCCCTTGGATAATGAAATGGGAGACCTTCTTAAGGAAGGTGCATTGTCCGTTACGGGTGAGATCAGGAGGTAATATGGAGAGGGAAAGGTAGTCGGAGTATTGTTTATACCAAAGGTCACTCCGATTAGGGGTGTCGAGTTCTAATTGAGTAAACATCATGAGGTAAATAAGAAGGTGAATGGAGGTGTTGATAGTGACAAATATTTTGGAATCGGTAGGGAAGCGGGTATTTGGGAAGCTAAGTTGTGCCATGGTGTCACTAATTTTTGGTTAACCATGGGATGGTTTGAAGGGTGTAACTATCGAAGGTGGTCAAAAGTATATCTACATGATGTTTATACTTGTGAAGTATGTCATTACGACATTGGTACATACCATTAACTTAGTTTATGACCAATTGTGAATCACCAAAGATGTGGATTGATTTGACATCGAGGGCACAAGCGGTCTAGAGACCCAGTACGAGCACTTCGTACTTGGAAATATTTTTGGTGCATTCAAAGTCTAGTTTGAAAGAAAAAGGCATGGGTTCTCCATCTAGGGGATGAGGATAAAACCAGCTCCACCCCCATGCTAACACTTGGAACCATTGAAGAATAGTGTCATTTGGTAAGGGGTTCATCTAGGGAAAGTGTGGCAATAGATTCATCAGAAATTCAAAACTAAAGGGTTGGCCCCAGTAATAGGCACGTCATCCAAATTGGTCAACGATAGCCGGCCCTTAATGGACTTTTGGTGAATGAATTCGAGGTCAATATTAGCTAAAATCATAATCCATCACGTGGTGTGCTGATTTTTATAGGGTTTGGCATACATGAAGTGTAAAGGGTCGTGTTAGTCATAACATAGGTTTTGTGGTTGAGTAGGTAATGGAAGACTTTGGTGGTGACAAAAACTAAGGCTAAGAAAATCTTTTCCGGTGGTTGTATCGGGTTTCATAGTCCAAAAGAGTATGGCTTATGTAATAAACCACCTACTACCTACGTTGTTCATTGCGATGAGCGAGCATTGCTCCCAAGGAATGATCGGTAGCTGATATGTATAAGTAAAAAGGTTGATCATCTTTTGGTGGAATGAGTACGGATGGTTGGAGAAGGTATTGTTTTAGGGCCTCAAAAGAGTTGTGAAAGTCATCATCCCATTTAAAGGAGACATCCTTCCTAAGCGAGATGATGAAATGGTTAACACCGATCTAATAATTGTGGAATGAAATGGTGAATGGATTGCAATTTACCTTGTAGGATATGAAGTTGTTTGAGGTTAGTGGGTGGAGGCATTTCTAGGCGGCCTTGAATTTAGCAGGTCAACTTCTATACCACGGAGGGAAACAATAAATCCCCAGGATTTTTCCCGAGAGAACCGCAAAGATGTAATTTTTAGGTTAAAGGTGGACGTAATATTTAATAAGGCAATCAAATATGGTTTCAAGTATAACGAGGTGCTCATCGTGGCATTTAGATTTAGCGAAGAGATCATCCATGTAATCTTCCAATATGTGATGCATGATATCATGGAAGATGTAAGTCATAGCATGTTGATATGTAGCACCAAGCATTTTTAAGGCCAAAAGGCATGACTCGATAGCAAAAGGTTCCCCAAGGGGTAATGAATGTGGTCTTGTGTTGATCTTCTGGGGAAAGTAAAATTTGGTTATAACCCGAGAAACCATCCATGAGTGAGAGCATCTTGTGACCCGCGGTAAGGTCCACTAGTTGATCAATACTGGGCAAGGGAAAGTCATCTTTCGGGTAGGTGAGGTTGAGGTCTCAGAAGTCTATGCAAATGTAGAGTCCCCTTGTTGCTTTAGTAATAGGGATAATGTTATAAATCCAACAAGGATAATCAATGGGTAAGATGAAGGAAATGGAAAGAAGACGCTAAATTTCTTCTTTGACGAGAAGAAAATGCGAGGGTGCATTTTCCTCATCTTGTCAATGGGGTTTGAATCTTGTCGAGAAATCAATCCTCATTCTTCCCAATGCCATTAATGGATCATAACTACTACCGAATACTACAAAAATGGGTAGAAGCCATACCACTCATCTCCACAAGATCCGAGAAAATATGTGAGTTCATTAATCATCACATCATTTGTCACTTTGGTGTCCCTCATTACCTCATCATTGACAATGGAAAAAAATTCAAAAACAAAACACCGCAAAACTTTGCGACGCCTTCAAAGATTCAGCTTAGTTTATCCTCGCCTTATTACCCACAAACCAATGGCCAAGCCGAATCCATTAACAAAACCCTTAATAAAATTCTCATGAAATTGGTTGATGATATCGGCAAGGATTGGCGTACACACATTCCTTTTGCTCTATGGGCATACCACACTAGTATTTGACCGCCACTATAGCTACACCCTTTTCACCTGGTCTATGGTAGTACGAGGCTATTCTACCTCTTAAAGTCTAGATCCCCTCACTTTGCATTTCTCTCCATGACATGCTTACTGATGATGACTTTCTTCAGGACCGCTTAGCACAACTAGAGTTATTAGACGAACATCGTCTTAATGCTCTGGATCACCTTCAAGTTTATCAACAACGTATCAAACGTGCTTATGAAATTTTTTTCATGAATGAACCTTCCAAGTTGGTGACCTTGTTTTGAAAGAAAATCAACATGTAACCAAAGCAGAAAAAAGTAAATGGGGAAAATTCACTCCTAATTGGCTTGGACCATACATCGTAACTCATACCTATGGATCAGGTGCCTATCGTTTGTCCTCACTTGAGGGTAAACCTGAACTTGAGCCCCTTAACGCATTGCATCTTCAACCATTCTATTTTTGACTCATTTTCCTACCTCACCCTGTGTCTCTTTACAGGCTCATCCCTTGAGCGCTATCCACTCCATCCATCTCCCTAATGATTAAACAAGAATCATGTGATTACCCGTCACCCTTTTGCCTTATCTTAAATATATGTACCATGGCTCTACACATGGCATGATTCTCATGCATACTTTTCATCTTCTTTTAGATGAGATCCCATGGTCATTCACCCTTTCCTTCTCAACAAGAACCAAATGCTTCGTTATAGTCTCGTCCATGACTTAAAAGCCAAAAAAAGATGAATCCCTCAGAAGGACATCTTCCAAAATAAGGGATCAACTCTTTGAGTCAAACTTCCAATATAAAATATGAATCCCTCAAAAGGACATCTTCCACCTTTAATTATCATTATGTGTAGACTGCTCCCTTGAATGATAGCTATAAAAGCTCGCAACTCTACATAGTCTTTCCAAAAAGAGGACTATTTTCTCAAAAATCAAAATTTAGAAGCTTCCCACATTGATCAACTTCGAAGACCTCAAAGAGACATATATTCCTCCCATAGACTTCCCGCATTGATCAGTCTATCTAAAAATTCAAAAATAAAAGAAAAAGAAAATAATTTTTTTCGTCATGGACTTTCCTATTGTGATCTTGGCTCTATTGCCCAAGGCATTCTACTTCCCATTTTATGACCCAATTACCTACACCTCCTTACCCATTGTCTTTTCACTTCATACCTCAAGGGACCTGCTGAACCTATGACATTTGGTGATCATGTGACTATTCATCACTCTTAGAATTATCAATCATGTAATGTATTTAGGGTCTTATGTTCATTAGCCTATCTATAGATGTGTTTCATACGTTTTGATCCTTGCCAATCGGGTGGCTTTCTTTCCCCCTCTTATCTTTTCTCTTCTTCATTACCTTTTGATCTTCTTATATAGGACTAGAGCCTCGACACTTGTCTTTTGATATTTTCTTCTCCCACCTCAATCAACCTAAAATCACCTTTACCTATCTACCTATTCTCAACCCCAACATCAATGCCCTCAACCTAATTATACCTATGACCTGGAATCAACACTACCTATCAACCTAAAATCAGCCATACCTATCTACCTATATTCCACCTCACCTAATCAACCTTGACCTCATCATACTTATGACCTCGAATCTAACCTAAATATCAACCTCATTACATATTCTTCTATCTTCTCATATTCTTTCCTAGCTTACAGGAGAACTACATAGGTCTGAGGTCCCTTTTCACCAGGACTATATAGGTAGCACTTCCAGGGCATGGGGCCCTGGAAGGTTAGCTCAGCCACTCTTTACCCTAGCCATTTCCCCTCCCTTTTTACTTGATTTCCTGTTCATATCAAAAACCTCAACATCTATACCATATACCACATGACTTTTACCACTTATATTATTTCACATTTTCATACATAACCAACATTTTCCACATTTTACACCATCTCATGCATTTATATTGCCATTTGTTATCAAAATACTGAAATGAACATCCATGCCTAAACCAACCTGACTCATCCATGCCTAACAACCTAACTCCACCATGCCTAAAATAACCTCACTCATCCATGCCTATAACCTGACTCAACCATGCCTAACAACCTGACTCGATCCATGCGTAACAACTTGACTCAATCCATGCCTAAACTGACGTGACTCCATCATGCCTAACTCACCTAATTTCCATCCATATCAAACCAACAAACCCATATCTCATCTAATACAAAGTAACAAACCCATATCTCATCTAATACAAAGTAACAAATCCATATCTCATCTAACACAAGCCATAAACCAATATCTCATCAACACATTAACACATCACCAAATACCATGAATCTCATCATATAAATCAATAACTATGTATCTCAAAATACATGCCTATCTCATCATGGCCATCATCTCCAAAATGTCGACAAGAAGGCCGATATACAATACAAAATGTCATTAGCACGCAGGTCGGTCTCATATATGTAAAAGGAATGAATGAATCAATACAAAATCTTTGCACGCAGGCGGTATCATACAACACAATAAAAATACAAACTCTCTTCAAAGCATGTAGGCTGTCTCATTTATAATACATACAAAATGACTTAGCACGCAGGCCGGTCCACAGTAGGTCAATCGTCTCCCCATCTAATGTTGGGGAATGCTCCCTATGATTGTGTCTCTCTTGACCCCTCTGCCACACCTGTCTGGGGTCCAGCACCTGCCTCACCTCCTACTGATGGCCCCTCACCTGGAGTTGGCCTCTACACACTAGTGGCCTCACCACAACCCTATCCCTGGGCTCACCGGCCCCCTATACTCTCCACACTATGAGTGTGGGATCTAGTCCTCTCACTAGAGGCCTACTATGCTCTATACTTAGCATAGGAGGGCACATCTAGCCTGGCAGCTAACAAATGATTGTGGTAATACTATGCCTCCTAGGGCATCTCTAAACCTGGCCATGGGCACTGTCTGTGGAGGTGCCATGGGTCTCGCTACCTTTGTAGGTCCCTGTACAATGGGACCCTGTCCCTGAACCTACACTAAGCCTTGTGCTAGTCCTAGAGCCTGAGTCGGCCCTGAAATTTATGTTTGTACCTATATCTAGGCCTATAGGGTAGTAATATGTGCCTATGACATCAAGTTAGTTGTCCTGCTGCACTCCATAACCTGCCCTTGTGTTGTGGCCAACCGGTCTTGTAAATCCTATGGCTATCTTCCCTCCATCTCTACCTACCTCCTCTCCATCTCCATCTCCCGTGCCTCTACCTGTGCAGGTAGCTATCCCTACCCTTCCTGAGCCTACAACATCGCTATTTGGGCCTGTAATATGGCAACCTGTGCCTCTGTACCTATCAGCTGCCCCTGCATAATCCCAAGCTACGTCACCAAAGTAGCCACCTACCCCTGTAGGGCATCTCTCTAAACTGTGATGGTGGCTAAGTCTAGCTTCCCTGGCCTCGGTGGTATGGCTCTCACCGCCCACACTACCTCGTATCCATCTACAACCCCAAAGCATCATCAATATATGTATCTACAAGCTGCTCCTCCCGTCCAATCGGCACTATGGGTTGTGGTGGAGACATAGGTCTCTCCACATCATCTCTCCCTGTCTTTGCGGGAATGGAGGTGGTACACCCTGGACTAATCCAAACTAGCATCTAACCCACTCTATGGGTATCTACTCATGCTCTCCCGCTCTCCTCCCCTCTATCCATAGATGTATATGTAGCCTAGCTAGCTCCATGGCCATCTGTCTATATGAAGGGAAGCCCACATACGGCCTCTAAATGATGTCCACCCTGGATAGCCCCTCCAACAACCTCCTGTAATAAGCTACATCATGCGTAGCTCTGGCACCTCGGGCCTCTCCCATGGCCAGTACCCACCACCTGTACCCCACTCTCAAAAATCTCCATGGGAATGCATCTACCCAGGGCATCCCCACTGGTCGAACACAAACAATGTGCTTGTATGCCCAACAATGTAGTAGTACAATGCAGTAGATGTTGAACCTCCGTAGTCACCCGTAGGCCCATAGCTCTCTATACACCTGTGTCAGCAATGCAAGTGCCCATGTGAATCATGTCCGATGTATCATCATGTCATGGAGGACTCCCATCAATGACCTTGCGAATATCCCCCCCTCGCATCTGGAAATGTGAAGCAACACACTACCACCATCACGAGTACCACTAACATCATCTCCTTTTGATGAGCTCTATACATCACTCCATAGCTCACACCAAGCGTTGTGGAATGTCAGATCTACTACACCCTCACCAAAAACAAGTGCTAGTAACTCCTCAGATGCCTCTAAAGAGATGGAATAAACCTGGGCCCCCAATATGGGCAACCATAGGATCCTGTAGACGTCCTCCAGGGTGATCATCATCTCACCCATCAGAAAATGGAAGGTGTTGGTCACCGAGTCCCATCTATTGATGAGGGAAACCATAAGACTCACCTCCCAGACTACATGCCAATAGCACCTCACCCCTATCAATCCCACCTCTACAACATGCTGCCACTCCTCCCGTGTCGTGCTCTCCCGTCATCATCACACAAAGGTGGCACCCAGGCTCTCATCCGCAGCTCGTCTCTCACCTGCATCCCACAAAATAAATGTATTAGTATACCTTTCCCAACTTAACTATTTTACCCCACATCCCGAATGAATCTCTTCCCCACCCCATCCGTTGGCCTTGCCACTCACCCAAATCTACCCAAACCCATCCACTTGAACCTATCTACCCTAACCTCACCTAAATCTACCCAAACCTATCCACCCGAAACTATCTAACCTAACCCTCACCCAAACCTACCCTAACTCTCACCCAAACCTACCCAAATCCATCTACCCAAACCTATCTAACCTAACCCTCACCCAAACCTACCCAAACCTATCCACCCGAAACTATCTACCCTACCCTCACCCAAAACCACCCTCAACCCTTCCCCACCTACCCCCACTTTCTTACCCTAAACCCTTCCCCTCTCGCCTAACCCTTCCCCACCTAACCTACTTTTTGGTCCCAACTTACCCTTAGGTTAACCGGCACCGGTTATCATCAACCGACCCCGGTTATCCCCTGACCGACCATGGTCTCCCCTTGACCGGCATCGGTCACTGTTCTTGTGACCGATACCGGTCTCTACCCACCAACATCGGTTACTATCGTGTCACCCACCACGACTTCCCAACCCTCCTTTTCCCCCTCCTACTCCTTTTACCCACCAAATTCCCTCTTCTCACCTCTAATTATTCCTCTTTCTCTCTTTTAACCTACCCCCTACTCTTCACTATCCCCGTTTCCCCCTTTTTTCCCTTATTTTCAAATTTCTTCCCCAACCCCCATTTTTCACATTTTTTATATTTTAACCAAATTAACTCACAAATCAATAACAAAGGTTTAAATCCTACCTGATCCCACTGCCGCCATCGTGGTGGAACCTCCGGCCTCTATGCCACTCCTCCCGATCCCTCTCCGGCCTCCGCCATCCTCAAATCACCTCCGACTCTCCAACCAATCCACTCAATCCACCTGATATCATGGTCCCACCTCTCACCCAATCAATCTCACCTATGTGGCTCGCCAACCAAGCTCTCTGATGCTCTCTTTTATCCTCTTCCTCTTTTCTCTCTTCATTTCCTTTTCTTCTTTTCACAATACACAAATGAATTTTAAAATTCAGGTTTTCCACTTTTTATACCCTACCCGACTCAACCGACGTCGGTTAACCCTTGAATGCTACTGTCCGATGCCCTAGACTACCACCATCAGTGCCTCTCCATCATCATCGGTTCATACTGATCACTATCGGTTACCCTGTGTAGTGATTGCCCTCACATTCACCTACTTTTCCTTACCTCCCCTTTCTTTTGCCTTCCCTACACCTACCTAGACCACTTTACCTTCACTTCTAGCCCTCCACCTTCTTCAACCTCACCACGTCCACTATGAAGCCTCCTTATTTTACCCCTACCTCAGCCTTACCCATGCCGTGATCTCGATATTTGGACCTAGACCATTTCTAGTGACCTTTTGACCTCATGTGTTCGCTATACCTTGCGGCACTGTTACCTGTGTTGATTGACCCAATGACCTTACCTCACCTATTGCCGTGACTATTTATCCTAACCCTACCTTTGGTGTACCGAAACATACCTACACATTCCTGCACCTAACCTACATTGTGTTTCCTAACCTTATCCTATACCTTGGATACCAGATTCACTTCACCCTTGTTTGGATAAACCTATCGACCTTAGATGATGTAGAGTTTTCCTACTCTTCAACCTAGTAGCATGTTGTAGTTTATACGTGTGCATGCATTTGACTATTACTACCTTTGACCCTGACCCATTACCTAGATCACCCAAGTAGACCTTTCACCCTCTTCCCCTACACCCACTTACATTTTCCTCACATTTACCTTTTATCAAACCACTCACCGCTTCAGCCTGTTGCCTCGTTAGTTCCTAGTTTGAAGGGGATCACCTTCACCCTCACATGGGCCAACCACATCTTATTTTTGTTAGCATCGCTTACCAATACAAGCTATGCAACAAAAAGGGGCAAAATGTAGACACTAAAATTAGGTCACACTCCCCTTCATCCTTTGACATATAAGCCCCCTTTATTACATCTACCCAACCATGACCCCCTTCACCCTACTAATATTAATTTAATTAATTAAATTAAATTAATGCGTTATCCTCACTATATTTTTTATTTAAATAATATCTACACAAATAGTTCACTTAGACACCTCACCAAGCTAACTCAACCTAAAACCTATTCTTAGCAAGTTACCATAACTAACTAAGACTTACCCAAACCCTAAAAATCAATGCCTACACTCCCTCTAACCACATTCCCGCATGCTCACAAGAAGCTCCCAAGATAATCCGCATGGGATAATGACACAAGATCCAAGGAAATCATGAGGATCTCCCTAAGTTTAGTAAACCTAGAAAATCCTTCCTTGACCGATGTCGGTTTCCCTAACCGTCACCGGTTAACCCTTTTATCCCCTAAACAACCTTATTCTCAAGGTTGGAAAACATTGGGAGAAAATTGGATGAGCAAGAATGAAATCTCAGAGAGATAACGCATCTTCAGAGAGCCAATTCCAGCAAGAACTGACATCCAAGGAAGGAGATTAAGGATCTTCTCCTACACAGCCATCCCAGCCACATTCGATCTATCCAAGCAAAAGAGGAGTGTGCATACAGCCCATGTAGAAGCTTTTCTTCAATTGGTGATCACTTGCAGCCTTCAAACCCATCATCAGCACCTCCATCCTTCACACATAGAATTTCAGAATGAAATCCAAGTAAGTACAACATCATACTTTCTTGGTTATTTCATTTTATCATTATTTTATCATCCATTGTTTATCTTGCTCCCTATTGACCATCTCCAACATTTTTTACCTCCATAAACCCATCAAAACCTTGCAAAAACCTATTCCAGTCACCTAATACCTCATCCCGACCAACCAAATCCTTTGTGTAATCACAAAGGAGACCAAAACCTCATTCTGTGACGTTTCTAGATCTCACAGTAATCGGTGCTAGTTATACCTAACTATGGTCAATCACCTCGACCGATGTCGGTCTCTGTATTTTCCCACACATCCTTAAACAAGAGACCTATCCACCTAATTTTACCTCACCCTCACTCACTTGTGACCTACCCGAGACCTTTATCAGACCTGTAGAACCCAGAACCAACCATTTGACCCATGGATTCTATTCTAGCTTAGCCTATTAGATTAGATCTGTTTTCTTATTGTGTTTTTAAGTGAGATACCTAAATCATTTCAAAATAACAATAGGATTTACCTTGTTTTCAGCATTAATTTGTTTAAAACAATGGATTGACAACCATCTAGGAAGTATCACACTTCCCGAGATCTAGCTCATGCTAGGAAGTTCACTACCCATATTGTTTAATTCTTTCTGGTGGTCTTGCTTTCATTACAGGTAGTTCCTCCTAGCCAAAAGGAAGCTCTCATGGTCAGCTGTGGATTTAGAAGTCATACGCATGTAATAACCCATCAACCGACATTTGAACAGGTATTCCTCCTATGCTGTTAGCCTATTTATTTCATCAAAAATTTAAAGAAACATCTAAGAAAAAGGTTAAACAATACAAACGAATTCGTTGTTATATGGGAGTACGTTTTCGGGTGTATCATCTATATAGAACTCAGTGCACCAATTTTTGGACTAACTTCTGAAAGTGGTAATGCTTCACAGACTATCAAGGTACAATTTAGTTCTACTATTGGGACATAGGGAAGTACATCTTTTGGTCCAACACCAGCTATAGGTTTAGGATTAGGAGGCATAGGTAGCTCTAGTTCCAGTGGATCTGGTGGTTCTGGAGGTAGGGGAAACATAGGAGGTTTTGGATCAAGTGGGCAAGGTCTCGCACCAACCCTAGAATATTTACATGGAGATGTCTCTTCATCTTCTAGATTATAGGGGCATAGAAGATGTTTCCAAACATGTGCATATCTCGTGAAATACTGTAAGGAAAAAGTAATCACGGCTTCTAAGCATAGGAAAGCCAATTCACTACTACGTTACAAGGGTGCACACACAATTGGTACATAAATTTTTACCCTGATCAAACTTGCGTAGATTATACAACTTTAAAAGATGCATTCCTTAAAGAGTTTCACATCCCTGAGTTTGAGCATAAGATTATAAGTGCACTTAAGGATATTAAGCAAGGAACTACTGAGAGTGTTAGAGAGTATGATGCCCATTTTTAAAAAAAAAAAAAAAATTATCTAAGCTTTCTTATGATATACACGCAATCTAGCATGCACATTGGTTCGTTGGGGGCCTAATTACCCCTTTTAGAAGGGAAATATCACATAAGACATATATTGATCTACATGAAGCACTTGAAGCAACCTTACATGTTGAGGCAGTTGGAAGTATAGATACTAGGGAGATCCTATTTTTAGAAGCACAGATCACAGCTATGGAAAAATAGTTGGAGAAACTATCATTAAATTCAGCACATGAGATGCACATGGGGATTTGGTGTACGGATTGTGAAGTAGAAGGAAACATAAAGGATAGTTGTCCTCGTAGATCAGTATGCTCATTGTTGTTGGATTGTGAGCTATGCCATTTAAACCATGATGCTAGCCATTTCCCATTATTACAACGTGATAAGGAAGAATGTTTCAAGCTACTATAAAATCTACAAGTCCATGACTCATGACATGGAAGACTGTCAGTGATTGGTCAGATCCATGATGCTATAGATATTAGGGTGTACAATGTATGTAATTTTTAGATAATGCTAAGGGAAAGAATTATCATTATGACCAGGATCACAATCAGGCGCGCTATGATTGGAATGAAGGGCATTTTGAAGGTGTTCATGGAAAAGGTTGAGGATACCATGGTGGATTTGGAGGATGAGGTCATGGTAGTGGAAGAAGTGAGTTCCCTCATGGAACATGTTATACATGCGGATCTCCTGACCACTATAGATGTGAATTTACTCAAAATATTACATGTTCTTTTTGGGGGAAGAACCATAGCTATGAGGAGTTCCTAGACTTATATGAGCACCTTATTTAGCAGCATAAACAAGAAAACAAAGGCGCAGGAATGGTTAGGATACAACGCATTGTGGAAAATCAATGGATGCCTAATTTGGAAGTAGATTCTGAGGCATTACAAGTAAATACTACGACCCGTACTAAGGCGGCATGTGCCAGACAAGCATTGCAGTAGAATCCTACCATAACTAAGGAGGAGGTTCTACATACATGATACCCAGATCCTACCTATCAGAAGGAGGTTTATCAGGAAACCATGCAAGTTCTCAGGAATCTTTAGGGTGAGATAAAGTACTTAAAATAGCAATCACGAAGATGGATCAAAAGAAAGTATCGAGAGATGGTCCAAACTTATATACATGGCTTAAGGGAAGTGCGTAAAATTTTGTGCCAGGAGAATATCATTCCATGTTTAGGGTATTGGTTAAAGGGAAACACTTCACACATAAGTATTGAGATTAGATGACAGATATTACATGTGAATCTTCCCCTCATAAAGCATAGATTATGGAAAGGAAATCACTTTGAATGTTGGTGTGGACAAGTGGCTATTGAGTAATATATTGATTGATACAGGCATGAAAGTCAATGTTCCTACCTTAGATGCATGGGTACAAAGGGGAAGACCCCAGTGTAGTCATCCTCTAATATACTTGTAACATTCCCATTTTAACAATTTAGAAACAAGGGATTGTTTTTATAACCTCTCTGTTCTAAATACATAATTTAGAACATGAATTCCATAACATCCATTCTTATAATGATAACCATATGTAGTTGTAATGACTTGGTGTGCCACGCATCTATTCATTTTATGACTCGGAAAACTATCGATATATTCATGTTTAATTTAAGTATTGACTACTTTTTCTATATACTATGTATACTTGGTTCTCTTACCCTGTTGAGGGTATGGAGTGATCTATCTAGGAACCTATCTTAATATTTGCTACCAATATTCACTTGTATCTCAAACCTTAGACAAGGAGACATAGGACAACACAATCAGTAGCTTGCGATACTTTGGCCAAAGTTTTCTAACATACTATTTGTATTACTCATTCCTTGACAAAGACATACTCGTCTAACGGAATACATCCTTCACCTTACTCAAACATTATCTAGAATGTCCTTTACTAACTTCCGTCAGTCCACTTGCCCATGGTTTACCCCTAGTTTAGGTTAACAACATAGGTTATGATAGGGAGACACTCACAAAGACTTAGGATATATGGGCATACTTTGGGTTAACCTAGGTTAACCCGGTGTGCCAAGGTACCTAGAGTCTTGGGGTTACTTCGTATCATAACTATGCTACTACCCATTCCTAGAGAAAACTAATTTCAATTCCATAAGCGTGTAGATCTAGATGATCAATGTAGAAGGGTGTTGCCACATGTTAACTATAATTTTGTATCCTCGAGAAGATCCTAATCTTATCGAAGGTACAACCCTATAGTTGGCATGTACCAGCATCCTACAGAACAACCTCGTTGAGATGTAAAAACCCCAAGGTGATTATTAATATTTAATTAATCTGGATATTTAATACAATATTTCAGCAACCTTGTCCAATTCCTAGTCCAACTCTTCCCAAGTTCCCTTCCAAATCAGGCTCCATTAATCCTTGGAGAACTTCCTTAACTCATGATTGCTTTCGATGTTCGTTAATTTTTGGCTTAATAAGCAATTACCAAAAAGAGAGGAAAACCACCTCATAAGTTCGTTAATGTGACTTAAGCAATCAAGGAAGTGTAACAACCACCTAGGTTGTATCTTAATAGACTTTGTTAAATGTAGTCTATGATTATAAATCATATCTTCCTTTTTGTTTACTTTTCCACTAGAGAGGAAGAGTCTTCCTCTTCATGGTTAAGTTCTAGGGTTTAACACACCCTTTTTGTTCTTTATATATTCGATAGTTTCTATTGTGTATTCATTACACATCACCTTACTATATTAAGTTGTTTATATAAGAACATTGAATTCTGCAACTTATCTAGCTGCAATCTTAATTAGGGAGATTACTCTAACTCCCTTTTTATCCTATTAATTCAAGAATCCTCTTTTAATAGTATAAATAATAAGAAGAATATCAACAAGATAAGATACCATTTCTTTTACAAAGATACAAGATAAATTACACAACTCATGCAAGTAAGTTCACATCCTTCAATTTCATTTTCAAACTTAGACCTTTACAACTTATGCATTTACAACATATGCATTTTAAAACATTTGTATTTACAAACTTATGCCTTTATAACTTATACATTTTTGGGCTTTACCGCATGACCACAGTCTTCATTCAAAAAGGAATAATACTTTTCTTTTTCAATAAATCCCTAAAACAAATCAGATTTCTTCACTATAATCAAACTTAGAATAGACAATGCATCATGTAAGATTTTTCCATCTTATGTCACCTACGAAGTCCATCTGTAAAAATTGCTAACATGAGTTAGTTCATTGAACTGAGCATGTTAGGCACTAAGCCTTAAAATGAAATGCAATCCACTAATTGTTCCAATAAAAATAACCCATCTTTAAAGAACAATTATCATTTCATACACCAAGCATAAGTATAACAAAAGAAGATCATCAATGAATCAGAATTCACTTCTAAAAGAAGAACAAAATATAATCTATAATATTTGTCTTATGAATTAAAGTATAATTAATCCTATCAATCATCTTTACTAAACAATAGAACATAACATCTCATTGTTTTCCCCATTCTACCAAAACAGAATACAAAACTTATCTTTGCCATAAGATAAAAGAAGTGTTTACAACATGTTTTCACTAAGGTGTTTCATCTAATCTATCAAGTGAAGAAGAAGAAAACCATTTCCATTATGCCAAAGTACATAACATCCACAAAGCAGAAACAAGTGCATTTCATGACTTAAATTGTTTCCTTTAGGGACATCTACTTTAAAATTCAACATTTTAAGGTGTTCATCAAAATAGAGTCACATAAAAGAAATCCAAGAAGGAATGATGGATTAACAGTCAAACAACAAGTTTGCATTTCCTTTTTACTAATCAATCATCCATCTCTTTCTACTTATTTCAGTCAAATGACAAGTATAAGAAAACTAATTAAGTAATGATTCTCTTTTTCCCATTAGAATAATTAACAGAAGGTTCAACCAATAAACTTAACCCAACTGCAATAGAAAAGGAGCTTATCAGAAATGATCCTAAACCAAAGTCTTATCCTTCAACTTAATTAACAACGTCCCTTCTTCAAATACATACAGTTTGAGTTCATGTAAGGATTTCAAGAAAGAACAAGAGCACCTTAAAGTGAAAAGGGATCTAATGAAACTTTTCCCTTAAAAACTTCCTGCAGTAAGAAGCGAGGATCTATTCCAATAGGGACATTAGAGCGGTGAATATTAAACACAGTCCTTATACACAAAAGAACTATAACTAATTCTTTCCTGGGTTCATCATTTCTTTATGAGGACCTATAGAAGAGAAATCTGAGCAGATACTAACACCCGAGAATTACCCAAGAGCTAAATCAAACAATATTATTTATCATACTTTTCAACATATTGCTTCAAGAATAGAATAGAGAATGAAATCCCAATAAGATTCATAAACTACAAAGATGGTTCCAGTCAAGGTCTAACAAAGTTTACCAACCGACTCCTACACCATATTTCTCATTTTCTCCATGCACAGGCATCTGTTTCCTTTTGAAAATTCAGAGTTTTTAAAATAGTTTCCCTACTATAATAGACTCAATATACATGACAGGATCCAACAACATATTTACAAGATACCTTCTGCCCCAAGATTCAAAATTCCAATCTGAGCGCCATGTGGAACATAAGTCTTTACTAAGATCAAAATCATTCAACTGATTTAAAACAAGTTCAGACAACTTTTGTTCCCTTTTGATTTGCATATTTAAGAAAAGAAAGCTGGAAAGAATAACTAGACCGACACCTTGCTCAGACTTCTAACTCAACACTATGAACAATTCCCTCGACTCATTTTGAATCACGGTAATCCTTATTGAACAATTTAATTTACGCATTCTAATGCTTGGATAAAATTTAATGAATAACATTTAAATAGTTCAAAATAAAAATCAAGCGTCATGTTTGAACAACTATCGTATCAAACCCCGCTCAACAGTGAAGCGAAAGTTTGAAAGATCACATAAAAAGTTCGGACCATCAACATATAAGTACTAAGGCCGTATTAAAAATGATCTCTCACTACAATACATTGGGTCTTGGTAAAACACAAACACCAACCAGATGTGGACTTGTAATAGTCCATAATAACTTGATAATGCTACACAATTATCACACCAAGTAAGAGTTCCAACAACAACAATTGTTTATAGTTTAGAAAACAAGAACCAACCACTACTACTCTATTCTCAAATCCATATACTTACAAAGAAAAACAAAATTATAACATCACCAAGAACCTAATCATATTTCTCGAATACCCATAAGTTTCCAATAGAATCTGAGCTTAGATGCAAGTTTTCCTGACAAACTAGAGCTTTTTACCAACACAGGATTACAAAACGATAGCTCCAACAGATACAAGCAGGATGCAAGATTCTCAAAATAACTAGTGAGAATACATTCATTTGGAAGTAACAAAACCTAACCGAAATTTCCAAATTCATCTAAGCCAAACAGAGTTACAGAGTTGTTCTTGCATTCAATTTTCATGTGCTTACACCAACACATACTATATTTTTAAATGAGACCATTTTTGCAAAGGTTTTGAAACCAAGAATACAAGATTTAATAACTCAGTAACCATACAACCAAAAACATCATGCAATGCATAGAAACTCACAAAGAAAAGTTTTTTTAATGAA
Source organism: Taxus wallichiana var. yunnanensis (assembly GCA_018340775.1). Classification (NCBI taxonomy): domain Eukaryota; kingdom Viridiplantae; phylum Streptophyta; class Pinopsida; order Cupressales; family Taxaceae; genus Taxus; species Taxus wallichiana. The sequence goes on from CM031237.1 coordinate 168,960,475, forward strand.
AACACTTAGAGGAAAGAAAGAAATTTTAACAGTTAGAGCCTATCATGCCCTATAGTGTCTCGTTAAATTAAAGAAGACATCTAGCAGAGCTCACTCCTTCTCTTCTTTTCCATGAAATATCGAACAACCAGATATTTCTTCCATAATGTCTCTTATAAACTCCACGAAACAAAAATAGATTTGAAACCTCAAAAATAGCCATGAAGTGTAGTTCAACCTGCTCAGTTCAAAAAACCAAAGCGCATGCGAGTAAAAATCGAAAACATGCAAAGTGAAACAACCCAAGAAAAATCATTGGCATGCCTACTAAGATGGTTTGGGCTCGTAAATCAAAAGTAATTAATTCCATTAACACCAAATCTTCCACCTAATCTTCCTTGCCACTACCTACCAAATCTAGTGAACGCCAAGTCCAAATTAACATGTGTTTCCATTTTAGTGATACCGCCACCTAAGCCTCCACCAAACCAACTAACCCCTGCCAAATCGGCGGTACCATTTACATTTACCAACCTTATAAACATCATAAACTCCTTAGGAACCATCACCAATCTACATACAACTACACAAGTCCCCCTTTATGCCCAATAGTTTAGGATAGGTTATTTTCTTAGGTTAGATCTTAGATAGATTAAATTTTATACCTTAGGATATAACACTAACAACTAACCCCCACCATAGGCCTTAGCAATTAGGTTTAGATAAACCCTCATAGGTAAATAATTCAAAGTTCCATAGTTTAAAACACTAGGTTAGATCACCATATTGCCTTGTAGAATAGGTTCAATGTTTAGTTTCAATACCTAGTAACTTTTTCCAATTCCCTTAGCACCATGTTTAGGTTAGAATCATAATTATCTCATGTTACATAGCTTAGGTAGGAAATACTTTTACCTAGCTTAGGATTCTGGTTCTCTCCTATGCCATGAATCAGGCTAAAATCCCAATTACATCGGTAATGACCTGCCATGGTTGATCTCCAGAGACCCAAACGAAACATACCACTGAATGGAAATATTTTCACACAAAAGAGAATTAAAGAACTTACATCTACTAAGTTTAGTCTGTGTGTTTCTCATTTCATGGAATGTCAATTCATCAGTTGTTCACTCTAAACATATTTAAAACATTCCTTGGATCACTAAAATTGATCCAAGGATGAGTTGGGTAAATATATAATAACTCTTAAAACCAATTTGCAATCTCATCTTCAAAAAGTGAAAAATGAATTCAAGAAAACTATTCTAGTTTAGTCAGAAGATCTTAAGAGCAGAAAAGACTTATCCAATCAAGCATGATTTCCCCAAAGTCAAAAGAACATATCCTACAAAGGAAAATCACATGTAAAAAATTGAAATGCAAAGGAAGAAAATAACAACGGTCAAAGGTGTTACATGCTTCCCTCCTAAAAGGAATCATCTTCCCGATGATTATCTCTTTTAACACTTTTCATCAAGGACAATCAATTCATTCTCTTCTCTTATCCTAAGTCAAATATTTCAAAACCTTATTGTTCTAGAAATCAACATTAAATAAATTTTTATTCAAATCAAGTAATTATCGCCCAAAAGCGGCTTACTTAATATCATAAAAGATAAAATTATAAAAAATTATCATTCAACATATTCAATTTGTTCAAATAAAAATGGAAAATTAGTTCTTATATCCTCTAGATTTTCCCAAGTTGCACTTTCCTCATTAAACTGGTCCAACTGGACCTTACATTGACTTATTTCTCTATTTCTTAAATGCAACTGGTGATTTTCTAGCACTCGAATGGGTTTAACCATGATTATTCCTAGGTCTTGGACCTATAAGGAATTCTAATTTAACACATGTGATAAATCTGAAACATATTTCTTAAGCAAAGAAATATGGAAAACATCATGCATTCATGATAAAGAAGGTGGTAGTGCTAAATGATAAGCTAAAGGGTTGATTACTTCAACTATTTCAAAAGGTACCACATAATGAGGTGATAACTTGGTAGCCTTGCTAAAAGTTATAGATCTATTTTCGGTTTAACCTGAAGAAAAACCTTCTCTCCAAGTTCAAATTTCCTATTAACCCGCTTTAAGTCAGCATAACTCTTTTGCCTATCTACAACTTCCTTCAAGCGTTCACGAATCATTTTACTTGTTGTTCCATTTCCATAAGAATTTCAGGTTCAATTACCTCTCTATCCTCAATGCTATCCTAACTAATAGGAGTTCTACATTTGCTTCCGTAAAGCACCTCGATCGAGTGCCATCTTAAGAGAAGCATGATATGTGTTATTGTATGCAAATTCAATGAATGGAAGGTACTCCTCCCACTTGTACTATTGATCCATACAGTACATCCATAACGTATCCTCCAAAACCTGATTTACTCTTTTAGTCTGTCCATCCGTTTCTGGATGATACGCAGAACTGAAATTCAATTTAGTTCCAAGAGCTACATTGAGTGTTTGCCAAAACCTTGATGTCATTCTAGGGTCTCTATCAGATATGATTAATTCAGGTACTCCGTGTAATATGAAAATTTTGTGTACAAATCTTTTAGCCAAAATAGGAGAATCATCCTTTATATTTCCAGCAATAAAATGAGCTACTTTTGTTAGTTTGTCAACTACTACCAAAATAACATCATGTTTATTTCTTGACATAGGAAATCCTTGTACAAAATCCATGCTTATTACCTGCCATTTGTACTATGGTATGCTATGAGGATACAATAAACCAATTGGGTGCATATGCTCCACTTTTACACGTTGACATTCAAGATAATGAGTCACAAAATCAATAACATCTTTTTTCATTCCCTTCCAGAAATATTGTTGTTTTATATTAGCAAGCATTTTTGTAATGCCAGGGTGTCCAGAAAAAGGTGAATTGTGAAACTCTACCAACAATTTCTTTCTCAAATCATTAGGCAAAGGTATGTATACTTTGTTTTCATATCATAATATTCCTTCATTATCAAAGTGAAAACATTTATATCTTTCATCATTTGGATCTACAACAAGCGCTATTTTTACTTGCTGAAAGTAAGAGTTAGATTCCATAACACTTTTTACTTCATCCTTAAACTGAGTTCTTAGTGTTATAAGAGTAGAAATGTGCTTCCTATGACTTAGAGCATCTACCACTCTATTCTCTTTTCCTTTAATGTAACTTATGTCGAAATCATATTGAGACAAAAACTCTAACCACCTTCGTTGTCTTGCATTCAAATTTGGCTAAGTGAAAATATAATTCAGCCCCAGATGATCATTTTCCAACTCAAATGGTTTACCAAGTAGATAATGCCTCCAAACTTGAAGTGCATGAACTATGGTAGAAAGCTCTAAATCATGTGGAGCATAATTCAACTCATGTGACTTAAGTTTTCTACTTTCATAAGCTATGACATGATCATTTTGTAACAAAATACCTCCAAGACCTTCCCGGATGAATCCGTTACAACGAGTCTCCATTAGGATCGGGTACAGACTAAAATAGGTCTTTGAAGTCAACTAACTTTTCAAGTTTTTAAAAGAATATTCACATTTATCATTCCAAACAAACTTCTTATCATTTTTTTGCAATGAAGTTATTGGTGCAGCCACCTTAGAAAAATCCTTAACAAATTTTCTATAATAACCTATAAGGCCCATGAAGCTTCTAACTTCATGTACATTCTTTGGTGTAGGCCACTCGGTTATAGCTAAAATTTCATAGGGATCTACAGATATCCCATCTTTACTGATAACATGACCCAAATAGTGAACTTTGGTGTCATAGAAAGAACATTTGGACAGCTTACCATACAACTATCTCTTTCTTAGAATTTCCAAAACTATTTTCAAGTGTTCATGATGCTCCTCAATACTTTTAGAATATATGAGAATGTCATCAAGGAATAAAAGCACAAACTTTTCCGAGCATTCTTGAAAGATATTATTCATTAAGTTCATAAAATTTGTAGGTGCATTCGTTAATCCAAAGGGTAAAACCATGAATTCATAATTCCCATACCTTGTCCACGAAAGTTGTTTTATGAATGTCCTCATCCTTAATTTGTAATTGATGATATCCATATCAAAGATCTATCTTAGAATATACCGATGCCCCATGCATCGATCAAATAGGTCATCAATTCTAGGAAGTGGATATCTATTCTTGATTGTTTCTTTGTTTAACATCCTATAATCAATGCACAATCGAGTGTTCCATCTTTCTTTTTACAAAGATCATTGGTGCTCCCAAGGTGAAACACTTGGTCTAATCAACCCTTAGAAAAATTTCTTACAACTGAGCCTTAAGCTCTACTAGCTCTGTGGTAGTCATTCGATAAGGTGCTTTAGAAATAGGTTCAGTACCTGGTTTGATTTCAATCATGAAGTCAAAATCCCTTTTGGGTGGTAACCCTAGTAATTATTGGAAACACGTCACCACATGTAGTTACGTAACAACGGATAACGTTCCATGAAATCATTGTTTTCTTCCATAGATTCTAAAATTTTTACTGCATATAAGGTACATCCCTTATTTTTGGCCTTTTTAAGTTGCATAGCTAACAATTTCCTAACAGAAATTTCTCATTTTACACCTTGAATCTTTGTTGTTTTTGCAAATCATCTAAACAACTAATATTTTTTTCAAAATAGTCTACCTTTGGTTTATGCTCAACTAACCAATTTACGCATATGACTATATCATATGATCCCAAAGGTGCTACATAGAGATCAAATTATGTGGAAAATCTACGTAAGTCAAGGATTGCCCGAAAAAGACACATACTAATTGTATGAACATAATTATTACCATAATGTACGAGTCCATGATTTATCTATTTTTCCATCTTTTCTTTTAAGTTTTGAAGCAAGTTTATTAGAAATAAATCATTTATTAGCTCCCATATCAAAAATAATAGTTACAAGTATGCCAAATAACCTACCAAGAAGCTGCTATAGATGTAACTTACTTTTTAGCTTGCTTTATCACCTACTACAGCATGTATCTTGTGCTACTGATTACAATCATCCTTCTTCAAAGGACATTCATTCATGTAATGATATTTTCCATAGTTATAATAGCCTCCTACCGGTCCCTTTTTAGGCTCAAAATTATTTCCAGCCTTAAAGCTATCATTTTGACCTCCATAGGACTTTTGTCCGTTATTGTTGTTCTTGGAAAAATTGTTCCTTGTATTTCTAGAAAACTTATTCATTGTTGTCTTCTTATTATTATCAGCTGAAAACTTACTTTTGTTACCAAAATTTTTCCATGGTCCTTTCTTAGGTGCAAGAGAAGCTGAAGAGGAGTTTGGAACTTTCTTCCATACTTCCTCCTTGTGAGTAGAAATAGCCTTTAGTTTCTATTCTTTCCTTATGGATTTTTCAACAACCCCTTCCATAGTGGTTGGGCTATGGACATCAACCTCTCCCCCAATAATGGGATTCAATCCCATGATGAATTTCCATATCCTGAAATTTTCATCAGTTTGATATTGAGGTACATACTTGAGTAGTTTCATAAACCATTCCCAATACTTAGTTACAGTTAACTTCTCTTGAGCCAAGTTTTGAAATTCAGTCATTTTTTGATCATAATAAAGTTGTGGCAGCCATCGTTGCCTAAAATAACTTTAAAATTGATCCCAAGTGATGTTAGTTTCATCAATGTTTAGCTCAACCTTACAGCTATCCCACCATGAAGATGCTTCATGGGAAAGCTATTATGCTCCCCAAATAGCTTTGGTTTCCTTCGAGAAGTTTTTTATTGCAAAGTACTTCTCCATCTTGTTGAGCCAATTCTCAACTCCATCACCTAATGTGGTGCCATCAAACTTAGGTGGGCTTATCCTTTTTATATCATTGGTGAGTTTAGATGCCAACCTAGCCTTTTTGTTTTCTAGCTACAGGTACATTAGTATTGTTATTATCAACACCCATATTGGGGTTGTCCTCAAGAGGTGGCTAATTGTTATTACTAGCTTCTTCTTCCTCCTCATTACCCATCACTTGTTACTCAAGTACCGTCGAATGATCTCTTGTGTCCAACAGGAAGCAAGGATTTCATCAATTTTTTGGGTTGTTGCTACTCCTTCATCAAGTGGAGTATTATTATAACGTTTCCTCTTGTTTTAACCTTTTTCTGTTACAAGAAAATTCAAATTTTTATCATATTATGGACACAATAGGTCCAAGAGCTGCAACCTTCAGCTCTAATACCAAGATGTAACATTCCCATTTTAACACTTTAGAAACAAGGGATTTTTTTGTAACATTCTCTATTCTAAATACATAATTTAGAACACACATTCCATAACATCCATTCTCATAATAGATAACCATATGCATCTATAATGACTCGGTGTGCCACGATCTATTCATTTCATGACTCGGTAAACTACCGATCTATTCATGTTTAATTTAAGTATTGACTACTTTTTCTGTATACTATGTATACTTGGTTCTCTTACCCTGTTCGGGGTATGGAGTGATCTGTCTAGGAACCTATCTAAATATTTTCTACCAATATTCATCTGCATCTCAAACCTTAGACAAGGTGACATAGGACAACACAATCAGCAACTTGCAATACTTTGGCCAAAGTTTTCTAGCATATTGTTTTTATTACTCATTCCTTGATGACATACTCATCAATCCGGAATACACCCTTCACCTCACTCAAACATTATCTACAATGTCCTTTACTAACTTGTTAGTCCACTTGAGCATGGTTTACCCCTAGTTCGGAGTTAACAACATAGGTTATGATAGGGAGAGACTCACAAAGACTTAGGATATATGGGCATATTGGGTCAACCTAGGTTAACCCCATGTGCCAAGGTACCCGAGTCCTAGAGGGTTACTTCGTATCTTAACTATGCTACTACCGATCCTAGATAAAAACTAAGTTCAAGTCCATAAGTGTGTAGATTTAGATGATAAATGCAGAAGGGTGTTGCCACATGTCAATTATAATGTTGTATCTTCGAGAAGATCCTAATCTTCTAAAAGGTACGGTTCTGCAATTGGTGTGTGTCGGCATCCTCTGAGCAGATGCACGTCGAGATGTACAAACCCCAAGGTGATTATTAATATTTAATTAATCTAGATATTTAATAGAAGATTTAAGCAACCTTGTCCAATTCCTAGTCCAACTCTTCCCAAGTTCCCTTCCAAATCAGGCTCCATTAATCCTTGGAGAACTTCCTTAACTCATGATTGCTTTTGATGTTCATTAATTTTTGGCTTAATAAGCAATTACCAAAAAGAGAGGACAGCCACCTCATAAGTTCTATTAATGTGACTTAAGCAATCAGGGAAGTGTAACAACCACCTAGGTTGTATCTTAATAGACTTTGTTAAATGTAGTCTATGATTATAAATCATATCTTTCTTTTTGTTTACTTTTCCACTAGAGAGGAAGAGTCTTCCTCTTCATGGTTAAGTTCTAGGGTTTAACACACCCTTTTTTTTTCTTTATATATTTGATAGTTTCTATTGTGTATTCATTACACATCACCTTACTATATTAGGTTGTTTATATAAGAACATTGAATTCTACAACTTATCTAGCTGCAATCTTAATTAGGGAGATTACTTTAACTCCTTTTATCCTATTAATTCAAGAATCCTCTTTTAATAGTATAAATAATAAGAATAATGTCAACAAGATAAGATACCATTTCTTTTACAAAGATACAATAAAAATTACACAACTCATGTAAGTAAGTTCACATCCTTCAATTTCATTTTCAAATTATACCTTTACAACTTATGCATTCACAACATATACATTTAAAAACATTTGTATTTACAAACTTATTCCTTTACAACTTATACTTTTGTGGGATTATTGCATGACCACAGTCTTCATTCAAAAAGGAATAATACTTTTCTTTTCAATACATATCTAAAGCGAATCAGAATTCGTCACTATAATCAAACTTAGAACAGCCAATGCATGATGTAAGATTTTTCCATCTTATGTCACCTACGAAGTCCATCTGTAAAAATTGCTAACACGGGCAGTTCATTGGCCGAGCATGTTAGGAACTAAGCCTTAAAATGAAATGTAATCCACTAATTGTTCCAATAAAAATAATAACCGATCTTTAAAGAACAATTATCATTTCATACACCAAGCATAAGTATAAAAAAGAAGATCATCAATGAATCGAGAATTCACTTCTAAAAGAAGAACAAAATATAATCTATAATATTTGGCTTACGAATTAAAGTATAATTAATCCTATCAATCATCTTTACCAAACAATAGAACATAACATCGATTGTTGTCCCCATTCTACCAAAAACAGAATACAAAACTTATCTTTTCCATAAGATAAAAGAAGTGTTTCTGACATGTATTCACTAAGGTGTCTCATCTAATCTATCAAATGAAGAAGAAGAAAAACCATTTCCATTATGCCAAAGTACATAACATCCACAAAGAAGAACAGTGCATTTCATGACTTAAATTATTTCCTTTAGGGACATCTACTTTAAAATTCAACATTTTAAGGTGTTCATCAAAATAGAGTCACATGAAAGAAATCTAAGAAGGAATGATGGATTTGGATCAAACAACCAGTTTGCATTTCCTTTTACTAATCAATCATCCATCTCTTTCTACTATTTCATTCAATTGACAAGTATAAGAAAATTGATTGAGTAATGATTCTCTTTTCCATTAGAATAATTAATGAAGGTTCGAACCAATAAACTTAACCCAACCTGCAATAGAAAAGGAGCTTATCAGAAATGATCCTAAACCAAAGTCTTATCCTTCAACTTAATTAACAACATCCCTTCTTCAAATACATATAGTTCAAGTTCATGTAAGGATTTCAAGAAAGAACAAGAGCACCTTAAAGTGAAAAGGGATCTAATGAAACTTTTCCCTTAAAAACTTCCTACAATAAGAAAGGGATCTATTCCAATAGGGACATTAGAGCAGTGAAGATTAAACAAAGTCCTTATACACAAAAGAACTATAACTAATTTTTTCCGTGGTTCATCATTTCTTTATGAGGACCTACAAAAGAGAAATCTGAGCTGATTCTGACACCTGGAATTATCCAAGAGCTAAATCAAACAATATTATTTGTCATGCTTCTCAACATATTGCTTCAAGAATAGAATAGAGAATGAAATCCCAATAAGATTCATAACCTACAAAGATGGTTCTAGTCAAGGTCTAACAGAGTTTACCAACCGACTCCTACACCATATTTCTCATTTTCTCCATGCACAGGCATCTTTTTCCTTTTGAAAATTCAGAGTTTTTAAAATAGTTTCCCTATTGTAATAAAGTCAATATACATGACAGGATCCAACAACATATTTACAAGATACCTTCTACCCCAAGATTCAAAATTCCAATCTGAGTGCCATGTGGAACATAAGTCTTTACTAAGATCAAAATCATTCAACTGATTTAAAACAAGTTCGAGACAACTTTTGTTCCCTTTTGGTTTGCATATTTAAACAAAGAAAACTAGAAAGAATCCTAACTAGACCGACACCTTGCTCAGGTTTCTAACTCCAACAATATGAAACAATTCCCTCGACTCATTTTGAATCACAGTACTCCTTATTGAGTAATATAATTTTTGCATTCTAATGCTGGATAAAATGCAATGAACAACATTTAAATAGTTCAAATTAAAAATCAAGCGTCATTTTCGAACAACTATCATATCAAACCACCTCAACAACAGTGAAGCGGTTTGAAATATCACTTAAAGAGTTCAGACCATGACCATATAAGTACTAAGGTTGTATTCAAAATGAGCTCTCACTACAATACACTGGGTCTCAGTAAAACAAAAACACCAACCAGATGTGGACTTGTAAGAGTCCATAATAACTTGATAATGCTACACAGTTATCACACCAAGTTAGAGATCCAGCAACAACAAGTGTTCATAGTTTAGAAAACAAGAACCAATCACTAATACTCTATTCTCAACTCCATATACTTATGAAGCAAAACACAATCATAACAGCACCAAGAACCTAATCACGGTTCTCGAATACTCACAAGCTTCCAACAGAATTTGAGCTTACATGCAAATTTTCCGACAAACTAGAGTTTTTACCAACACAAGATCACAAAATGATAGCTCCAGCGAGATACGGGTGGGATGTAAGATTCTTAAAAGAACTAGTGAGAATAAATTCATTTGGAAGTAACAAAACCTAACTGAAATTACCAAATTCAGATTAAGCAAAATAGAGTTACAAAGTTGTTCTAGCATTGAATTTTCATGTGCTTAAACCAACACATACTATATTTTTAAACTAGACTTCTTTTACAAAGGTTTTGAAACCAAGAATACAAGATTTAATAACTCAAGAACATCATACAACCAAAAACATCATGCAATGCATATAAACTCATGGAGCAAAGTTTTTTTAATGAAAACATTTAGAGGAAATCAATAAATTTTAAGATTAGAGCCTATCATGCTTGATAGTCTCTATATTAAATCGAAGAATACCTCTAGCAGAGCTCACTCCTCTTCTTTTCCATGAAATATCGAACAACTAGATATTTCTTCCATAATGTCTATTATAAAATCCATGAAATGAAAATAGATTCAAAACCTCAAAAATAGCCATGAAGTATAGTTCAACTCTTTGGTTCAAAAACTAGAGCGCATGCTGAGTAAAAATCGGAAAACATGCAAAGTGAAACAACCCAAGAAAAATACGTTGGCATGCCTAACAAGATGGTTTGGGCTCGTAAATCAAAAGCAATTAATTCCATTAACACAAAATCTCCCGCCTAATCTTCCTTGCCACCTTTGCCAAGTCGGCAAATGCCAAGTCCAAATTAACATGTGTTTCCATTTTAGTGATACTGCCACCTAAGCCTCTGCCAAACCAACTAACCCCTGCCAAAGCTGGTAGTACCGTTTGCATTTACCAACCTTATCAACATCATAAATTCCTTATTAACCATCGCCTTGATGTTCATGCGACTACATAAGTCCCCCTTCATGCCCAATAGTTTAGGATAGGTTATTTGCTTAGGTTAGATCTTAGGTAGATTAAAGTTTATACCTTAGGATATAACACTAACAACTAACCCCCACCATAGGCCTTAGCAATTAGGTTTAGATAAACCCTCATAGGTAAATAATTCAAAGTGTCATAGTTTAAAACACTAGGTTAGATCACCATATTGCCTTGTAGAATAGGTTCAATGTTTAGTTTCAATACCTAGTAACTTTTACAATTCCCTTAGCACCATGTTTAGGTTAGAATCAGAATTATATCATGTTACATAGCTTAGGTAGGAAATACTTTTACCTGGCTTAGGATTCTGGTTCTCTCCTATGCCATGAATCAAGACTAAAATCCCAATTACATCAGTAATGACCTGCCATGGTCAATCTCTAGAGACCCAAACGAAACATACCACTAAATGGAAATATTTTCACACAAAAGAGAATTAAAGAACTTGCATATACTAAGTTCATTCCATGTGTTTCTCAGTTCATGGAATGCCAATTCATCGATTGTTCACTCTAAACAGATTTAAAACATTCTTTGGATCACTGAAATTGATCCAAGAATGAGTCGGAGTAAGTAGATAAGTTTACAACTCTTAAAAACAATTTGAAATCTCACCTTCAAGAAGTGAAAAATGAATTCAAGAAAACTATTCTAGTTCAGTCAAAAGATCTTAAGAGCGAGAAAAGACTTATCCAATCAAGCATGATTTCCCCAAAGTCAAAAGAACATATCCTACAAAGGAAAATCACATGCAAACAATTGAGATGCAAAGGAAGAAAATAACAACGGTCAAATGTGTTACAATACTATTCAAGGTTAATCGAACTAAGGCCACTCCCATCGAGTTTTGAAAGATGCATCCATTACCATACAAGGAGCTAAGTTCACTTTGGAGACTTTGAGGTTTTATCACTTTGGGAGACTTTGAGGTTTTGAAAGATGCATCCAATACCATACCAGACTCTATTTTAGCATCCTTGGTGCTATGAAAATAATTATAATCTTTGATTCAACAAGGTCTATATCAGTTTTGAAAACAAGGAGGAGAGATTTGTTATCCCTTTAACATATGGTAAATTTGTGCCCTATGTTGAGCCATTAAGTGAAGAAGATCTGAATAAGATTTATGTATGTGCCATTCGAGACCCAGAGATGCTTGAGCCAACTAAAGAAGGAATAATTAAATGGGAGGATGCATAGTCCATTAGCGGTGCTACAAGTGTTTCCATATGATAATTGGGCTCATAGAAATTATGATTTAGTAGGGAGTGAAGTAAAGAGCATATTTCCTAGAGGTAAAAAACCATGTTATGTCAATAGAATAGGTAATAACTTGGTACCTTGTTACACCAGAGCAGGATATCCTATGGTATTCTTGCGCACCATGGAAGAACAATGGATAGACCCATTGGAGAGAATAAATATGTTTGCATATACACTACGTGGGACAAAAAAACACTGGTGGATGGCCGACAAGGATAATCTTGTCGGATGGGATGAAATTAGGATTGCTCTTACTACTAGGTTCCTCAAGAGCAATGCACCTACTCACATCTGTACTTATTATGGTAATCAACCTACTCAACACCACGTTCAGAAGTGTGAGAGACTCTGGATAGAAGGGCATGAAGATTTAACACCTTCGCTATAGGTGCACAAGTTTTATTCCACTTTACAAGGATACGTACGTGCGTGGTATGTATATGCAGAACTCCATAGAGAGATTGGAAATTGGTAGGATTTAATTACAGGAATAACCCAAACATTTGACTTCTTCTCTACAAATCCTCAGTGGAAGAAGCATTGAAATTCATAAAGTGCTTAACTATGGGAGATAGTTCCAAGGATGAAGAGCTCCTTCATGATTTATTGGATGAAGGAGACTCAGGAGTGCGTCTTGTTGAAGAAATAGAGGTCGATGCCACATTACTTCAATGCACTTTCCTTGAGAAAGAAAAAGTAAAAATTGTCTACTTAGTGGATGACGAAGAAGTAGAAAATCTAGATGTAAATCATTCAACAGGTAGGCATGAGGTATTGAATAGTGAAAATATGACCACGTGCACCTATCATGAACCCATGAAGACAAAGAAGGTGAATATTGGATCGTAGAGTCGAGCTCAAGGAATTTGTACTTGGGGTCTATTGGTGGGACTCGAAGTGGAAAAAATCATCAAGTTACTAAGGGATTACAGGACTTATTCCTAGGATGTACCATGAACTTAAAGGTGTTCATGAATCATTAGGGAGATGAAGATAAAACTTAAAGAGGGTGCACACCCAGTTAGAAAGATACCCTACAGGATGAACCCCAACTTGTGCGAAAATTTCAAAGAAGAGATTGAAAAAATGTTGAAGTATGGAATTATCAAGCCCCCTTGATGAGTCAGAATGGGTTAGTCAATGGTGATTAGTATCAAGAAGGATAGATGGATTAGGATTTGCATGGACTACGGGGAGCTGAATGTTCAATGTGTGGTGATCCCTTTCTATGCCTTTCACCAATGAAATACTAGAAGACGTTGTAGGGAACGAAATTTATTCATTTACGGATGGGTTCTCTGGGTATCATCGGGTCCAGATTTCCCATGAGGATCAGGAAAAGACTATGTTTACTATGGAATGGGATAGCTTCACCTATCCGTAACACCTTTGGGTCTAAAAATGCGCATACTATATATTTGTGCATAGTTGTTCAAGCATTGAAGGAATTTTTTCACAACTTCTTACAAGTATATTTAGATGATTGGATGGTATATGGATTAGTTAAGGATCATTTTGACAATCTGCGCTTGATGTTGGAAAGGTGTAGACAGTTGAGTATCTCCTTGAACATCAAGAAGTGCATATTTTCTAGACCATTTGGGTTATTATTCAAACACATAATCTGCAAGGAAGGTTTGTTAGTTGATCCAACCAAGGTTGTAATCATTATAGGCCTAAGGGAGCCTACTAGTCAGAGTGATGTGCACAAATTTTTGGGTCATACATGATATTACAGGAAGTTTATCAAAGGCTATGCCGAGTTTCCACACCATTGGAAGAGTTATTGAAAGGGAAAGGTATGTTCTACTAGGGATAATCGTAGCAACGTGCATTCAAGACATTAAAGGAAAAACTTAGTTTTGCACCTATTCTATGTTTTCCTTCATGGGACCAACCCTTTCATGTATATGTTGGTGCCTCTAGCATGGCCATTAGCACAGTGTTAGTTCAACCTGGAGAAGGTATTGTAGATCATCCTATCTATTTTACTAGTAGAAAGTTGACTCTGTAGAACATAATTACACCACTATAGAGTGCAAAGCTTTTTCAATGATTTATGTGCTACATAAATTATGCTAGTACCTACTAGCTACACCATTCATATTTTATATCAATCACATGGTAGTGAAGTATTTGGTAAAAAAAACCTGTTCTACAAGGGTGCATATGTTGATGGGTGTTCTTATTTCAAGAATTTGATTTCTGATTGTGGTGAAACAAAGGAAAACTAGTTTTGACCAGACCATCTATGCAAAATACGGTCATGAGAAGAAGCACGAGTAATTAAGGATACTATGCCGGATGCACGATTATACAGTTTACAATGAGCGCCATCGAGAACTAAAGGACAATGTTATTGTTCTACGAATAGGGATGTCACCAGAAGGAATGAAATACTTGGAGAAGAAACATTTTGCTATACATGTAACCCCTATATCTTAATTAGTGGTGACTTGTACAAATTAGGCCGAGATGAAGTATTGCACCATTTTATATTGGAACATGAGCGTACGAGTCTTATAGAAGAAGCTCATGGTGGTATTTCAGGTGGCCACTATGTCGGTGATGCCACTGCGTGAAAGATTATACTCGTTGGATTATGGTGGGAGACCATGTACAAAGATTGTAAGGAATTTTGTAAGGCTTGTGATCATTGTCAACACCTTGGGAAACTAGGTCAACAAGATGAAATGTCTCTAAGACCCATTACTAGTGCATAACCATTTGAGAAATGGGCTATAGATTTTTTGGGTCCTATTTCATCAGTGTGCACCTGAATCTGGATCATGTTACATCATAACTTATAAAGATTACCTAAAAAGGTGGGAAAAAGTAGCACCTACAAAGGATTGTACAATGGCCACAGTAGCCAAGTTTCTTTGGGAAAATATTATTACAAGGTATAGATTTCCTTTAAGTTTAACTACTGATAGGGGAACGCATTTTCTTAATGAGACAATCTGAATTCTATTGGATGAATTCATGATTGTAAACCATAAGACTACACCCTATCATCCTCAAGAAAATGGGACTGCTAAAGCTTTCAAAAAAACATTGAGCCAAACATTGACAAAAATCTGTGATGTTGGAAGAAAGGATTGGGATGATAAAATATCTACAATACTTTGGACATATCAAACAACATATAAAAGGTTGAACAAATCCACACCATTTTAGTTAGTGTTTGGTGTAGAAGTAGTTCTTCCTATGGAATTTATGTTACCTTCTTTTCGTATTACATGCGTTGGGGGTGTTGTTAATGAGCAAGCATTAGAAGAGCACGCTTTGAATAGTTAATCCAATTGAATGAATGGAAATCCATAGCACGTTGGAGTCAAAGATAAGAAAAGGCCAGGAAGAAAGCATGGCATAATAGGCACATCAAGGATAAACATTTGGAGATAGGATAGATAGTGCTCCTTTATGATTCTAAGTTATTGCGCCATCTAGGTAAACTCAAGGTACATTGGTTGGTGCCGTATGTTATCACTCACATAATTGAATCAGGACGCTTGTCAGTTAGAGGCCCTTGATGGAGTATGGTTACCCGATTACTTCAATGGGAGTAGGCTGAAGCCCTACTATAAATAAGTCTTCTTGGTGTTTTTAATAAGGTAGTGTTGCCATTTAGATTAGGTTTTCAATTTTACATTCCCTTAATGTGTTTCCTTTTTTGTTCTTTATGATTTGTCAATTTAGTTGGTGTGTTTGTGTAATAAGCACGTTTACACGCTAGAAGCTAATTACTATTTGAAGAATTTTTATGCGCATAGGACAGCACATACCCTTATTGTGGGGTAGGTTTACGATATCTAGGTACAAATGAAAATAATTCCACATGAAAAGAACTATCTATGGGTGTTATTCAAGGTTGGAAAATTGAAAAAGAAAATTTCTTCTAGACACAAGGACCATAGATAGAGAGGAGTGAAGAAAAAAGTATAACATGAGGTAGCGAGGGGCCAAGAAGACTACGAGTGGAAAGCACATGGAAGTGTACTAAAGAGAAGTCTATAGCCAAAAGGTAGGAGGGCACACTAGAAGGTTATACCTTGGGCGCAAAGATGTACCATACGAAAATACTAAAAGGGTCAATTAATGAGAGGATTATTAGTAGGTGGAAGAGCAATCAATGCACTAAATTTTTTAAATTCTATATAAGGACGAGATGTGAGTTCATTTTTATTGTTGCAATTGAGATAATTTGAAAAGGGTTAAGTGCGAACAAGTTGAGAAATCATGTTGAGGTGCGTGGAGTGTGAAACTATATGTGAGGAGAAGGGTTGTGCCTTTGGAGAAGCTTGCGTTCTCACAAGAGAAGGGTTTGAGTGAATCGGACTCATTACAAACAAGCTAGGGCACGTGATTTCCACTATGGGATGGAGATTTAAGCTATGGTTTCGATTTACTCGATTGTAGAGGGAAGAAAAGAGATTTTCAAATTGTGCTAAAGAAAGCACCCGTGACAGGAGATAAAGGGAAGAATAAGGTTGAAATGGAAGAACAATTGCTCCGAGAGTAATCTTTCAAAAATGCAAGATACGAAGGGTGTGATTTTGGGACAAGAATGGGATTCCCATATCCACCAATGTAAAATAAATGACTATAACCATCAAACATCATATAATAATAAGGAACTCAATGCATTGGTGAGCACAAAAATAAACAAGTGCATGACAGAGGATATGCCAGTATACGATGACATTGGTGAGAAGTTGTTGAAGTAGAATGGAGTCTACCAGCTATATGAGCTACCATATTTTGGAAATTATGAACCATTGTATCGGTGGCTGATGAGAAGAGTCCATGAGGACTTCTTCTATTTTGTCGGACTAAGGGTAAGAATCACATTTTCTTTTATTTGAATGGTTACAATACTAAGGCCCTCAAGGTTGGATTTGGATAATGATTTAACTAATAAAGCCACAATCCTAGAGATAAGGAAGGAGCTAGGGTATACCAAGGGTCCCGCGACATGGACATTGACAAGTTGAAGAAGTACCCAGTAGTGTAGGAAGCTACACATCTTGTGACAAAGTTAAATGACCAAGGAAGGTGGTCACAAGTAAACACAATGTGGTTACACATCACCAAGAAGATGTCTCAAGGAGTGGTCTATAACATTGTAGATCACATAGAAAAAAATCATCGAAGAAGCATGAACATGTGATAGAATAAGTTTTGGTGTTGTGTTATTGTCTTTAGTATTCATGGAGATTGGGGTGCCTGATGGGCCAAAGGAGAAGATTTGGGAGTACCCCATGGAACACAAGTCACTGCAGAGAGGTTTGGCAAGTACTTGTGTGATGGATCAATGAGTGGACCATTCAAGTAAAGGGAAAAGATGTGGTACAATAGAATCCACGTGGAGTTCGAGGAAGAGTGGTGCATACCCAAGGATTTTCCTTTAGTGGTGGGTAAGGTAGTTTAGTTTGCAGTATACCAACATTTTTACATCATGTAATTTGTGATGAAGGACAAGGCTTGGAGCCCATGGTGCAAACTATCATATGCCTTCATAGAAAGGTATTTCCAGTCATCATTTCATCAGTTCTCAAATGCATGTTGCTTAACTTCAATGTAGACAAGGTAGATTGCAACTACCACACTTTGAGGAAGA
The DNA here is from genome assembly GCA_018340775.1 of Taxus wallichiana var. yunnanensis. Classification (NCBI taxonomy): domain Eukaryota; kingdom Viridiplantae; phylum Streptophyta; class Pinopsida; order Cupressales; family Taxaceae; genus Taxus; species Taxus wallichiana. Next base: position 168,978,360 of record CM031237.1, read on the forward strand.
AGTATATATATTCAGGGTGCAATGTATACTTTGAAAGACTTATTTCAGATATTATAAACATAAAACACGTGAGCTTTGAAGTTGGTGACAACTGGAGCAACACTCATGTACCTGCAACTCAAAACCAAGCTAGAGAACGTTAAGTATGTGGAGAATGATTTTGTGCTCCCAGGGCCACCAAAGGGTAAGCATATAATGGAAAATGTTCCAACACCCAAGCCCACAAAAACAATTCAAGTCGATGATGAAGAGGAGGAGCATGAGGATAGTGGTGGTTTGGAACACAGAGGTAGAAGATATCCTCCAAATAAGGATGAATCTAAGCGCGCAACTACCTCACCTCGAGACACAAGAGGAATATGAAGAGGAATTGGATACAGTCTAAGGAGAGTGCCGATTCAAGAGAGTATTCAGGAGGACAAGTACCCAAGGTGCTACTTTGAAAATAGTGTGTAGATCACCTCGAATCTCTCCACAGAAGGATATACTGAGAAAAGGAGAAGGAAATTAAAGTTGAATGAGGAAGTGGAAGATTCGAAGGAAAGCGCACCCAATTCTCCTACACCTCTAGAGAACATAGAGGAACAAAAATATGTGGAAATGAAGGATGGAGAAGAGGAAGAAAAAGGGGCAAAAGAGACAACAATAGAAATGGCTCAGGACATAGCAGACAAGTTCCCAACCTAGAAGCCCAAGTTCCTAAGTAGCCAAGATCAAGAAGAACAAGTGGGAGTATATTCCACTAGCCATGGGCTACACCGAGGACACATGTAAAATTTTCTGCAGCCATTTCCAGAGAACAATGGCACAAAAGGATTTATACAACTAGGAGTTAATGGATGAAGATATGGAGATAGTGCGCACAAGGAAGCAATTATATTGGTTGATGCACATGCATATGGATGAACCAGATTTTGATGTATGTGAAGATTCATGTGTGTTAAGGAGGTTGAAAAATACACCTCAGGCTAGAAACATACTAGTAAAGCCTACTATTATGTTTGATGAACAAGTAAGAAATGCTTTGGTGAAAGTCTCGACAGAGGTTGCATGAAAGAATATGGATAAAGCTATGAAAATTAGGATGCTGAGGGAGGAAATCAAGACTAAGGATGAGGAGATAACACACCTAAAATAGGAAAAATACTTGGCATAGAAGAAGAATGCTGTGTTTATCAAAGCATGGCAAAGGAGATTGGTGACAATGTCATGAAGGCTAGGTCACACTTAAAGCCAAAGGTACCCAAGGCGTTTCCTTCAAACAATACATTGTGTGAGTATATTCATGGATTTATTGCTAGAAGATGAACCTCCAGGCATTCTGAGTCAAAGGATCCAGCACATGAAGAAAAGTGCAAAAAGGCTTCAGTGATGTGGAAGATAGCATCATATGAAGGATTGCTTCAGAGCTTGTAGGAATAACTCAAGAAGGTAGATCAAGCGCTGAATATTTGTATAGTGCCAGAGGTGTTATAAGGACTAGGACCATTTTAGAAGACAATGAGGTCCTAAAGGCCATGAAGGATGAGACATTGTGCCACGTAGAATGGTTAGCACTTGTTAAGGAGAAGTGTCAAACCCTTATAGCCACTCAAGAACCTCATAGGGAAAGGCTGGATGAGCTTGATAAACTCATCGCTCAAAAGATGGACTTGTTGGAAGGGATAATGACTGGCATGTCCAGCATTGTGTTGGTATTACATAATGAAAAAGGAGAGATTGCAAGGGATGAATTAGAGTCAATTGCGGTGGATTTTATGGAGAAAGCAGAGGCCGTGCTCAATGATTATCAAGCCTTATAAGCATAGATAAAGAGGAATATCCGTAATTGGTTATTTTGGTTAGAGAAAAAGATACTACAAGTTGAATACATTCTTTCATTCATCCAAATTCTTTATATTCTTCTATTCATATTCTTTGATTCATTTTCAAGACAACCATTTCGTGGTGGTAATGTAACTCAATCGAGACCTAGTGTTTCACCTTCTTCTTAGATTTGTTTCTTTGAATTATTGACAAAACAAATAGAATAACGGGTGTGGGAGGAATACTTGTTCAAATATTAGTTGATGGGTTGTTGCGTGTGTATGACTTCTGAATCCATAGCTGATTGTGAGAGCTTCCTTTTGGCTAGGAGGAACTACATGTAATGAAAGCAAGACCACGAAGGAACTAAAAATATGGACAATGAAGCGCACTGGCATAAGCTAGATCCTGGAAGTATGATACTTCCTAGATGGCTGTCAGTCCATTGTTTTAAACAAATTAATGTTGTAAACAAAGTAACTCCTATTATTATTTTAAAATGATTTAGGTATCTCACTTAAAACACAATGAGAAGATAGATATAATCTAACGCAGGCTAAGCTAGAATAGAATCCATAGGTCAAATGGTTGGTTACGGGTCTTTGTAGGTCGATAGAGGTCTACGGTAGGTCATAGGTGAGTGAGGGTGAAGTAAAATTAGGTGGATAGGTCTTTGTTTAGGGTTGTGTGGGCAAAAAAGCAGTGGCATTGGTCGGGGGTGGTACTGATCCATTGCTAGGTATGACCGGCATCGGTTATTGTGAGATCTGGGGATGTCTCAAAGCGGGGATTTCGGTCTTCTTTATGGTTACACAAAGGATTTTGGCTAGTTGGGATGAGCGATGGATGACTAAATTAGGTTTTGGTAAGGTTTTTTTGTTCTATGGAGATGAAAAGTGTTGGATATGGTCAATAAGAGCAAGATGAACCATGTGTGATAAAACAATGATAAAATGAAATAACCATAATAGTATGCTATTGTACTTAGATTTCGTTCGAGGCTTGTATGTGATGGATGGAGGTTAGATGGTAGGTTTGAAGGCTGCAGTGATCACCAAGCTGAAGGAAAGTTTCGACATGGGCTACATGTAAACTCCTCTTTGCTTAGCTAGTTCGAGGAAGGTGGCTAGGATGGTGTGGAGGAGATGATGCTCAATATCCTTCCTTGGAGGTGAGTTATTGCTAGAATTGGCTCTTTGAGATCTCTTTCTTTCCCATCAACCTTCTTGCTTGTAGCTTCCAGGTTCCAACCTTGAGAAATCAGGTTATTTTGGGTTAAAGGGGTAACCAACGGTGGTTAGAAGCTTAAGCGACGGTTAGAGAAGGCCGGCGTCGGTCAAGGTGGGATTTTCTAGGTTTACCAAGCTTAGGGAGATCCTCCTGATTTCCTTGGATATCATGTCATTATCTCATAGATTAGGTGGGAGCTTCTGTGAGCATTTAGAAATGTGGTTAGAGAGGAGTGTAGGTATTGATTTTTAGGGTTTGGGTAAGTCTTAGTTAGTTATGGTAACTTTTTAAGAATAGGTCTTAGGTTGAGTTTGCTTAGTGAGGTGTCTAAGTGAACTATATGTGGAGATATTATTTAAATAAGATATTTAAATAATAAATATAGTGAGGGTAAAGCATTAATTTAATTAAATTAATACTAGTGTGGTGAAGGGGGCCATGTCTAGGTGAAAGTGATGAAGGGTACTTATATGTCAAAGGATGAAGGGGGAGTGTGACCTAATATTAGTGTCTACATTTTTCCCCTTTTTGTTGCATAGCTTGTATTGGTAAGTGATGCTAACAAAAATAAGGTGTGGTTAGCCCATGTGAGGGTTAAGGTGATCCCCCTCAAACTAGGAAGGCCCGATGAGGAAACCAGTGAAACGGTGAGAGGTTTGATAAAAGGTAAATGAGAAGGAAAGGTAAACAAGTGTAGGGAAGAGGGTGAAAGGTATACTTAGGAAATCTATGTAATGGGTCATGGTCAAAGGTAAGTGATCAAATGCATGCACATGTATAAACTATAGCACACTACTAGGCTGAAGAGTAGGCAAATGCTACATCATATAAGGTCGATAGATTTATCCAAACAAGGGTGAAGTGAATCCAATATCCAAGGTATAGGATAATTTCGGGAAACACAATGTAGGTTAGGTGTAGGAAATTTTAGGTATGTTCTAGTACACCAAAGGTAGGGTCAAGATAAATGGTTACGATAATAGCCTAGGTAAGGTCATTAGGTCAACAACATAGGTAATACGAGTGCCCAAGGTATAATGAACACATGATATCAAAGGTCACTAGTGATGGTCAGTCCAAATATAAAGAGCATGGCATGGGTAAGGCCAAGGTAGTAAAATAAGAAGGTGTCAACATCAGACACGAGGGGGTTGAAGAGGGTTGTAGGCTAGAGGTGAAGGAAAAGTGGTTCAAGTAGGTGCAGGGATGGCAAAACAAAAGGGAGGTAAGGAAAATGAGGTAAATGAGGGGGTAAGGAGTATGCGGGGTAACCGAACGTCGGTCGTAATGAACCGATGACGGTGTAGGGTAACCGACGGTGGTAGTCTAGGGAAACAAACTGGAAATGGTTAAGGGTTAACTAACTTTGGTTAGGTCGGGTAGGGTATAAAAAGTGGAAAACCCGTGTTTTAAAATTCATTTGTGCATTTGGAAAAGTAGAAAAGGACAAGAAGAGAGAAAAAGAGGAAAAGGACAAGAGAGTATAATAGAGAGCTTGGTTGGTGAGCCACATAGGTGAGATTGAGTGATTGAGAGGTGGGGCTGTGAGAGCAGGTGGCATGATTCATGTGGCTGAGGAGTGGTTATGCATTGGAGGATGACAGAGGCTGGAGAGGGCTTGGGTGAGTACAACGTGGAGGCGGAGGTTCCACCACGGCGGCAGCGGCGAGATCAGGTAGGAATGGAACCTTTGGTTTTGATTTTGTGAATGAATTTGATGTAAGATGAAGAAAAATATATAAGAAAATAATGGGGGTTTGTGAGGGGGAGAATTTCAAAAAAAAGGAAAAAAGGGGGAAAAGGGAATAGTGGATGGTAAGGGGTAGAGTAAAAGGGGAAGATAGGAACAATGAAGGGTGTAGAGAGGGATCTGGGTGGGTAGAATGTCAAACTTCCAAAAAATAGGGTTGGAAAGTCAGGTCGGGCGGGGCGACAGTGATCGACGTTGGTCGACTGGTGGCCGACGGTGGTGGGTAGTGACCGGTGCAGTCATAAGAATAGTGACAAAGTGCGGTTAAAGGGAGACCGTGGTTGATTAGGGGAAACCGAGGTTGGTTATTTGTAAGTGGAGATTGGGATAAAAAAGGGTAGAGAGTAAGGGTAGGGTGGGAAAATAGGGTAGGTGGGTAAAGGGTGAGGGTAGGTTGTAGGTGAGGGTAGGGTAGGTAGTGTCGGGTGAATGGGTTTGGGTAGGTGTGGGTGAGGGTGAGGGTAGATAGGTTAAGGTAGATGGGTTTGGGTAGATAGGTTAAAAATAAGGTAAGATGGGAAGGTGGACTAATACATTGTTTTTGTGGGATGTAGGCAAGAGACGAGCTGTGGATGAGAGCTCAGGGTGCCACCCTTGTTATTGAGAGTATGGGCAAGCATGATGCAGGCGGAGTGGTAGCATGTGGCAGAGGTGGGATTGATAAGGGTGAGGCATTACCAGCATGTAGTCCGGAAGGTGAGTCTTATGGTTTCTCTCATCGATATATGGGAATCGATGACCAATACCTTCCATTTTATGATGAGTGAGATGACAATCACCCTTGAGGACATATATAGAATCCTGCGGTTGCCCATATTGGGGGCCCAGGTGTATTCTATCTCTTCAAAGGCATCTGAGGAGTTACTGGCACCCATTTTTGGTGAGGGTTCAAAGAGACGACATTCCATAGTGCTAGCATGAGCTACGGAGAGCGATGTATAAAGCTCATCAAGAGGAGATTAGATTAGTGGCACTTATGATGGAGCGGTGTTTTGCTTCGCACTACCGGATGTAAAGGGTGGGAGGCTCCCAAGGTCAGCGATGGGTGTCTGTATGACATGATGATACATCGACATGATTCGCATGGGCACTGCATTCTGACATAGGTGTATAGAGAGCTATGGGCCTATGGGCGCTGTGGAGATTTAACATCTACTATGTCATACTACTACCTTGTTGTGCATACAAGAAAATTGTTTGTGTTCGACTAGTAGGGATACCCCTGTAGATGCATTCCCAGAGAGTTTTGAGAGTGGGGTACAGGCGGTGGGTACCGGCCATGGGAGAGGCCCAAGGTTCCAGAGCTACGCATGATGTGGCTTATTACATGAGGTTGTTGGAGGGACTATACAGGTGGACACCATTTGGAGGCCATATGTGGGCTTCCCTTCATACAAACAGATGGCCATGGAGCTAGCTGGGCTATAAATACATCTATGGATAGAGGGGAGGAGAGTAGGAGAGCATGAGCAGATACCCATAGAGCAAGTTAGATGCTAGTTTGGATTGGTCCAGGGTGTACCACCACCATTTCCTCGATCTTGGAGAGATGATGTGGAGAGATCGATGTCTCCACCATGACCCATAGTGCCATTGGATAGGAGGAGTAGCCCTGTAGATACACAAATTGATGATTTTGGGGTTACAGATGGGTATAGGTAGTGGTGGGCAGCACAACTGAGAACCATACCACTGAGGATAGGGCAGCTAGACTTATCCACCATCACAGTTCAGAGAGATTCCCAACAGGGGCAGGTGGCTACGTTGGTGGCGTGGTGAGGATCATGTAGGGGAGGCGAAGATAGGTACAAAGGCATAAGCTGCTACATTACTGAGCCCGAGATAGTGACACCGTAGGCTCGGGTAGGGCAGGGGCAGTACTGCATATGCGGAGGCGGGGAGATGGAGATGGAGAGGAGGTAGGCAAAGATGGAGGGGAGATAGCCACCCTACGAGCACGAGTTCAAGATTTACAGGCCAAGTGGCCATAGCACGAGGATAGGTTACGGGTCTATAGGGCTAGTTGACAGTAGCATAGGCACAAATTACTACCCTGCAGCCCAATTATAGGCATAGGCACAAATTCTAGGGCCGACTCAGGCTCTAGTACCGATCAGTGGTTGATGCAGATTCGGGGATAGGGTCTCATTGTTTAGGTACCTACAGTGGCAGGACCCATAGCACCTCCACGATGATAGTGCCCATTGCTAGGTTGAGGATTCCTAGGAGAGGCATGGTATTACCATGATCATTTATTAGTTGTCGGGCTAGATGTGCCCTCCTATGCCAAGTACAGAGCAGCAGCAGGCCTTCAGTGAGAGGACTAGATCCCACACTCATAGTGTGGAGATTACAGAGGGGTGGAAAACCTAGGGGAGGGGTCATGGTGAGGTAACTAGTGTGCAGAGGCAAGCTCCAGGTGAGGGGCCATCAACACGAGGTGAGGTAGGTGCCGAGACCCTTTGCAGGTGTAGTAGAGTGGATGGGAGAGACACGGTTATCTCTTTGTGGTGGCATGTGTGCCAAGTCATTTGTATTATGATATATGATACCAGCCTACATGTCGAAAAGATATTGTATTTATTTTTGTTTTTGATCTTGGCTATGAGCCGAAGACATTTTGTATTGGATAGTGGCCTACGATCCGATGATGATTATTTTGGAGATACACATTTTATGTGATATAGATGTACATTGTATTGATACACACATGTATATATGAGGAGATAGATGATATTCAGGTGATGTTGTTGTGATATGTATGAATTTTACTGTGCTACTATATGGTAGAGTTAGGTCATAGGCATGGATCGAGTCAAGTCGGTTTAGGCATGGATTGAGTTAGGTCGGTTTAGGCATGGATCGAGTCAGAGTCAGTTTAGGCATGGTTGAGTCAGGTTGGTTTAGGCATGGTTGAGTCAGGTTGTTAGGCATGGATCGAGTTAGGTTGTTAGGCATGGATCGATTCGAGTTGGTTTAGGCATAGATCGAGTCGGGTTGTTAGGCATGGATTGAGTCAGGTTGGTTTAGGCATGGATTGAGTCAGGTCGGTTTAGGCATGGATTGAGTTAGGTTGGTTTAGGCATGGATCGAGTCAGGTTGTTAGGCATGGATTGAGTCAGGTTGGTTTAGGCATGGATTGAGTCAGGTTGTTAGGCATGGATTGAGTCAGGTTGTTAGGCATGGTTGAGTCAAGTTGGTTTAGGCATGGTTGAGTCAAAGTTGGTTTAGGCATGGATCAAGTCAGGTTGTTAGGCATGGTTGAGTTATTTTGGTATTTTGATAACAAATGGTAATATAAATGCATGAGATAGTGTAAAATGTGGAAAATTTTAGTTATGTTATGAAAATGTGAAATAATATAAGTGGTAAAAGGTATATGGTATATGGTTCAAATGTTGAGGTTTGTGAGATGAACAGGAAATCAGGTAATGGTGGGGAAAATGGTTAGGGTAAAGAGTGGTCGAGCTAACCTTCCAGGGCCCCATGCCCTAGAAGTGCTACCTACATAGTCCCAGTAAAAAGGGACCTCAGACTGATGTAGTTCTCCCATAAGCTAGGGAAGAATATGATAAGATCGAAGAATAGGTAGGGCGGTTGATAGTTAGATTGGTATTCGAGGTCATAAGTATGATGAGGTCAAGGTCAATTAGGTGAGGTGGAATATAGGTAGATAGGTATGGGTGATTGTAGGTTGAGGGAGGTGGGATAAGAGGGGGCAAGTAAGCCACCCGATTGGCAAGGATCATAACGTATGAAACACATCCTTTAGATAGGCTGATGAATGTAAGACCCTAAAGACATTACATGATTGATTATTCTAAGCATGACGAATAGTCATATGATCACCAAATGTCATAGGTTAAGCTAGGTCCCTTGAGGTATGACATGAAAACACAATGGGTAATGAGGTGCAACTTATTGGGTCATAAAATGGGAAGTAGAATGCCTTGGGCAATAGAGCCAAGATCACAATAGGCAAGTCCATGACAAAAAAGATTATTTTTATTTTTGTTTTGTTTTTTTAGATAGATTGATCGATGCGGGAAGTCTATATGGGATGAATACATGGCTCCTTGAGGTCTTCGCGAAGCTGATCGATGCGGGAAGCTTCTGAAATTTGATTTTTGAGAAACAATAGTCTTCTTTTTGGAAAAACTATGTAGAGAGTTGTGAGATTTTTATAGTTGTCCTTCGAGGGAGTAGTCTACTTATAGCGACAATTGAGGGTGGAATATGTCCTTTTGAGGGATTCATCTTTTATATTGGAAATTTGACTCAAGGAGTGGATCCCTTATTTTGGAAGATGTCCTTTTAAGGGATTCATCTTGTTTGTTTTGTTTTTACTTTTAAGTCATGGATGAGACTATAACGAAGCATTTGGTTCTTGTTGAGAAGGAAAAGGTGAATGACCATAGGATATCATCTAAAAAAGAAGAAAAAAGTATCCATGAGAATCATGCCATGTGCAGAGCCATGGTGCACATATTTAAGAACAGCAAAAAGGGTGATGAGTAATCACATGATCCTTGTTTAGTTGATGGAGATGAGGTGTGGAAAAGGTAAATGGCACTCAATGGATGAGCATGAACTAGATAAATAGGGATGTAGGACTAGAAGTCAACAGTAGAATGGTTGAAGATGTAATGTGTTAAGGGGCTCAAGTTTGGGTTTACCCTCAAGCAAGGAAAAACGATAGGCACCTGATCCATAGGTATGAGTTACAATGTATGGTCCAAGCCAATTAGGAGTAAATTTACCCTGCTTTCTTTTCTCTACTTTGGTTACGTGTTGATTCTCTTTCAAAACAAGGTCACCAACTTGGAAGGTTCATTCATGAACACGTTTGTCATAAGCACATTTGATACGTTGTTGATAAAATTAAAGGTGATCCGGAGCGTTAAGACGACATTTGTCTAATAACTCTAGTTGTGCTAAGCGGTCCTAACAAAATTCATCATCAATAAGCATGTCATGGAGAGAAATGCGGAGTGAGGGGATTTGGACTTTGAGAGGTAGAACAGCCTCTATACCATAGACCAAAGAAAAGGGTGTGGCCACAGTGGAGGTGTGAATACTAGTGTGGTATGCCCATAGGGAAAAAGGAATGTGTGTATGCCAATCCTTCCCAATATCGTCAACTAATTTCATGAGAATTTTTGTTGAGGTTTTTTTATTGGATTCAGCTTGGCCATTAGTTTGTGGGTAATAAGGTGAGGAAAAACTAAGCTAAATTCCAAAGGCATCGTAAAGTTTTTGCAGTGTTTTGTTTTTGAATTGTTTTCCATTGTCAGTGATGAGGTGATGAGGGACACCGAAGTGACAAATGATGTGATGGTTAATAAACTCACATATTTTCTTGGCTTTCATGGAGATAAGTTGTATGGCTTCTACCTATTTTTGTAGTATTGAGTGATTATGATCCATTGATGGCATTGGGAAGAATGAGGATTGATTTCTCCAACAAGATCCAAACCCCATTGAGAGAAGGGCCAAAGGTCACGAGTGACCTATAAGGCATGACTGGGTGTATGATGAAGGTTCGAATGTTGTTGACATTTCATGCGATGTTTGACATATTCAAAACAATCATGATTAAGGGTATCTGTTATATCCTAGGCGAAGAATATGCTTAAGAATGCAAGGCCACTAAAGTGACCTCCACATATGCCATCATGAACTTCTTTAATGGTATAGGGGATTTTGGAGCTAGTGAGGAATCGTAAGAGAATACCGTCAAAGCCTCATTTATAGAGAAGGCCACCCATGATGACATAATGAGAGGCCTTTTTGAGAAAGGTGTGTTGTCCATTACATGTGAGATCAGGAGGCAATATAGAAAGGGAAAGGTAATCTGCAAGCTGCTTATACCAAAGATCGTGTGTGCTCAGTGAGGTAGTTTGGATGAGGTTAATACAACAAGATTGATAAGAAGGTCTTGGTATGCATTTTATGGTAACAAAGATGTCTGAATTGTCAGGAAAAGCGGGTATTTGAGAAGCGAGGTAGGCCATGGTATCCACAAATTTATTGGAGGATCGTGAAATGGTTTGAATTTTATAGCGGTCAAAGGTAGTCAACATGATGCTAACGTAGCATTTTTATTCTTGAAGTATTTCATTATGAAATTGATAGACCCCATTGACTTGGTTTACTACTACCGGTTGAGAATCACCAAAGATATTAATGGAATTAACGTCTAAGGCATAGGCAATCATGAGACCTAATACGAGGGCTTCATATTCAGCGATATTATTGGTGCATTATAAGTCGATTTTAAATGATAAGGGCATGGGTTCACCCTCAAGAGGAATGAGGATAATGCTTGCACCACCCCCACGCTGACATTTGGAACCATCAAAGAATAAGGTCATTTGGTAAGGTTCGTCATCCAAAGAGAGGTTAGCAATGGATTTGTCAAGGAAATCAAAGTTCGAGGGTTGGTCCCTGGCAATAGGTGCATCAACCAGTTGGTCAGTGATATCCTAGCCCTTAATGGAATTTTGGTGGATGAATTCGAGGTCAAGATCAGCTAAAAGCATAAGCCATCACACGGTGCGCTGATTTTGATAAGGCTTGGCATACATGAGGTGTAAAGGGTCAGTGTTGGTCACAACATAGGTTTTGTGGTTGAGTAGGTAATGGTGGAGTTTGGTGGCAACAAAAACTAAGGCTAAGAAAAGTTTTTAGGGTGAGTGTATTGGGTTTTGTAGTCCAAAAGGGTATGGCTTATGTAATAAACCACCTTCTCCCTATGTTGTTCATCCAAATGAGTGAGAATAGCCCCTAAGGAGTGATCGGTAGCTAATATGTATAGGTAAAAAGGTTGATCATCTTTTGGTGGGATAAGTACGGGTGGTTGGAAAAGGTATTGTTTTAAGGCCTCAAAATCTTTATGGCGATCTGTCATCACCAATCGACACTATGATAATTCTTCACGGGAACTCCTCGTCTTTATGATTATTTACTAATGCACAACCTTTAGTTTGGTGGATGTAATCTGGAAACATAACACAAGAATACCATCGACTATGATAAGAAGGAATGATGATAAATCTGAAATATCGAGTAAATTATAATATTAACATGAAATTGTTACAATCTCACCCATGAGGTACTTCAAGTGTTATTGACTTCACTTGCCTTCCACCAATACTATGGGAGAAAATTTACAATTACACCTCTTAATGGCTTCTTCAACACACCTTTAAAGCGATGGCTTCTTTTACACACTTCATGCAATATTTCTCACTACTTCCTTCTATGCTAAATGAGGGGGTGGCCTCTTTATTTATAGAACTTCCAAGCCTATCCATCTTATCTCTAAGATAGGATAAGAAATCCACTCGACGAATCATGTTCCATACCTTAACTCTTATATGTACATGTAAGCTTATCTTTTAAGATAAGATAAACCTTATCATTTCACATGGGTTCTACATTTTTAGACTTTTTACAAATAAAATACACAAAATATTTATGACCTCACTCCTTGTCCTTATTACCAATATAATATTTCTAATTCCTAATCATGTAGACCCTACTTCTCTACTTACCCCAACTTTGACATTTTAACATTACCGGACCACTTACGACAAATATTTACTTTTACCACAACATTCCTATTATACTTTTGACTATCACCGTACTATACATTATTGGCAGCGTCGTACTGGTAGCGTCGTTATCTTCTATCAGACGTTACTACTAATTATACTTAACAACATCCTATTCCTAATACATACATTAATGAAATAGAAATTACGGAGGAAAATTTTAGTGTCGACAAGTCGTCATCCCATTTGAAAAATATGTCCTTCCTAAGAAGATGATTAAATGGTTGACAACGGTCAGAAATTTGGGAAATAAATCGATGAATAGACTGTAATTTACCTTATAGGCTATGGAGTTGTTTGAGGTTCGTGGGCAAAGGCATTTCCAGAATGGCCTTGACATTTGTTGGGTCAACTTCTATACCACATAAGGAAATGATAAATCCCAGGAGCTTTCCAAAGAGAACCACGAAGACACACTTCTTAGGTTGAAGGTGGACGTAATATTTAATGAGGCGGTCAAAGATGGTTTCGAGGACAGTGAGGTGCTCGGTGCAGCATTTAGATTCAGCCAAGAGATCATCCACGTAATCTTCCAATATGTGATGCATGATATCGTGGAAGATGTAAGTCATAGCATCTTTGATATGTAGCATTAGCGTTTTTAAGGCCAAAAGGCATGACTTAATAGCGAGAAGGTCCCCAAGGGTAATGAATGTGGTTTTGTGCTGATCCTATGGGGCAAGAAAAAATTGGTTATAACCGAAAAACCATCCATGAGCAAGAGAATTTCATGACCCACAATGAGGTCCATAAGTTGATCAATCTTTGGGCAAGGGAAATTCATCTTTCAGCAAAGCGAGCTTAAGGTCACGGAAGTGCATGGCAAATAGAGTCCCCTGTCACCTTAGTGACAGGGACGATGTTAGAAATCCATTAGGGGTAATCAATGGGTAAGATGAAAGAAACCGAAAGAAGATGTTGAAGTTCTTCTTTGACGAAGTGTAATGTGAGGGTGCATCGTCCTTAGCTTTTATTTGATAGGTTTGGCATCGGGAATGATGATGATATTATGGACCACTATGGTGGGGTCAATACGGGCATGTCATGTAAGACCAAGCAAAAGTGTGTTTATGCTCTTAGAGAAAAGAAGTGATGGCCTCTTATTCAGCAGGATCTAAAGATTGTCAGATCTTTAGGATGTGCGGGTCGTCCTGAGTATGAATGTTGATTTCAATAGTCAATTCATTCAACATGGTTTGCATCTCATATAGTAATGACTGATGAATATATGAGTCTTCTATACCAAGGTAGGTGAGTATGGATTCATCATCCTAACATTGAATGAAGTTAATGGTTAGTGTGTCATCATCGATCATCTCAAGATACAGGAATGGGAGAGTGGAAGGGGCCTCGCCTTCATGTTGATAAGTCAGAGGCCCTAAGGAAATGGTGTTTATGAAAAAAAAAAATTAGGAGGGATAGATTCAGGATCTATCGACTCCATTGGTGAGAGTGGTGATGAAGGTGGAGAAGGGCTAGGGTCTGCAATGAGTTCAATGCGGGCCTATTTGGTAGGAGGTTCGGGAAGCCGATACCACTACTGGTCATTGTGTTTGCAGGTGGTACATGGAATAATGATATGGCGGCCTTGCTCATAGAAGCCAAAACCAAAACCCTTCCATGCACAATGGTGTAGGAAGGTGTGGGCAAAATGGCGATTGGTAAGTGATTGGAAGTCAATGGAAAATGGGTGGGGTTGTGATGGTGGTTCAGGTGTGTAGGTAGTAGTATCAAGTCCCCCATAGGTGAGACTAGTACAAAGATGAGGAGGACCATAAAGGAGGATTTCTCGATATGGTGATCATAACGAGGGTGTTGGTGAAGGCTTCCATACTCATGCGGAGTAAGGAATGTGTTGACACTATATAGGTGGTTGGTATGTGGGTAGCTGGTATGGATGATGTGTCAGAGGTCAATGCGGAGGTGGTGTTAATGGATTGGGGAGCTAATGGGGCTGTAGGAATAGAGGAGGTATGTGTGGTTGAGGTAGTGACTATCTTGGTAGGTGTGGGTGTAGGTGTAGATGAAGCAGTATTGGTTGCGAAGTAGATGGCTTGACCGGTATGAGTACATCATTGGGTCAATAAAGCATGTTGCATGTTTTGAAAGGTGATGGGTCAAAGCTGGAATGGTATAAGCGTGTCCTTCATGTTCAAACTTTACAAAATGATGCAAAGTGGAAGGAACGCAACCCATGACATAGATCTAGGGTCTACCAAGCAACAAGTTATATTGGAATTCCCCCTCAAAAACATAAAACAATTCTAGAATAGTGCGAGGGCCCACAGGAATGTGAAGGATGACAATGCCTAGTGTGGAGGTGATAGTGTCATTGAATGAATGCAACATGACCGGATGTTTGTGCATGTAATTGTTAGGTATGTGCATTTGAGAAAATGCATGGGATGAAATGATGTTAATGCTAGTGCCACCATCAATCATCACATGGCATACCCGTATGTCATCAATGTGAACAGAGATGAAGAGGGCTGGGTTCGGGTCCTCATTTTGGTATGACACAATCTCCTCCTCTAAGCAGCTAAGGAGGCCACTTAGTGAACAAGGTGAGGTGAGGATGGAGATGGTAATTTGGTGAGGGAAGCTACATGATGGGGTGTGATAATGGAGGCTACGGGTGTAGGGTCATTGGGTAAAACCTTGATAGATTGAAGAATCTCCATGAGGGATTGCCGATGGGATTCTGAGGTTTGTATGAGGTCATATAGGGACATTTTGAGTGGAGATTGGTGTAATTGTTTGAGAGTGGTGTGATGTGTGAGAATTAGAAATGAGGTATGTGGGGCTGCGGATAGTTATCTTAGATACGGGTGCAGATGGTATGTTGGGTATAGGATTGGGTGGTGGGTCAGTTGCCTTTTCTTTACCCTTCTATGCATGTGTAGTGATGTGTACCATGTTGATTTGAGGGAATTTTTCAAATGGAGAGGGTGTAGGGTAAGTGTTATAACGACATTAAGGGCAAAAACCTACTGGAGGAGAAAATCCCTGTGAGGTCAGTTGGGCACAGTGACATTTAGGTGGTGGTGTGGCAAGCTCTCTGATGCAAACCATGTTAATTTCAAATTTTGTGTGTGGTTCTAGGAGCTATGAGAGTGGATGTTGTGGTTGTTGAGTGGGTAATGTGAGAGGGGGTGTAGGTGAAGCAAGGTCCTCATCAAGAAGGTCATCGTCATCAAAGTTGGTTTCAGGTGGACACAATTGGATAAGGATAGTTTTCAAGGCCTTACATTTCTCCGCATCATGCCCTGGAACACAATGGTATGTATAAATTTTGATATCATCAAACCCTTTTGGCTTAGGTTTGAGGGTTCGTAAGGTCGGAGAAGCGGTAATGTGATAACTGAAGTCTTGAGGAGGTTGGTTAAAATTTTGGCATAAGACCCTGTTAATGGATAGCAATGGGAAGTAAATGTGGGTATGGGTGTAGGGGTGGTCGGTTGTCTAGGAATTGTGTTTGGAAGAGTAGGAATAGGTTGAGCTATGGGATTAGGTGCTAGTGTGGTTTGAGGTATCAGTCGGGTTTGTTTAGGTATGGGTACAGTAGATGGATGGGTAGGAGAGTATGGTTTTATTTTGACTACCTTGTTATGGGGTAGTGGGGTTTTGTTTTTGGGTTACACCTTCTTGGGTAAAGGTGATGTGGGTGTTCGAGGTTTATGTGGGAAAGAAGATGGAGGAATAGGGTGAGTTACCCATGGGGATAACGGGGTGTTATGAAGGTAGATGACGCAGTCGTGCTTGGGATGTGAGGGAAAAGTGAAGTGTAGTAGGTAGTGAAGCAATGGCTAAAGGTATCGAGGTATTGGTGGTAAAGAGCTGCAGTGCGGTATGAGTTGTGTTGTGTGTCCGAGTAGGTTAGAGATTTGTGAGGCAGGAATAGGTGGTTGGGTTATTGGGTTATGGTGGGTGAGGGTGCTTAACCCTATTAGGCGATTGAGGTCTAAAGGTAGATGGGACATGTGCGGGTGTGATTGATACGGTAGGGGTATGAGGTTGATGAGTTTGTTTCTTTAGTTTGGGTGTCATAGTAGGTGTAGTTTTAACCTTGGAGGATGTAGCTAAATCCAGTTTAATAGGCGGATGGGTAAGGCTGGTGGTTGGGGTGACCCCTAAAGTGGTAATAGGTTTAGTGGAGGTAAATGTTGTGGGTATGGGTTTAGGTTTAGGCATAGGTCAGGTTATGGGTAAGGATGTGGTGTGAGTGCTAATGGGTATTGTGGAAGGGGTTGCAATGAGTGGTGGTTGTATGGGGTTTGATGGGTGGAAGTGTGCTTGGGTAGATGGTGGAGGTGTCATCGAGGGATTTCTACATTTGTGTTGAGACAGGGAGTAAGAGGCACCCCCATAACAAGGCTCTATCCACATACTCTAAGTGATCATCCAAACATGAGAATGGCACGTTTGTGGGTGGATTTGGTGAGGACCTCATGGGAATTCCTATAAAATGAATCTTGGAGACGGGAATCGGTTAGCTTCAGCTTCTGTGGGTGAGAGAGCTGAAAGTAGGTCTATTGGATGTCGAGTAGTGGATGGAAAGTTTTTTCCACAAGGTAAAGGTATCTCCACTGGGTCTATGATGGGTGGAGGAGATGATGGGAGCTCCTCTATAGGTGGAGGAACTGATAGGTGCTCCTCAGTGTGTGGAGGAGGTAATGGGTACTCCTTTATGGGTGGAGGAATTACGGTAGGTAAAGGTTCACTGAGTGGAGAAGCTAGGGGTGAGATGGTCTCAATGTCATTAGAAGACTCCTCTGTAGGAGATGAAGGGTGTTCCTCTATTGGTGAAGGAACAATGATGGTTAGTTCAGACGTGGAAGGATGGTTTCGGGCTAGGATTTCCTCTATGGAAGGAATGTGAAGTAATTGAGAGACAACAAGTACCTCGTTAAAGATCACATGAACCTCACAGTATGGGTATCATGAGTGGATGTCTCACTTTGGTTTGATTGGATGAAAGGGCATGATTAGGAAATGGTTTTTTAAAGATTTATAGATTTTTATTGGGGGCGTTGGGATTATCCACAGTCAACTCACCTTTCTCGAGCATTTCCTAGACAATATTCTTAAAAGTGATGCAGTTGCCATCACTATGACCCTTCACTCGGTGATAGTTACAAAAATCTTGTTCCTTATACCACGTGGGCATGGGGCGAGCAGGTCAAAACTAGTGTGTGGTTTAATGGGAGGAAGGGTGATGGTGCCATCTTTGATCAGCTTTTGTAAAAGCAGAAGAGTAAGGTTCCCCAATTGGGGTATATTTTCACTGCTCTTGTCTGAATTGAAAAGCCTGTACAGGTGATAGATTAGATGAGGGTGTGGCTTGATTGGATGGATGAGCTGGGCCAACCTTGAGTACCACTGCGTTAGTGGTACCTTTAGCCTTTGAATAATTGGTTAATGGTTTAGAAGAAGAAGAGGTTTCGGTCGACTTGAATGTCGAATTCTTATTTCATAATTGGATTTTCTTCTCTTCAATAGCCCAAATTTCTAAATTTTGTGCCATATTAAATGCCTCATCGAATGTTCTAAAAGTTTGGATTTGCAAGGTTGGGGAGATATGTCTAGTGCAAGCTCAAGTGAAGAGCTCAATGAGTTCAGATTTTGGCGGTTGAAAGGTAAGTTAATTGATCGAGCTACGCCAACGAGTGACAAAATCTCCGATAGATTCATCCTCATATTGACGTGTGGAATATACATCGGTCATGGTAAATTTCTTGGCAATGTTAATAGAAAGATGATCTAAGAAAGCTTAGGCTACCTAATTGAATGAAAATATGGAGTTTTGGGTAACCCACTATACCAATCTAATGTTGGTCTAGTGAGGGACATGGAAAAAGTTCTCAAAAGTAAGGCATCATCATGAGCAATCGATAACATCCATGTTTAAATGAGCGCAAATGTTGTTGTGGGTCTTCCTTACTATTGAAGCGGTTGAATTTTGGCATTTCCAATGCACGTGGTATGAATGGATGGGAATGGATGGGTGAATAGGCTTGTTGTAAATCTCATCATAAGTGAGAGTGTTGCGGGAGTCGAAGCTGAAGCCTCCATTGTTTGCATCTTATCCATCATCAATCTAATTAGGTCATTGGTGGGTTGTGATGATTGGATGCCTCCTATAGCGTGAGAAGGTTGGTTTTGGGTGTATAATGGGTGTGACATTACGGTGTATGGGGTTGCCATGTAAGGTGATGAAGAATAAGATAATGAAATAGGGGTATGTACCCAAAATGAACAATAGATGAAACAGTGGTTGTTGGTAGTATGTATATGGGGAGGAAGGGTTGTGGTAACCCAAGTGATAATAGGGGCTAGTGATTGTGGAAAAAAAGAACTACATTCGAAATAGGGTAGAGGTCACTAATACTAGAGGTGGGAACATAGCTACGGGTATGTATGAGACATTAGGGGAAAACGAGGTCGTGTTTGGGGTAGTCACCGAGGGTATGGTGGATGTAATGGGTGCTACTGAGGGTAATAGATGCGGCGGTCATAGTGGGTATAGAACCTAATTGTGAAGCGATTTGGGGTAAAGTGGAAGCGGGTAGCACAGAGCCGAGATGGGGTGAGTCGAAGTGGGTGTGAGTGTCGGGGGAGAGATATGGGCATGTTGAATATCAGTGACCTGAGGCATCTCAAGTGGATGAATCAGAGAGGTAAAATTGCAAGGCGGTAGAGTTAAGTCAAGGAGTCAAGTGAACTCCTCATCTCTGGAAGTGATATTGGTAGGTGGATGGTATCCATGGCTGGTGATAAAGTAGAGGGTAGTGAAGGACTAGGTGGGAGTGGTTGGAAACTAGCGTGGAACATGAGGGCGTTCCATTTATCTTGGTCGTACCATGTGAAATAGTATCTTGATCAGGTGATGCTACTTCTCTATAAATAATACTGAGAGAATAGCAGAAGCAGTAAATCTAGTGATAAAAAATGGATGAAGTAACAAATGGTGAGTGGAATGTGAAATAGGGTAACCGATCTTTGGTTAGGGACAACCGCGGTGGTCGGGGTAACCGTTTCCGATTCTTGTGGAAAATAGACAGTGAGTAAACAATGAAGTAGAAGGAAAAATCTAACAAGTATGCCAAATCTGGGGATGTGTAAAATGTTAATGGGAAAAGTAATTGATGTGAGAGACTGTGGAAAGTGGAAGAAAGTGAGGTGAAACTATCCTTTTGAATAGGTCAGCAAAAGGACATAGAACTGCAGTGGTTGAGCATAACCGATGGTGGTCAGAGGTAACCGATGATGGTCACTGTGAAATGGAAACAATGATGAGGAAAAGTGGTTGTGAATTAGAATTTGATGTGGAATAAGACCCAAAATTCTAGGAATGATGGTGATATGGCCCAGGCACACTCAAGTGGAGCTAGAATACACCAGCTATGATGGGGAGTGTGTAAGGAAATAAAAAAATAATGATCAAAAGCTCTCACCTCAAAACGCAAATCAAACAGAACACTAAGAAAGAACATTCCTAGAGTGCCTATTCTATTATGTTTGTTCATCTTATGCTATTTAGGGACTGACACATGAATTGTGAAGTAGAGTTTTTGGTGAGGATGGCTTCCTACAAAGAAGGAGATCTAAAGGGTGAGGTTTCAGGTTTGTTATGGTGGGGGACGGGCACGCTCGAAGTATGACTCGACAGAGAGCGGTGGTCAGGTGCCCACTATCTTTGTGATTGTGTGATCACCTACAGCCTCTTCTAGGTAATATGTTGTTTAAGAATGTATGTATTTGAATTTTTGTGTAGTTTGGTAAGACTTAGAGAAAGAGAAAAGGATAGAAGTTCTTTTCTATGATTTGTTTATAAACCATCGCCTAGTAATGGCATCCAGCGTATAGGTTGCCCTCAATTAATGTGAGCTAATGTAGAAAATCATAATGAAATGTAATGATTTTTAAGCCCAATTTGAAAATATGACATTGGATGACTCAATAAGATGGAAAGAAAGAGGGATGCTCTTTCATTAAAATGTAGAAAACATGAAGAAATGCTTATTTTTAAGTACACCAAAAGAAAAGTTTCCTTTAGAGAAAATAGAAAGAAGGAGTGGATTACCAAGGAATAAATTTAGTGTGCATGCTTTTTAGAAGGGAAACAAACACACAAATTTTTCCTAGGAATGAATGAAATGCAAGGAACCCTAGATGGGTCCCACCAGGGCATGCCAAAATGTTTCACCTTCTTCTTAACTTTGTTTCTTTAAATCATGTGAGCAGATAGGGTACAGGCGTAGGAGGAATACATGTTCAAATGTTGGTTGATGGGTTGTTGTGGGCGTATGACTTCGAATCCACAACTAATTGTGAGAGCTTCCTTTTGGCTAGGAGGAACTACACTGTAATGAAAGCAATACCACGAGAAGGAATTAAACAATATGGAAAGTGAATTACCTAGTGTAAGCTAGATCCGGGAAGTATGATACTTCTTAGATGGCTATCAGTCCACTATTTTAAACAAATTAATGTTGTAAACAAAGTAAATCCTATTGTTATTTTAAAATGATTTAGGTATCTCACTTAAAACACAATAAGAAGATAGATCTAATCTAACAGGCTAAGCTAGAATAGAATCCATAGGTCAAATGGTTGGTTCTGGGTCTCTGCAGGTCTGATAGAGGTCTCTAGTAGGTCACAGGTGAGTGAGGGTGAGGTAAAATTAGGTGGGTAGGTCTTTGTTTAGGGTTGTGTGGGAAAACACAGGCGGCATCGGTCGGGGGTGCCGACGGTGACTAGGTATGATCGGAGCGATTCTTGTGAGATCTGGGGATGTCACATAACGGGGTTTTTGGTCTTCTTTATGGTTGCACAAAGGATTTTAGTTGGTTGGGATGAGGCAATGGATGACTGGAGTAGGTTTTGGCAAGGTTTTCTGGGTCTATGGAGATGAAAAGTGTTGGAGATGGTCAATAAGGAGCAAGATGAACCATGGGTGATAAAACAATGATAAAATGAAATAACCAGAAAAGTATGCTATTGTACTTACTTGGATTTCATTTCGAGGCTTGTGTGTGATGGATGGAGGTGCTGATGGTAGGTTTGAAGGCTGTAAGTGATCACCAACTAAAGGAAAGCTTCTACATGGGCTGCATGCAAACTCCTCTTTTGCTTGGCTAGTTCAGAAGGTGGCTGGGATGGTTGTGCAGGAGATGATGCTCAATCTCCTTCCTTGGAGGTGAGTTGTTGCTGGAATTGGCTCTCTGAAGATGCGTTATCTCTTTGAGATCTCTTTCTTGCTCGTCAACCTTCTTGCTTGCAACTTCCAGGTTCCAACCTTGAGAAATCAGGTTGTTTTGGGTTAAAAGGGGGTAACCGACGGTGGTCCGGCTTAACCGGCGACGGTTAGGGGAAACGACATCGGTCAAGGTGGGATTTTCTAGGTTTACCAAGCTTAGGGGAGATCCTCCTAATTTCCTTGGATCTCATGTCATTATCCCATGGATTAGACTGGGAGCTTCTGTGAGCATGTAGAAATGTGGTTAGAGGGAGTGTAGGCATTGATTTTTAGGGTTTGGGTAAGTCTTAGTTAGTTATGGTAACTTGCTAAGAATAGGTCTTAGGTTGAGTTGGCTTGGTGAGATGTCTAAGTGAACTATATGTGGAGATATTATTTAAATAAGATATTTAAATAATAAATATAGTGAGGGTAAAGCATTAATTTAATTAAATTAATACTAGTGTGGTGAAGGGGCCATGGCTAGGTGAAAGTGATGAAGGGTACTTATATGTCAAAGGACGAAGGGGGAATGTGACCTAATTTTAGTGTCTACACCTAGCACTTAGTTGAGAAAATATAGAAGGTTCGTGTAGGAGAATAGAGCACATTCAAATGCACAAAGGCATTAGAGAGGATCGCGTGTAACATATTCAAGACTTAGCCATTTTCATTATGAGGATCTATTTTTAGAGATAGTGTCTGAGCACTCAAACCAATTGGAGACTTGTGTGACACACATTGGCTATTTTTGGATGATCGGCTATGAGGCATTTTGCATGGATGGAAGTTTGTAGGTAGAATGGAAAACTAATAGTTGACTAAGGGAGATATATTGTTGACACTCTTACATGTAAGCCTATTTTTGTAACGTGGCACGTGGCTAATAATAGCATGTAACCTATTTTGGGATTAGATAAGTAGTGAAGGGAAAGTCCCCACCCTTATAAATATGTATTGAATTATGTAGTATATATATATATAGAGAGAGAGAGATCATAGATATACATGTGAGAACTAGGGTATAGTGATATTATGTTGCTAGATTTGTTATGCGCATGAGCGTATACTATTGTTATTGTAATGAAGATTCTGTGTATTTACTACAATTAATATAATGGATATTATGGACTGAAAACAAGGTTTTCTTATGGTTATAATTCAGTATTGCATGCTTGATTCCATTATGGTTATCGATTAAGTATGTTATGTTCTAGATCTAGGTCTAAATATGCACTGTATGGAAGATATATTAGTTATAGATCTGAATGATTAAAGTCTTCATCATGATAACATCCTGCAATAGCAACCCTAAAGAGTACACTGGTACCTTTTTTCACTTCAGTGAGCGGTTGGTCTAGAATTTGAGTGATATGCCGTGCACGCACGGGCTTGTATTGTTGAATTCTAGGTTGCATCACCCATGACCTATAAAAGACTCTAAAACCTCCAAAGACATGTATGCAAGGATGGAAAACCATGAAAACCCAAAAATGTACCACAAAAATATTTTAAACCTTGAATCGGTGTAAGGAGATCACAAACAAAATAGCCATTATGACGAATGCTTATAAAACTTGTATATCACAAACGAGAAAGATGGAGACATCAAAAACAAAAAGATTTGGACAGATCCACACAACATGTTCTCTAATACCATGAGGATAAATTAAAAATGTGAAGCATGAGGGTCATATGGGATGGCATGAACATTGATTAAGGTGCAAATCGATATCATGATGATATCCCATGAAGGAGTGAACATCAACCATAGGTGCATGCAAAAATTACAAAAGGTGCTAAAAACAATCTCATCCAACCACACATATATCTAAATGGCGGTGTAAAATAGAGGGTGCTAAGTAACCCCTAGTGATGTAATGATGACATCTCAAGTGGAGAGCGGGAGTTACATTCCAAGAATGGGAAGTAATTCCCATATAATGCATATGACACACGAACACACTGACACGTAAGGGAATCTCATGATGACCCTAAAATGACACCTAGACCTATGACCTCACCTAAGTGAGATGACATGCCATGTGGCGTGGAAAATGACTCGTACCAAAAAAAAATCCTTTTATTTTTAGGAGGAATATCCTCTCTCCATTTTTACACAAGAATAATAGTTACAAAGATATCAACATTTTAAGAAGAAAGTTTCCAAGCACAGGACTCACAAAATCAGCTCAAGACTTTCTCTAACTAAAATTGCAAACCTCCAAATGAGAATCTAAGAGAGGTTGTTTTTTCATATTATTGTTAGGAGGAAACAATTCTCTCTATTTTTACATAGAAACAATAATTTAGGAGTTATCTTCATTTCATGTTTCAACATAATAAGGTTGAAGGAAAGTAAATAAGAAAAACATGCA
Organism: Taxus wallichiana var. yunnanensis; assembly: GCA_018340775.1. NCBI lineage: Eukaryota > Viridiplantae > Streptophyta > Pinopsida > Cupressales > Taxaceae > Taxus > Taxus wallichiana. The sequence goes on from CM031237.1 coordinate 169,002,378, forward strand.
TGTTCATTAAAATTGCAATATCTCCCTCATTTCTCAATGAAAATAAGAATTTAAAAATGTTTTGGAAATATTACAATAAGGAGCACCAAACCTAGAATTTTTTTGAAAATATTCTTTAAATTGAATGCACAATAACAATCATAAAATCAAGGATGAGAATATGGTGGGACAACTATCATGTTGAAATATTCAATCATGCAAGAGCAGACTTGGAAAATGGAAAGAAGTAGTTAAGTGCATGTGGAAGAGATAGTTCAATCTAGATTTGTAATATTTTATTAATTCTCTTCCACATTTGTCTCCTTGTCAAGTGGAAGAAGTAGTTAAGTGCAAGTGGAAGAGGTAGTTCAATCTAGAGTTGTAGTGTTTGATTAAATATCTTCCACATTTGTCTCTTTGTCAAGTATAAGAAGTAATTAAATGTGAGTTAAAGAAGTAGTTAAATATGGAGTTGTAGTGTTTGAATAAATTCCTTCCACATTTATCTCATTTTAAAGTGTAATACATATTCAAGTCTTGCCTAAGATTATAGGTAGGTAGTTCTATAATATTAGATTATTTTCAAGGGATGAGTTATAAATATCTCTCCAAAGCATTCAATACAACAGTGGTAGAAGAAGGATGATTTTGGAAGAAGGATGATTTTTGTAACATCATTTCCAATTAATAAAATCCATAGTTCAAGTATCTTGGTAGTATGTTTTTTTTTTTAACCCAACTCGAGGAAGATTAAGGGCCCTCTCTCACCCAAAAGAGAGGGATGGTTTATTGTTTTAATTAGATTGTTCAAATCAGCATTGTGTGTTTTATTTTATTTTGTTTATGAGACTTTACTTTCATTTGTTTACTTTCATTTATTTGTTTTTCAGTTATTTATTTCAGTTTGTAAATTAGATTTACTTTCAATTATTTATTTTACTTTTTTATATTAGATTCACTTTTATTTATTGAATATCCTTTCAACTATTTTCAATTATAGAGAAAGAAACTGTAAAATAATTATTTCCTTTAGCCACTTTTGCGAGATAGCCTTAGACACCACCTAATTTTGACATTCTTTAATATTAAATGATGATGATTGTAACAACTCTCATCACAGATTCCCCCACTAACCCTTCCAAAGGTTCCCTTATGTTTCTGATATAAAAATCAGTCATGTGCTCGATCAATAAAGATTTTTCTCCTCTCTTTATGACTGTTGTTATCCATAGTCCAACAAGCTGAATATGATATAAAAAATTGTATTACCCTTTTTTTATATTAGAAAATCAATGTTATTACCTTGACAGGTACTCTCCCTTCTTGCACCAAAGTCTCCAACAAAGAAACCATGCTTTCCCATACTTTTAATCCCAAAATAAAATTATTAATTCCTTCTTTCTCTTATGAAATCAATCATAAAGTTTTCAAAATCAGAATTGGTAACTTTGGACAAATGCAACATATTACCTAGATCCCATACCTTATAGTGCCCATGAAGGTCTTCATCACTCTTTGTCTTCATGATGACTTGATTTTGATGTACCAAATCCTTAACATTCTTATCCACAACAGGTTGAATACCATCATGATAAAACTGCTGTAATGATATAGGATGAAGATGATGAAATAAATCCTTACTACTCCTAACCTCCTTATAAAGAAGATCATCAAAAGGTTTACCTTCTATTTCTGATTTAGAAACCTCCAAAACATCACCATCCCTATTGTGACTCATGATTTTAGACACAACACAAGAATCAACACTCTTCACAATTTCATGCCCATCAATACTATGGCTTGGTAAATCCATCCCATATGACAATGAATCATTGATATGTACCTTTGAAACTTAAACATATTTTTCAAATTTATAACCAATAATCGGTGTTTGTTCCTCACTAATAAAATTATTTTTCTAATTAAAAGTTATACCTCTTTTCCTTGAAACTTCTTCTTCACTTTGCATGGTGGGATATGTAGTGCCCACTTCCCTTTGACACTTTTAGATACTGATTTTGATACTATTGATCATATTATGGACACTATTATGTTTTGTTTTAGTATGATGGTTAGACGTTAGATCATGGATTATTATTGATCTAGATTCAGTTATTATACATGATGATTACTAGAGACATTTTCTATATGTGGTTGATGATATACTATTTGACAGGGACATATTATGGATATTGATTTGGACTTGTGACACTTGATATTTGGAGTAGACCTAGTATGGTAGATTCTTGATGATGATATAGTTGATTTATGAATTAAAAATGATAATGTTGAATTCTTGATATTGTTGTGATTCATGTGTTTAGATGATCTTGAAATGTTGTTTATATCATTTTGGATGTTCTGATATGGCCACGAGGCCAAAGGAGGTATTTACATTTTGCAGGTTAAAAATCACAACAATGTCAGGGGACTAGAGACTAACCATATTAAAATTCCAGGTGAATTCAACAAGGTCACCATGGAAACTGTGTTGTGTGTTGTGTGTTGTGTTTTGCTAGGAATTCCCATGGGGGGATTTCCATTATATGTGACCATGGGATATGTGTTTTATTTATGTTTTCATTTTTAATTATTATTGTATGTATTTTATTAGCAATGTGTTCTCTCTTTTTAATTAATTAAATGTGGTAGATTAATGTGAGAGATCATATAGTTAAATTTTATTTAAATTAAATTGGGATGTGGAATGTAATTAATAAAGTTGTTGTCTTTAGATATTAATGTTGGAAGAGTGTGTAAGTTAATGTTGTAAGGATGTGTAAGAAACATGTAAGAGTATGTAAGGTAGATTTTGGAAGGTTTGGCACTTCATCTCCTTAGGAATTCGAATTTGTCCTTTGAGGCCAAATTTGGAGGCTTGTGGGACAAGTTAAACTTGTCCCACACCTCTTAAAATGATCCACCAACCATGCCTATGGTTTAGAGGTAAAATTTAGGCATTTTTATTGCATTTTGAAGTGACAAGATGTAATTTTTAATTGCACTTCCCTTACATGTTTTAAATTTGGTCCTTTTGGAGTATAGGCATTTTTGGAGTATGTAAGTGATTTTGTCATTTTTATTTATTGTGATTTGGTGAAGGATGTTAACTTTCCTCTTGGGGTTGAGGAAGAATGATGTGGCATCCCACATGGATCCACATCATCCTCTTCTCTTCCCTCTCCTTTATATTGAAGCTTCTTGCTCATTTAGTGGTTGTTGAAACTTTGTTCATTCCTCTTGGGGCGAATTTTTCTTGTTGTGGAAGAGCTTGGAGTATTTTTGCATGCTTGAACCTTGCTGATTTTGGAATGTATTTGGCATATTGGAAATCTTGTGAGCTTGGAACAAACTCCAGTATGGAGAGGTAGGATCTTGAGTTGTGTTTTAATTACTTTTCCTTCTCTTGCATGCATGTTTGAATGGTGTTTGTGTTTGCATTCTTGGCTGGTTTGGTAGAATGCTTAGGGCATGGTGTAGGAGAAGACTATGTGGATTTCATATGGGGGCATAAGGGATTATGAATGGCACTAGTTCTATTGTGGAGGGAGTTTTGGATTGGGATCCACCTTGGAAAAGAAACTACTTGCATTTCTTACTCTTGGGGGCACATAAGGGATAAACTGGGGGCATAAGGAGGGGTTGGGAGATATAAGGTTTATGGGATTTGATGTGTTTAATGGTGGTATGATTTTTAGTGGATGCCCAATTTCAAATTGGGAGGCATAAGTAGCTCCCCATATTTCTTGCTCTTGTTAGCTTGCTTGATCAAGCCTATGTGTTGTATGAATTGTTTCATAGGAAGTTGGGAACTATTGTCTTATTTGAACTATGCATTTTATTGATTGAATGTAATGTGAATGTTTCTTGTATGTGATAGAAGCCTTTATATCCATGTGTTGATATTCATGCTCCATTTCAATATGGTTGGGGCTCAGGGGCCAATGGGTAAGGATGGATTCTCCTTTCTCATTGGATGTCTTAGTTGGGTGGAGAGCGTTTCCTTTCCCCCTTCCTTGTGATCAAAGTTGCAAAGAAGAAGAAACAAGCATGTTGTTGTTTGGAGAAGGAATTTCATAGTTTGACAGTCATTTCCCTTTGAGTAATTCAATGTAACTTCTCCCACTTTGAGTGGATGAATGTATAAATGTTGTAATGTGAAGCATTGCATTGTTAATGGAAGTTGTAGTTGCATTGAGGAATGTAAAGAAGAATTACACTTGTTTTATGTTTTTGGAAAGAAATGTAAAGGATATTATAAGCATTGTAATTTGTATTTTGTAATCAAATTGGAAGAGTGTTAAGTTGTAAAAGTGTCATTGAATTATGAATAAAATATTGAAGTAGTTTCAAAATTGGATTGTATACTGGAATTCTTTTCTTTGTCCAAGAATGAGGTATCTGTTTTGAAAAGAAATAAGAAATAGTGTTGTTATTGTATGTATTGTAGTTTGAAATCAAATAGAAAGGAAAGTAGCAAAATTGTATTGATGATCAATGAAGGATTGCATTCCTTTCTCAAAAGTGTTTTACCTTGTTCATATGCTATCTTCTCCATTGGAAATATGAGTTTTACTTGCAATGAGAAACCTCTGTTTGGAATGTTGAAAGAAGAATGCATATGGAATGAAAGTCAATGTTATTTTCCTTGCAAAATGTATATTAAAACTGAAATCAGAAATGTAGTTTCATTTAGAATTGGATGGATGATTTAATAAGCAATGTATTTGACTAAGTTAGGAATCATATGCACATTTAAATGACAAAATGGATATTCCAATTTAAAGAAATAGTTCACTATAATATACTTCATCTTGAAATTCACATTTTAATAAAAATGAATAGTTCATACTTACACTAAACAATAAGTTATGAAACATTGAAAATTAGACTTAGTACTACCTAAGGAACTCAAATTCACTATAATAGTCAAGAATGAATCTCCAAAACTTAATGAATTTCAATTCGGAGCTTACATCAGTCATTTTTTCATCTATTGCTAGAAAAATGCAACCTTGAACAAATTGGATAAATTGACTTCCCTAAAACACTCTAAACCCTCCCTAAATTGATCCTCCATGTTTGTTTGACATGTTGAGCGAAGGAGTTCTAATTTTATCAAAATTATAAGTTGGGAATTTGCATGTTTGCCAAATAAAGGATTACAGATCATTTTTACAAAATTGACCCTTAAAAATTCATCAAAAATCAAATTTGATGTTCTCTGTGCAAAGAGGGCATTGATATCTTTCTAAAAAGTCCTCATTTTCCCAAAACTAAGCTTTCTAGCTCAAGTTATGACACTTTGAAGTTTTTGTGCCTTGGTGGGAAAATTTGAGAAAAATTTTCTTGCAAGCCCACAACCCAAAAATTTCCCATCAAAATTGCCCTTAGAAAATTTTCAAAATTTTGGGCTCGGGAAAATTTTCACTTTTCCCTTTCGGCCCACATCCAATCAGAGGCTGCCACGTGTCCTCCGAGAGGTTGAGGTAGAGGTGCGAGATAAATTTTACCCCTTAGAAATTTTAAAAAAATTTGGAAAATTTTCACTTTTCCCTCTGCCGGCCCATAGCCAATCAGAGGCTGCCACATGTCCTCCAGGGGTTGAGGCGGAGGCGCAGATAAATTTTACCCCTTAAACTTTTTGAAAATTTTTGGAAAATTTTCACTTTTCCCTCCGCCCCTGAGCCAATCGAGGGCACCACATGTCCCCTTGTGGCTATGGCGGGTGCGGGTTCTTTTAAAACCCTTAGCTTTTATAAATTTTCTTTTGGGAAAAATTATCCTTTTGACCCCGTCGGCTCGGCTTTGTAGCCAATGGAATGTGTGACATGGCAGTTTGAGGTGGAGGCGGAGAGGCAGACCTTCCATCTTCTTTTTGTTTTTATTCGCTATGACTTTGGAAAAAATTTAATTTTCCTCTTGCGGCCCACTTCTCCGCCTTTGTCCTTTCATGGGTGTGTAGACCTGTACACCCTTTTGTTCCCTTTTTCCTCCTCGAGTGCAGATTGCCAATTCCCCGTCACACTCGACGTTGTCTCCATGATCGCCATGTTTCCTAGCGAGACCCACGGAGGTGCAAAAGAAAATGTGACTTTTCACCTACACGAGGAAAATTTCTCCCAAATCCTCCCACAACCCACCAACCCACCCTTTGGGGAAAGTTTCTCCCAAGGCCCACCTGACCTACCGGGGGTGACATGTGTCCCCCTTGGGGAAAATTTGATCCCCAAACTCCACCCACTCATAACTTGAGTTCTGTAAGGAGTTAGGAGGACTTCCTTATATCACCGGAAAGGTGAGAAAATTTCCTATCCATTGGGAATGGTTTAGGGAAATTTTGAAAGCATTGAATATGAGAAAAATCTAGTTGAAGTTCTGATCCTGTTAGAGAAGCGAGGCATGGGGTAAGATTACTCCCTGAATCTAACCAGAACATGTAACCCTAATTTTGGAACCCTGTGAACTTGTTATAAGTTAATAAAGGAAACTTGTGTATTAGTAAATAGGTTTGTTCCAGAACCTATTAGTGAAAACTGATGTCTTGTAATTTAGTTGTAGACACTTTAAAATAAAATAAAAAAAAATTATCCCATAATTTTCTAGCTAACCCTAGGTTGTTTCTTTGGTCTCAAGTGGTTGTTTAAATGGGCACTCTGAGAATACTCTATGGGCTGATTTCTTTCCAATTTTTGCATGGTAAATTTATCTTGTTGATATCTTCTATTTTTCCATGTTCCTTTTCTATCTTTCAAATCAAAAAAATCTTGAAGGTCAACATATCTCTTACCTTAGAACTGAATGTTACATACTCTTTTATTTTATACAAATCCTTATTTTTGTCGAGCTTGAGAGATTTTCAAAATAATTTCTAAGGAAGAAATCCCATGGATATTATCTCTTGAGGATGAAAACCCTCTTGAGATCTATAAGGAGAAGGAAAAACTCTTCTTCTATGTAATGAGGATTCTCCATTTAGGGGTTTCCATTGAGGATCAAAGAGTTATCTATGTTTTTCAGTAGTTTTCTAGTAGTTGAAGAGTTACTTCTTTCGGTTCATGAGTGGTTTGTAGAACTAAAAGGTCAGTTATTACATGTCCGTTATGAGTGTTGTTGAAACTTCCATTTCTAGTTTTTGCATTGCTTAGGAATCGATTTCAAGCTAAATTCAAGGAGAGATAAGATATGAAGTGTTTGATCAATTTTGAGGTGTTTTTGGGCCTTTCTCAAGTGGGTGAAATTTGGAGACATTTTTTTATTATATAAAATTTGAATTTTGTTTGACCTTTGTAAATAAAATCCATAGGAAGAAAACCCTTTTGAGTTAGCTCTAGAGGAGGAAAACCCTCTTAAGGATCATAAAAAGAGTAACGTAAGCTCTTCTTTCTTTTGAGAGACCTAAAAAATCCACATGTGAAATCTCACAATTAGTGCACCCCAAAATTATGTCGATACATGTTTAATACCCTACATGTGGTATGAAGCACTTACGTAAAACATATTTTAAACCTTTGTCAATATTTGGTATAATATTACATATTTAATCTTATTAAATCACATTTCCCCAAGTTGAACACTCTATAATCCACTATGTTGATTTTTTTCTCTAGTTTAAAAAAGTAAAATCACCACTAATAGTATGCACAAGAGATTCTTAAACATTCTCACAAACATGCTCTAACTTTAAATTCGACTTTCACGACCTTTAAATAGTTTCATATCCGTCATATATGTTTGACCCTATAGACACCCAATTTTATTCATTTGGCATTTGATCATGTGAGTTTTGGATTACATCCTTTATGTATGCCTTGTGCAAACAAATAGAGCTAAAAAACACCATCCAATGGTATCATAAGGATTGCAATCCCTCATTCTATTAGTTTTACACCTATAAGAAAACCTTTGTTAGCTAAAAGCACCTGATATCTCCTATATAGACCATTCCAAATCACTAACTAATATTTATGCCCCATAAGACAAATACATCCAATAGGGATAATATTGACTAATCGATGATGTCCTTATTGGTCGATCTTATCCATGTTCTTCCAAACATCAAAATTTTAAAAGGGTGACTTCATATGAGTCATTTTTTCACTTTAGTTCATCTTTAAGGTAAAAGTGTTACCCTTAGTTATGTATAAATACAAATTGTAGACACAAAAATATGCACAAATTACTATTACATTACACCTTTGGTATGTTTTTATATTCATGGTTCCTAATTGATAAGATTAGATATTGGTATTTGTTAGTCCAAATCAGTAGCACCCTTGGATGTTTTCTCAAATTTCTAGTTTGATAATGGGCATCCAGTGTGATTGCACAACATGGAATCTTTTCCCCAAGTGTGGGACTTACAAAAATCAGAAAAAATCTCAGATTAATTTCTAGTTCCTCTACTCCTACGATAGATGTATGCATGAAATTTGCGGAGGTTTAACTCAAAATCCTACTCTAATTCTACTAAGGAGACAAACATAGAAGGGAGAAAAGAAGATAAAACTAAACTAACAAGGTGATACACCAAAGGATTGGTGAACATCTATTTCTCTGATTGACACAGATTATAAAATTGCAACAAAAATCATGCACAAATTGCTAAAATTTTAATGAAGGATCGGGATAGAGCAAACAACACAAGAAAGGATTGAAAATTCATTCTGAAATTGCATTGTCATTTCCATTTTTAAATACAAAGAGTGCATTGTAATAGAAAGGAGGTATAAAACATGTTGTAATTCTAAAAGGGTCGATATTCCACAAATCCACTTGCCGGGGGGTAAAGGAGGGGGCCTACAAAACATAAAAATGTCCAACCCTTTACAAATGAGCCAAATTTCACTTTTAACAATGAAAACACGAGTTCGTGAAGGAGAAACATGGGAAGAATGAAATGAATGATTTAACCACCAAGAAAATCCATCAAAATAGCATGGGCACCCTTAAAATTTCATTCTCCAAGATTTTTGACCATCTTTGGAGAAGAATGGAAGCCATCTTGCATTAAAAATGGTGGTTAAATGTCGGTTATGCTCTTTTCCCCATACCAAAGGTGTTTTCTCATTTTCTCTCAATAAAATCCACCAAAAAACAAAATTAAATATTCCATTGTGTAGAGGACTTCAATAGATTTCAATGACACAAAAATCAAGAAAAACCGATCTCGGATCGAAAGATATGCCCCTTTGAAGATTTATGGCAAAACTAGGGCAAAAAACGAGGTTGGTGGGCCGAAACCTAAAATTTTTCCCCTTTTTTGAATTTGGGAAAATTTCCCCAAAAGCTCCACACCCCGCCACTCTGCTACCACGTGGTGCTTCCCCATTGGTCCATAGGTTCAAATGCCATTTTACACTTTTTTAAATTTTGGAAAAAATTCCAAAATTCCTCTGCGCCCACTGCTCCACTGCCACGTGGCACACTTTGATTTGGCGCAGCCCGCACTCCAAATTTTCCTTTGCTCTACTAACCACCTTGGAAAAATTGTAAAAATTATCTCCACACCCCCAACCTCCGTAGCAAACAAGACACATGACATACTCCTATTAGGCCATGGGGTTTAACAAAATTTCCATTTCTCTTGGGCGGGCCCATGCCAATAATTTTTCCCTTTTGCCCTTGCTATTTTGGAAGAAAGCCAAAATATTCTCTGCCACTCCAAATCCCACCGGGACTCGGGGACACATGGCATATTCTAATTTGGCACGAGGTTCCAGTCAAAAAATTTCCCTTTGCACCATTTGAACACTTTATCAAATTTACCCCCATCGGTCCGATCTCTGCCGCTACGTGGCACGTCCCCACAAGCACGGGCCTCAAATCATTTTTTTCCTTTACAGCCCGCAAGAAAAAAAAATTCTTTACACCCCAACCATTCTTTAGTGATTTTCTCCAACTTACCTCCGTTGACCCACCATTCCGCCGCCACATGGCACATTCCTATTGGTTGTGGGCCTTCCCAAGGAAAATTTCCCTCAAAAACTCCACCGAGCCATAACTTGCAAAATACAAGGAGTTAGAAGGAAAACTTTACCTTTCTAGAAAGGTGAGAAAATTATCTATTTGATGAAGCCATTTCTAGATAATTTTGAGTGCCTAAAAAGTGAAAAAAATTGACTGAGGCACAAGGAAGGAAGGAATGAAAGAAAGTTAGCTAAAAATAAGCAAGGGGCTTATTTTGGATAACAATTTTGGTGACTCAGAGGGGTCATTTGCTTGTTGGATGAAGTGACCAGCTGCCTGAAGCAATCCATTGGGCATGGAATCATCAACTTAACTACTTGGTACTATCAACTCATTAGAAAATTTCCAAAAAGAAGATTGTGAGAGTAGAACATCACTTGATCCGGAACATGTCCTACAAAGATGCATGCTTGGGACAACAAATCTTGTGCCAAAGCACTTAGGGAAATGTAAAAATAAGCTACAACAATGCAATGTGCACAAGCACTAGGAGGAATGAAAATATAAGCTAATATGTACAAGGTGAGGATTTTCCCTTCTAGTAGCAATGCTTTAGATGGATTCCATTAACTGGAATCTGCAGTTCTTCACCATCCAATGTAGATAATTGGAAGGCATTGTTGTTCTTACATTTTGTGACCATGTAGGGGCCACTCCAAATGGCATCAAACTTTGAATGCCTTCCTAGCTTTTCTCAGTCTACATCCCATTTCAACACTAAATCTCCAACTTGGAAGGTTCTAGCCTTAGCTTTCCTATCAAAGGTTCTCTTGATCAAGGCTTGGTCCTTCTCCATTGTTTGGGCTGCATGCTCTCTAATTTCTTGGAGTTCCATCAATTCTACATATCTAACCTCCATGGGTTCAAACTCCAACAATTCCAATTGCTTCATGAGTTCCAACATTGGCAACTCAAGTGACATAGGAAAGATTGTCTCTCTTCCATAAACAAGTTTGAATGGAGAGTTACCGGTGGATCTCTTGGGAGTTATCCTATCAGCCCATAAGGCTGATTTAAGTTTAGTGTGCCAAGTCCTCTGATTTTTATCAAGAGTCCTCTTGATGATCTTTAATAGGTTCTTGTTGGTAGACTCATCTTGGCCATTACCTTGAGGGTAATAATTTGATGAAGTTCTCAGATATATCCCATTCTTAACATCCCATTCAGTTACCTTTGATCCTATGAATGCCAACACATTATCTGATATTATAGTGGTAGCTATACAAAATCTAGTTACTATCCCCTCATAGAAGTCTATAATGCTAGATTCATTTTCCTCTTTGAGTGCCACCACCTCAGTCCATTTGGTGAAGTAGTCTATTGCTATTAGAATCCACTTGTGTCCTTGGCTTGAGTTTGGGTTAATGACTCCAATGAAGTCCAAACCCCATTGCATGAATGGTTGGTCAACTGAAATTGGGTGCAATGGAAGGCTGTTAATATTTCCTTGCCTGTGAAGAATGCACAATTTTTGCATCTCTTGATCCATGCATAGTAATCACTAAACACCTTGTGCCAATAATAGCCATCCTTCATAATCTTGAGGGCTGTCACTCTTAGAGCAAAATGACCCCCAACTGATCCACCATGGAACTCTTCTAACATTCTCTTAATTTGATTTGTCCCAATGCATCTCAGCAACACTCCATTTATATCCTTTTTGAACAAGACACCATCAACAAGTGCATATGGGATAGCCTACAATCTGAAGTGTCTCCTCTTGGTTTTGTTCATGTCTTGAGGGCATAGGCCTATTTTTAAGAAGTGCATTATGTATTGGGTCCAGCAAGGAGTGATCATACCACCATTCTCTTCTTGAACACCTCTTTGTTCTTGGTTGTCTTGCAATGCCAAAACAACATCCTTCCCATTGCTTGCTTTCATTGATTTGCTCAAGACCATCTGCTCACACAATCCTTTTCCTTGGACCATCTTGGTGACTTTGATCTCAATTTCATACTCCATGACATGAGTAATCCACCCTGCACATTTTTCATTTAGGTCTTTGTTGAGGAGGAAGTCCTTAACTCCCACATGAGAAACCAGTAGTTAAACCTTGTTGTTTGAAACTAGATGCTTAAATTTCTTCAAGATCCTAATCATTGCAAGAACATGCTTCTGAATGAAGGAATACCTCACCTCATAGTCTTCCAAGCTTTTGTTAAAGAAGGCAATTGGCTGCTCTACATTTTCTTTGTTCTGTTGTACTAAAATTGTAGAAATTGTATCATCACTTTGCTAAATGCATAAAGGATAAAATCCTTAGAGAAATTTGGGTTAATGAGGGTTGGAGCTTGTGAGATAGCCTCTTTGATTACCTCAAAAGTTTCCTTACCTTCAGCTATCCATTTAAAATCCATAATTTTCTTCAACATCATAGTTATTGGCTTGGCAAGGGCTACAAAGTCTGGAACAAACCTTCGAACAAAATTGATTCTTCCCAAGAAACTTTAAAGGGCCTTCTTGTGACTTGGCAATGGTAGTGCCCTTATTGCTTCAACTCTCTCGGATCAATTGCTAATCCCTCTTTAGAAACAATGTGGCCTAGGATATTTCCTTCATGAGCTAGGAAAATACATTTTTGGGATTCAAGGATACCACTGAATCTTCTACATCTTTGGAACACTTGTCTCAAATGAAAGAGATAATCTGCTTTGCACTTTTAGAAAATACAGTAATATCATCTAGGTATATCAACACTATTTTGTTGATCAATCCCTTGAATGGCATATCCATTTCCCTTTGGAAGGTAGATCGATGTCAGACAACCCAAATGGCATTTTCCTATCTGCATAGGTTCCCCATTTGGTGGTGAAGGATATTTTGAACTGATCATCCTCCTTTACCATGATCTGATTATACCCTGAATAACCATCTAGCAATGAAAACCTCTCAAAGCCAGCAACAAATTACAAAATATGCTCCATATAAGGAAGTGGGTAATGATCCTTGAGGGATGCTCTATTCAAATCTCTAAAGTCTACACACAATCTGATTTCTCCACTCTTCTTTCTAACTGGAACCAAGTTTGCAACCCAACTTGAATGCTTGATAGGAAATATGATAATTGCCTCTATTAACATATTCGATTCCTTCTTCATGAGAGGCTCCATGTGTGGATTGACCAAGATTTGTTTTTTCCGATGGGTTTAGCACTTGGATCTAATTCAATTGTGTGTTGAGCAAGCTTGACATTGAAACCTCTCAAGTCTTCATAACTCCAAGAAAATATATCCAGAGGAACTCTTGGCAAATTTTCATGAACTCATACCTTTCTTACTTGGTTGTCACTTTACCAATTTGAATGCTTTGCCTTCTCCCACCGAGATGGGCAATGAATCTTCTCCACGACATGGATTTTTGTTTTCTCCTTCCTAAATTGATCATTAGGATTAAAGATGGACTCCAAAGTGATAATTCCTTTTGGTAGTTTGTTGGTTCTCACTGTACCACTTGATCACCACGATGTTCTAAATTTTCCCGATTTTGGTTGAGAACTCAGCTTCTTCTTGCAAGAAATTGATGATTTGTTGGTCACTTTTAAACACTTACCAACTTACATTATTATCCGGCACTGATGGCCTTTCCATCACATGAATGTTTGACTGCACTTTATCTTCCTTGATACTCTCCACAACATCAAAGTCTGCTCCAACCGCTGCAAGCCTATCATCACTTGGTTTTCTTTCCTAGGATGGAGTTAATGCCAAAGCCTTCAAAATACTCAATGAGGTCCCACACCCTATTCTTATAACACTTGAGCAGGTCATTTTGGTATCATGTTGTCCTTTCACTTGATTAACAATCAGCTCACTTGTCACCAAAGACTTTTAAGTTTTTGATACCTCTCTTTCTTGACCATGTATCCTTGTATCAAAGCTTCGTATTCAAGAGTGTTGTTAGAACATGCAAACTGAAATCTAAAAGCTGAATAATACTTAATGCCTTGAGGTGAAACAAGCATAGCTCCCTCCCCTACACCTTTTCTACTTCTTGGCCCATCAAAGAACAGCTGCCATACCTCATTGTCATCTTTATGGTCTGGCTTGGTGATGATAGGAATAGGTTGATTTTCTTCATGCATGTAATAAAATCCTAGTTCAGATTCCTCTATTTCCTTGTAGGGATCAAAAGCATGTACCTTGCTTTCCCATTCATTAAGAGTCAAATATGGGATGCCTCCAACTTTAGTGTCACTTCATCCGTGCTTGGATATTCCTCTTGATCAAATGTTGTATGAGCCTCAATGTTAAATTTTGCAATAGTTTCAGACTTGATTGTGGCCTTAGTTCCATATCTGGTCTAGAACAACATGTGTGACCAATTAGTAGATAAATATCCTCCAATTCTAGCTATGAAATCCCTTGACAAACATAGGGCAAAAAGTGGCGGTAAATCTATCGGTGACACAAACTTACAAAATAGTGACATTGGGGCATGCATGCAAAGTGAGGCTCAAATCTTTAATTACCCCAACTGTTGTTACTACTGTCCCATCCAATTGCACCACCCCTTTAGATATGACTTCATATTGGAGGCCCAACTAATCAACTTTTTTTTGGGCATCATAGAACTACTTGCCTCAGAATCAATCATGCAATTTTGTACTAGTTTATCCCCAATGATAAATGAAACATAGAATGGAGGGGGCTTCAAAACTTTACCTTACTGTCCTCCAAGCTTCCCCTAAGGATGAGCATCATTTAGGAGTACCTTCTCTTGCATATGAGCTTGCTGATTTGAAGTTGACCAATTCTTTATGGCAGCTTGTAGTAGATCCCTTTGGCCTGGGATGGATAGTGATTCCCACATAGATTTATTCACATTTTTCTTCCTCATTTGTTCAATGATGTTAAATGGGGATGAAACATATTTTGCTTCCCCTTAGCCTACACATTATTTTCTTGTACATGGGCTACAACAGCTGGCATTTGAGCTGGTCTAGAAGGTGGCTTGGGCTGTCCTTGCACATTTGGAACTACATTTTTCTTGCCAACACTTTGTGGAGTGATGGAAGGTTGTGGATCACCTAGAGCTAATGACTGCCCTTCACCAATATTCCTCTTCTTTGACCATGTGTTAGCTACTACATTCTAAGAAATTGTTTGATTCATACCACAAAAATCTTCAGCCTGCCAGTTCACAAGTGTAGTCTCATTTGGAGTTGTATTTTGCTGAGATGTTCCTTGTTGTTGGTTTGTTTCTTGACTCACCTCACTCTCTACGACATTTTTGTCACCATCAAAGCTTGGTTCAAAGCACCATTGAAGAACATAGACTGGTTGTGAGGTTCATTGCATGGGAAACACCAATCATACTCTTGAGCTATATTATTTTGCACTGACACTAAGGCTTTAGAGGTAGATGTAGCATTGGGGTTATAGGGCTGAAATGGTCTATTAGCAGGAGGCCTTACTTGATTTTGATTTACAGCTAGATTGGGTGGCCTATTAGGCTGATATGGTTGCCTATTAGGTTGAGTTTAAGACCGATAAGAAGGTCTAAAACTTTGGAATTGCTTCCTCTTGAGTGTAACAAGCTCATTGCCTAAATTTTGTAATTGTTTCATGACTTCTTAAAGTTCATTTGAGGCACTAGAGGATGAATTAGAAGTTTCATTTGAACTCTGATTTCTAGGAGTGGGAATAGGAGCTAAAGTAGGTGCTTGACTAGTGCTTGGGCTTTCCAAGTTTGGATATAAGGGCATAGGAGGCCTAGGCACCAGTTTACCAACTTGGATCAAACAATTCTCAGCCCTAATGGTAATGCTATAAGCTGCAGGTATATTTACACCTCCCATGGATTGAATTAACATAGAAATATCAGAATTTAAAGCTTTGAGATAGTATAAGAAATCACCTTCAGTTGTTGGCCTTACTATCACTGGAATTCTATCCCAGGTCCTTTGAAATATGAAATTGAAGTTTGTTAGCTGCTCATTGGGAGCTCTCTTGATAGTTTTCAGTTGTTCCAATAGAGACAAATTATCTCCCTTTTCTCCAAACTACTCATGGAGAGCTATGCACAACTGGTTCCAATTTTGGATAGAGCCTACCCCAAGGCTTCTGAACCATTGCAAGGATTTCCCTTTGAATGAATATGCCAACAATTTGACAGCAATTTGCATCTCAACAATCTCATGGATTGCAAAAACATTAGCAATGTCTTTGACATGATCACCAGGAGTGGTTTGATTTTCCCTAGTAAAGTATGGGATGTTCTTCAATGCTGCAACTAGAACTAGGTTTTGTGCATTGAGAGCAAGTGGGCTGTTGCCAGTGAAGTTGACATAAGGGTTGTGTTGTGCCATTCTAATTGGCCTGAGAACCCTTGTTGATTAGGTGAAAGGTCTACCAGGTGGAGGAGTTGATAGAGTTCTGTTTGGTGGAGATGGAGACCTTTGAATTCTTCTTCCCCTCTCTCTTCTTCCTGGGGATAATTGTATATACTCAGAAAATCCTTCTTCTCTAGCCCTTAACCTTGTTTGGATCCTTCTCATGAATCTTCAAACTTAGATTGCTGAAACCAGTTGGTTTATCCCCTTGGAGTTGCCAAATGTGTAGATCAGGGCTCTTTTTAAGCAAGAAACTTACAAAAAATGCACATCAACTTTGTTGTAATGAAGATGAAGACCTCTACGGTCCCACGGCATGCCAAAACTATTAGTGCAAATCAAGAGCACCCCGGATGTCTTCTCATATTTCCAATTTGATAATGGGCATCCAATGTGATTACACAACATGGAATCTTTTCCCAAGTGTGGGACTTACAAAAATGGGAAAAAAATCTCTAGATTAAAGGTTGGTTCCTCTACTCCTCCTGCGATCAGATGTATGCATAAAATTTGCAGAGTTTTAACTCAAAATCCTACTCTAGTTCGCAAGGAGACAAAGATAGAAGGAGAAAAGAAGATAAAAATAAACTAACAAGGTGATACACCAAAGGAGTGGTGAACATATATTTCTACAAATTGACATGATTATAAGATTGCAACACAAATCATGCACAAATTGCTAAAATTGTAATGAAGGATTAGGATAGAACAAACAACACAAGAAAGGATTGAAAATTCATTCTGAGAACTTGCATTGTCATTTCCATTTTTAAATATAGTGCATTACAACAGCAAGGAGGTAGAAAACATTTTGTAGTCCTAAAAAGGGTATGATATTCCACAAATCCACTTGCGGGGGGGTGAAGGAGGGGGCCCTACCCTTTACAAATGAGCCAAATTTGGCCTTTAACAATGAAAACCTGAGTTCAGGAAGGAGAAACGCAGGAAAAATGAAATGAATGATTCAACCACCAACCAAATCCATCAAAATAGCATGAGTACCCTTAAAATTTCATTCCCCAATATTTTCAACCATGCTGGAGAAGAATGGAAGCCATACTGCATTAAAAATGGTGGTTGAATGTCGGTTTTATTCTTTTCCCCATGCTAAAGGTGTTTTCTCATTTTTCTCTCACTAAACTCCACCAAAAAACCAAATTGAAGGTTTCATCATGTAGAGGACATTAGTATATTTCCAATGACACAAAAATCAAGAAATACCGAGCTCTGGATCGAAAGATATGCCCCTCTAGAGATTTAGGGAAAAACTAGGGCAAAAAATCGGATCGGTGGACCGAAACCTAAAAATTTTCCCCTTTTTAAAATTTGGGAAAATTTCCTCAAAAATCTCCTCACCCCACCGCTCTGATGCCATGTGGAACTTCCCCATTATTCCATGGGTTCAAATGGCCAATTTACGCTTTTTTGAATTTTGGAAAATAACCTAAAATTCCTCCACGCCTGTCAGCCGCTCCGCTGCCACGTGGCACACTCTGATTTGGTGCGGGCCTGCACTCCAAATTTTTCCTTTGCACTGCCGACCACTTTGGAAAAATTATGAAAATTCTCCCCTTGCCCCCTGACCTCCACTATAAAGAAGACACGTGGCATACTCCCATTAGTCCATGGGATTTAAACAAAATTTCCATTTCTCTTTGGCAAGCCCATGGGCCAATGTTTTCCTTTTCGCCCTTGCTATTTTGGAAAAAAGCCAAAATATTCTCCACCGCTCTGACTCCCACCGGGCTCATGGACACGTGCCATATTATAATTTAGTGTGGGGTTCCAAGTAAAAATTTCCCTTTGCGCCATTTGAACACTTTGGCAAATTTACCCCCGCCGGTCCGATCTCCGCCGCTACGTGGCACCTCCCCATTCGCGTGGGCCTCAAATCATTTTTTTCCTTTGTGGGCCCACAGGAAAAAAAAATTCTTTGCACCCCACCCATTCCTTAGTGATTTTCTCCAACTTACCTCCACCACCACATG
Organism: Taxus wallichiana var. yunnanensis; assembly: GCA_018340775.1. NCBI lineage: Eukaryota > Viridiplantae > Streptophyta > Pinopsida > Cupressales > Taxaceae > Taxus > Taxus wallichiana. The sequence goes on from CM031237.1 coordinate 169,020,648, forward strand.
GCACATTCCTATTGGTTGTGGGCCTTCCCATGGAAAATTTCCTTCAAAAACTCCATGAGGCATAACTTGAAAAATACAAGGAGTTAGAAGGAAAACTTTACCTTTCTAGAAAGGTGAGAAAATTATCTATCTAATGAAGCCATTTCTAGATAATTTTGAGTGCCTGAAAAGTGAAAAAAATTTATTGAGGCACAAGGAAGGAAGGAATAAAATAAAGTTAGCTAAAAATAAGCAAGGGGCTTATTTTGGATAACAATGACACCTCCCCTAGTCCTTCTATTGCTCTTGATTGGCTTTGATTATGAAAATGTATTATATTTTTGGATTTTTATGGTTTTGGGTTGAGTCACAAAGATCCATGTTCCCTTCATTGGTCATGATTTTTATTTCCTTTCCGGGACACTACCACCTAGTAAGGACATTATCTCTCAAGTGTTGGTGTCCCTTTCGGGCACTTTTTCCATTTTTTCTAATTTTCTAATTCACCACTTGGTGCTTAACTCTAGGTATTGTCTAATTCTTATTTCATGATCTAGGCTAGCCTTTTGTTTCACTAATTGTCAAAATTCAATCAAAGGATTCATATATATACACAACCTACTAACTATTCTAAGGGGCTAGGAAATTTGGGCTATTACTTCCTATCTACTACTTGGGAAAAGAGAAACATTCAAGGACTACATTTGGGCTACATCATTCACTACATAGGAAGGAAATTTTTGAGTTCCATCACACACATTCATATTGGGGGAAAATTAGTTAGAGCCCATTATCTTGGTGTGACTAACACAAGGTAAATCTAGCTTTAAGGGATGAAATTCTATCATAAATACACTAAAACAACATTGAGTCCGAAATGTAGTGCAACACTAGGTGGTAATCACATTGGGGTGACTATGGAGATCAGTCTAAATTAATCATATGCATATTTTATTCCCTCTAATGTGTGTTTGAGCCTTGTTTAAGTATTTAGTGTTTGTTTCGCAACTACAGATGCAACTATGAAACTCTATAATGAAGTCGAGTGATAAAGATTAAAGTGAAGAAGACATGATCAAACCATGAAAATATCATATCTAGAATTACTTCTAGGAAAATAACCCTCAAAGTGCGAGACATGTCCTCTTCTAGAACTACTATCTAGAGGGCTTGCAGATCTATATTTTCTATACAAAGCATATAAATCCCATATCAAGCCTATTTTGGTACCATTCCATCCCAGATCCAACACGAAAAATAGTTATCAACTAAATCACTCTAATCAACTCATTACTTACACTTTTGTTACACCCTAAAAAGTAACTAAGTATATAAGGCGTGAATCCTTGTGGCGCACAAAAACAAGGTGCAAAGGCATGCGTAGAAGTAGTCCTTAGAGATGCACGAAGGATCACATCGGGACAGGATGGAGTTAGGACTTAGTGATTTTTAGACAAAAAAAGACATGCATAGGGAGCGAACGAAAAAGTGACCAGATACAGATGTGGATAAGCTATGGAGACTTATGATTCAAGAAAAGTATATTCCAGGGCATCATTACAGTTATCATGAGAGGATAAGGAGTTGAGGTTTTTAAGGATTAGTTGGCACATGCATGCTAAAGACACTCGATTGAGGGAAATGCATGGTGACATCTAGCATATTCCTAGGTAGTGGTAGAGAAATCATAAGAAGATTCCTGTAGGATTTCATAGATGATGATGGAGAATATTCCTTCTTATGCTTGATATAGAGGTTATTTCTAGAGAAGGATAGGGATAGATAGAGAGAGATAGGAAGTGAGGGTATGTGTGGAAGGAGACATGTAATGGAGAGCTCTGTGATGTAAGGAAAGATCTCTTTGGTATGAACATAAAAGGAAAAACAATAGAAATCTCTTGATGCAATCTTGGCTACCATATTTTGGTTTATAAATATAATGAAGTAATTATGTAACACTCTAGTAATGGATCTTGATCTGTGTATTTTTCCTTTGTGTTCATGTGTGTGTAATGGGTTTTCTTGATGATACTCATGGGTTGAATCTTCTTTCCTTTAACTCGATTATGTCAATCCATCTTTACAATGCATTTAGGCTAGGAGTTAGTGTTTACATCTTGAATTCCATGAATCAATTCACTTGTTTCTTGTTATATTACATCCTCGTGTTGAGAAGGAATGTTCTCATGATGCTCACATAAAGGAGGACTTGGTTCTTACGTGCATCTCGGGTGAGCTTCAGTGCTAAGACCTGGATGATATGCCAATGTGCTAGGAATTGGTTGTTGAAATAGGTGGTGATAATAGAGACTACATTTTGGTTCCATTATCGTGACCTCTTTTTGAAGCTATTGTGAGAATGATGTGTGATGACAGAGCACTTGATCTTGGATTGTTTCAAAGAATGGCATAAAAGCACAAAGGATGAGTTTGCTCAAATATTTAGTATCATGCCTAAGTTTAATGCATGTAAATGGGTAGAAGAACATTTGTATCATGAGTTGTATGAGACCTTTTTTGTTTTCCAGTAGATTTGTATGAATGGATTTCGGCATATGCATCTAGATCAAGATGGTACTATAGATCTCGTGTGTGGACCCAAGATGAGTATTAGAGGCTACATGATGTTGATCTGGCTTGGACACATGTTGTTGATCATTGGTGGAGTAGAGTGTTGACAAGTTACACCTTGGAGTACATAATTTCTACATATTCTGTCTAGAGATTGTTGAGTTTGATTTTTTGAGAGAGGCAAGAGGATTGTTCGTGTGTGTTATAACCTTAGCTATAAATATCTTGATCATTACAATGAGTTTAGAAGCATTTACTATGGTTGGATAAGATTCTTATGAGTGTTGGGTGAGGAAGATGGTGGACCTTGTAGCTAAAAAGGAGAGGGAAGAGAGACGACTCAAGTATAATGAAGCTCATGAGAGGGAGTTAGATAGAAAATGTGAAGTTGCAGGAGTGATGGATTTATGGAGGTAGACGTTACGGGAAGGAATTAAGGTTCATGCAGAGGATGTGGATCTTGAGAAGTTTGTGCTACCCCATCTTGGCAAGTGCGGAAGAGAAACCCCCTCAACTTCTAGAGAAGGCTTGTCATATGAAGAAAGGAGAGGATTCATTGGCACACATCTGAATCCACCTGGTGACCAACCCCTAGTGCTTAGCTTTCCAAATCCAAAGATAAGTATTACTAACCCAGTTGGTATTGGTGGAAGTGACCAATCAACACCTAGGAGGTATAAATTTTCATTCAGCACATCTATGGTTGCATAATCATTTCCTGTGTTTGGAGGTATATTGTGTGGAACAATATTTGGGAAAATTACGGGTACATAAATCTTGGGAATCACTTACGGAAGCAATGTAGGACACACATCCGGTAGCGTTGCAATATCAAATAATGTTGGCATGTAGTTCAATGCAGTGGGGACATAAGGCGCGACTACTTCAGGACCTTTACCAGCTACGAGAGGTGGATCTACTTGGAATAAGAACTAGCAAACCTGGTGTACCTAGCAGATCTACAGGATCTAGTGGATCTGGTGGTGGAGGAAACACCGAAGGAAATCAAGGTTCTGGATCAGGTGGACAAGGGCCTCAACAACCTTAGCAAGTATTTTTTCAAAATGTCTTTGCATCTACCATATTACAAAGGTGTTGAGGATGCTACAAATCATGTACACAAATGTGACCTACTATGGCATGCGAAGGGGATCACTACCCTAGAATAGAAGGTAAGTCAGTTTGCAACAATGTTGTAGGGACGTCGACATAGTTGGTACCAAAAGTATGACCCCCACTAGACAGTGGTAGATTACAATGTGCTTCATAATGTCTTCTTATCCAAGTTTCACATTCTTAAGTTTGAGCAGGAAGAGCATTAGCATCTTTGGAGGAAATTCAAAAAGGTATGGCAGAGAGTGTGTGGGAGTATTATGTGTTTTTTAAGACTCTCTTATCAAAACGTCTTATGACATTCATCCTTCTCAGTATTCTCAGTAGTTTTTTTGAGGAATAATAACACCTTTTAGGATGGCACTTTTACACAATACTTTCACATACCCACACAAGGCCTTGGAGGCTACCCTACACACTAAGGCTATAGGAAGAATGGATATTGTGTTAAACCCACTACTCATGACACCAAGGATTGTAGATTGATTGACCAGATACATTATGTCATTGATATTAGTGTGCACCATACCAGCATTGTAAATAATTCCAAGGATGATGGTCATCACTATGAAGGGTGTGTTGATGGGGGAGCCCATGGAAGAAGCTTCGGTGGATGATTTTGAGGTCAAGGAAACTACAGAGGTGGAATAAGTGAGTTCCCATGTGGAACTTATTACAACTATGGGACTACAGAGGACTATAAGTGTAAATTCCCGATTTGTTACAATGCTCTTAGTGTGGAAAGAAGCACAAGTATGAGGAGTGCCTAGAGTTATTTGAACACATGAGCCAAAAATAGTAGAAGGATAAAGTCATAGGAATGGTGAGAGTGAAAAAGGATTACTCGTAATGTATGAAATGGTGGTGTGCAAGTCGAGTTAGAACTTGTACTAGTGACAATGTGAGTTGAGGTTACATGTACCTAGGGAAATACCAAAGCAAAGGCCACTAGTTACTAGAGAAGAGGTGGTGCACAAGAAGTATCTAGACCCTACTCATCAGAAATAGGTTTATCAAGAGACCATGGATGTAATTTAGAGCCTACAAGGAGAGATCCAGTGCCTAAAGGAGTAGTCACGGAAGTTAGAGCAAAGGAAGAACACTGAGGCTCCACAAAAGGATCTAGATGAGGTCAGGGAAGTATGCAAAATGTTGAGGCAGGAGAATATCATTCCTTTACTAGGGGAATGGTTATGAGAGAAATTATCATGCATTGAAGGATAAAGTGAGCAACAAGTCCGCATGCTAACCTTCCCCCTCACACCATTGATTATGATAAGGAGATTACCTTGAATGCAGTAGTTGACAGATGGATCCTAAGAAATATTCTAATAGATACGGGTGCGGAAGTTAATGTTCTTACCTTGGATGCCTAGAATCAAATGGGAAGGCCCCCATTACATCCATCTTCAAATGTGTTGTATATGGCTAATAAGACAAAGGTGATGCCCATTGGTGTCTTGAAGGACATTGTTATCACTATCCAAGGGGTGAAATTCACTAGAGACTTGAATTATTGGTGCTAGTTGAGGCAAAAACTTTCTAGCATTACTTGTGTGCCCCTGGTGTTATAAGAACAATGTTGACCTATGGTTCAATAAGGGGTACATAATTTTTTAAAATAAGGAAGAACGGGTTATTATCCCTCTAACTGATGGGAATTCAACACCCTATACTGAGCCCTTGGGAGAAGAATTCCTCGATAGAATCTATGTGTGCACTATCAGGGACCTTGAGGTGATTAATCCTATGAAAGGAATTATTTATTTTGAATATGCTCAATATATGAGTGATACCACTAGTGTATCATGTGATAATTGGGCGCATGGGACTTATGAGTTAATTGGGAAACAATTGATAGGCTCTATTCACATAAGAGTGACAGGGGTGCACCCACTTAGGCACCTGAAAGGGAAGAAGTTACCAAGATACACTGGGGATGGAAACCCTTATTTTTTCCTACAATCCATGGAAGCTCAATGGATATGTGAGATCGAACGAAGAAGCATGATTACCTACACTTTGTATGGAACCAAAACACATTGGTAGATAGTACATCGTGAGAATCTTTCATTGGAACATAATGATTAAGTGTTACGCCAACCCTTAATGTATATGGGTCCATCACTAATATATAGGTTAATATTTAATAATATGAAATATTTATATTTTTATTATTAAATATGCTAACCTAGGTATATACTTTAGGTTAAATATTTAATATCATAAAATGATTATATTTCTAATATTAAATATTATAAACCTAGGTGTATGTGTCAACCATTTTAGGTTGAAAAGGTGGGTCGGGAGACATACCCGATCACCTTATATAAAAATGACTTTAGGTCCTCATTTGATATATTCGGGAAATATATCAAAGGTGTGCAAATCAAGTGATTTGGTTTTACCCTTGGTAAATAGGGTTTCAAAGGAGGAGGTGATCTTACTAGATGTAAAATAAGTTCTTTGAAGTAAAAGGTTATTTTCAAAGTGGTTTTTACCCTATTGGGGTTTTCCACTATAAATATTGTGTCACATGTGTTATTTATTTCTTATAATTATTTCTTTATTTACTTATGTTATGATGTAATATTTATTTAAATATTTATTGTAACATTATATAATATGTAAGTTGATTAAATCCGTATTTATTAGAATCCTCAAATTATAACAGCTTCTAGGGTGGCACGAGGTTAGGATTGTGCTCTCTATTATATTCTTGAGGAGCAATGCGCCAACTAAAATTTGTGTCTATGATTAGAAAGAACCCACCTCAGAACATGTCCAGGAGTGCGAGAGGATCTTGATGGAAGGTGCAAAGGCTTTACCTCCTTCCCTCTAGGTGCACAAGTTTTATTCCACACTACAAGGTTGTGCACATGCATGGTACGTTCATTCGAGTTACGTCAAATGAATAGGGAACTAGCGGGAGTTGTAGTGTCCACTTTCCTTGGACATTGTTTAGATACTGATCCTGACACTATTGATCATATTTTGGACATAATTATGTTTTGTTGTAGTATGATGTGTATATGCTAGATCATGGACTCCTATGGACATTAATATGTTTTTCTTAGTATGATGGTTAGATGTTATACTATGGATTAATATTGATCTGGATTCAGTTATTATGCTTAAGGATCATTGAGAGATTATTATTATTATTATGTGGATGATGATATACTAGTTGACATGGATAGGTTATTGATGTTGATTTTAGACATGTGACATTGATATTATGAATAGCTCTAGTATAGAAATCTATTGGATGATGATATAGTTACAAATTGAATTTAAATGATAAATGTTAAATCCTTGATAATGTTGTGATTTGGATTTAATAATTGTATGTTGCTTATATCATTTGGATGTTCTGATATGGCCATGAGGCCGAAGGGGTATATTGCATTTTGCAGGTTAAAAAAATCACAACAATGTCGAGGGACTGGAGACTAACCATATTGGAATTCAGTGTGAAATCAACAAGGTCACCATGGCAACTGTGTTTGTGTTGTATGTTGTGTTTTGTTAGGATTTCCCATGAGGGGGATTTCCGTTATTGTGACCTTGGGGCATATATGTGTTTTATTATGTTTCCCTTTTTAATTATTTTTGTATGTATTTTATTTGTAATGTGCTCTTTATTTTAATTATTTTAATGTGATAGTATAATGTGGGAGACATAGTTAAATTTTAATTAAATCAAATGGGATGTGGAATGTGAAATTAAATGTTTTTTCTTTGGTTGAAAATGAAATTTGATATATAGATATTTTTATAACCTTATGGTAATTAAATAAATCTTATGTCAAAAGGTTGTCATAAATAAATGTCATAGAAGTTAATGCATTTTAGAAGAGTGTGTAAGTTACCAAGTATGGGTTGTGTAAGAATTTGTAAGAGGTTGTAAGGCTGATTTTGGAAGGTCAAACACTCCTTCCACTTTGAAATTCAAATTTGTCCTTGAAGGACAAATTTGGAGGCTTGTGGGACAAGTTAAACTTGTCCCACACCTCTCAAAAACCTCCACCAACCATGATTATAATTTTAGAGTCAAAAACAACTTATTTTATTATGTTTTGACATGATTTTATGAATGAAGTGATTGCACTTGTCTTACAAATTTTAAATGCATTTTCCTTTTGGGTATGGGTTGAGTTTGTGTATGTAAGTAATTTTGTCTTTCACATTTATTATGATGTATTTGCATTTGATGTGAGTTCTTTTTGGGATGAGGAAAAATTATGTGGCATCCCACTTGGAATCCACATCATCCTCCTCCATCCTCTCCTTTAAAATTTGAATTCCTCCTCATTTTGAGGTTGTTGAAGGCTAGAGATTTCACTCTTTGGTAAAATTTCTCTTACATTTTGGAGCTTTCTTGGTGGAAGAAGTGGATTTGCTTATGCATACATTTTGCTGATTTGGGACTAGTTTTTGGTGAAATAAAGACTGTTGTTTTGGAAGCAAGTCTCCATTATGGAGAGGTAGGCTCTCACTCTTTTAAAATTGTTGTTTTTCCCCTTTTAGCATGAATTTTGAATGTGTTTGTGTTTGCAATTCTTAGAGGGATGGGTAGAATGCTTAGGGCATGGTGTGGAGAGAATACTATGAGGTTTATCAGAGGAGGGATAAGGGATTTACCATTGGCACTTGTCTTGTGGAGGGAGTGTTGGTTGGGATCCACCTAGGGAAAAGAATATGCTTGCATTTCTTACTTTGGGGAGGTATAAGGGATAAATTTGGAGGAGGGATAAGGAGGGATTGAGGAGGGATAAGGTTTATGGGATGGTTATTTTTTGGTAGTTTGTTTTAGGTGGATGCCCAATTTCAACATGGGAGGCATAAGGAGACCTCCATAGTTCTTGCTCTTGATTGGATTGCTTGCTTGCAGAAGGAGACTTTGTTTTTATTGAAATTGTTGTTGTTGTTGAGAACTACATCTTTTTGTTTGTGCATTTCCTTGTGCATGTGAATGTATGTTATATGTGAAAGAAGCTATGTTTCCATGTGTTGTTTTATCATGTTCCATTCCAATATGGTTGGGGCTTGGGGGCCAATGGGGAAAGATGGCTTCTCTTTTCCCATTGGATGTCTTGGTTGGGTGGAGAGCGTTGCCTTTCCCCCTTTCTTGTTGTGATCAAAAGATGATAGAAGAAGAAATCGGCAAGTTTTTGTTTGGAGAAAGAAGAATACAGTTTGACAGTCATCCTTTTTAGCAAACTCTTGTAATCCCTTCCCACATCGCGTGGATGAGTTGTATAATTTTGTAATGTGAAGCCATTATATGGTAAATGGAAGTCTGAAATTTAATTGAAATGTAAAGATGAAATATTCTATTCTTTGTATTGGAAAATACTGTCATATAGTTGTAGATTTAACATTGAAATTCAAATGAAGAAATGATATGTTGATGTAATTTTGAAAATCAATGAAATAAATATATTCCTTCCCCAATTGCAATGTTGGATTTAGATTTAATTGTAATGTTGCATTAAATTGGAGTTACTATTTTGAAATGTTATCTCTGTGTGAAAAGAAGATGCGTATGGGAGAGAAATACAACGTTCTATTCCTTGTAATTATTAAAATTTGAAATACCAAACGTTGCCTTATTGTCTGAATGAGAAGATGGATAAATTAATTGCTTAGACAAGTTTACAATGTTTTAGAAGTGACAAACAGATCATTACAGTTGTTAATAAATGAACTCTGTTCCTTTCCTTTTATAAATTTGGCAATTAAATTCTATCTATTAAATGTGCATTTCATATCTGAAACCAAAATTAAGTATTGAAACAATGTAATTCAGATGCAATATATTATAAGGAATTCAATTTGACCTCAAGACCAGAGAAAGACATTTTAGAACTTCACAAATTCAATTTTTGAACTCATTTGGACCAATTTCCCATTAAAGGATGTGAAATATATCAGCTGCAACTCAATCCATAAATATAACCTTGAAAATAATGTAAAACCTACCCAATATCATTCCTCCATGTTCAATTTACATGTTGAAAAGAAGAAATATCAAAATTGAACAAATCTTACAAGTAGGAAAAATTGCCAGTTTTAAAATTATAAACCCTGCAGATCAATTTCTTAAAATTGACCCTTGAAACTTTACCAAATTCCAAAATTGATATTTTTTGTGTAAAGAAGACTTTCGAGAGCTTTCTGGAAAGTCCTCGTTTTCCTAAAATGGAGCTTCCTATCAAAATTTATGGCCATTTGAAGTTTTACTTCAAAATGGCCATCCCAAACCAAAAATGAAATAATTCGACCTTAGAAAAATTTAAATTTTGAACTTTGGAAAAATTTCCTAAAAATTTCCACGGCCCCACCACCCTCTCATCCTATCAGAATTCACCACATGGCACCTTGGAGGGGTGGACCCTTAATAAAAACTTAACTTTAAAAAAAAAAATTACCTTGGGAAAAATTTCCCAATTTTCCCCGCAACTCTCGTGGCCCCAACCAATCACATGCTAACACGTGGCAAGGGGGTGTGCGGATCAAAACAAAAACTTAACATTTTACACTTTTGGAAAATTTCACTTTTTTCTCTGCAGCCCCGCACCCCCATAGCCAATGGGGTGATGACACGTGTCCCCATGGGTGCACGGGTCCATGTAATTCTTTTAACCTTTTAACCCCATGGGCGAAAAATCCAAATTTCCTCCGCCGGCCCATGGCCAATCACAAAGTTCCACGTGGCAATTTGGGCAAGCGCAGAGGCATGGAGAAAAATCGGAAAATTTTCCTTCGGAAAATTGAAAACTTGGTTTTGGGAAAAATTTCATTTTTTCCCCACAACCTACCGGCCCGAACGAATCACGTGATGACACATGGCATTTGGAAAATTTTCCCAATTTTCTCCCTAACCCCACGGACCTCCAAAGGAAAATTTTCTCCTAAAACTCCGCCCTAGCCATAATTTCAGTTCTACAAGGATTTAGGAGGACTTCTTTATATGGTTGGAAAGGTGAGGAAATTCCCTATCCAATGAGCCTAGTTTAGGAAATTTTTGATAACTCTAAGTGTGTTAAAAATCTAGTTGAAGTTCAGGGCTTGATAGAGAGCAGGCTTGGGGATAAATTTCTCCCTGAACCTTAGTAAAACTTGTAACCTCCAAATTGGAACCTTGTAAACTTGTTATAAGATAAAAATGGAAATCTTGTGTTTGGTTAATCAGAATCTATTCTAGAAACCTATTTAGTTTCAAACTAGTATCTTGCTACTTGTTTGTAGACCCTTCTTATCAAAAAAAAATTATTCCATAATTTTCCTAGTTTGTTTCTTGGTCTCAAGTGGTAGTTGAAGCGAGCATTACAGAGTTTACAAATGACTTGATTCAAAATTTTGAATATAAAAGTGCTAAGCCCTTAGTGAACGAGGCGTTATAGGTTATTAAGCACCTAACTATGGGAGATAGTGCCATGACAGAGGATAGAATACTGGAATTGTTGGGTGAACCTAACTTAGAAGTGCACTCTGATGAGGGAGAATCAGACAAGATACAGCTTAAGCATACTTGCATGAAGAAAGAGAAGTGAAATATGGTCTATGTGATCGATAGTGAGGAAGTGGATAACTTGGATGTTAACATATACTATGGGTAAGCATGAAGTAATAGATATTTTTGATGAGTAAGCACGCACCTACCATGAACCCCTAAAAATAAACAAGGTTAACATTGGCTCATAAATGGAACCTACAGAGGCTTTTATTGGGGACTATTAGTCAAAAAAGGAGGTTTCAAATATCATTGATCTATTACGTGAGTTTCTGTGGATTTATTTCCACAAGGGTACCATGAGCTTAAGGGAGTTCACTACTCTGTAGGAGAGATACAGATCAAACTAAATGAGGGAGTGTGCCTGATTTAGAAGTGACCTTACTTGAATGAACCCGAAGTTGTGTGTTCGAGTCAATGAAGAGATAGACAAGATGATCTCTTTAGGTATCATTGAAGTGAGGAATCAGAATGGATAAGCCCAATGGTCATTAGCATTAAAAATGATGGGAGGATAAGGATCTATGTTGATTACAGATATTTGAATGTAGTATGTGTCATTGATCCCTTCCCAACTCCTTTCACCGAGGAGATCCTAGAAGGAGTAGCCAGGCACGAGATCTATTATTTCATAGATGGATTCTCAGGGTATCATCAAGTTATAATTGCAAAGGAAGACCAAGAAAAGACAACTTTGCCACTGAGTGGGGAAGATTTTCCTACATAATCATACCTTTTGGACTGAAGAACATGCCTCTTGTGTTCTTGTGCATAGTGGTCCAGGCATTTCAGGATTTTATCCATAAGTTCCTTTAGGTATACCTTGATGACTGGAAAATGTATGGACTAGTGAAAGACCATTGTGAAAATTTTTGGTTGATGTTTGAGAGATGCCAACAGATTTGCACATATCCCTCAACATCAAGAAATGTCTCTTCACTACTCCATTTGGAACCCTGTTGGGGCATATCATATGTAAGGAAGGTTTTTGGTGGATCCTGCCAAAGTTGTCATTATTGTGGGATTAGGGGAACCTACTAGCCAGAGCACAGTGTGTGGATTCCTTGGGCATATGGGGTATTACTAGAAATTTATTAAGGTTTATGTTAAAATCATTGTGTCTTTGGAGGAATTGTCAAGCGTGGATGTACATTCCATTGGGGAGAGATACAATAGATGGCATTTAACACATTAAAGAATAATCTCATCACTGCACCCATATTACACTTTCCCTCTTGGGATAAGCCATTCCATGTACCTATTGATGATTTGAGAATGGAAATTAGGAAAATCTTAGCACAACCTAGAGAAGGAATTGTTGACCACCCCTTGTGTTTTGCTAGCAGAAATTAGACACCAGCAGAGCATAACTATACTACTTCTAAGTGTGAAGCATTATGAATGATCTACACATTACACAAATTTTGGAAATATCTGATGGCAACACCCTTCATATTCTACACAGACCACATGATATTGAAGTATTTAGTGAACAAGCCTCGTTTTACAAGGCGCCTATGTTTGTGGGTCCTGTTGTTTCAAGAGTTTGAGTTTACAGTTATTGTGAAACCAGGAAAGAGTAACTCAAGGCATAACCATTTATCAAGTATTGAATTAAGGGAGGATGCACAGAGCATTGAGGATACAATGTCAGATGTGTAATTATTTAGATTACAGGGTGTGCCCTTTGAATTTGAAGATATTGTTGTGTTTCTCAAAATGGGTGTGGCATCAGAGGGAATAATGACCTTGGAAAGGAAGTAGTTAGCCATACACATTGCACCCTACATTCTAATTAGTGGAGAATTATACAAGATAGGTTGTGATGAGGTTTTGTGTTGGTGTTTATTAGAACATGAGCGCATTGCAGTCATGGAGGAAGCGCATGGTGGGATTGTAGGAGGACACTATGCAGGGAATGCCACCATGTGGAAGATTCTACTAGAAGGGATTTTGTGGGAAATCATCTACAAGGATTTTATTGAGTTTTGCAAGGTATGTGACTATTGCCAACACCTTGGAAAACTAAGAAGAAGGGATGAGATCCATTGAGACTGATAAGTAGTACAAAACCATTTGAGAAGTGGGCCATTGATTTTGTAGGATCGATTTCACCTACCGCATGAAGGACTGGTTCACGCTATATCATTACTTACACTGATTACTTAACAATATGGGAAGAAGCAACACCTATAAAGGACTACACATCAACCACAGTAGTAAGGTTCCTATGGGAAAATATACTCACCATGTATGGGTGCCCTTTAAGTTTGACTAGTGACAGAGGCACACACTTTTTGAATGAGACAATCAAGATTTTGTTAGCAGAGTTCATGGTGGCCCATGACAAGACCACCCCATATCACCCCCAAGGTAATGGGATTGGTGAAGCATTTAACAAGATATTAAGTCACACGCTAACCAAAATTTTTGATGTAGGAGGACATGATTGGGATGAAAAAGTCTCATCTATATTATTGGCGGATAGGACAACTTACATGATATTGAACAAGGTCACACCATTCCAATTGGTGTTTGGCACGGAATATTTTTACGACTATATTTTATACTATCGTCCCTTCTTATTGCGCACAATAGGATTAGATGATCTGTGCATAGTTTTGTGCTTAAGCTAAGTTAATGAAAATAAAGACTAACACCTAGTATTCTTAATTAAAAAATTTAAAGCAAAGTCTAAAGCACCATCAAGATAAGATATAAACAAGTTTATACATATGAAACTATTTGCATTTAAAACTTCAAAGCATAAATCAAACTAAGCATGCAAATTTATCAATAACCTCTACTCTTTTGATTAACAAGAAAATTAAATGGACCTATGTAGACTCCATGGCAATCAAAGCGGTTGTTTTTGATATCTAAGAACCTAGGAATGAGATCTTATCAAAGTTGGGCTACAAGACCCTTTTGAAAACTCCCATATGACCCAAGCACTTTGGCTAGAAAAAGAGGCTTAACTCTTCAAGTGGTGAATTCTCAAAAATAACAAAGGAAAGCTTTTATTTTATTTGCTATGTTCTTTTCTTTTTCCTTCTCAAGAAATTTAGGTGTGTGTGTAAGGGTAGGAGGAGGGATCTTTATATAGCCTAATGGATAAAGGAACCACTACATCCCTTTGCATGTGGGATAATAGGGATGTTGAGTTAGTTATGGATAAGGGGGGTTTAGATAGGGTTGAGTTAACTTTAGGAGGGTTTGTTTGTCCTTTAGTGACTCATGTGGATAAAGGGGGCCTTTTAATTAATCAAGGTGATTTAATTAATAGATGTGCAAGCTTATAAAATCTTTTAGAGGAATATTAGCATGATTTAGACTATAGAAGGGGATTAAATCAATTGAATATTGATTTATTGGTTAAATGAAAGGGGATGCTAATTAATTAATAATAATTAATTAGTCTAGATATAAGGGGGATTAATTAACGAAAGGTCATTAATTAGGGTATTTGTTAGATAGGTGACTTAATTAATTAGCATAGTGTAATTAATTAATGATGATAGGAGAAAAGATGAGATCTTTTGACGAAATGTCACCAATTTTGTGGGAAAGGGGATAATTAGCACAATTTAAGTATTTAAATTGCTCGGGTGTAATTATGGGTGTCTACATTTTCCCCTCTTTGGGGTGGCGTAAGTGACACCACTTCAAAGATAGTAGATGGATGAAATTTTGAAGGGATAGAAGAAAAATTAGTAGGAGGGAGAGATGCCCCCTCGAACATTGATGGGGTGATGAAGGAAGACGATCGATGATCGAAAAAGGTGAGAAATAGATAGAAGAAAGGGTAGGGGGCAGAATGCGATAAGACGAAATATTAGGTGAGAGGAAAGTGATGTAGAAAAATATGAAGGAGTGGAGAGAATATCTTAGCCTCTAGCCGTTGTATTGGAACAATTTTGGTGTCATCATATTGCTAAGAGATCTACTCATCATCGGTCCTTATGAAAATATAAGCATACGAAAAAAGTAGAATGATAGGAAAAACCATACTACAAATGATTGTCCATTTGAAAACACCAACTCCATGTAACATACAATAATGCAATGCAATACGAGAAGGAAACAAGATCATTTAACAGGGAAAACAAGTGTGAATGCACATATCCAACCCAACAACAGTCAAGATAGTTGTACAAATGTTTTGTTATCAAGCTAAAGAGATCCACATGTTCGTGATTGATGAAAAGGGTTAAAAATGATGCCCCAAGTAAGGATATATGCAAGGGGAAATGATAATGGACACTAGGTCCAAGTAAAAGCTTTGTGCGTAATGAAATAGCACCAGAAACAAATGTGCCCTGAGTACGAGACGAAGCAAGAATCTAGTTTTGTGAATGGTTGTGAATTTGTAGATCCATAGTCATATTAATCAGGGAAGACTAGTAGGTTATGGAGAGAATACCTTGTGCAAGACACAAGTTTCAGTTGTAATAAGCAAGTTACCTATTTTTGTAGGTTTTTACTTTTTAGGATTTTGTGAAAAATTTGCCTTTTTTTTGAATTTTTAGATTTTTGAAGTGATATATATATTTTGGGTTTTCTTCTTCCGAAATGCGGTGGACAATAGAAGAAAATAGAAGAAATAGAATGAAGGGCCTAGGTGCAAGAGAAAATGCCCCAGGGGAAGAAAGAAGCAACAGGTGACAAATAATGTCCCTGTATAGTGGAAAAATGAATAAAATAATTATTTGTAAAATAATTATCTACAAGAGTGTGGATAAGAAGAAAAATTTCCTAGGAGCAATAAAAATTGTCCTAGAGAGAAGAAAGGGGTATTGGATGGAAAAAAATGCCCCAACACGGTGAAAAATGAAAGAAAATAATTATTTAATTAAAATAATTATTCAATGGTGAAACAGAGGAGAAAACGGGGTCAAAACGAGCTTCTAGGCCCTCCCGATGGTGAGAAATAGCTTAATATACCCCACCCGGGGGTAAATCACCACGACCAATTCATTTGTTACCGAGCACTATTGAGTTTTTACCACAAGGATCTAACAACAAAGAGGAAATGGTGATTGCATGAGACCAATTGAGGTGGGTAGACATAGTCCGAGGGTACTAGCAACATGCCGACGATGGCATCTTTGTGAGTACTCGAACCCTTCTTGTCAAATTTTGTAATTAATGCCCTAGAATTAGGAATTAGGGCTAGGAGGCACATAGGATGCATGCGTGAATATGTGTAAGCATTTTAAAGGTGGCGCAGGTGTCTCATTGGGGGTGTAGGCACCTTAGGGTGCATGTGTACACTTGCATGTACACTCAAATGCACACACGCACACGCACATGTGCCACATATGTGTGTGCACACACACACACACACTTCAAAGGTAGGGCACACACTAAAAGGGTAACACACGCATAGGGGGTAGCACACACATAGAGGGGGTAGCACACACATATAGGGTTTATGCACGCGGGCATGCGCAAGGATACGACCTATGGCATAAGTGCCAAAAGAGTGATGCACACACCCAAAAGGGCACGTAAGCACCCTAAGGTAGTTGCACGCATGTGCATACACCAAAAGGGAGGTGCACACACTTGAAAGGGTGCATAGGCACCTTAGGATGATGGAGGATAGAAAAGAAAATGCCAAAAAGATGGCACTTAGAAGAAAATTTAGGATTTTTGGGTTAACCCTAAAAAAAAGATAGATTTTTAGAAGAAATGTTAGTGACTAACAAGTGGATTGATTTTTGTAGAGATTATTACCAATGCTTTAGATGCGGGAGCTTCATTCACAAATCACCAAGCTGGAAGGGATCATGCATCGGTGAGATCGTCACTCAAGTAGCCATTCTTCTGGAGGCAGTGGGCCTAGGCCCCGTGTCTCGGATGCCTTCCATCACGTTGGACCATGATCTGCTTACTGCACTGGCCGAGTGGTGGTACAGTGAGATTCAGTGCTTCCAACTCCCTATGGGAGAGATGACCATTACTTTAGAGGATGTGTGGCAGATTCTCTATGTGCCCATCCTAGGTACATTGATTGAGTACACTTCTAATGCCGGGCAGATCAGGGTAGCTGTCTGGGATTTATTTGATTGAGATGACATACCTCATGATGGTATGACTATTGCATTCCACGAGTGCATCACCAACCCTACACTACACCGAGGACCCCTATATGTTATGGCACTTATCAGTGGGTTTTTACTCACTGATAAGACTAGGACATCTTTTCCATGAGGGTTGATGACATTGGTATAGGGGATCTTTAGTGGGGAGCACTACTGTGGGACAATGTATACTTACACATCTTTACTCGATTTACATCTTATTACTTACCACCATCAAAAGATGGTGGGGCCTTCCTCTCTACTACAGATTTGGTCATGGGACCACATTGCTATCAGTGCCCCATGGGCACTCTTCATGCCCAAGATCTAGAGGATCCATCTTACATGGCATGGGTATCCAGTAGGTGGTGATGTACAAGGCCACCTAAGTAGCCTATATAGGTACCGGTGAGAGTTTGATGAGTTTCAGAGAGATATTATATGGAGACCCTACAGGAACATTCAGTGGCTAGAGGATGCCATAGAGCTTAGTGTTTACATAGTAGAGAATTACCTCATTGGTAGTCGGAGCTATATCATCAAGTTATACATGGTTGATAGATGTCGGTGGCACTAGGCATGGCATATGCAGGAGTTCGCATCCCGACATATGGTATGCCCATAGAGACTTAGAGAGGTAGACCATGGGGCCATGTATACAGGTGACCCGAGCTAGGGCTAGTTTCTTATGGTGGCCCCACAAGTATGGGACCCAACGCTACAGACTAGAGATCCGGGACTACCGCAGATTACTAGATGTGGTATGTGACTATTTTACCCCGATGTCTGACTATCCCAGAGGAGGCACGGGCAAGTGGGTGCGGACCACCAAGAGAGATTTAGCATGGTGGTGATCAGAGAGAGGGTGCAACAAGCCATGACCTAGATGATCCATTTGAGGGATTACCTCATGATGAGTAGGTTCTTGCCGCAGTGCACAGGATTGAGGCCACAGGTCTAGGATAGGCATCAACACAATTTCCGAGAGCTAGAGTCCTATATCAAGGCCAATCATCTAGAGCACCATAGGTATTGGTCCTAGTGGCACGGCCAAGTGGCACGAGATGACCACCCTATAGTAGTAGTTACAATAGGCTCTAACGGTGAGATACAAAGCCTAAGCGAGAGAGAGACGAGGCATGATCCTTGAGTGTGACAGTGAAAGCCAAGTGAGATCAAGCTCGGAATTAGATTTTGACAATATTAGTAGAGTGAGATCATGCTCGGGCATAGGCTGGCCTAAGAGGTGATAGTTTTGAGCATTTTCAGCAGATACAAAAGATGGCCTCACCAATGGATCGATGATGAGACTATATTACTAGACGTAGGCCCAGCCTACAACCCTGATGATATTAGAGCGAGATAGGCTCAGAGCAGAGCACGTAGTGGGACAGCCAAGCTTTCCTGAGATTTAGCAGAGATAGCATCTTACCGACACACAGATGGTACCGCGGTGATGGCCTGAGACACAAAGATATGGCTCTGGCCAAGGGTAGAGCCTCTTATTATATATTTTTATATTTTGAGGTAGTTCTAACAGAGCGATGGGCACCTTCTTATAGCCAGAAATCCAGAAAAGGGACTAGATCGAGAGAGGCCTTAGGCCTCAATGGAGAAGCCATGAGGATAGCCAAGGTGATGGAGCGATGTTTTCTCTATGCCACCACTGCAAGATAGACCAGCCACCCCCTCTGAGGGCTCGAGTCAGCATTGATTGTATTGTATTGACACATATGCCTCTTGATGAAGGCCTTTATTCTTTGATAGATGTATCATCCTTTGTATGCCTCAGATGAAGGCATTTTTTATGTATAGAAGTTCTGATGCATGCCTCTAATGAATGCTATTATTCTTTGATATATGTATCATCCTTTGTACACCTCAGATGAAGGCATTTTTGATGTACTGCAGTTATGTATATCTATCATTTTTTTGAGACAGATACATCTCACATGTATTTATATGGACATTTTTGACATGACATATGTGTTTATGAGATGGACATTGTTGTTACTTCTTGATTGAGTACATGGATAGATAGATGTGTTTATGATGTTAGATGATTTGATTTCACATGTATATGTATCATGATTTTGTAGATGTATCGCATGTGTTTTAATTTCTAGATGATTGATCTTGTAGAATATATCAAATGTGTTTGTTTATATGATGTGCCATACTTAGTGGATGGGATGATATGATGATATGGGTGTGGGGGATAGATTTTGATATTTGTGATCCCTCTTGCCCCCATTTGATAATATGATATGTGATGATTAGCTTAGCATTCATGTATGATGTATACTTAGTTTTTTCTTGATATATGATGCATAGATGATGGGAGATGTGATAATATTGATGGTAATGTGATAATGTGATAACAAAACAATGCACATGCAACAAGAAAACACAATCAAATTCCCACAAAGAAAATAAATACAACAATGTACCATGATTCACTAGCATGCAAAAACATACCTCAATATGCACAAGTAAGAATAAATCTAATCTAACCAAGAAAAGATGAATCCTAATAAAGTATGCCCAAGCAACAAACAACACAAATGTACAAACATGAAGCAACTATACAAGCAAACAAGCAAAGCAAGAAACAAGAAAATGCAAGTAAACATAAGTAAATGTTTTTGTAAGATTTTTCTTTCATGCAACAAGTTTCGTTGTTTTTATTTATGCAAAACAATTTTCTATTGTTTGTGTGTTTTGTGAAACATTTTTCTATTGTTTTTGCAATTTTGAGAGACAATTTTCTATTTTTTTGTGTTTTTCATATATTTTGAATGTTTTTGCGGTTTGTGAAACAATTTTCTATTGTTTTTGTGATTTTCGAGGATAATTTTCTATTGTTTTGTGTTTTTCATATTTTGAATGTTTTTATAGCTTTTGAAACATTTTTCTATTGTTTTTGCAATTTTTGAGAGACAATTTTCTATTGTTTTTGTGGTTTGTGAAACAATTTTCTATTTTTTTTGCATCATTTTCTAATGGTTTTCCAGAGCTATGCACAGGTAACCAAGAAAGTGTGGATGCCCCCAGCATTAGATGGGGAATATACAAGGGCAGATGCCACATGCTTATACACAGGAAGGTGAAGTCACAGAAATGCCCCCAGCATAAGATGGGGAATAGGCCAAAACCATGCCCCTCACAGATGAATAAAAGGAGACAAAGCTGGATCAAGGCTTGACAGGATTGGGCCCACAAGGAATCTCAGAGGTAGACGTGGAACTAGCCCTAGGCTAAGTAGAAATACCCTTCAGATACAAGATGCTTGTGAATAACGAATCCTCCCAAGGTGCCAAAAATTGGTTTTCACCCAAGGACTTATCCAAAGTGCCACAATTGCGTGGTTTTCACATATGGATGACCTGTTTTTCTCTTTTTATTTTTCATCTTTTTTTACTTTTTTGTATTTTGATTATTTTACCATGTTTTTGATTTTTTGCTTTTCTAATTTTACACCATGTTTAAGCATAGAACTGCTTAAGATACATGGCAATCATGGGTTCACAAATCTCATCACCATTGGGGTGAGAAATTTTTATGCTCCCGTGTCGTACTTAGCCACTATAACATAAGGTCCTAACTAATGCGGTTTGAAATTTCCTTTCTTTTCTCATTCTTCCTTGTGTTGAACTGATTCTCCTTCATGACCAAATCACCAACCTCAAACTAGTGAGGTATGATTCTCTTGTTTTAATTTTTGGAGACTCTATTCTGATATAATTTGAGGTGATTAAGGGCACGGATGCACTTCTCATCTAGGATCTCTAACTCAGCCAGTCTAACCACCTGGTAATCTTCATCTTTATCCAGATAATCCCTAAGAGATATTCTTAGGGAAGGAAGCTCAATTTCTAGTGGGATGATAGATTCCATCCCAAATACTAGAGAATATGACATCACACCCATAGGAGTGTGAATAGAGGTCTGTAAGCCTAAAGAGTCTGGGTGGATTTGCAAATGCCAATTACAACTGTTTTACTTACCATTTTCTCCATTATTTGCACCAAAGTCTTATTTGTGGCCTCAGCCTATCCATTACCTTGGGGATAATATGGTGTAGACCATTTTAACTTGATTTGGAACCACTGACAGAGACCCTTTATAGTTTTATTCTTGAATGAATTTCCATTATCAGTAACAATGGCTGCAGGAATGCCATACCGGAAAATGATATGATTCATGATGAATTTGGAAATCGAGCTCCTATTACATAGGTTAAGGGGACAAATTCCACCCACTTGGTAAAGTATTCAATAGCCATGATGATGTGGGTATGACCATCATATGAGGTAGGGGTAAGATTCCTTATCAAGTCAAGTCCCCATTTAGAAAATGGCCATGGGGTAGTGATGGGTTGCACTGGTTTTGATTGAGCATGGATGAAATTTCCATACTTCTGATAAAGTACACATTTTCTGACATAGTTACAACAGCTTGGTTTTTATGGTAGGCCAATACTAGCCTCCTCTTAAAAATTTCTTGGCCAAAACCATTCCATTAGTATGTGCTCCACATACCCCTTCATGTACTTATTTTATTGCTTGGATTGACTCTGTCATATCGAGACAACATAACAAATTCCCATCGTAGCCATAATGATAAAGCGTACCTCCTAAAAGGGTATAATGAGCTATTTGGTGAATTAGGATTTGTTTCTCGGAATGGGAGATGTTAGGAGGGAACATGTTGTCTTTGAGATAGGTAAAGATGGGCTCATACCATGGGGAATTGGGACCAACAACATCACAAGCTAGACAGGATTTTGGCATGTCGTACGTGGGCTGACGTAAATTTTCCACAAAGAATGGCATGTCATTATTCCCTAGTGGAATACGAAGCATAGAACCCATTGTCGCCATAGCATCTGCCGATCTATTTTGTGCTCTTGGGATCTGTTCAAATGTGATGTGCACAAAGTAATCTTTTAGAGTTTCTACCAACTTCTTGTAAGGTATGAGCTTTTCATCCTTAACCTTGTATTCATCATTAACTTGCTTGATAATTAACTAAGAATCACCCACAACCTTGACATGATGGATGTCCCATTTGATAGTGAGATTCATCCCTGTGATAAGTGCCTCATAATTTGTGATATTGTTTGTGTAAGGAAAACCAAGATGAAAATCCTGAGGTATGGGATCGCCAGAAGGAGTAATGAGGACCACACCTACTCCTAAACCATGAAAATTAAAAGACCAGTCAAAGTGTATATTCCATATGACATATTCTTCAATGTATATTAATGAGGCATCCGGAAGATGTAGATTCAAAGGTTCAAGTACCTTGCAAAGGTGCTTCTGCTAATTGATCTGTGAGTACTTGTCCCTTAACCGACTTCTGATGCACAAATTCTATGTCAAATTCACTTAGTAGGATGATCCAATTAGCCATTCTACCTGTGAGGGCAGGTTTTGATAGCAAGTACTTGAGTGGGTCCACTTTAGATATAAGCTTGGTTTTGGTATTCAATAGATAATGGCAAAGTTTTTGAAAAGTAAAGACAACAACCAAACAAGATTTTTCAATTTGGGGATAGTTGAGCTCATAAGTGATGAGAGTGTGATTGAGGTAGTACACCAATTTTTCTTTGTGACCAAGGTCGTATTGGGTGAGTAACACACCAATAGAAAATTGCGTAGTAGAGATATAAAGTAGGAGCGGCTCACCAGAATTCGAGGCATGAGGATGGGAAGATTGGGTGAGTATCATTTAAGCAAGGTGAAGGCTTGTTGCTGCTCTGGTCCCCAAATGAAGGTGACATCCTTTTTAAGCAAGTGGGTGAATGAATGAAACTTCTCCACAAGTTAGGAGATGAAGTGGTGAATAGCATGTATTTTCCTGCAAGATACGTAGTTACTTAATGTTCTTAGGAGGAGGCATCTCAGTAATATCAGATACTTTAGTAGGGTCTACCTCAATTCCCCTTCTTAATACAATAAAACCCAACAATTTTCCCGATAGCATGCCAAAAACACATTTCTTTGGGTTCATCCATACTTTGTACTCTCGTAGGCACTCAAAAATACACCACAAAATAACAGGTGATCCAGTCCATACTAAGCTCTTTAGCTTAGTGGTAGAGCGCGCCCCTGATAATTGTTAATTGTTGTGGCTGGGCTGTGAAGGCTATCAGCCACATTTGATAGTTCATTCAAATTCAATGTGATCATCAACGCCTGATCCAGAGATGTGGATCTCCAAGGCACAGTAGCATGGCGTACTCCTTCTGTTAGAATTAGAACCAGGAATAAAAAATTCCTCCAACGAATTTTTTATATTCATTCGTTGAATCTGGGCGTTCCCCGGTAGCCAAGAATGGCTACTTTATTCTCGATAAACCAGATTTTGAGTCGGGTTAAAAAAAAATTAAAATTGAAAATCCATAACTTCCCTAATATATGGAATAGGGATTCCAACCCAACTGGGGAGCAGTTGCTCTTTATTGTGAGCTGTGTTCGTGGGGGAGCTTATTATCTATTGTTGGCTTCTATCTCTATAGATAAAATCTATCGGGGAGGCAACTAATAGACAGTGGTTTGTCATCCACATAGTCTTCCATGATATCATGGATCATATCATGAAAAATTACCGTCATTTCCCTTTGATAAGTAACTCCTGCATTTTTCAGCCCAAACGACATTACTTGATAACAAAAGGTACCCCAAGGAGTTGTAAAAGTTATCTTGTGTTGATCTTCATCAACTATCTTGATTTGGTTGTATCCTGAAAATCCATCCATAAGAGATAGCATCTCATATCCTATTATTGAATCCACAATCATGTCAATATTTGGTAGTGGAAAATCATCCTTAGGGAAATCCTTATTAATGTCTCTAAAATCTATGTAGATTCTGATCCCGATAGGCTTCTTCTGGACAAGAATGATGTTGGATATCCATTCAGAATAATCGATAGGACAAATGAATCCTGTTGCAAGCAATATTTCTAATTCTTCTTTAACTAGTAAGGCCACCCTTGGGTGCATCTTTCTGAGATTTTGTTTAATAGGCTTTGTATTTGTATGTACAACTAAGATGTGCATGACCAAAGTTGGATCCAAGCCTAGCATGTCCTTATAGGACCATATGAATACATCTATAAACTCGCGTAGTAAAGATAGTGAATGTTTTCTATTCCCGTGTCGAGATTGATGCTCCCAATTTGACTATTTTTGGGTCTTCTTCTGTACCAATGTTTACATCAATAGTTTCCTCTACAAGTAACTTTGACAAGTCATCCATACACATAGGATCAGGAAGAAGGTTGAGATCTTCATCCAAGGATGTCTCCATGAGATTTTCATCCTTGGTGTTGTAACTTTATTGTCCTTTGATTTTTGTACATGTTTGTCGGCTAGTGCCTCAAACAGTTTTCACTATGCGACTTGGACTTTGATTTTTTCCGAGGATTTATGTTAGAACTTTTGTCCTCACTTTTTCTTAAGTTTTCCTAACCAAAAGCTCAACCTCCTCACCGAAGTAGGTGCAGGTATCCAAGTCAATATATAAGCCTTTTTTGTGGTCTCCAATGGGAATTGTATCTTGAATTCCCATGAACTCTACAATAGCTTCATCATTCTCAAATAGATCTAGTGACATATGACGTTGTTGGTCCCATTCAACAAGGGAAGGGTAAACAAGGTCAAGGTTTGGTTTTGTGGGGGTTATGGTTAGGAAAATGGTATTCATGAATAGAATCATGGAGGCAAGATCCTCATATTGGATACAATGGGAATCTATATCACTGTCTAGATAGTCAGAGCTATCCTCACGTTTAGATCAAGTAGTGTCTTGATCGTTGGGGTGTGCCCCATAATGGAAAATTCTAATTCCGTATCTTTCTATTTTAAAATGTGGGAGAGGTATTGGTTCTCATTGTCCTTGCTCATTTCTTTCGCATCCTAGGCCCTTGTAACCCATGGAGTACATCATTTTTGGATTTCTCATATTCAAGGGTTTGATAACAGGTTGGTTGAGTATCCTCTAGGACCCAAGTTGTAGGTGGGTCCAACAATTTTTCTTCAGCTAACAAGCCTCCAGGTAAGAATGACCCAATAGTGCATTCATTTCTAGGTCTTCTAAAGTGATAGTTGGGTCGACCTCTAGTCTTGGGTGACAATGAGAGGTCGAAACTAAGATGGCTTGTTGCACATTTTATATTCCATAGCCATATTCTAGAACCTTCATCTCCCATGAATCAAAAGGAGAGGTTGATGTAGACACACCATGGGTGCAAGAACTGAGATAATATAAATCTATTTGAGATTCCATGGCCTCAAATGGAGAGGGACATTTATATCGGTGGAGGGACATGCATATGTTCCCTTACGTGTAAAACTATTGGGATCTCTGAAGTGAGTGAAGGGCTCTGAATCTCCTTGTATTGTAATGGTGTGTCCTTCATGCTTTATTTTAATGCACTGAAAGAACATCGATGGCACGGCTTGTATGGCATGAATCCATGGTCAGCCTAAAAGCATATTATACGGAAGTTCCAAGTCTAGGACATGAAACTTTGTTTGATGGAAAGTGGGACCCACCTCCATGGGAAATGTGATTATGCCTGCTGACTCCCTTTCTGCATTGTCATAAGCAGTGATAGTGATGATATTTGACTCAAGATCTGCCTCAGTATGCCCTAGCTACTTAACCAACTTTAGCGTGCATATGTTCAACCCTAATTCGTTGTCCACAAGCACTCGTTTGATCTTCCTGCGGGTAACCACTACCTCAATATACAAAGGAAGATTATGTGTTGGATTCTTAGTAGGGATCTCCCTATGATTGAAGGAAACATGCTCATTTGGTATGATGTTTACTACTACGGCTTGAAGATGTGTAGGATCTACCTCTGATGGCACTCCTAACCCCTGAAGAGTTTGGTATAGAATGTCTTTGTGTACATTTGATATTTTAAGAATATCTAAGATTGAAATCTTAGCAGACATATTCTCAAGTTGCTCTAAGAGGTTGTATTTACCATTTTTGGGGTTGATGGAGAAGGTTCCGAAATCACAAGGCGGGCACACCTTGTTATTATGGCAAAATCCTTTCCCTTGATTTGGATGGTGTTGACATGGTTTTTAGGAGAGTGAATACATCTAATAAGAGAATCATAATGATTGTTGTCTTTTTTGTGTATAAGTAATTCGCTTCTTTATAACCTTGGGATGACTCTCCCCGATCCGGCTTTGACTTTTCTAATTTATCATGTTTGGGGAATGGATCTTTATATATCCCATCTTTTCGTTGCGTGTCTCGATTTTTCTCCAGGTTGTCCACTTCTATTTCCCCATTGTCGATGAGGTCTTGGATATAGTGACAAATTCACATACATTTATCTATCTTATGTCCCTTGACACAATGCATTTCGCAATATTCATGCTCCTTGTACCATGATAGTTTTGGAGCATTGTCATCAAATGGTTGTGTTGTAGGATATGTCACCATGTGAGCCACATCCAATTATTTTAATATAACCGACAAAGGTTCATTGAGGGGGGTGAACATTCTCTACTTGGGTGGTGGTTGAATGGGTCCTTTGGTTAGTTTAAAAGGTTGACCAATTTGAACCACTTGTACACGTTTGGAATCAGTGATCCCGTCTCCTACCATATTTTTGTTTTTGTTAAATACCTTTAGCTTCTCCGTGGGTTTAACATTTTGATTATCTTTAGATTGGGACTTGAGATTTCCTTTGGCAATGAGAGCTTTCTCTATTTGAACCCATTTTTCAATGACCTCCTCAAAAGTGCAAACACAATGCATTTGGAGGTGGAAGGCTATGTCTGGATTTAGGTTGGGCACAAAAATACTTACCAGCTATTTTTAGGGAAAGCGCAAGGGAAGCGGCTAGCTATCCCTCTCCACCATTGTAGGAAGCTGGTGAAATTCTCATTAGGGCATTGTTTGGCGCCACATAAATCTGCCATGGTGACATCACTCTCTATATTGTATGAGAAGTGACACACAAACCTTTCTGCCAATTCTAGCCAAGTGAAAATTGATCCCGAGGTAAATGTGTAAACCACTCCAAGGCTTGACCTCCTAGACTCTTGGGAAAAAGTCATATGAGATAATTATTACTATAGGACACCTCTTAACATGCCATATAGAAATACTTTACATGATCCCGTGGATCTCCCTTCCCTTTATATTTTTCAAATTTTGGCATGTCGAATTTCTTAGAAAAATGTTGAAGGGTCATAGTCTTGTCAAAAGGATAGGGACATAATTCTTCATATTGATACTTTCTAATGTTCCCCATATTTCTCTCTTAAAGTCTTGCAATTTTTGATTTTATAGACTATAACTCTTGTGCGAGAAATTGTTCTTTAGTGGAAGAATTAGGGATATATACTCGATGATACCCGTATCTTCTTCTCATTGATTTTCTCTATGGAGTTCACTGATTTTGACCGCAAGCCTTGAATTTTAAATGTTCTTCCTTGCTTCCTTTTGTACATGAGAGGTTAGCAAAGCTAATTTTCGGCTTAGGTTACTAATCTATTGTTGAATGGTGGTTTCTTCTTCTAAAGGTTCCTCCTCTTCCTCGTATTGTGGAGGTTCTTCAACATTCTCATGTCCTGACTGTTTTTACGTGGCACTTTGATAAAGGGTATTCTATGTCCCACTACTTTATCATTTCCTACGTTGGAGGTAGAAGCATGTCCATGCATCAAAATATCCTCCATGTTGATAAGGGGTTGCTCTTCTTCATTAGCGTTGTTCACAGGTGGGATTGTCTCATTTTCAGTGGGCATTTTGGCCCCTAATTCTACAACCCGTGCTAGCACCCTATCCTTATTTCTAAAAATAAACTCATCTAATAAAGTAGGGTCAAATTCAAAATCTGCGTGTGGATATTCTAATTCATGTCCACTATGATCAAACATTTCTTTTATCTCTTTTCCACAGAAAATAGAGGCCCTAGATAATGTCCAATGAAATGGTTTGACCCTCGTCATTTGAGGCTTCCCAAGCTTGTGCTTGTTGTTCCTCGTATGTTTGTTTCTTGAGTCCTGATCATGTTTTGGGACCCATGATTTGTAGTAGTTTCACTAGGTTAAGTTATAAATGTTCTCAAAGATTTGTATTCACACCTAAGTGAAATGAAAAATGATTGACAAGAATATGAATGAATAACAATGTGAGAATACCAATGTGATAGAGTGATAAATCAATAGTGACACAAATGTTTGGTATCTAAGCCTGTCAAATGAATGAAGTACTTCCTAGAATGTGTTTCAACAAAGTAGTTTGGTATCACAAGATAATTAACAAGATGTTCTCACTTATGCCAAGTTCAAAAGAATGAACAAGACATAAGTAACTACAAGAAGTTAATGTGACCTCCTAACAAGGTATACTAGAAGTGAGCTCAAATTCGATTAAGACCTATATCCCAAAAAGTTTCAATTACAATTTGTGAGTGACACAACAATGTCACCAAGATATGTTAACCAAACTTTGTGAGAAAGTAAGGTATTGATATCAAGATGATATTGATATAACATGCACAAGTGGTAATACGTAGCACTCTTCAAAATTGAGGTAATAATAGAGTCAAACCAAAAGCTTAGAGTATAAATAGGAATTGTTAAAATATGTGGAGCGTAACCTTACAATATATATATTTAGGTCAGGTTCATAAGAAACACGACGTAAATACCAAAATTGTAGTGATATGATACAAACAAGGTAACCTTTCTAAGGAATTTCAAGACGAAGAACCGCACCTAACTACAATGACGATCCTGACATGGGTATCAAGATCAAAAAGGCCACCAATGATATGAATACGCCTCCGCTCACTTTAGATGTTTTACTTACCCATCCGTAAACATGGATGGGCGTAAATGGAAAAATAAGTGACAGAAACAATCGATTGGTAACACAAAGGTAATCACCTTTATTTTGATCAACAAAGTGTCAAAAGAACATGAAGGAAGTAGATCAAAAATGGGGATGAAAAATGCTAGTCTCACTTTTGCAAAGTTTTTCCTCACCCTAAGACAAGTGAAAAACTAAGCGAAAGTAATGCATCACATGTTTCGTGATGAAAAAGATGGCTCACAACTCAACATTGTTTTGAAGTGGTCAAAGTGGGCTCCTAGCCAAAGAATATCTTCCTAGGTGGTTCTCTCGTCCTAGGTGTTACAAAGTTGTCTTAAGTAAGCGTGATTTACCCAAAAATTCACACTGACTAGTTTGGGAGTATCGCAGCTTTACTTTACCCCCTTCAAGAATAGTAGGTGTTGGTGTCCATTTTGATCCTCTATTATTTTTCCCTAATTTTCCTTTCACTCTGCATTGCCTGAAATGTTTTCTACAGTTTTATTTGATGGAATGAAGTTTTTGCCTCTATTTCCATGCCTTAGTCCATTTGAAAATTATTTGACATGCCCCATTTTGCAAGAAATCTCCAAGTTTGCTATGAACGTGCCCTAAATTTTTCAAATCCACAGGATCTACCATTTTTCTATGTTTTCCCAATCGTGGAGTGTTAAAATTGATCAATTTGTGCTTACTTTCCTCAAAAAACCCATGGCCATGGTCGTAAAATGTTTAAAAATCCTTCCATGTGCCCTTTGATAAAAAAATCCATCACCCACAAAGAAAAAATTGAATTTGGGCATCTCTGTAAATTTTGTGTTTTTTGATGGTCATACGGGTGTCATTTGACCGTCAAAATTAAGCTCACAATTCTCTTCCTACGTGGCCACTTCTGGTTGGACAAGGATCGATGGGTTTTATTTGAAAAACTTAGCCATTTTTGGCTTTGGGAAAAAATTCAAAATTCCCCCACAACTCTACGAGGGGACACGTGTCATATTATTATGTGAAGGTGGAATAGAAACTAGCGGGGAACTTAGGCATTTTATGCCTTTTTAGTGAAGAGGAAAAAGGGAAAGGAAAATCCCATGGGTCGGTAATGGAACAGGAGGTAAACACATGACAAAGACATGGCGGGTGCGGAGAGGGGATGTGGCTAGCAAGGGAACTTAGGCATTTTTTCCTTTTTGGTGAAAGGGGAAAAAGTTGGGGAATGGCCCGTGGGTCCACAATAGAGTAGGAGGTGGACACATGGTGGCGCGGTGGTAGAGTGGGGAAGTGCGGGCCATGGAAAGGAAAGGGAACTTTTCCCTTTTGGTCAAAAAGGCCTAAGGTGAAATTTTGAAGTGCGGTGGACACGTGTCCATGAAAGGTTAGAGGGAAGTGCGGGCCACGGAAGGAAATGGGGAATTTTTCCCTTTTGGCAAATGAAGTTAAAACAAAAATTTAAGTCGCATGCCCACAAGTGAATCAAACACGTACATGTGGTGAAGGCAAAGCGGTCGGGGACCCACCGAAGGAAAATTGAAAATTTTCCCTGGGAAAAAAAGGGTGTTAAAATGAGAATTGAGCCCGTGGTTTTGTAGCGATAGAGAAGTTGACACGTGTCAAGGGAAAAATCAGAGGTGTGGGCCCGCGGGGCAAAAAGTGAAAATTTTCCAATTTTCTAAAAAGGTCAAAATGCGTAGAATTGAAGTGTGATCCCAATGGAACCCACCATGTGCCACGTGTCAGCTCTAAATTTCAAGGGTGGAGGGGTGGAGAAAAAAGTCAAAATTTTCCATTTTTCCAAAAAATGTGGAAAAGTCAAAAATGATCCCAAATTTGGTCCCAATTGTTTTTTGACACATGGAGGGCCCAGATTGAAGGACAAAGAGCAGATCAAGGGCAACTATGCATTTTTATTTTTGGCCGCCATTTTTGTTCCAGAAACTTGGAATTGCGAATTTTACATCAAATTTCATCAATTTTTTGGCGATTCTATGTCATTTTGGCCTTCTAGGATCATTGGAATCGGTTTCATGACTTAATTTGCAGATTTGAGGTGTTTTTGAGATAAATTTTACTCATGCCCATGCAAGACATGAAGTATAAAATTATAAAGTTGTAAAACCAAATTGGGAAAGGATAGGATGAAATGATGAGGGGATGAGGGACCTGCATACCTTGAGGATAAAAAACATGCCTCCACAATGGATAATGATCCAAATATTTGCAATGATTCACCATTTTAGAAACACCGAAACTCTCGTTACAAATTTATTAAATGTCATTTTCATTGAATCATGAAGAATTGTTCTAACAAAATTGATCCCTTGGCATATTCTTTTCTTGGGAAAGAAGGATCAAATGTGGAAAGAGATATATAATGCATTTTTGAGAAATGTAAAGGGGGGAAGTTGAAAATTACGAGTGAATTTTGAGAGAAAGATCATTTTCTAAGAAACCTACCAAAGAACAAGGATAATTTCTTATATGTTAGATCTTCATGTATTTGAGTTGGTTACAAGTGTATAGCCATCACGAAGCTCTGAGATTGTTCATGAAACTCTTCCCTGCTGATGAATCTAACAAGCTTTTGAGTTAATCTATGTTTTTCTGGGCAATATGATGTCTGTTATCATTTTAAATACCTGAAAATAGTTTTCATTGTTCTTGTTACAATCTTGCATTGAAAGTATTTAGGAATCACACAAAATCTCCATTTCTTGTTGATATTTTATTTTCATTTGCAATCTCATGTTCAGAAGAGCCTTAATCGATAAAGAGATAAACAAATTTAAAATCACTTTACCTTCCTTGATTGTAAAGATTGCTTGTAATACTTTGGGGGTACCTTAGGCGTGGTTTGATCAAGGATTTTTGTGTTTAATTAAGTTCTTTACTTCAAGATTTTGTGGTGTGTTCTCAAAGATTGTGTGAAGAGTGAAACTTGGGCTTCCATTTATGCCTCTTCTGGTTGAAAGAATATCCTGATTATTTGAAGCATTTTATCTAATAGTTGTTCAAGTATTGTAGTAGTTGTCAAAGATCTGATATTTCCCAGTTTGTCTTGTCAACACCCCACAAAAAAATTCATTCAAACAAACTAATCCTACCCATACTACCCCTGTATTGCATTGTGTGTCAACAAAAGGATCTAACCCATCTAAAAAAATGCACAAGGAAAATCAGGATTATATAATGTCTTCAGTAACCCTTGCCTTGCATTGAAAATATCTCCATAATCTGGGAGTGACAACTTGTAAAAGTCAGATTTGGAGTGTTGATCATATTTTCCCAAGGAATTTTCATATTATTTGTATAAATTGAGGTATATCATCATCTCCTTCACCATTTGGGGTTACAAGATAGGTTCTCTTACCTTGGTTGAAAGGCACAACCTAAAATAGTGAGGGTTAGATCAAATCATTTCAAAGTGTTATCCATCTCTCCACAAATCTGAGTGCTAGTTAGATCACATCCCCGGCTACAAAATGACACACATCATGATCTATTTGACTTCAACCTTCATGTCATATCTCTGATACTACTCAGACTAAAAAGGAGAACAAATTTGGGTACCAACACCAAATGGTGTTGTTTCCAAGGATTATTTTGGATTCCTGGGAACTAATTTGTGTTGTTGAGATTGGTTTGTTGATTCATTACCAGTCCATATCTATTTAGCCCATCAACAGCACCAACACCAAATGGCGTCATTTCGGGGAGATGGGATTTAGTATTTCAGATCCCCGATAACACTTCTTGTGTGATTTGTGTGTAATTACAAATCTAAGTATCATCTTCTAATCTGATTTATAAGATTGGAATGAAGACTAGAGTTCTGAGTTTGATATTCTCTTAGTACAATCTGATCCATGTGCATACATATTTGAGATAGTTGAATGCATACCAAACCCTAGTAAAGTTCCTTGCAAATTCTACATGTAAATACATTGTTGAAGCATCATTTTATAATCAGATTTGTAAGGATTAAATGAAGATATAAGTTCTTCCCGCATTTTACCAGTTTCCAACAGTTGTTGCACTTCATTTACATTTGTGGTTGATGAGTTCAAGAAGAAAGAAGGTCTGATATGTAAATTGTGGTAACATTTTTAGTGCTAGTAGATATTTGACTGAGTATTTTAATGCATTTGCACTAGGGTGAAATTCCTTAGTGGCGAATCCATGTTGATTTGATATTAACAAATACCAATGCCTTGCCTTTCTGTCATTTATTTTTGTGTTGCTAATCTCTGCAAAACTAGAAGGAAGAAGATCTCTCTTCCTTATAGACTCTGCTAAGAAGTTTTTTATAGATTTAAGAAGCTCAGAGTTGGAAGGGAGAAGAGTTTGGAATGTTATTAAAGGTCGACATCGGAAAAGATATATTCATAGGTGTGAGAGACCAGCCTTTGGATAGAGGATTATCACTCTTCTTCAAGTGATTTTGATTCAAGCAGTCCTCTCATAAACTTGTTTTCCTTAGCTAGTGAAGGTCCTTCTGCTATACCTGGTAAGTTCCTTCTTCAATCTACACCTGTGTGTTTCAATCCTAATAAAACTTTCCAAGAAAATCAATATTTAGAGAATACCAGTCTTGTAAATCACATTCTTGAGCCTCGAGCATCTTGCACTCCTCATCGCCTTGTTTCACCTCCAAGATCATCTCCACCCAATAATGTGGCTCAACCTAGACCTCCATTTGTTGTTAACACCTTTGGTCCTATAGACTTTAGAGGAATGGATGGTTACCCAAACGCTGTCCCACAAGATGTCGAAATAGATTGCCAAAATTCAAGGTAACAATGTAATAATCGATGATCAACATCTCAAACTTTTTGTTAACATGATGGAATATTTTGAGATAGAGTTTGAAGATGTGTATATTAATTTGTTCATTCATACATTAGAAGAGGATGCTAGGGATTGGTACAAGGCTCGCCTTATAATTCTATTGATTCATGGACTGAAATGAAGAATGCATTTAGATTGTAATATGGTGATAAGAATGATCCTATATTTCTCTTGTTTGAATTTGAGAATATCAAGAAGAACCCCAATGAATAAGTCCATTACTTTAAAACAAGGTTTAAAAAAATTTAGAAGGCTACCTATTAATTTGAGGCCTTGTGATGAGTCTTTTTAATCAAATATGCATATGCATTTGATAAGAAGGCAGCCTATTACTTAAGATACAAGAACCCTACCAACTCGAGACAAGCTTTCACCATGGCACTTCACATTGAAAACAATATCAAGGATGTTTGGAAACCTCTCAAGAGATATGGTGTAAAATTTATAAACCCTGAAAAACCTCAAGCTAGCAAGGGTGTTGATTTAGAGGAGGTTGTGAAAACTTTAGCAGGGGTTGTCAAAGAAATCGCATATAAGTTGACAAGAGCTAAGAAAGGAATTAGGAAAATTCACAAGGTTAGCCAAGAGCACAAAACCATGAAAGATTTTCCAATCATCCTAGAGGTGATCAAAGGGCAGATGATAGGGAAAAGGGCCCATGGAGTCTGCAAATAGACATCCTCAAGCACATGAAGGAAGAGTGTTACTGATCCCCTAACTGCTGCTAGGATTGCTGCTATTAAAGAAGTTGTGTATATTGATTGCTATGATAGGTGTTTTCTACCCCATGTGAAGTGGACCAGAAAGAAGGTGAAGTTAATAATGATGATGGTACTGATGATGATATTTGCATGATGGGTTGTTCTTCAAGCTCATAAGGAGGAGCAACATCTACTGAAGTAATAAGTGCTAGGATTGCTGTAACTTTTTGGGATTGCATCAAATAGGTAAAATTTTTCCTTCCCCCATACTCTTGAAGTTGATGTAGTGTAAGCTTTTGAAATTCCTAACAATGACTTTGAATACTTAAGAGATTTGATGATTAAGAAGTATGATGGTGGTATTCCTTTGGAGGAAGATAGACAATTGTTGATGAATGTTGTTGTAACTCAAGAGAAAGATTATAACACTAGAAGAAAAGTTGTTAAGGGAGTTGGGCCTCAAGCCAAACCTAAAACACCCTTGCTCATAAGAATTCCCAAAGAATTTCCTAGAGAGAAACACTTTCCAAAAGCTCTACTATCCCAAGTAAAAATTATAGTCCTCCTCATGCCCAATATGCCAAGAATCCCTTACCATCTAATGAATCTTCTTGTCTCCCTTCCAATGCTATTTTTCCAAAGAGTGTTCCCTATGACATAGCCCAAGTATTGAGCCAAATAAAATTGAGTGTTCCAATCATTGAGTTTCTTAGAATTCCTTAGCATAAGAAGAGAGCATTTGGGTACTTGGGGTTGAAGGAAGAGAAGACAACTCCAGGCAGAAATGTAAATGTTGTTGAGATTCCTCCTCAAATCATTGTTGACCTTGAAACACCACCAGTAGTAGAAGATCTTGGAGAGACACTTGAGGTATATTTTGGGACATCTTTGGTTGATTCCCAATTGAATGTTGATCCATTCTTCACAAATTTGATTATAAAGGATAGGCTACTTCACAATTGTATGTTTGATTCTGGTGCATCATGTAATGTCATGCCTCTAGAAGTCATGAATGAGTTGGATATCAAAGTGACAAAAGCCTATGGAAAATGTACTGCCATGGATTCAAGAGAAGTTTCGGTAGTTGGTTGTGTGAAGGGTTTGGTTGTGCAACTTGCATCTTATCCTGGGAGGAATTTAAAATTGGATGTTGTGATTGTTGATTGCCATGCCAAATGGAGTATGCTATTGTCAAGGAAGTGCGCTGTAAGTTTTGGAAGGAGTGTCCAAATGGATATGTCTTTTTCCACCATTCCCATTGAGGGCAGCCTAGTCAAGCTCTATGGAGAAAAGAAAATGTTGCATCTAATTGAGGACCCAAAAAATGCTACTTATGAAGTATTACTTGCTGATGTTGATGCTGATAATTTCATTGGTTTTACTGATGGAAAAGAACAAAAAATGGATCAGTTAAAGTGCCTTGAATAGGTATGTTCTCCTTGGACCTTGCTATTTGATGGAGCTTGCTCCAAATTTGGAAATGGTGCTAGTGTAATTCTGATTTCTCCTAGCTTGGAAGAGTTTGTTTTTTCCTTCAAGATTAATTTTTAATGTAATAACAACATTGTTGAGTATCAAGCCTTGTTTTTGGGTCGAGAATTGCATAGAAGTATGATGTCAAGGACATCATTGCAAAGGGAGATTCAGAGCTAGTTGTCAAACAAATAAGAAAAATGTATGCTATAAAAATCAACGGATGAAGTAGTTTAAGCATGTAGTTTGGGATCTAATTGGGATGTTTGATTCCTTCAATATTGTGCATCATGATAGAAGTATGAATGATGCTACTGACAAGTTGGTAGTGTTGGGGTCAAGATTTGGAGATTTCACTATTTCACCTTATTGTGAGTATAATGTGGAAGTGTTAACTAGACCAGCTATCCCTGATAATATCAAACATTGGCAAGTGTTTGATGATGATGCTCAAGTGTAAAGGTTCTTGAAAAATCAAGGTGAGTTTGTAGATCAGCATATTGATTGGGAACCAATGGTGTGTGTGACTGAAGGAAGAGAGAATTTGTTTGGAAAAGATATTATCCAATTGAAAACTAACACCATTCCTAGAGGCCTTGTTGCTCTTGAGTCTAATTTTAACAATGTTGATTACATCATCAATAGAAACATGTCTACCTCAAGGGATGTGGAAGAGCATGACTTTGGAACAAAGGACAAACCAACAAAAATTTGGTTTGGCAACAGTTTAAACAAAGAAGAAAAATAGTCCTACCTCTAATTGTTGAAACTATATCAAGACTTCCTTGTCTGGTCATATTCAGAGCTGAAAGCATATAGAGAAGACTTGTTTCAACATGAGATTCCTATTGAAACAAATGCCAAACCATTTAGACAAAAGAGAAGGCCAATTAATCCACTCCTCTCCATGAATATGCAAGGTGAACTGAAGAAATTGAAGGAGGGAGGGATCATTCAGCCCACAAGGTATTCATCTTGGGTTACAAACCTTGTGCCAGTCAGAAAGAAGAATGGAGATATTAGACTTTGTGTAGACTTCAAAAATCTAAATAGAGCTTCATTGAAAGACAATTATCCTTTTCCAAACATGGAGAACATGCTGTAGTTAGTAATTGGATCTGAATTATTTTCCACCTTGGATGGTTTCTCTGGCTACAATCAGGTTGTTGTCAAGGAGTCAGAAAGATTTAAAACTGCCTTTACCACTCCTTGGGGAACATATGTTTATGTGAGAATGCCTTTTGGTCTCATGAATGTTGGGGCTACTTTCCAAAGAGCAATGGATGTTTCTTTTGTTGGTTATATAAATGACTTCATTGTAGTTTATCAGGATGATGTGACTATATTTTCAAAGAGCAAAAAGATCACTTGCAACATTTGGAAAGAATGTTGATTAAATGTAGAGAATTTGGAATCTCTCTCAATCCAATGAAGTGTCACTTTGGGGTGTAAAAGGTGAAGTTGTTGGGTCATATTATATCAAAGGCTGGTGTCATGATTGATATGGAGAGAATAGAAGTAATCAACAAGGTGCCAATCCCAAGAACAAAGAAGGGCATCCAATCTTTCTTTGGGCAAATCAATTTCATTAGAAGGTTTATGTCTGTTTTTGAGTTGACTCTTCCTATCACATGCATGTTAAATAAATATCAAGCTATCAAGTGGGAGGAGGTTGCTATTTAGGATTTTGAAGGAATCAAGGAAGAACATAAACATGCACATGTCTTGGCAGCTCCGAATTATAAGAATCCTTTCCAAATCTTCTCCTTTGCTTATGAAAATACTATTGCATCTATTTAACTCTAAAAGGATGAAGATGGGGCTGAGAGGCCTATTGCCTTCTTTAGCAAGGATTTACATGTTGTTGAGTTAAAGTACACAATCATGGAAAAACAGTCATTTTCCTTGGTGAAAGCAACAAAGGTTTTCAAGCCTTATATTTTAAGTTCAAAAGTTTTTGCTTATGTTCCCCACACCATGGTAAAAGACATCTTATTAGAGATGGAGATCTCAAGTAAAAGATGTAGATGGGTGAACAAACTATAGGAGTATGGTATTGACATCCAAACCACAAAGTTGGTAAGAGGTTTGGGTCTTGTTAAGCTCATGGCTGAGAGAAGCCTGCAGACTATGGAAGTGAATGAAGTAGAAGAAGAAAGGGAAGATGTTCTTGGGAAATTGGTAAGTTCTAAGTGGTACAAGGATATAATATTTTACCTCAGAAACCTTTTTGTCCTTATCATTTGAATAAAAATTAGAAAAGATCCCTCAAGTGGCTTCTCAAAAATATATCATCACCGACTTTGGACCGGCTTGGAAGAACCGTGAAGGTGTCCTCTTGAAGCGTGTAACTAAAAATGAAGCTCCCAAAGTAATTACTGATTTTCATGGGGGAGTTTGTGGAGGGCACTTTGTTGGAAGGGTTACAACACCCAAGGTTTTGATAGCAGGTCAATGGTGGCCTACTCTCTTTAAAGATGCAACCATCTTTGATTAGAAAATGTGAGAGCTACCAGCATTTTCCTAGAAGAATGAAAGCTTCAGGATCCCTTCCTTTGCAGCCTATATCAATTGAAGATCCTTTCAAATAGTGGGGGATGGACTTAATTGGTGATATTTTAGACCATTCTAGAGCTATACATAAATGGATCCTTGTAGCCATAGATTACTTCACCAAGTGGGTAGAGGAAATCCCCACCAAGAAATCAACACACCAAGTTGTTATGGGCTTCTTGCTGAATAATATCATATGCAAATTTGGTGTGCCAATCAAGATTGTGGCTAATAATGCCATGTGTTTTAGAGATAAACCTTTGATGGTAATGTGCAAGGAGTACAGAACCAATCTGACTTATTCTTCAAATTATAACCCCTAAGGGAATGGAAAATCGAGTCCAAAGAATAAGAATTTGCTAAAGATCATTCGGAGGACCTTGGAATTGAATAAGAGAAAATGGGGTGAAAAATTGAAATTTGCAATTTGGGCTAATAGAATCACTCCCAAGAGAGCTACTGGTAAGAGCCCATTTGAATTAGTGTATGGAACTTAGGCTTTGCTGCCCTTACATCTGCAATTATCTTCATTTTAGTTTGTTCAACAAATTGAAGATCAAGAGGTCATCCATATGAGGCCGGGATTAATCAGATTGTCAGAGCTAGATGAGGAGAGAAGAGCATCTCACGAAAGGCATGTCAAATTTAGAGAGAATTTGAAAAGATTGTTTGATTAGAAGGTCACTCCTAGGGCCTTAAATATTGGAGATCTGGTTTTGGTGTGGGATAACGGGAATGAGGATAAGGGAAAACATGGAACATTTGATTAATTATGGATGGGCCCTTAATCCATTGATATCGAATTGGTTAGAATACTTTTTTCTCAAAAATTTAGATGGGGAATTTCTTGAACTACCTATTAATGGCGAGGCATCCGAAGCATTTCTTGGATTAATCTCCCAAATTTGAGGTATGCACAACTTGTATAGTGTATAGTGTTTGGTTTTCACTCTATTTTTGGTTTTTTATCGGTTTGTGGTTTTCCTTGTTGTGTGGCGGTGATTTTGTCAAGTTCTTAGCTAGTTTTTGGTGATTTTTGGCTCGTGACTCCTTTTCCCAATCTATTGTTTGGCACTTGGTTTGCTTATTGTTCTTGTGGAACTCACTGGGAGTGCCCATCCCCGAGCAGAGCCGATGTTGGTGTCCATTTTGATCCTCTATTATTTTTCCCTAATTTTCCTTTCACTTTGCATTGCCTGAAATGTTTTCTACAGTTTGATTTGATGGAATGAAGTTGATGCCTCTGTTTCCATGCCTTAGTCCATTTGAAAATTATTTGACATGCCCCATTTTGTAAGAAATCTCCAAGTTTGCTATGAACGTGCCCTAAATTTTTCAAATCCACGGGCTCTACCATTTTTCTATGTTTTCCCAATTGTGGAGTGTTAAAATTGATCGATTTTTGCTTACTTTCCTCAAAAAACCCATGGCCATGGTTGTAAAATGTTTAAAAACTCCTTCCATGTTCCCTTTGATCAAAAAATCCATCACCCACGAAGAAAAAATTGAATTCGGGCATCTCTGTAAATTCTGTGTTTTTTACGGTCATACGGGTGTCATTTGACCATCAAAATTAAGCTCACAATTCTCTTCCTACATGGCCACTTCTTGTTGGACAAGGATCGATGGGTTTTATATGAAAACTTAGCCATTTTTGGCTTTGGGAAAAAATTCAAAATTCCCGCAACTCCGCGAGGGGACACGTGTCATGTTCTTATGCGAAGGTAGAATGGGAAGCCGGCGGGGAACTTAGGCATTTTTTTCCTTTTTGGCGAAGGGGAAAAAGGGTGAGGAAAATCCCGTGGGTCCAGTAATGGAACAGGGGGTATACATGTGGTGGCACGGTGGCGGAGAGCGGGAAGTGTGGGCTACGTAAGAAGAAAAGGGAACTTTTCCCCTTTTTGGTCAAAAAGGCCTAAGGTGAAATTTTGAAGCGTGGCCCCGTGGCCAATCTCAGGTGGACACGTGTCCATGAAAGGTTAGAGGGAAGTGCAGGCCGCATGAAGGAAATGGGGAATTTTTCCCTTTTTGGCAAAAGAAGTTAAAGCAAAAATTTAAGCCGCGTGCCCACAAGCAAATCAGCGACAGACACGTGACAAAGGCAGAGTGGGTCAGCGTCCCTAGAAGGAAAATTGAAAATTTTCCCTTGGCAAAAAAGGGAGTTAAAATGAGAATTGAGCCCATGGTTTTGTAGCGATAGAGAGGCTGACACGTGTCAAGGGAAAAATCAGAGGTGCAGGCCCGTGGGGCAAAAAGTGAAATTTTTCCAATTTTCTAAAAAAGGTCAAAATGTGCATAATTGAAGCACGATCCCAATGGGACCCACCATGTGCCACATGTCATCTCCAAATTTCAAGGGTAGAGGGGCGGAGAAAAAAGTCAAAATTTTCCATTTTTCCAAAAAATGTGGAAAAGTAAAAAATGATCCCAAATTCGGTCCCAATTGTTTTTTGACACATGGAGGGCCCAGATTGAAGGACAAAGATAAAATCAAGGGCAACTATGCATTTTCATTTTTGGCCACCATTTTTTCTCCAAGAAACTTGGAATTGTGAATTTTGCATCAAATTTCATCAAATTTTTGGTGATTCTATGTCGTTTTGGCCTTCTAGGATCATTGGAATCAATTTCATGACTTAATTTACAGATTTGAGGTGTTGTTGAGATAAATTTTACTCATGCCCATGCAAGACATGAAATATCAAATTATAAAGTTACAGAACCAAATTGGGAAAGGATAGGATGAAATGATGAGGGGATGAGGGGCCTGCATACCTTGAGGATAAAAAACATGCCTCCAAAATGGATAATGATCCAAATATTTGCAATCATTCGCCATTTTAGAAACACCTGGCAACTCTCGTTGCAAATTTGTTAAATGTCATTTTCAGTGAATCATGAAGAATTGTTGTAACAGAATTGATCCCTTGGCATATTCTTTTCTTGGGAAAGAAGTATCAAATGTGGAAAGAGATATATAATGCATTTTTGAGAAATGCAAAGGGGGGAAGTTGAAAATTATGAGAAAATTTTGAGAGAAAGCTCATTTTCGATAAACCTACCAAAGAACTAGGGAATTTCTTCTCGTGTTGGATCTTCATTTATGTGAGTTGGTTACAAGTGTATAGCCATCACACAGCTCCGAGATTGTTCATGAAACTCTCCTTCTCGATAAATCTAACAAGATTTTGAGTTAATCTATGTTTTTCTAGGAAATATGATATTTGTTATCATTTTAAATACCGCAAATATTTTTCATTGTTCTTGTTGAAATCTTGCATTGAAAGTCTTTAGGAATCACATAGAATCTCCATTTCTTGTTGATAGTTTAGTGGCATTTGCAATCTCATGTTCAAAAGAGCCTTCATCTGATAAAGAGATAAACAAATTTAAAATCACTTTACCTTCCTTAACTGCAGAGATTGCTTATAAGCCTTCGGGGGTACCTTAGGCATGGTTTGATCAAGGGTTTTTGTGTTTAATTGAGTTCTTTACTTCAAGATTTTGTGGTGAGTTCTCAAATATTGTGTGAAGAGTGCAACCTAGGCTTCCATTTATGCCTCTTCTGGTTGAAAGAATATCCTGATTATTTGAACCATTTTATTTGATAGTTGTTCAAGTATTGTAGAGGTTGTCAAAGATCTGATATTTCCCCGGTTTGTCTTTCAACACCCCACAAAAAATTCATTCAAACAAACTAATCCTACCCATACTACCCCTTCATTTCTTTGTGTGTCAACAAAATGATCTAACCCATCTACAAAAATGCACAAGGAAAATCAAGATTATACTATGTCTTCAAAGATAACCCTTGCCTTGCATTGAAAATATCTCCATAATTTGGGAGTGATAACTTGTAAAAGTCATATTTGGAGTGTTGATCATATTTTCCCAAGTCCTTTTCATATTATTTGAATAAATTGAGGGATATCTTCATCTCCTTCACCATTTGGGTTACAATATAGGTTCTCTTACCTTGGTTGAAAGGCACAACCTAAAATAGTGAGGGTCGAGATCAAATCCTTTCAAAGTGTTATCCATCTCTCCACAAATGAGTGTCATTTAGATCACATCCCTAGCTACAAAACAACACACATGGTTATCTATCGACTTAAAGCTTCAGGCCATATCTCCGATGCTACTCTGATGAAAAAGGAGAACAAATTTTGGTACCAACAGAGGCAACTAGTGCATCTACATGTACTATCACTAGGGTCACCATACGGACAATCGGTAATGCTATCTCACAAAGAAATCACTAGTCAATTAGGTAGTGTGGAGCACTTCCTGTTTCATCCACAAGGTTCCCTCTTGTGTGGACTACTTTGGGGTTCCTGGAACCACCCCCATTGTTGTAGCTTAAGGCGGTATGCCAAAGGAGTTATGTTCATTGAGCGAGATAGGGACGTACTCTTTTCCAAAACCTGCAATACAATGTTTTGAATATGTTGTTCTTTTTATCTTGTTTAATTAGGTGTGGTTTGCTTGAACACCTTTTGGAAACCTGTATGAAAACTATATCAGTAGTTTTTGACTTCGTTTTGATTCCTTATTTCTTTGACAAGTGTGGTGTTTTGGTCCTGTATGATAAGTTTAGTAGTTTTCCATCAAAAGAGTAAACATCATTTTTGATTCTCAATATCATCTAAGGATGCAAGAGAAGAGCATACATGATGTTTCCAAAATCCAAAAAGATATCAAATGGAAAAACACTTT
This sequence comes from Taxus wallichiana var. yunnanensis, assembly GCA_018340775.1. NCBI lineage: Eukaryota > Viridiplantae > Streptophyta > Pinopsida > Cupressales > Taxaceae > Taxus > Taxus wallichiana. The sequence goes on from CM031237.1 coordinate 169,064,059, forward strand.
AATTCAAACACACCAAGTTAACCCACTCCAATTCAAATATTCCTAACAATTTTGAAGCATCAAAAAGACCTAAGAATCATTTCTGATTCCCAAGATCACCCCAAGGGATGCGAGGGAAGAGCATACATGATCTTATTCTTGTAAGAAAGCATGTAAAGTTTATCTAATCAAGTAAAAGCATGTAAAAATGCCCGTAGAAATGAGTATTTAATTAGATAAAACCTGCAAGAAAGTTAGCACCCTAACACATTAATCTCAAGAAAAAAACGACACCTACACCCCTGTTTTGGTATCTATGTGTAGGTTAGGGTGGATATGCTACTCTCTTTTTTCTAATTTACAAGTGTACTGCACCACCCAAGAGGTGTGTGTGCCACCAAAAGATGTATGCACCACAATGGATAAAAAATAGGATTAGATTCAGTATAGAACGCCTACACTACCAAAAAAAGTGTGCCACCGAAAAGCATGTACACCACCAGAAAAGTGTGTTTTCCACCACTAATTAAAATAGTATCGATTTCGATGAATTCTTGTGGCACCGAGAAAATCATGTGCGTTGGGGTTAGGGTGTATACGTTGATCTGATAGGTTTTGCGTTGCAGTGAAGGTACAATACAAAATGACGTCTGTTCTCAAGTTAGAATACGTGCACCGGGGTTAGTGTGCTTGCGCTAAGGTCAATAAATAGATATTCAGACTTCGACAAAGGTGTCTGCGCACCACTTGAGAGGTGCTTGCGCCACCATAAATGTGCATGCACTCTTGTTAAAGTGCTCGAGCCACTCCTGCAACAAAAACATGAAAAAAAACACCAAAAAGTTAACAATACTTCAATTTTTAGCAATTTAGTTTTAAAATGGCAACAACCCATTAAAATGATGGCTATGAACAAGAACCTACACATATAATATTAGCAAAAATTCCAAGAAAATGGACATTAATTACTACATGTGCATATCAAAAGTTAGCCAAAACAATAGAATTTAAACTAAAATGCCAAGGGACTAGGTTCCCACCGGGGTGCCAAATGTGTGCATAGTTTCATGCTTAAGCTAAGTTAATGAAAATAAAGACTAACACCTAGTAGTATTAATTAACAAAGTTAAAGCAAATTCTAAAGCACCATCAAGATAAGAGCTAAACAAGGTTAGACATATGACATTATTTGCATTTAAAACTTAAAAGCATAAATCAAACTAAGCATGCAAATTTGTTAAGAACCTCTACTCTTTTTATTAACAACAAAATTAAATGGACCTATGTAGACTCCATGGCAATCAAAGTGGTTGTTATTGATATCCAAGAACCTAATAATAAGAGCTTATCAAATTTGGGCTACAAGACCCTTTTGACACCTCCCATATGACCCAAGAACTTTGGCTAGAAAAAGAGGATTAACTCTTCAAGTGGTGAATTCTCAAAATTAACAAAGGAAATATTTTAGTCTATTTGTTATGTGCTTTGCTTTTGTCTTCTCAAGAAATTTAGGTGTGTGTGTAAAGGTAGGAGGAGGGCTCTTTATATAGCCCAATGGATAAAGGAACCACTACATCCCTTTGCATGTGGGATAATAGGGATGTTGAGTTAGTTATGGATAAGGGGGGTTTAGATAGGGTTGAGTTAACTTTAGGAGGGTTTGTTTGTCCTTTAGTGACTCATGTGGTTAAAGGGGTCCTTTTAATTAATCAAGGTGACTTAATTAATAGATGTGCAAGATTATAAAAGCTTTTAGAGGAATATTAGTATGATTTAGACTATAGAAGGGGATTAAATCAATTGAATATTGATTTATTGGTTAAATGAAAGGGGATGCTAATTAATTAATAATAATTAATTAGTCTAAATAGAAGGGGGATTAATTAACGAAAGGCCATTAATTAGGGTATTTGTTGGATAGGTAACTTAATTAATTAGCGTAGTGTAATTAATTAATGACGATAGGAGAAAAGATGAGCTCTTTTGACAAAATGTCACCAATTTTGTGGGAAAGGGGATAATTAGTGCAATTTAAGTATTTAAATTGCTCAAGCGTAATTATAGATGTCTACAGATGATGAGCAAGCACTACAGAGCACATGGAAAAGTTAATGTAGTTGGAAAAAAGGCGATCACTTGCTAGATGGAGTCAGAAGACTGAAAAGGTGTGACAAAAATCATGGCATGATCGCCATGTTAAAAAAAAACAATTCGAGGTTAGGAAGATGGTATTGCTTTATGACTCCAAATTTTTGTGCCATCCTGGGAAACTAAAAGTCCATTGGTTAGGACCATACATCATCTCATACATCCTTGATTCAAACACATGCTAGTTACAAGCATTGGATGGGATGAGGTTACCAGGTTACTTCAATGGGAGTAGGTTGAAGCCCTACTATAAATAAGGCTTTTGTATAGTCAAAAATAAGGTAGTTTTTCCAATTAGTTTAGATTTCTTTTAGTCTTTTTGTTTGTTTCCTTTGTTGTCATTTTCAGCTTTGTGTTGTGCATTGGTACACCGGTAGCTAATTGCATTGTAAGAGGTTCTATGCACAAGGGGACCGCGCATACATTTTTGTGTGGGGTGAGGTAGCAGAGATTTTGAACATGGAGGCCAACAACTTCAATAGTGGACTATTGGGGGAATTAACGTGAAGATAAAAGAACGAGCAATGTAATGGATAAAATGTGTAAATTGATGTAGTTATGAAGGTGGGTTGACAGAATCTAAAGACCAAAAAAAGGTAAAGATGATGTTGTATGACATAAGATAGGCAACATTATAAGGAACTACTTAGTAAACAATGCAGAGGTTATGTACTTTGGCATGAGAGGTGTGCGTGAAGGAGGTATGTGCCAGTCTAAGTGGTATTGGAGTGCTAGAAGGTTATAACTGCAAAGCGCGAGAGGAAGTTACGGAATTTTATTTAAGTGAAGTAAAGCATTTTATTAAAAAAAAAGGACAAAGGAACTCTAAGGAATCAGTAAAGTATAAATAAGAGATAAGGATATTCATTTCAACTACCTTATCTTAGAGTACTTATTTTGTGCTCCTAAGCTCGAAGTGTGAAGAGGGTTTTTCAAAGAAGAGAAACGTGAAGTACTATCATGAACCAGTGGACTTGTGCAAAGCTGTAGTAAAATATGTGACATAGCATGAAGGGAAGAAGAAAACAAAGTAGGAAAGAGGTGAACTAAAAGAGAAGAAGGGAAGTTGTCGAGTTAGGGCAGTCAAAAGAGAGGAACATAACACCTATTGCATGAGTGAAAAATGAGAGGGACATGGCACCAAAGAAGGATCAAAAAAAGACACTAGTGGTGGAAAAGGACGACCCCATGGAGATCTACTTAGAGATGTGATATGTGCCTAGATTTATCAAGGACGAAAAATGGAGCTCGAAGCTATATAAATGTAAGATCAATGAGTACAACCATAGAACAACTGACAATGAAAATTTGATGCGAGTGGACCTCATGTTAGACACCTTGATGGTGGATGAGCTTGGAAACTATAAGTTTGAAAACTCGGTGAAATAAGCGTTACAAAAGATTGGGGTTTTGCAGCTATGGGAGTTGCCCTTCTTCTCCAAACCCACCCCACTTTTTCAGGTGGTTAATGTCATGTGTGCATGAATATTTCTTCTACTTCACTAGAAGAATAATGAGGATCACATGCTAATTGATTTGAATTGTTATGGGCCTACAAAACACTAGAGAAGATATGGTGCTTGATTTATGTGTCATGGCCAAGATTGAACAGCTCATGAAAAAGGTGAATAACAAGAAGGGGGAGAGCACAGATAATTGCAAATATCCTAGACCCATCATTGAGAGTCACCTCCCGACTCATTAGTTGCAAATTGGGTGCATCAAAAATGTGGATGGTCATTAACTGAAGGTTCTTGTACATGGCCTACAAGGTATCAAACAAGGCACACTACAATGTTTCCTAATTCATTATGAATAACATCATCGGAGACGCGTGGGTACAGAATTAGGAAAGAGAAAAGATAATTTGAGAATGCATCTTGTTATTAATTGTTTTTTGGGAGATTAGTGTCCCAAACGGACTAGATGAGAACATGTGGGTTCACCCACCCATGCACGCATCTCCTGCAATACAATTCACTAATTTCACCTACGATGGGATCATCTCGAGTGCTTACAAGGCTCGGATGAATAAATGGGTCGATCATTTACATAGGGATTTTGAGAACAAGTGGCACATCCCCCAAGAGCTACCATAAGTTTTTATAGACAAGGTAAAAAATTTTGTTACCCAACATTTCTGTCTAGAAAATTTTATGATGGCCAAAGGAGAGATGGGGCCATGGTGCAATCTCCCTTTGCATTTATATCCATATATATGAAATGCATCATCAACTAGATCAAGGACGTGCAAAAGTGAATTTTTGATGTAAACAAGGTGGATGTTGATGTCCACACATTGCACGCTACATATAAGTATGGTGCTCGTCCTACCTATGTCAAGGTTTTGGAGCCAAATTTCCTGGACTTATACCCACAAGTCAGTGTTACCATCAAGGGGTATGTCCATCAAGTGTTCATGTAGTTGTACCCCAAAACATAGGGAGGGATTGAAGTGGAGGTTATAAACTCTCCCTTTCCAAAGCCATGGGAGACACCAATCCCACCCATGAAGGCAAAGACAAGAATAATAAGAAGAAGAAGATGAGGAGGAAGAGGAGGAGGAAGGGAAGTTAGACACTTCAAGGAAGAGGAAGTACTACATGTGTCAGAATAGTAACAAGGGCGCCAACACTTTAGAACATGGTGGTACCAACACCTCATTACTAGGGCATGAGGAAGAGGTAGAAGAGAAGGAAGAGCTTGAGGAAAGGAAAAAAAAGACACATGGCACATCAAGCCCCGTAAAGCATGCTTAGAGGAAGGAGAGGACGAAAACCCCACCACTTTCAAAGTAATATTGGAAGTGGAGTTAGAGGGGTAGGAGGTTGAGGTAAATGCCATAGATATATGAGAGGCATGGGAAGGAGAGGAGCATTTAGTAGGGGCTGAGAAGAGTCCAACGTGTGAATTTTCTACACCACAGAAAGCCATCCCAAAGGGAGATGAGGGGGGCTCCTTTATTATAAAGGAGGATAAGGGATTCACTCTTGGGGAAAAGAATCGAGAGGATAAAGCATAAGGCTACAAATAATAAGTGGATGCCATTTTTCCCACACATGGACTTCATAGATGACCCCATGAAGGTCTTGCACACAAGATTCTAGTCCACCCTCTCACTAGAAAAGTTGCATGGTTGAGATTTAATGGATCAAGATGGGGGTGTGCCTAAGACGAGTAACATTCTCATGAGCATGCACTACCACATTAAGTAACTTGAGTGTGAGGTCAATGATCATGTGATCAAGACCGTTCACTTGAAGAATAAGCGAGGAAATACATTTAAATTAGTGGACCCCAACCACCTAACAAATGAGCAAGTGTGTAATTCATTGCAAAAGATATCGTTATAGGTAATCCAAAGTGCAAAGTATGGATAAAGAGGCCACTGTTCAAACCTTGATCATAGAAAGAAAGAGAAAGGAGAAGGAAATAGATAGGTTATGCTAGGGGTTAAGGGGAGAGTAGTCACAAACAAAGGAGGGTGTATGATCGAGCCGACACCCTCACGTAGAACATCTCGGGGCAATGTTTGGCGTTGGTAAGCTAGGTTGGGACCAACTATGGGGATGAGATGGAGTACCTTGAGGACCTCATGGGATATTACTTGTTAACATAAAGGATGGTGCAGGCCCCATAGCTGTAGAGTTGCAAAGGAGAAATAAGAAAACAAGGTTGTAATTGAAGCCCAGATCACGGAGTTGGAATATTTTCTCACCAACTCAAGGAGGAAAATATACTGGTGGATAGAGGCTTCAATAGCTATAGAAAATGTGAGCCAATCATCGATGTGCAGGTGATAAAGGAAGAGGTATCCCTCAAAGTGTTACAGGATACCATCCCCACTAACAAGGAAAAATGTGCATAGTTGGTTGTTAACACCACAGCCTAGAAGGAGAAGATCAAGACAAAGTGCGAAAAGCTGGATTTCAGAATCAGTGAACTACGAGACTCCATCACCGACTAGATGGATGAGTTATTTTCATGGAGCTAGGAGTGGCCATTAACACATTGAGGGGAAAAGTGGAAGAAATCAACCTAAACTAGGTATCAAATGTCTTGGGTGTAGTGTCAGGTAAGGCCTTATCATAATTGAATGTCTAGAAAAATTAAAGGATGAGATAGATGTGGAGTTCCCTAAACTCCTCCAATTGGTCACATAGCATCCCTCCCCATTCCTCAAATTCTTTATTCAATTTATCTCCCAACCTCTATTATTTATTTATTTCAGCGTGATTCGGTTGATAAAAAAAAAATTGTTCTAAGGCGCAGAGGTTTGTCGGGATGGTAACCAGATTTAGTATGGAGTGATTTTGGGCCCCTAAAAATTAACTAAGTACCTAAGGTGCGAAGCCTTGTGGCATGTAGAAATAGATCACAAATTCATGCAAAGAATTAGTCCTGGAGAGGTGTGAAGGATCACATCGGGGTAGGATGGAGTTAGGACTTAGTGAGTTTTGGACAATAGGAAAAATATGTGTATAACAAGAGAATAGAAAAGTGACTAGATACAAATGTGGATAAGATATGGAGACTTGTGATTCAAGAAAAGGATATTCCAAGGCATCATTATGGTTATCATGAGAGGATAAGGAGTTGAGGTTGTTAAGGATTAGTTGACACATGTATGCTAAAGACACTCAATTGAGGGAAACGCATGGCGACATCTGGCATATTCCTAGGTAGTGGTAGAGAAATCATAAGAAGATTCCTGCAGGATTTCGTAGATGATGATGGATGGTTAGGAGAAGATTCCTTCTGATGCTTGATATAGAGGGTCTTTCTAGAGAAGGATAGGGATATATATATAGAGAGAGAGAGAGATAGGAAGTGAGGGTATATGTGGAAAGAGACATGTAATGGCGAGCTCTGTGATGTAAATAAATCTCTTCTAGTATGAAAATAAAAAGAAAAATAATGAAACTCTCTTGATGCAATCTTGGCTACCATATTTTGGCTTATAAATATAATGAAGTAATTTTGTAACACTCTTGTAATGGATCTTGATTTGTGTATTTTTCCTTTTTGTTCATGTGTGTGTTATGGGTTTTCTTGATGATGCTCATGGGTTGATTCTAATTTCCTTTAGCTGATCATGTTAATCCATGTTTACAATGCATTTAGGCTAGGAGTTAGTATTTACATCTTGAATTCCATGAATGAATGCACTTGTTTCTGGTTATATTACATCCTCGTGTTAAGAAGGAACGTTCTCATGAGGCTCACATAAAGGAGGGACTTGGCACCTACATGTGCCTTGGGTGAGCTTCTAGGATAAGACTGGATGATATGTCAGCGCGCTTGGGATTGGTTGTTAAAATAGGCAGTGATAATAAATACTACAACTTGCTTTCCATTGCATATTAGATCTTTTGTATTCCTAATATTATCTAATTGATCTTAGTCATTTGATTAATATTTAATTTTTTTAAATCATTTAGTGAACCCCACTTTTGATCAAACCTTAGTTGGCCATATGATCCCTCATTTTTTTTTCTTTATGTGTTCCTAATGGCTTACCAAAATATTATGTGTACTCATATTTCCAAATCCCCACTACCCAAGTATGATCCCTTACCTATGACTAGTCTTTAGCCTTTTTTTGCAAATGCCAAAGTAGAATATGACTTTTGCCGTAAGGAACATACTATCTTTATATGTGACTTTCCTCTTCTAATCACAAAACTTATAAACCCTTATCCTAATGTTTCACTCCTACCCCCTATTGAGGCTACTAGTTCTTGTGATAATGATAGTGATATTGCTTCTCTTGCTACAAATGATACATGTGTTGAATATTTGGTTTTTTTTTAGATTAATAATGTCTTATTGATGATTCTTATGATGCCCATACTTCTAATGATGTTTTAGATGTTGTCCTCAATGGTAATTTTCTTGAATTTTCTTCTCCTCAACTTACATATGCACAAATAATTAGGGTTGATTCTATTACTACTGATAATGATATTAATTTTTCCCTATTTCATTTCAACCACATTATTTTCCATTAAATATGGTTCCTATAAAGACATATCTTTCTTCGTCTACTAGTTAGTGTAACATAATAATGCTAGTACTCATATTTCTTCTCATGATGTGTTAAATTCTATAAAAGTTAAAGATTTATGTGTTCCTACCCTTTATATTTCAAAGGATAATGTCCATAATGATAATCTTAAAGATAATGTGCATATTGATTGTATTCCTTATTTTATTGAGCTTGATAAAAGTGTGCAAACTTGTATCCCTATCAATTCTTCTACTAATGTGCATACCCATAGATATCCATTTTCTAATCCTAATATTACCTTCCAACCAAATAATGTACCGATGGATACTCATAATGGAAATATACATCCTCTTAATGAACCTCTTTATGTTTATGTCATTCCCCCATAAGAATTTCTTTCTCTTATGCATTTTGTAGGTGATTTAATAAATAAGATTCATATTTTTACCCTTGAGAGTAGGGCATATTATGCTAGTAATGATAATAATTCTCTTCATGGAAATAATATTCGTAGGAAAATCTAAAACTCAACTTTTCTTAAGGGTTTTATTGTGCCTACTTTTACACTCTTTGATGGAACGAGTAATCCTTACATTCATCTTAAGGATTTTAGGTTCTATGGATTCACATTATAATTATAGATTAATTCTAAAATCATTTCCTAATAGTTTTATTGATATTTTTATTATTATTATTGCAAATAGTTTTTGAAAGGGACTATACCCTTGTATACAAAGAGGGCCTAGAAGCTATAATAGGAATGAAAAACATTATAAGAAGGATCAAGATCCAGATAAGACATAAAAATATAGGGTAACCAAAGAGAAGTTACCCCAAAACATCAAACTAGTTCGAACACTGTAGAAGAGCAGCCAAAAAATAGCAAAAAACACGATAGAAGGCAACAAGAGCAGCGCAGATCCACAATTACTTCTTGGCGGCTTTGGAAATTCTAGATTTAATAGTCTACCAGGAGGTGAACATAGCTAATGCCGTCATATGAGTAGGGTCAGTAATATCCAGCTGTTGAATGGTTTGTTTGCTTTCTTTTTCTGTGCCCCAAAGAGTTGTTGGTATTCCACTGAGATTAGAGACGCAACGGACATGCTGCTCAATAAATTCCTTGATTGCACTAAATATAGCCATATTATGGTCATGGCGAGTCTTGGTTTTCCCTAGATGGTTGTCCAGGGAGTAAAGTTTTTTGTAGATATCATCAACCTGTTTATTGTCAATATCAGCCTCCTCCTCCTTCATCCTCTTACCTTTTTGCTTAGCCAAGTTTTTGACTTCTTCTTTCAACAAAGAACATGTTTGTTTCTAATGCTTCCAGCCTTTTTGTGGAGCTCTCAGTGTGTGTCTCCTGAGAACCCATACTACTAATATGAAGGAGATTATGAGCAACCTCCAAGTCCTGAGGGACGTTCCCAAAATAGGGGTATCCTGTGTTGCTTTCTTTGTAAGACCTAGTTATAGGTCCGGTTGAAGTGGAGGCGAAGGGGGGTGGGAGCAGAGGTGGGGGATGACATGGGGATCCGAGAAGGAAGGCATAGGGGCAGAGTAAGTTGATGGGGATAGAAGGAGAAGAGATTGGGGTATCGGCAGCGGTGAGGGGAAAAGATGGAACAGAGATGGGGGAAGTTGGAATGTCGGGAAGCTTAAGAAGAAAAAGTTTATGCAACAAGAAAATGAGACCTTGATGTAAAGGGACCACACGAGTATGCTTTTGGAAATCCAAAATGGAGCACTCAAGAGAATTAAGCAGATAATGAGGGAAACATACCATGAAATTTCTGCGGAAGTGATTGAGGAACACAAGATGTTTTAAGGGCACTGTGACAAATCTCCCCTCTAAAGAGATGTATCGCACCATCATATGGGTGACCACGTCAAAAGGTGGAGGGATAGAGCTGATATTATTGCTTTACATTGGTTTCATCACTTGCATAGTGGTCTATTAGTACTTATATTAATGGAAGAAGCATTTCTTAGGTGTTTTATTTCTAATAATGGTCCTAAATTTACATTTGAATGTTTACCTTCTTTACATTTTGGTAAGGATGAACATGTTACTGATTACATTTTTACATTTCAAATATTGCATGCATCATTTACTTCATCATCCCATTGATTTATAAATGCAATATATCTTTTTTTGTGGCTTGATTTTCCTCTAAAAGATAATTTATATTGTATGACACACATGAATTTTATGTAGTTCTTTATCAAAAATTTATTCATTTTGAACAAGATATGTTTAATGTACATTTTGTTGCACATGATTCTAGTTCTTCTACTAGTCCACCTAGTACATCTTCTATTCCTCTTATTACACCACCTTCATGTTCTACATCTCCCACTAGACATTATTGTGATCATTCATCCCATTTTCATATACCTCCACCACTCTTCAGTCCCCCTCCCAAGCACAAGCCATTATATTTTTCACATTCGTCAGGATTCATGATATCTTTCACTCTTTGATTGATGATAATTTGATTCAATTTTCATTCTAATGACCATCCTCATCCTCATTAATTATGACAGAATTATAACCAACAATTTTGTAATTTCCATAGGATCAATGGTCATAAAGAAAATAATTTGTATGCACTCTATGATAGGCTGCAATTAATTGAGGACAAGGGTCTCATTTTTGTAGTGTACACCATGTTGATCGATCACATCCTTTTGTGCCACGATTTCGAACACTAGTATTCTGTTACTTTTACATCTCATTCGTTTAAAGTTATTTTTCCTATTCCTCCCTTAGTTTTGACTACATATGAGACAAATCATTCACTTGTTATTCGACCAAACCTAAGTGAGTCCCGAAGGAGCACCACTTGCCACTACATGATTCACATATTCCTAGTGTTTCTATGATCACCTTGGGATTATAATTTGACACTTATGCTCCCGATACTACATGGAAATCATTTGAACCACTTGTGCATAGTCATCACCTTCTTTCTAGGTAGATGTTTTATGGTCATTAGTGCTACATGATTCCATGGATTTTCTATACATGTATGCTACTATTTATTTTTTGTTGTTATATTTCCAACACATGATCGATTATTCCCTAAGTTATCTTTTTCAGTGTTATCATCTACACTACAAGTACAACTTGATAATAATACCACATTCATGTTTATCATCATCACTACACTATCAACATGTATAATCTAATCTACGACATCACCATAAACCTAATAAATATATCATCAATCATGAATTCAACAAATATCAAATCAAATCACCAATAGCTCACACAAATACACAATCCACATCATCATATCATAGAAAAACTTATCCCATTATATATATGTAATTTTTCATATACAAACGCTAGGGGATAATGCACACTACAAAATAAATCATACATCCCCATCACTACTACCGGAGGCAACTATGGGAGCTCTTAAAATGAGGCTTCAACAATCGACTTTAATCTTTTTCTCGGAGTGGTGTGCCTCTAGGCTGAGTCCATAATAATGCCACCTCAACCACCACCTCTCGCTTATCATCCTAGAGCTCTACATATTTCATAAACATATCCTACGTTAGGTATCTTCCTCCCACAACCTCCCTCACACTAGTTACCTCCATCCTTGCCTCATCCTTCTCTCGACTTCCGCAATACTACACGTGTGGCCTTCATCACCACTATTGGATCAAATAGATGGGTGTTCTCACTAGTGATGTTATTCACCCTCTATAATAATTCCCCTATAATGAGATTCTTGGGGCATGTTACATGGTCAATGTGCATACTTAAATTTCCACTATCATGGTCCAATATTCATCACCTCCAAAAAAATAATTACATTAGCACATCACCATCACATTCCTATACAAAGTATAAAATGCAAGTCACACTAGTTTATACTTATGTTGTGGAATTGTTGTTGCTATCACATCACCCTCTCTGGGAAGGTAATTGATATCTTACTCGCTTCTCCTTCCGCTATGATCCAAATTTTTGGCTCCTCTATAACATCTTCCACTAGAAATAGTAACACTTATCGGTGCTTGACCCACCACTTAGTGTAAGCTTGTGTATACCCCGCATCATCTATCCGAATAGGAGATATCTCTAGATCCACATTATCTGGATGGCAGGCATAAATGGGCTCCTATCAGAATTTTCCTCACTCTTGCTATACTCACTTCCCGGATCAACCGATGACATATATATGACTCAGGAGAGGCACATCCTATGTTATGCCAAAATACTATAAAAATTTCTCATACTTGAAAGAGCTTAGCCATTCATAGGAACTTATTCTCAATGCATCACAACTCCACGTGATCTTCAACCCATCCACCATAGTCCCTATATGGCCTTTATATAACTACACCTAGCTCCATATGATCTAAAATCAATCTATATGTTGTGGTATCAAACCATCGACTCTTCATCCCAACCCATCTAGTAGCAAACATATCTAACTATGCCCAATACACTCGTGGATCACTCATGGGCCTAACAAATACAATGTGTTCATATGCCCATATGTGTAATAATGTAATAACACCAATCCCACCACCATGGACCTCCTATGTGAACCTATATAAATCCTCGTAAAATGATCCAACACACAATGATTCCAATCATATCAAGTACCATGTTGCTCTATATTCTCACAAATATCATACATCCCTTAAGATATGGATACTCCACCCCCATATACTAGAAAAAAAGAGGAAAAACATATGTAATAAATTTATGTAAATGTGGAACAACTAATCTCACTATGTCATCCATCAGAATCGATGACTCTGCGTGCATGTACATGGGACCGTGTAAAATACTTATGTTAGTGCAAAATCACAGCACCCCTAAATGTCTCTATGTAGATGGGTTGAGAATTTCAGTGTGATTGCACAACATGGAGCATCTCTCAAAGTGTGGGACCTTGTGAGTTGAGAGAGCTCTCCAGATTGAGGTTGGTTCCTATTCCTTTATTCAGTGTGCATGTAAAATACAATGCAGAGGTTCTATCCTAAATCTACTCTATCTTTCCAAGGAGATGGGGCTGAGAAAATGAAAAAAATAAACCTAAGATAACAAGGTGATGCACTAAAGGAATGTTAGACACTCATTTTGTAATTTAACACAGACCATGAAATGTAATACAAACACTATGCACAGATGACCAAATTGCAATAAGAGATCAGAGAGACAACAACGAATACATGAGAGGGTCGAGAAACATCCACAAACATATATATTATTACTCAGGATTCGATACAGTATATTGCAGTGGCCAAGAAGAAAAAATTTCATTACAACCCAAAGGAGAGGTTAGAAAAGCTCCACAAATCCTTCGTGAACAAAAGAAGAAGGGAGGGTGCAAAATAGAAACGTCCAACCTTTTACAATGAGCCCGACCCTTCCTTTATAGATTTAGCATAGAGGGAAGAAGGAGAGAGAAGCGGGAAAATAGTTTGAAGCTCAAGAACTATCATCAATGTATCCTGCAAATCCACCCAAATTTGTTGTGTCTACATCAATTACTTGTTCGGCGCCTTGAAGGAGGAGGAATGGTGGATCAGATCAAATCTGATCTGGTTGTTGGGGAAAATAGATCCTATATTAATGGAATGAAGATTTTTTTTTCCCACCTAACCTATCCAACATTAAATATTCATATCTCCATGGTGTAGATGAGGTTGAGATATTTCCAACGGTGTAAAATTTATCGGATTTCGAACACTGAGTCAAAAGATATGCCCATTTGAAATTTGAATCAATTCTATATAGAAATGGCAGAAACCAGTTGTCAAAATAGGTCTTTGGAAATTGGAAACATGGAGGATTAGCGCATGTCTAGGGACTACTTTTGTATCTTTCTTTTAAATTTGTGCCAGTTGACACATGGCTTATTCTATTACCTACTCAATTTCCTCATGTTTAGGCTAAGTCTTTTTGTTTGGCAGTGGTCATACATCTGACCGAGGAAACATGGAGGCCTAGCACTTGTTTGGAAACCTTTCCCAAATTTTACTCTTGAATTAGCGCCATGCTGACACTTGGCCCCCATCGCCATGTCTTTCTTTGACTATTCAACCCCGACCCTACCCCTTAATTAGACCTGGGACACAAGGAAGGTCTACGCTCATTTGGAAACCTACTCAAGAATTTACCTTTGAAGGAGCATCAAGTTGACACATGGAAGCCTTCAAGACCCTTGGACTTTGACTAGCCACTCTTACTTTTTTGGGCCCTGAATACGTGGTAAGATGGTGCTTGTTTGGGAATCACCTTTTGGGCTGTGCCTTGAAATTACGTTGATGCAACACATGGCATCGTCCATTGTTTATCTATACTTAGTCAATTTTAGGCCTGCCCTGACCGCCTTTTTGACTTTTAACTGTTGACTCTACCCCTCTTTAGGCCTAGGACACATAGATGGCTAGCACAAGTTTGAGTCCCTGCTTTGGGCTCCCATCTTGAAATTACGCCGAGTCAACACTTGGCAGTGTCCACTGAGTCGAAGAATTTTCAATGACCGGTGTTTTTAGGGTTCTGGATGCATGGAGGCCTAGTGCTTATTTGGGTCTCTGGCTTTGGATTTAGTCTTTGGAGGTGTGTAGTTTGGACACTTGGCAGTGTCCACTGAATCTCTATACTCAGCCAATTTTTTTGGGATCATTCTAAATCATTTAGATTGTGACGAATTAGAGCCTTTGATGTTTCTTCTCCTTTGAGCCTCTGGTTCTTTGACACTATTTTCTCCTTCCCCGACCCTGTTATTCCATTTTAGAGCCCACCTACAACCTGTTTGCTAGATTTGAAGCATGGGTTTGTTTGACGGAGCCATTTTTTGAATTTCTTCTTACACGGGGTCGTTTGATCTTTTACAGGCCCTACCACTCCATTATAGATTCCCTCTATTGCTTGATTGTAGGATTTGAACATGATTTCTCTAGTTTCTTTTGTGTGGGGTCATGGCTAACCAATTTTACCCGGGGGAAAATATGGATAACAATTTGGCAACTCATAGGGGCATCTACCTACTAGATGAAGGGACCAGTAGCCTTGAAGCATCCTTTAGGCATGGAGTCACAATTAATGTCCTGACATCGACCCTTCTTTCAAAATGGACTGGTCCAATTGTCCACTTTTCACTTTTTCCTAATTCTGAGCCTACCTGCACGTCTTTATTCTCAATTTTCATAAAAAATCTTGAAACCATGCTTCTGAGAGTAGAAAATTGTTTTGATTTGTGGTTTTCATCTGTCCCTGAATGGACTATTTCAAAGATGGCTTTAGTTTCTCTACATTTGTTTTATTTTGAAATTAACAACTATTACAGGAAACTATGGGTCTCTATTATGAATACTGAAAGGGATAACACGTTCACTTAGAGGAACATTGAATTATGTAACGACACAACCTAGAGAAACAAAGAACCTATGCCACAACACTTATGGAAATAAATAATACACCACAAAAAACTGTGCATACGCACTTAGGGAAATTAAAATCCTATGCTAATATTTATAGGGGTGGAAACTTCCCATTCAGAGCAATGTTTCGATAGATCCCGCTCACGGGGATCTGTAATTTTTGCAATCTAATCTATCGAGTTGGAAGGAATTGCTACTCTTGCACTCTTTGATCATGTAAGGGCCACTCCAGATGGCATAAAATTTGGAGTGCTTTCCTAGATTTTCCTAATCCGCATCCAACTTTACAACTAAGTCCCCTTCTTGAAAGGTCCTCATTCTTTCATTCTTGTCAAAACTCTTTTTTATCAATGCTTGATCCTTTTCCATGACTTGCGGCAAGACATGCCGTCTTACCTCCCCTACCTCCATTAGCTCTTTATACCTGATTTTCATAAGTTCAAACTCAGCCAGTTCCAACTGTTTCATGATTTCCAAAGTGGGAAACTCCAATGAGATGGGAAATACTACCTCCTTTGCATATACAAGTTTGTATGGTGAGCTACCTATGGACCTCTTTGATGTGATCCTATCATCCCATAGATATGATTTGAGCCTTTTATGCAAAGCCCACTAATTTTCATCAAGATTCCTTCTTATAATCCTTAATAGGTTCTTATTTGTGGACTCTACTTGGCCATTACCTTGAGGGTAATAATTTGATGAGGTGCTGAGATACACACCATTCTTAATTTCCCATTCAGTGATCCTTATACCAAGGAATGCCAATTCATTATCCGATATACTAGTTGCAAGGACTCTAAACCTGGTGAATATTCCTTAATAAAAATCCAAGATGTTGGATTCATTTACATATTTTAGTGCCACTACTACAATCCACTTAGTGAAATAGTCTGTTGTGGTAAGTATCCACTTGTGGCCTTGGTTTGAAGTTGGGTTAATCACCTCAATGAATTATTTTCCCCATTACATGAATGGTTGATTCACTGAAATGGGATGAAGGGGAAGGGCTGCTAGCTTCTCCTTTCCTATGAAGAATGCACATTTTTTACACTTCTTGGCCCATGAGTAGTAGTCCTTAAACACTATAGGCCAATAATAACCATCTTTCATGATCTTGAGAGCTATTGCTCAAGGGGAAAAGTGACCTCCTACTTCTCCATCATGGAATTCATATAACACTCTCTCAATTTGGCCTATCTCAATGCATCTCAATAGAATACCATTGATATCCTTCTTAAACAAGACACCACCAACAAGCACATATGGGGTAACTTGTAGTCTAAAGTATCTTCTCTTTGCCTTGTTCCATTCTAGATAGCAAAAACATGTTTGAAGGTAATGCACCAAGGCTTGGATCCAACATGGAGTAGGTGCATCATTAACTCGATTATTCTTGATCATTCGTAGAAATAGGACATGCTCCTTTTCACCAATTGACTCACCTGTTGCTTGGAGGCTAGTTGTTCTCGCAGTCCTTGCCTCTAACCGGTTTGGTCACCTTGATCTTAATGTTATATTCCATTAACCGGGTGATCTAACTCGCCTCTTCTCATTCAAATCCTTATTTAAAAGGAATTCCTTAACACCAGCATGAGATACTAGCAATTGAACCTTTTATTTGAGACCAAGTGTATGAACTTATTTAAGCCCCTAATAATAGCAAGGTCCTTTTTTTTCAATGAAAGAGTATTTTACCTTGAATTCCGCCAAGCTCGATCAAGAAATCTATGAGTTGCTCTAAACCTTAATTGTTGGGCTGGACCAAGATGGATGAGATGGTGTCTAACCCTCCAAAAGCATATAACATGAAGTATTTTGAGAATTCTAGATTATTGATAGTTAGATCCCGTGATATTGCAAGCTTGGTGGCCTCAAAACTCTCTTTTCCTTTTTGTCCATTTAAATGCAAGACTCTTCTTTAACATCATTGTTAAAGGCTTCAAAAGAGTAGAAAAGTCAGGTATAAACTTGTGAACAAATTTTATCCTCCCCAAGAAGCTTTGGAGAGACTTTTTGTGTTGTGGCAATGGAAGTGTCCGGATGAGTTTCCCTTCATGAGCCAAGAAAACACACTTTTTTGGGTTTAATGACACCCCAAACCTTCTACATCTTTGAAATACCTGTCTAAGGTGAAAGAGATGGTCTGCAACATTTTTTGAAAAGATAGTGATATCATCTAGGTACACCAGGACTATGTTGTTGATTAAGCCTTTGAATGCCATATCCATAGCTCATTGAAATGTTGCTCTAGCATTTGATAGTCCAAATGGAATTTTCTTATAAGCATATGTACCCCATTTGGTGGTGAAGGTTGTCTTGAATTGATCTTCCTCTTTTACCATTATCTAGTTATAGCCTGAATACCCATCTAACAATGAAAACCTCTCAAAACCAGCTACAACTTGTAAGATCTGTTCCATTGATGGAAGTGGGTAGTGATCCTTAAGTGATGCTCTATTCAAATCACAAAAGTCCACACACAGCCTGATTTCTCCATTTTTCTTCCTCACAAGTACCAAGTTAGCAACCCAACTTGAATGCTTGATAGGAAAAATGATATTGGCCTTAATTAGCTTGTTCAATTATTTTCTCATGAGAGGCTCAATGTGGGGATTTATTGGCCTTTTCTTCTGTTTGAAAGTATTAGCTCCTGGATCTAACTTGATGGTGTGTTGTGTCATATTTTAGTTAAAACCTCTTAAATATTTATAAGTCCAGGAAAAGACATCTAGGAATTCTTGACAAAGTTGAACAAATTCATATTTTTCTTATTGAGTGCTTTCCTACCAATTTGCAATGTTTTGACTTCTTCTATAAAAATAGGTTCTGAATCTTCACCCTTTACCTGAATATTTTCCTTTTCCTTTCGTAATTGGTCATTTGGGTTGAAGATTGATTCCAAAGTGACAAGATCCTTTGGTATTTTGTTGGTTCTCAGCTGCACCACTTGATCTCCATACTGCTACTCCAATCTGTCTTGATTCCTGGAGGAGAACTCAACTTCCTCTTGTAGAAATTTGACAATTTGTTGATCACTTTCAAAGACTTGCCAACTTATGTTGTTGTCTGGGACAACTGGCCTTACAACCAACTTGATATGGGGCTGATGCTTATCACTCTTGATATTCTCCACAACATAAAATGCTACCCCAAATGCTACCAATCTGTCGGTGCTTCATTTCTTCTTCCTTAGGATGGAGTTAATGTTGAATGCCTCAAAATCTTCAATGAGGTCCCATACCCAGTTCTTGTAACTCTTTAATAGGTTGTTCTTGGCATCATTTTGTCCTCGGACCTGATTAGCAACTAGTTCACTATCACCAAACACTTGCAAGTTCTTGATTCCTCGTTTCCTTGCCCAATGTAGTCCATGGACCAAAGTCTCGTACTCTGTTGTATTGTTCAAACAAGAAAATTAGAAATGAAATGCCGAGTATAATTTCATACCTTTAGGTGAGAGAAGCATAGATCCTCCTCGAGCTCATTTCCTACTTCTTAAGCCATCAAAGAATAACTTCCATACCTTATTGTCATCTTTGTGGTCTAGCTTAATGATGTCGAGAAGAGGATGATTTTCCTCATGCAAATAGTAGACTCCTAGCTCAAACTCCTCCATCTCTTTATAGGGGTAAAAATCATGTCTCTTGTTTTCCCATTCATTGAGAGTCAAGTCTGGGATACACCCCACCTTGGTATTTGTCTCACAAGTGCTTGGGAGGTCCTCCAAATCAAAGGCTAAACAATTGGCATTGATTGGGTTGGGTACATAAGACTCAATATGGTAATCTACAATGGGCTCATATCTAATTATGGCCTTAGCTCCATACCTTGTTCTAAAAAGCATGTGTGACCAATTAGCAGAAAAATAGCCTCCAATATTAGTAGTGAAATCTCTCGATAAACATAATGCAAAATGGGGTGGCAAGTCTATGACTAATATGTTTTATAATACAGTCACATTGGGGCAGGCATGTAGTGTGAGGCTCAAATCTTTGATGACTCCAATAGTTTTCACTATTGTCCCATCCAATTGTACTACCCTCTGGAGATGACTTCATATTGGAGACCCAGTTGATTAGCTATAAGTTTTTGCATTACAGAACTACTTTCCCCCAAATCAATCATACAATTATGCACTAATTTGTCCCCAATGATCAATGAAACATAGAATGGAGGATGCCTTGAGTTCTTACCTTGTTGTCCTCCATGGTTTCCCTTAGGTTGAGCTGCATTAGTAAGCACTTTCTCTTGCTGGCTAGGGGCCTATTGGAGCTTGATCATTTGGCCATAGTAGTCTGGAACATATCTCTCTTTCCGAATGGCCAATGACTCCCATTGAAATGTTCACATTTGTCTTCTTAATTTGTTCAATGATATTAAATGATCAATCCTTTTGTTGCACCTTCCCCGAAATTGTTTATCTTGCACATGGGTCATTACAACCGGTGTCTGAGTAGGTTTGGAAGGTGGCCTTGGACTAACTATGCATATTGGGATTTGCATTTTGAGTGCCAATATCTTGTGGAGTTATGGAGGGTTTAGGATTACCTGATTTTGGTAATTTTCCCTCTCCGATATTCCTCTTCTTGGACCATGTATTGGTAGATACACTTTAGGAAGGGGCTTGATTCATTCCACAAAAATCTTCAGCTTGCCAATTAAAAAGCATAGTTTCACTTGGAGGTGCCTCTTGTTGAGCTCTGTGTTGTTGATTTTCTTCTTGGCTAGACTCTTGAGACACACCAATGGTTTGTACCATAAAGGCATGGTTTAGTGCACCATTGAAGCACATTGAGTGGTTATGGGGCTGATTGCATGGGAAAACCAATCATATTCTTGTGCCATGTTGTTTTGTGCTAGATCCAACTCCCTTGATGTTAAAGTTGTGTTTGGATCATATGACCTAAAAGGTATAGCATCTTAAGGTTGTCTTTGATTTTGATTTTGATTTGCAAATTGAGTTGGTGGCCTATTTTGCTGATATGGGGTCTAGCCGACACTCGAGTCCGAGGTTGATATGGCCTAGAACTCTTAGCTTCTTACATCTTGATAATTACTAACTCATTCCCTAGGTTCTACAGCTATTTCATAACTTCTTAAAGCTCCTTTGAGGTGCTAGAGGATGAGGTGGAGGCTTCAACTAAATTTTGATTCCTAGGGGTAGGTATAGGAGCTAATGTGGGTGTCTGGATAGTGTTTGGATCTCCTAATCCTTATTATAGAGGCATAGGTGGACTAGAAGCAAGTTTTCCATCCTAAATTAAACAATTTTCAGCTCATATGGAAATGTTATAAGCCACAGTAAGTAAGGTTGTGTTGCCCATTAACTGAATCATTACATAAATATTAGAATTTAGAGCTCTAAGAAAGTATAAGAAATCACCTTCATTTGTGGGCCTTACATCCAATGGAATCATGTCCCAAGTCCTTTAGAATATGAAGTTGAAATCTATCAGCTTCTCATTAGGGTCCCTCTTGATGGTTGTCAGATGTTCTAACAAGGAGAGGTTGTCTCCTTTTTCTCCAAAATGGTCATGGAGAGCTCTGCACAAATGGTCCCGAGTCTGAATAAAGCCTGTTGTTAGACTCCTGAACCATTATGAAGCTTTACCCTTGAGTGAAGAGGCCAGCAACTTGACTACAATTTCCATCTCAGTGATCTCATGGATTGTACAGACATTTGCAATGTCTAGAATGTGGTCACTAGGAGAAGTATTGTTCTCTTTGGTGAAATATGGGATGCTCTTTAATGCTGCCACTGGGACTAGATTTTGTGCATTGAGAGCGAGTGGGTTGCTGCTAGTGAAATTGACATAAGGATTGGGTGGTTGTGCCATTTTAATCAGCCCGAGAACCCTTATTGATTGAATGAATGGCCTATTTGGAGGAGACATTGACAAGGTTCTATTTGGTGGAGATGGAGACCTTTGGACTCTTCTCCCCCTTCCCCTTCTATCTAGGGACAAGTGTAGATGGACAAATAGACCATCCCCTCTAGTTCTTGACCTTGTTTGTATTCTTCACATGAACTTCGCAAGCTTGGACTCACTGAAACTAGTGGATTTTGTCCCTTTACGGTCGCGATGTGTAACTTTTAGAGCTTCTTAAAAGATAGAACTTACAACAAGTGCACATCATTTTTTCCGTGATAAAAATGAAAACATCTACTCCTTCGGGCGTGCCAAAAACTGTTAGTGCAAAAATCAAAGACCTAAATGTTTACGACCTGTGATGGATTGAGACTTTCATTGTGATTGCACAACATGGAGCATCTCTCAAAGTGTGGGACCTTGTGATTTGAGAGAGCTCTCAAGATTGAGGTGGATTCCTATTCCTCTATCCAGTGCATGCAAACTAAAATGTAGAGGT
This sequence comes from Taxus wallichiana var. yunnanensis, assembly GCA_018340775.1. Taxonomy (NCBI): domain Eukaryota; kingdom Viridiplantae; phylum Streptophyta; class Pinopsida; order Cupressales; family Taxaceae; genus Taxus; species Taxus wallichiana. Next base: position 169,085,987 of record CM031237.1, read on the forward strand.
TCTATCCTAAATCTACTCTATCTTTCCAAGGAGATGGGGTTGAGAAAATGTAGAGGGGCTGCAACTAATTATCAAATTGGGTCTTTAGAAATTAGACACATGGAGGGATGGCACATATTTGGGGACTACTTTTGGATTTTTCTTTTGAAGTTCTCGCTAGGATGACACGTGGTTTCTTCCATGGCCTACTCAGTTTCCTCATGTTTTGGCTAAGTCTTTTTGCTCGGTGGGGTCATACATCTAACTCGGGGACATGTGGAGGCTTGGCACTTGTTTGGAAACCTTCCCCAAATTTTACTCTTGAATTAGCACCGTGTTGACACTTGCCTCCCCCGTTAGCATGTCTCTACTTTGATTATTCAACCCCGACCTTGCCCCTTCATTAGACCTAGGACACATGGAAGGTCCGCGCTCATTTGGAAACCCGCTCAAGATTTTACCTTTGAAGGAGCGTTGGGTTGACATGTGGAAGCCTCCACAAACCCTTGGAATTTTTAAATTTCCGCTCTTACTTTTTTGAGTGCCCCGAATACGTGGCGATATGGCACTCATTTAGGAATCACCTTTTGGGTTATGCTCTGTCAACACTAAAATTTTCCTCCGTAATTTCTATTTCATTAATGTATGTATTAGGAATAGGATGTTGTTAAGTATAATTAGTAGTAGCGTCGATAGAAGATAACGGCGCTGCACAAGATTTACGCCGCCAATAATGTATAGTACGGTAATAGTCAAAAGTATAATAGGAATGTTGTGGTAAAAAGTAAATATTTGTCATAAGTGGTCCGATAATGTTAAAATGTCAAAGTTGGGGTAAGTAGAGAAGTAGGGTCTACATGATTAGGAATTAGAAATATTATATTGGTAATAAGGACAAGGAGTGAGGTCATAAATATTTTGTGTATTTTATTTGTAAAAAGTCTAAAAATGTGGAACCCATGTGAAATGATAAGGTTTATCTTATCTTAAAAGATAAGCTTACATGTACAGATAAGAGTTAAGGTATGGAATATGATTCGTCAGAGTGGATTTCTTATCCTATCTTAGAGATAAGATGGATAAGCCTGGAAGTTCTATAAATAAAGAGGCCACCCCCCTCATTTAGCATAGAAGGAAGTAGTGAGAAATATTGTATGAAGCCATCAGTTTAAAGGTGTGTTGAAGAAGCCATTAAGAGGTGTAATTGTAAAGTTTCTCCCATAGTATTGAGTGGAAGGCAAGTGAAGTCAATAACACTTGAAGTACCTCATGGATGAGATTGTAACAATTTCATGTTAATATTATAATTTACTCGATATTTCAGATTTATCATCATTCGTTCTTATCATAGTTGATGGTGTTCTTGTGTTATGTTTCAGATTACATCCACCAAACTAAAGGATGTGCATTAGTAAATAATGATAGTACGAGGAGTTCCCGATGAAGAATTATCATAGTGCTGGATTGGTGATGACATTTTGGTTCCATTCTTTGGGACCATTCCTCATTGGTGGATTTTTCCGGAGAGATATTCCCACTTAGTCAAAAATCATTGGAGGGTAACCTTGTTTTTATTATGTATAGTAGTTACCATGGTAAAGTCATTTTTGCCGTGAATAGTATTTACCGCAGTAAAGTCACTTTTTACCGTGAATAGTATTTACCACAGTAAAGTCACTTTTTACTATGAATAGTATTTACCGCAGTAACTTCACTTTTTATTGTGAATAATGTTTACCACAGTAAAGTCAGTTTTTACCATAGTAAGTCAAGTTTTACCATACTTTACCGTGGTCATTTCTATTCTCTATTATAGTGATTTCAATTATTTGTGCACATAAGTCTTGTTGATTGTACTTGTGGGTTGGTATTTCACTGTGGTTACTTTTGAAAATGGGGAAGATTCCTATTTTTTCAGCCCAATCTAATGAAGATGCTTCCTCTTTCATTCAAGAGTTTAAACGATCTTGTATTTGTAATGGCCTTATAAGAAGGGAACAATGGACTGAATTTTTTCCTACCTTTTTGGATGGTTCAAATTTAGGTGGTTTGAAACACTAGGTGATAATGTGAAAAACTCATGGGATTTATTAACTGAAAGTTTTCTTGAAGAATTTGGTGAATAACAGAGATATGCAGATCTCATGATCGATATCACAAAGCTATCCCAAGGAGAGAAGGAGAAGATAAGGGATTATCATGCTCGTGTTCTAGAGCTAAGGAGGAAGCTCAATGCCTAGATCCGGAACTAAGGATTAGCGGATGGGTTGATGAATGGCATGGATAATCTCCTATGTAAGCACATCATTCTTGGGATGAAGCGTAAATCAGACAACAAGTGAAGTATGACCACCTAGCTACCATTGAACAACCAAAGGAGATTGCAAGAAGGCAAGAAGAAAGCATGGAAGAGGAGCCCAAATAAATTGTTGCTAAAGTAGAGCCTACACCAGCACCTTTGGTCTAAAATCCACAACCACTCTCGGTGAGCACAAATCTTTCTCCTAGTACATCTACTGAGTATGAAGATCTGCTCAAGAAGATGGGTCAGTTAACTATTAATCTTCTTCAAGGAAAAGAATTTAGTTCTCAGGGAGGAGATAGAGGTCTAAAAAGAAATATTTCTGAAGTTATATATTATGGTTGTTATAAAAAGGGTCATTATAAGTATAATTATCCAGATAGAGCTTCTACATCTGGTAAAGGAGATAATGATAAAGGAAAATCACCTGTGAATTATTTTGATGTAGTAGATAAGAGCATAAATAATGAAGTAGATGTGTTTGTAATAAAAAGAAAGAAAGAAAAAGATAATCAAGATGGAAATGATCCTAAGAAGATGAAAGGAGAAACTAGTAAGAAACATAGGAGAATAAAGTTGGGTGTGCAGGATTTTTTGATTTCACAGGGGCAAGGACCATACTCCATCTTGGAAGATCTGTCCAAAAGGCCTGCAAATATTACATATGGTCAACTCTTGGCTATGTCTTCTGAGAAGAGGCGGGAGCTGCGAAGTGGACTCAATGCTCGACGAAGGAAGGAGGTTGAGGTCCCTGTTTTGGAGGTAGAGGCGGATCCCTATGCTCCACAAGCTAAGGTATTATGTAATGGTATTTCAATTCATGATGTCTTAGTTGATGGAGGTGCTGTAGTTAATGTAATGACCGAGTCTGTAATGAATATGTTGGGTTTAAAAATTGATCGCCCTTCAACACTTCTATTAAGGTCATTAAATAAGGGAAAAACTAAACTAGAAGGTGTAGTTTTAAATGTGGCAATATCTGTTATGGGTGTTGTATATGTGGTAGACTTTCAGGTGATGAAAAATGGTACTGTTGCATACCCAATGTTGCTGGGAAGACCATGGCTAAGGAGAGTTCATGCAATAAACTACTGGAATGAAGGCTTCATGAAACTTGGACGTGGTAGAGAGAGGGTGAAGATAAACATGATCCCTCGGCATCATAAGGTAGAACCTATGGATTCAAGTGATGAAACTGATGATTGGACATCCTCTGATTACTCTAGTACTAGTGAAGTGGACACTAAAAATGAAGAAAGTGAGGTTGATGTTTCATCATGGATATCCTTCCATCACATTGACTCATGACCCCATAAAATTATCGAAGAAGAAGTTAATGATCATCTCCAACAAATAAAGATTGGTGATGATGTGATGGAGAGTGAGAAGGAATCCTACCTCCATCTCTTTCGAAGGTACATACACCTATTCACTTTTGATTACAAGGAACTCCGTCAAGTAAGTTGGGTAGAACATTCTATTGAGTGGTAGAGATGGTGCTAAGCCTATAAAGCAAATGCCATATAGAATGAATCCTAATTTTTCTAAGACTGTAAAAGAAGAAATAGATAAGTTACTTGATGCAGGATTCATATTTGTTTTGGAGAATTCAAAATGGGTTTCTCCCATTGTGATCTCAATAAAAAAGAATGGGAAGCTACGCATTTGTGTTGATTACAGGAAGCTCAATAAGGCAACAAAGAAGGATCATTACCCTCTTCCATTCTCAAATCAGATCTTGGACAAAGTAGCTGGCCAAGAGTGTTATAGTTTTGCTGATGGATATAGCGGATACAACCAAGTCTCGTATAGCGGAGAAAGATCAGCTGAAGACCACGTTCACCACTCCTTGGGGAATGTTTGATTATAGAGTTATGCCTTTTGGGTTGTGTAATGCTCCAGCAATGTTCCAGCGTTTGATGAATAGGGTGTTTGAACCCTACATTGGGAACTTCATTAGAGTATTTTTGGATGATTTTTACATCTATGGGAGAAAGATGGACCACTTGCACCAAATGGAGACAGCATTTCAAAGGTTAGATGAAGCACAAGCCTCACTAAACCCTACAAAGTGTGTCTTTGGATGTTCTAAAGGTGTTTTGTTAGGGCATGTTATATCCAGAGATGGTATTGGTACTGATCCTAATAAAGTTTCAAAAATCAAAGATTTACCATTTCCTATGAATAGAAGTAAGTTGAGATCATTTTTAGGCCATGTGGGTTACTATAGAAGGTTCATCAAGAATTTCTCAAAGATTGACAGACCACTAACCTAGTTCTTGAAGAAGGATGTTACTTATGAACTAGGAAATAAGGCGCATGAAGCTTTTGGACAACTGAAGGAAGCCCTAGTGTCTTCACCTGTTTTAAAGAATCCAGATTGGAGTAAGCCATTCATTGTGTACACTAATGCCTCAGATGCAACACTAGGAAGTACTTTGAGCCAAAAGGATGAAAATGGGAATGAACATCCAATTTACTTTGGGAGCAGACAAATGAGTAGTGCTGAGGTAAATTATACTGTAACTGAAAAAGAGGCTCTAGCTATCATTTTTGCTGTAAAGAAGTTTAGAAATTACTTGCTAGGGTAGAAATTTATAGTTGTAACAAATCATCAGGCTCTAAAATATATTGTCAATAAGCCTAACCCATCAGGGAGGATAACAAGATGGATAATTTTGCTACAAGAATTTGAATTTGATATTATAGATAGGCCAGGAAAGAAGCATGTCAATGCAGATGCACTCTCTCGAGCCTATGATGGTTTAGGATCATCTTGTGATGATGATGATTTCCCTGATGCAGCATTGTTATTCCTTGACACAATCCCTAGTGAATACATAGATATTTGGAATTATCTGAATGAATTCAAGTTTCCTGATGGTGCCAATGCAAAGACTAAGAGAAAGATTACTCAAGCCAGTCATCCATATTCTATTCTGCATGGAGTATTATTTTGAATAGGACCTGATGGATAGTACAATAGGGCAGTTAGATGTGATCAAGGGAAGGAGCTGCTAGAATAATTTCACAATGGTACATGTGGAGGGCACTTCTCTGGACAACTTACAACAAGAAGGATCTTGGATGCAGGTTATCACTGGCCCACTCTTTTTAAAGATTGTTATAATTATTGTAAGACATGTGATATTTGTCAAACACATGGTAACCGTAAGACTTCATCAGCTCCATTATGCCCTATTCTTCCACTTGGTCCTTTTGAAAAGTGGGGAATAGACATTGTAGGTCCACTTCCAACTACCTCATGCCAAAATAAGTATATTGTAGTTACCACAGATTATTTAACCAAGAGGGTTGAAGCTAGGCCATTGAAAACAACTTCCATGGATGAAGTGGCAAGGTTCATATATGAGCGCATTGTCACCAAATTTGGTTGTCCATTAGAAATTGTAACATGATCAAGGAAGCCACTTCATTAATGAGATGGTAGAAGCCCTAATCAATAAGTTTTCTATTAAGCATGGAAGGCAACAACATACAAGCCAAGCACAAATGGATAGGTGGAACGAACAAATTTTGTGGTGTCAAATTCTAGCAAAAGATACAATTTTGCAGGTACATAAATGGGATAAGAGGATTCATGCAGCATTGTGGGCATATAGGGCAACATCAAAGTCTGCAACAGGATACTCCCCATTTCAGTTGGCTTATGGCATTGATCCAGTTCTTCCAATTGAGTTTGATATTCCCACGGTCAGAGTTATGGAAAATGAAAGGATAGATGAAAGTGATTCAGTAAAAGAAAGGTTGGTACATCCTCATTTGCTAGAGGAAATGAGGGAAATAGCTAAGGATACAAGCTATAAGAAGAAAATGAAGCAGAAGGAATACTTTGATCAAAAGATCCGTTGGTCTCCATTTCATGTGAATGACTTGGTTCTAATATATGATTCTAGATACAAAAAAGAAGACAGAGAAAATTTCTTCCAAAATGGATGGGGCCCTACAAATATCAGTTGTGCATGAAAATGGTACGTAACGAATGGAGGAATTGGATGGCACTCCCATTATGAAATGGGCCAACCATGACAAGTTGAAGATTTTCCAAGCACCAGAATAGTCTACTTCGAGGACGGAGTAGAAGCTAGGAAGGGGGAAGATGTCGACACTAAAATTTTCCTCCGTAATTTCTATTTCATTAATGTATGTATTAGGAATAGGATGTTGTTAAATATAATTACTAGTAGCGTCGATAGAAGATAATGACGTTGTCACATTCGACGCCGCCAATAATGTATAGTACGGTAATAGTCAAAAGTACAATAGGAATGTTGTGGTAAAAAGTAAATATTTGTCGTAAGTGGTCAGTAATGTTAAAATGTCAAAGTTGGGGTAAGTAGAGAAGTAGGGTCTACATGATTAGGAATTAGAAATATTATATTGGTAATAAGGAAAAGGAGTGAGGTCATAAATATTTTGTGTATTTTATTTGTAAAAAGTCTAAAAATGTGGAACCCATGTGAAATGATAAGGTTTATCTTATCTTAAAAGATAAGCTTACATGTACAGATAAGAGTTAAGGTATGGAATATGATTCGTCAGAGTGGATTTCTTATCCTATCTTAGAGATAAGATGGATAAGCCTAGAAGTTCTATAAATAAAGAGGCCACCCCCCTCATTTAGCATAGAAGGAAGTAATGAGAAATATTGTATGAAGTGTGTAAAGGAAGCCATCAGTTTAAAGGTGTGTTGAAGAAGCCATTAAGAGGTGTAATTGTAAAGTTTCTCCCATAGTATTGGTGGAAGGCAAGTGAAGTCAATAACACTTGAAGTATCTCATGGGTGAGATTGTAACAATTTCATGTTAATATTATAATTTACTCTAATATTTCAGATTTATCATCATTCGTTCTTATCATAGTTGATGGTATTCTTGTGTTATGTTTCAGATTACATCCACCAAACTAAAGGTCATGTGCATTAGTAAATAATCATAGCACGAGGAGTTCCCAGTGAAGAATTATCATAGTGCGGATTGGTGATGACATGCCTTCAAATTTTGTTGATGTAACACATGGCGTCGTCCATTGTTTCTCTATACTTAGTCAATTTTAGGCCCGCCCTATCCACCTTTTTTTACTTTTAATTTTGACTTTATCCCTCTTTGGGTATGGGACATGTGGAGGGCTGGTGCAAATTTGAGTCCCCGCCTTGGGCTCCTGTCTTGAAATTGCACCAAGTCGACACTTGGCAGTGTCTATTGAGTCAAAGACTTTTCAATGGCTAGTGTAACTTTTGGGGTTTTGGATGCGTGGAGGCCTAGTGCTTGTTTGGGTCTCCGTCTTGGGATTTAATCTTTGAGGTGCACGGTTTAGACACTTTGCAGCGTCTGTTGAATCTCTATACTTAGCTAATTTTTGGGGTCGTTTCTTCTCCTTTGAGCCTCTAGTTCTTTGACACTATTTTCTCCTTCCCTGACCCTATGCTATTCCATTTTAGAGCCCACCTGCAACCTGTTTGTTGGATTTGAAGCATGGCTTTGTTTAAGGAAGCCATTTTTGAATTTCTTCTTGCATGGGGTTGATTGATCTTTCTCAAGCCTTGTCACTCCATTGTAAAGTCACTTTATTTCCTAATAACAATATTTGAACATGATTTCTCTGGTTTCTTTTGTGCATGGTTATGGCTAACAAATTTTACCTGTGGGGAAAAATATGGATAACAACTTCCTAGATGACCTCATCTACCATTATGTATCACCTAGGAGAATCACTTAAACTTAATCCCATACTACTAGTAATTTCAATATCTGATACATGTCCTCTCATGTCACCATCATCTCTCTAGTAGGCATCCAAAAATTACATGTATCTACACACCATCGGTCACAAAGTGAAGTAATAAAATGCATATTATGGGAACCTCCCCAATTTAGTAAAATGTCATACTTTGGTGTGATCCAACACATCCCACTCATTCTCATCTAGACCCAATGTTAGAAATGTCATAAAGTGTCTACCGACATGAAACTCACGTAAATGTATTTCCCTCGCACAACACAAAAAAGTAACAAATCAACATATTAATGTCTTAGTTAATAAAAATTCAGCATAAGTTAATATAAATATATTTTAGGCTTCAGGATAGAACCATACACCATCCGGACACTAGAGGCCAAAACTTGGATGATAACACCTAAAACCGGGTGACACCATCCAAACTACAAAACCGACACCACCGACTTTATCTTGGAAAGAAATGCCTAGATTCTCAAAATTTTAAAAATTACTGAAAACACCAAAAACATATACTATGACCTTATCTACCTGTAAAAGAAATAATTACCCATTGATTTTTAGTCCACATTGATATTGCCATCACAACCCTCTTAAACCTAGTTGTAATCACCTCTAGTGCATGCAACATGATTTCAGCCTAGAGCTCGATCACAATCACTTGAGTTACAAATGAAATTAGTATTCACTTTTTTCTACTTACTATTTATAGTAAAGTCTATTCCCACCATAATTCCTTAAGCTACTATTGTTTGTCTTATGAAAACTAATACACCGACATTGTTCAACCTATATCTCATCCCTCGTTTATCTGTTTTTGGCACCATTAGGAACATTAGAACCATATTTTTATGTCTACCACATTGAAATTTCATTGACACACCTACCTAGGTTTTATTACATTCTTTACTTATGTTCCATTCATCATTACCTATATTATTCTATACTTCTCTAATTCATCTCTAAGAAATCTATGTATTTTTTTTTCAGCTCATGGTTTGAATTATAGCTTCTCATCTCATCATCGAACTAGATCTATGTGCACACCATTTGAGACCCAAAGGTCCTTGATCCATCTAAGGGAGGGATTCTCCATTCGAAGATGCATAATTAGTCAGTGATACCATAATTATTTATTGTGATAATTGGGCTCATGGTACTTATGAGTTGGTAGGGTGCAAAGTAAGAAGCACATTTGCACCGAACAGTAGACCTCGTTGTATTAGGAGAATAGGTAACAAATTGGTACCTCGATACACTAGAGAAGGAGACCCTATAGTATTTCTGCGTGCCATGGATGAATAGTGGATAGACCAGTTGGAGAGATGGAATACGTTAGTATATACCCTAACATCGATAAAGAACACACATTGGTGGGTGGTTCAAAAAGATAATCATGTAGGATGGAATGAAATCAAGATAGCTCTTTCTACTCATTTTTCCAGGAGCAATGCACCTACTCAAATATGCACTTATCATGGTAATCAACCTATTCAGCACTAATTTTAGCAAGCATGTGAGAGACTCGGACATAGGGTAGGAAGCTTTACCACCTTCACTCTAGGTGAACAAATTTTATTCCACTTTACAAGGTTGCGCGCGTGCTTGGTATGTATATGTGGAACTCCATAGAGAGACTATAAATTGGCAAGATTTGATTACAAGAATGATCCAGGTGTTTGAATATTTATCTACTAAACCTCTAGTAGAAGAGGCATTAAGGGTTATAAAGCACTTAACTATGGGAGATAGTGTCAAGGAGGAAGAACTCATTCAGAATTTATTTGATGGAAATGATTCAAGAGAGATTTTTGTTGAATAAATAGAGATAGATGCCACACTACTTAAGTTCAATTTCCTTGAGAAAGAGAAAGGAAAGATGGTATGCTTAGTGGATGATAAAAAGTATAAAATCTTGATGTAGATAATTCAAAATGTAGGTGTGAGGTTCTGGACAGTGCAGATAAGACCACGTGCGCCTATCATGTACCTATGAAAACAAAGAAAGTGAATATTGGATTAGATGTTGAGCCTAAGGAGGCCATAATTGGGAATTATTGGTCTAAATCTGAAGTGGCAAAAATCATTGAGTTACTATGAGATTATCAGGACTTATTTCCTAAGGGATACCATGAACTCAAAGGCATGCATGAATCATTAGGAGAAATGAAGATAAAACTTAAGGAAGGTGTGTGCATTGTTAGGAAGATACCCTACAGGATGAACCCCAACTTGTGCAAAAATTTCAAAGAACAAATTGAAAAAATGTTAAAGTCTGGAATCATCAAGCCCGAGACGAATCGAGAATGGGTTAGTCCAATGGTGATTAGTATTAAGAAAGATGTTCTGATTAGGATCTGTGTCAACTATAGGGAGCTAAATGTTGCATGTGTGACTGATTCCTTTCCTACGCCATTTGTAGAGGAAATATTAGAAGGCATTGTAGGGCACGAAATCTATACATTTACTGAGATGGATTCTATAGGTATCATCAAAGTTAGGATTGCATAGGAGGATCAGGAAAAGACTACTTTTAATACTAAATGGGGAATTGTTTCAGTGCTATACTATGATGCCTTTTGGTTTGAAAAATGCACTGTTGTATTTTCACACATATTTTTCCAATCGTTGAGATATTTTATTCACAACTTCTTGCAGGTTTATTTAGATGACTACACACGGTGTATAGACTTGTTAAGGATCATTTTAATAATTTACGGTTAATGTTTGAAATATGTTGATGGTTAAGAATCTCTTTGAAAATCAAGAAATGTATATTTTCTACGCCATTTGGAAAGCTGTTAGGGCACATCATCTATAAGGAAGGTTTATTGGTTGATCCAACTAAGGTTACTGATTATTATCAAATTGGAAGAGCCTACTAGTAAAAGTGAGGTGTGCGGATTCTTATGTCACACTTTGGGTATTATAGAAAATTTATTAAAGGGTATGCTAAGGTTATCACACCATTTGAGGAGTTATTGAAAGGAAAGGGGACATTCTACTGGGGAACCGCAACATCGCGCATTTGAGACATATCAAGGAGAAACTTACTACAACACCTATTCTATGATTTCCCTCATGGGAATAATTGTTTCATGTACATTTGGATGCCTCGGCTCGACCATTAGCACGGTGTTAGCTCATCCTAGAGAAGGTATTATAGATCATCCTATCTATTTTGCTAGTAGAAAGTTTACTCATGCATAGCATAATTATACAACTACAGAGCGCAAAGATTTGTCCATGATCTATGCGCTCAATAAATTTAGATAGTACCTAGTAGAACGCCATTTGTATTCTATCTTTCGACCACATGGAATTGAAGTGTTTGTAAACAAACCTATTTTATAGGGGTGCATATGTCGATGTGTACTCTTATTCCAAGAATTTTATTTTATAGCTATGGTAAAACTAGGGAAAAGTAATTCTAGACCAGACCATCTATCCGTAGAATACGGTTGGGAGAATACGCAAAGGAAATTGAAGATACCATGCCCGATGCAAATTTATATAGGTTCCAATGCACGCCATCGTAGTTAGAGTACATTGCTATCTTTCTATGCACAAGTATGGCACCAAAAGGGATGAAATCATTAGAGAAAAATAATTTTCCATTTGCATTTGACAAGACCGTTTATGTTGATTAGAGGTGACCTGTACAATTTAGGCCGAGATGAATTATTTCGTTGATGTGTACTAGAACATGATCATATATATATCATGGAAGAGACTCGTGGTGGTATTTTAGGTGACACCAATGTGCGCAAGATTCTACTCTTGACCCACCACCGAGTGTAAGCTTGTGTATACCTTGCATCATCCATCGAATAGAAGCTATCGCTAGATCCACCCTATCTACAGATGGTAGGCATAAATAGGCTCCTATCATAATTTTCCTCACTCCTGTTATCCTCACTTCGTATTAATTGATGACATATATATGACTCGGTAGGCACATCCTATGTTATGCCAAACTACTTTGAAACTTTCACATACTAAAAGATCTCAGCCATTCATAGGAACTTGTTCTCCAACCACATTATACAATGAATACATCACAACTCCACGTGATCTTTAACCCATCCATGATAGTCCCCTGTATGGAATTTATATAGCTACACCTAGCTCCATATGCACTAAAATCAATCTATATGTTGTGGTATCAAACCATTGACTCTTCAACCCAACCCATCTAGCAAAGCAAACATATCCAACTACACCCAAGTACACTTGTGGATCACTCACGGGCCTAACAACTATAATGTGCTCATATGCCCATATGTGTAATAATGTAATAACAACAATCCCACCACCATGGACCTCTTATGTGAACCTATATAAATCCATGTACAAATGATCCAACACACAATGAATCCAAGCATATCAAGTACCATGTTGCTCTATATTCTCACGAATCTCATACATCCCTTGAGATATGGATACTCCACCCCCATATACTCTAACAAAAGAGGAAAAATCATATGTAATAAATTTATGTAAATGTGGAACACCTAATCAAACTATGTTATCCATTGTAGCTGATGACTCTACATGTACATGGGACCCTGTAAAATACTTCCTAGATGACCTCATCTAACGTTATGTATCACCTAGGATAATCACTTAAACTCACTCCCATACTCATAGTAATTGTAATATCCAATACACATCCTCTTGTGTCACCTGTCATCTCTCTAGTAGGCATCCAAAAATTACATCTATCTACACACCATCTCTCACAAAGTGAAGTAATAAAATGCATATTATGGAGAACTATACGTACTAAAAAAATGTAGGTACTATACTCGCCAGGAAGAGGTTACGAAACCCCAATTATGATTTAGATCTCTTTTGCAATGTGTTCAAAATCCATAAAATCTTTCCAAGTATACATTTGCATTATAAAATTCCTTAACCAGCCTCCGCATGCTTTGTTCTACCTTGTTCCGCTCTTTTCTTACATTTTGGTCTTTAATTTTAGGACCACCGCCCTGCTTGGGCGGCGGTCCCGTGACTACCACCTAGGACAAGGTAGAGGACCAGTAACCTCTACCCTGTGTAGGGTGGTGGTCCTATGCATGTTTTCCATAACTTTCGATGCTTTCGTCAACGTAAAAAATCAAGTGGCACTCGCATTCCTCAACCACTCTTGCTTGCATTTATGTTTTAGCTACCTGGTAAATAGTAATTTCTCTTTATTTATGATAAAAGAGTTCAATTCAAAATTACCCTGGGGTAAATCCAAATGTTGTAAATACCAAGCTTGTTTACAAGCAAATGGCCCCTCTCCCTCTATGAATTATTATTCAGTGTGTTTTAAAGTTCTTCCATAAGTTTCAATAGGTTTAGATTTTGCATGAATTCTCAGCCTCTCAGTTCAAGGATCCTTTCTTCTTTTCTGATTTAGAAATCATCGATCTTCACACTTTCATTTTGCTCCATTGCTATCCTCAACACAGTCATCTTAGCATAAGATAGTTTTAGTTCTAGATTAAAGTTCATTTGGTAATCTTAGAATTGTAGGTTGTTGTTTTTTCACAAGAAGTAGATCCTAGAATTCTCGGTATATTTACGTTGTATCCCTACAATAAATCCTGTTAGGAATCGCATATTCAAGTTGTGTTAACTTGTAATATCCCTCTCTTACTTGCATTCTATTCAGTTTACATCTAAGCTGCCATTGTTTGAGTATCTCCTTCCGTTGCCAGCTGTCACATTCCCATTTTCTAGATTCATGAGAACATGAAAGAATGAAGAGATCACAATGAGGGGAAAATTCATGACACAATTGGAATTCCCATTGTTCTACAAAATTCCAGGTTTGAATCATCAAAGTTGTAATTACAATAGAGTATCAAATAGTTTTATTTTAGTTAAGCTTGCTTTCAAGATTACTGTGGGAAGTTGTGGGAATGGTAGCTTCGAGAAGTTGTGATTTATTCCTCACTTCTGAGGTAAGATTAAAGGTCTTACGATTAAATTAGTTATTTATTTAAATATTTAGGATAAATTCACAAGTGCATAGGAAAATAGCTACATCAAACTAACTTGCTTGTTTTAGTTCTGTTATTAGATTAATTGTTCATTATCTGAATATATTAGAATAGTTGCTCTTTAAATTACGTTCAAATATACATCATTGAAAATACAAAAAAAAGGAATATAAGCATAGTGTAGATATATCTTTCATAGTTAGTTTACCTATTTCAGTTAAAATTTGATTTTCTCTTGCATTATAATTACAGGACCCTAAGAGCCAAGGGATTACGTATTCGAACCGGTAGTTGTTATCCAAAATAATCCCTTGCTCATTTTTTGGCTAACTTCCTTTCATTCCTTCCTTCCTGGTGCCTCAGTCAATTTTTTTCACTTTTAGCCTCCTAAAATTTTTTGGAAGTGGTTTCATCAGGTAGAGAATCTTCTCAACTTTCTAGAAAGGTAAATTTTTCCCTCTAACTCCTTGTATTTTGCAAGTTATGGCTCGGTGGAGTTTTTCAGGGAAATTTTCCCTAGGAAGGTCTCGTGCCAATCGCAGACTGCCACATGGCGGTGGAATGGTGGGAGTGGAGGTAAATTTTGAAATTTTCACTAAGGATTGGTTAGAGCACGCAAAAGAAAATTTTGTCCCGAAGGCCCGCTGGCCAATAGGAAGTGGCCATGTGTCCATGGGGGTGTCGGAGGTCAAACCAGTGGGGAGAAGTGTGAAGAATTTCCAAGGTTGGCACAAAAGAAAAATCTTGGCCCCAAAGCCCGCATCGAATGAAGACCTGCCACATGTCCAAAAACTAGCGGGGGGCAGAGGCACGAGGGGAATTTTTCCATTTTGCCAAAAGTGTGGCAAATGGCACAATAAAATCCGCCCTACCAGGGTTTGCACCAATCAAAACATGCCACGTGTCCAAGTGGCTGATGAAAGTCAAAAGGGTGCGGCATCAGAGGAAATGCTTGGAGTTCAGGCCCACGTGAATGGAAAGGTGCCACGTGGCATCAAACTGGTGGGGCACAGAGCGACAAAGGAAAAATTTCCAAAAATCCAAAAAGGCGTAAAGGGACCAGCAGACTGCAGACCAATTAGAATGTGCCACATGGCATCGGAGCAAGTGGGGGTGGAACTTTTTGGGAATTTTTTCCAAAAATTCAAAAAGGGGAAAATTTTAAACTTTCATCCCACCAACCCATTTTTTGCCCTTTTTGCCCTAAATCTTCAAAGGGGCATAACTTTTGATCCAGAGCTTGGATTTTCACGTTCTTGGTGTCATTGGAAATATGGTGAAATTCTCTACATGATGGAGGGTTAAATTTTGTATTTTGATGGAGAATTGTGGGAGAAAATTGAAGAAATGTCCCTGGCACAAAAAAATGTAGAATTGACTTTCAACCACCAAATTTAATGAAGTATGGTCATTTTTTCTGATCTACAGAACAATGTACTTCTAAGTATGGGTTCATCCATGAAGCCCATCACTCTACAAAAGTGAAATTTGAGGAATCTGGTTGGTGGTTGAATTCATAAATCCATTTTGCCCACATTTTTTCTTTCTCTCCTTTTGCTCGATCATTAAAAGCTAGATTTGGCTCATTTGTAAAGGGTTGGACATGTTTTTGCTCTGCAAACTCTCTTTTCTTCCTCAAGCAGTGGATTTGTAGAGTTCCATACCTCTCATATAGACTACAAAGCACGTGTTTTGCCTCCTGGCCATTGTAATGCATTGTATTGAACTTGGGAATGATAATGTATGTTCTGTGATTGATTTTTTCCAATCCTTTCATGTGTTTATCATTGTCTTTTGATCTCTCATTACATTCTAGAAATTTGTGCATATTTTGTGTTGTATTTCTTATGATCTATGTAAATCTTGCAAAGTAGATGTTCACCACTCCCTTGGTGTATCACCACTTTCAATTAGTTTTATTTCTTCTGCATCCTTTATCTCTGTCCCCTTGGAATTTAGAGTAGGGTCTAGTATTGAACCTCTGCAAAGTTCATGTATACACCTGATTAGAGGAGTGAAGGAACCAACCTTTAATCTGGAGGGTCTTTTCCCAGTTTTTGCAAGTCCCACACTTGGGGAAAGGATTCAATGTTGTGTAATCACACTGGATGTCCATTATCAAACTAGAAATATGAGAAAACATCCAGAGGGTGCTGCTGATTTGTACTAATAGTTTTGGCATGCCGGTGGGACCTTAGAGGTCTTCATCTTCATTGAAAAAAAGTTGATGTGATTTTTTTGTAATTTCTTGCTTGAAAAGATCCCTGATCTACACATCTGGTGACTCCCAAAAGAAAAATCAACTGGTTTTAGCAGTCCAAGTCTGAAAATTCATGAGAAGGATCCACACAAGGTCAAGGGCCAGAGAAGAAGGGTTGTCTGAGTATCTACAGACTATCCCTAGGAAGAAGGTAGAGGGGAAGAATAATTCAAAGGTCTCCATCTCCACCAAACAGGACTCTATCAACTCCTCCACCTAGTAGACCTTTCACCCAATCAACAAGGGTTCTCAGGCCAATCAGAATGGCACAACACAACCCTTATGTCAACTTCACTGGTAGCAGCCCACTTGCTCTCAATGCACAAAATCCAGTTCTAGTTGCAACATTGAAGAACATTCCATATTTCACTGGAGAAAATTAGACCACTCCTGGTGACCATGTTAAAGACATTGCTAATGTTTGTGCAATCCATGAGATTGTTGAGATGTAAATTACTATCAAATTGCTGGCATCTTCATTCAAAGGGAAAGCCTTGCAATGGTTCAGGAGCCTTGGGGCAGGCTCTATCCAAAATTAGAACCAGTTGTGTATAGCTCTCCATGAGCAGTTTGGAGAAAAGGGAGATAATTTGTCTCTACTAGAACAATTGACAACTATCAAGAGAGCTCCCAATGAGCAGCTAACAGACTTCAACTTCAGATTTCAAAGAACATGGGATAGAATCCTAGTGGTAGTAAGGCCAACAGCTGAAGGTGCTTTTCTATACTATCTCAAAGCTTTAAATTCTGATATTTCTATGTTAATTCAATCCATGGGAGGTACAACTATACCTGCAACTTATAGCATTGCCATTAGAGCTGAAAATTATCTGATTCAAGCCGGTAAGTTGGCTCCTAGGCCTCCCATGCCCTTGTATCCAAACTTGGAAATTCCAAGCACTAGTCAAGCACCTACTTTAGCTCCTATTCCCACTCCTAGAAATCAGAGTTCAAATGAAACTTCTACTTCATCCTCTAGTGCCTCAAATGAACTTCAAGAAGTCATGAAACAATTACAAAATTTAGGCAATGAGTTGGTTACACTCAAGAGGCAATAAGCCCAAAGTTTTATACCTTCTTATCAGTCTCAAGATTAGCCTAATAGGCAACCATATCAGCCTAATAGGCCACCCAATCCAATTGCAAATCAAAATCAAGTAAGGCCTCCTGCCAATAGACCATTTCAGCCATATAATCCCAATGTTGCATCTGCCTCTAAAGCCTTAGTGCCAATGCAAAATAATATAGCTCAAGAGTATGATTGGTGTTTCCCATGTAATGAACCTCACAACCAATCTATGTGCTTCAATGGTGCTTTGAACCAAGCCTTGATGGTGACAACAACTGGCGTAGAGGGTGAGGTGAGCCAAGAAACAAACCAACAACAAGGAACATCCCAGCAAAATACAACTCCAAATGAGACTACACTTGTGAATTGGCAAGCTAAGGATTTTTGTGGTATGAATCAAGCAATTTCTCAGAATGTAGCAGCTAACACAAGGTCAAAGAAGAGGAATATTGGTGAAGGGCAGTCATTGGCTCTAGGTGATCCACAACATTCCATCACTCCCCAAGGTGTTGGCAAGCAAAATGTAGTTCCAAACATGCAAGGACAGCCCAAGCCACCTTCTAGACCAGCTCAAATGCCAGTTGTTGTAGCCCATGTACAAGAAAAGAGTGTGCAAGCTAGGGGGCAGCAAAGAGATGTTTCATCCCCATTTAGCATCATTGAACAAATGAAGAAGACAAATGTGAATATATCTATGTGGGAATCACTATCCATCCCAGGCCAAAGGGATCTCCTACAAGCTGCCATGGAGAATTGGTCAACTCCAAATCAGCAAGCTCATATGCAAGAGAAGGTACTCACAAATGTTGCTCAGCCTGAAGGGAATCATGGAGGATAGTAAGGTAAAGTTTTGAATCCCCTCCATTCTATGTTTCATTGGTCATTGGGGATAAACTAGTACACAATTGTATGATTGATTCTGGGGCAAGTAGTTCTGTAATGCCCAAGCAAATAGCTGATCAGCTGGGTCTCCAATATGAAATCATATCCAAAGGAGTGGTGCAACTGGATGGGATAGTAGTAATGATAGTGGGAGTAATTAAATATTTGAGCCTTACTTTGCATGCATGCCCCAATGTCACTGTTTTGTAAGATGTCTCAGTGATAGATTTACCACCACTTTTTGCCCTATGTTTGTCAAGAGATTTCACAGCTAGAATTGGAGGCTATTTATCTCGTTGATTGGTCACACATGTTGTTTAGAACAAGATATGGAACCAAGGCCACAATCAGGTCTGAACCTATTGCAAACTTTCACATTGAGCCTCATACCCCAAGCCAAATCAATGCCAACTGTTTAGCATTTGATCAAATGGATTATCCAAGCACGGATGAATCTGACACCAAATTTGGAAGCATCCCAAATTTTAATCTTGATGAATGGGAAAGAAAGGTACATGATTTTGAGCCCTACAAGGAAATAAAGGAATCTGAACTAGGATTTTATTGCGCGCATGAAGAAAATCAGCCTATTCCTAACATCACCAAGCTAGACCATAAGGATGGCAATGAGGTATGGAAACTATTTTATGATGGATCAAGAAGTAGACAAGGTGTAGGTGGGGGAGCTATGATTTTTCACCTCAAGGAATTAAATATTATTCAGCTTTTAGATTTCAGTTTGCATGTTTTAACAACACTGTTGAATATGAAGCTTTGATACAAGGATTGCATTGGTCAAGGAAAAGAGGTATCAAAACTTTTAAGTCTTTGGCAACAAGTGAGGATCTCATTGAGGATTTTGAAGGCTTTGGCATCAATTCCATCCCTAGGAAATAAAACCAAGTTGTTGATAGGCTTGCAGCAGTTGGGGCAGCCTTTGATGGTGTGGAAAGTATCAAGGAAGACAAAGTGCAGCCAAGCATTCATGTGATTGTGAGGCCATCAGTGCCAAACAATAATCTAAGTTGGCAAGTGTTTGAAAGTGACCAAAAATCATCAATTTTTGTAAGAATCTGAGTTCTCAGCTAAAAATTAGAAAAAGTTAGAACAACAGTATGGTGATCAAGTGGTACAGCTGAGAACAAACAAACTAACAAAAGGAATTTTCACTTTGGAGTCCATTTTTAATCCTACTGATCAATTTAGGAAAGAGAAAGCAAACATCCAAGTTAAGGGAGAAGAGTCAATGCCCATCTCAATGGGAGAAGGCAAATCACTTCAAATTGGTAAAGTGGCAACCAAGCAAGAAAGGTATGAGTTCAGGAAACTTTGCCAAGAGTTCCCAGATGTATTTTCTTGGAGCTATGAAGACTTGAGAGGTTTCAATCCCAAGCTAGCTCAACATACAATTGAATTGGATCCAAGTGCTAAGCCCATCAGGAAAAAACAAAGGCCAGTCAATCCACACATGGAGCCTCTCATGAAGAGGGAATTGAATAAGTTAATAGAGGCAAGTATCATATTTCCCATCAAGCATTCTAGTTGGGTAGCAAACTTGGTTCTAGTTAGAAAGAAGAGTGGAGAAATTAGATTGTGTGTATACTTTAGAGATTTGAATAGAGCATCCCTCTAGGATCATTACCCAGTTCCCTCTATGCAGCAGATTTTGCAAGTTGTTGTTGGCTCTGAGAGGTTTTCATTACTAGATGGTTATTCAAGGTATAATTAGATCATGGTAAAGGAGGATGTTTAGTTCAAAATAGCCTTCACCACTAAATGGGGGACTTATGCATATAGAAAAATTCCATTTGGGCTGTCCAATGTCGGAGCTACCTTCTAAAGGGAAATGGATATGGTGTTCAAGGGATTGATCAACAAAATGGTGTTGATATATCTAGATGATATTACTGTATTTTCTAAAAGTGCAGCAGATCATCTCTTTCATTTGAGACAAGTGTTCCAAAGATGTAGAAGATTTGGGGTATCCTTGAACCCCAAGAAATGTATTTTCCTAGCTCATGAGGGAAAGCTCCTAGGCCACATTGTTTCCAAAGAAGGATTAGTAATTGATCCAGAGAGGGTTGAAGCAATAAAAGCACTACCATTACCAAGTCATAAGAAGGCCCTTCAAAGTTTCTTGGGAAGAATCAATTTTGTTCGGAGGTTTGTTCCATATTTTATAGCCCTTGTCAAGCCAATAACTATGATGTTGAAGAAAAGCATGGCTTTCAAATGGACAGCTGAAGGTAAGGAAAGTTTTGAGGTAATTAAAGAAGCTATCTCACAAGCTCCAACTCTCATTAACCCAGATTTCTCCAAGGATTTTATCCTTTATGCATTTGGAGGTGATGATACAATCTCTGTAATTTTAGTACAGCAGAACAAAGAAAATGTAGAGCAGCCAATTTCCTTCTTTAGCCAAAGCCTGGAGGACTATGAGGTGAGATATTCTTTCATTGAGAAGCATGTTCTTGCAGTGATTAGGAGCTTGAAGAAATTTAAGCATCTAGTTTCAAATAACAAGGTTCAACTGCTAGTTTCTCATGTGGGAGTTAAGGACTTCCTCCTCAACAAAGACCTAAATGAAAAATGTGCAGGGTGGATTACTCATGTCATGGAGTATGACATTGAGATCAAAGTCACCAAGATGGTCTAAGGAAAGGGATTATGTGAACAGCTGGTCTTGAGCAAATCAATGGAAGCAAGAAATGGGAAGGATGTTGTTTTGGTGTTGCAAGACAACCAAGAACCAAGAAACATTCAAGAAGAGAATGATGGTGTACTCACTCCTTGTTGGACCCAAGACATAGTGCACTTCTTACAAATAGGCCTATGCCCTCTAGAGATGAACAAAACCAAGAGAAGGCACTTCAGATTGCAGGCTGTCCCATATGCACTTGTTGATGGTGTTTTGTTCAAGAAGGATGTAAATGGAGTGCTGCTGAGATGCATTGGGACAAACCAAATTAATAGAATGCTAGAAGAGTTCCATGGTGGATCAGCTGGGGGCCACTTTTCTCCAAGAGTGACAGCCCTCAAGATTATGAAGGCTAGCTATTATTGGCCCAAGGTTTTTGGTGATTGTTATGCATGGATCAAGAGGTGCAAAAATTGTGCATTCTTCATAGGAAAGGAGAGATTAGCTGCCCTTCCATTGCACCCAATTTTAGTTGACCAACCATTCATGCAATGGGGTTTAGAATTCATTGGATTCATTAACCCAAACTCAAGCCAAGGAAACAAGTGGATTCTAACAAAGCAACAGACTACTTCACCAAATGGACTGAGGCGGTGGCACTTAAAGAAGCAAATGAATCTAGCATTCTAGACTTCTATGAGGGGATAGTAACCAGATTTGGTATACCTACCACTATAATATCAGATAATGCTTTGGCATTCATAGGATCAAAGGTAACTAAATGGGATGTTAAAAATGGGATTTATCTAAGAACTTCATCAAATTATTACCCTCAAGGTAATGGCCAAGCTGAGTCTACCAACAAGAACTTGTTAAAGATCATCAAGAGGACTCTTGATGAAAATTAGAGGACTTGGCACACCAAATTGAAATCATCCTTGTGGGCTGATAGGATAACTCCCAAGAGATCCACAGGTAACTCTCCATTCAAACTTGTTTATGGAAGAGAGGCAATCTTTCCCATGTCACTTGAGTTACCAACATTGGAACTCATGAAGCAATTGGAGTTGTTGGAGTTTGAACCCATGGAGGTTAGATATGTAGAATTGATGGAGCTCCAAGAAATTAGAGAGCATGCATCCCAAGCAATGGAGAAATACCAAACCTTTATCAAGAGAACCTTTGATAGGAAAGTTAAGGCTAGAGTCTTCCAAGTTGGAGATCTAGTGTTGAAATGGGATGCAGACCGAGAAAATCCAGGAAGACAATCAAAGTTTGATGCCATTTGGAGTGGCCCCTATATGGTAAAAAAATGTAAGAACAAAAATATCTTCCAATTGTCTACATTGGATGGTGAAGAACTACATATTCTAATTAATGAAATCCATCTAAAGCATTGCTACTAGAAGGAAAACTCTCCACCTTGTACATATTAGCTTAGATTTTCATTCCTCCAAGTGCTTGTGCACATTGTTCTATTGTAGCTTAGTTTTACATTTCCCTAAGTGCTTTGGCACAAGCTTGTTGTCCCAAGGATGCATTTTTGTAGGCCATGTTCCAGATCAAGTGATGTTCTACTCTCACAATCTTTCTTCTTGGAATTTTTCTAATGAGTTGGGGGTACCAAGCAGTTAATTTGATGACTCCATGCCCAATGGATTGCTTCAAGCAACTAGTAACTTCATCCAGCAGGTAGATGCCCCCTCTGAGTCACCAAAATTGTTATCCAAAATAAGCCCCTTGCTCATTTTTGGCTAACTTCCTTTCATTTCTTCCTTCTTGGTGCCTCAGTCAATTTTTTTCACTTTTCAGGCACCCAAAATTTTCTAGAAGTGGTTTCATGTAGAGAATCTTCTCAACTTTCTAGAAAGGTAAATTTTTCCTCTAACTCCTTGTATTTTGCAAGTTATGGCTCAGTAGAGTTTTGGAGGGAAATTTTCCTAGGAAGGTTCATGCCTAATCAGAGAGTGCCACGTGGCGGAAGAATGGAGAGAGCAGAGGTAAATTTTAAATTTTCACCAAGGATTGGTCGGAGCACACAAAAGAAAATTTTGGCCCAAAGGCCGCCGGCTAATAGGAAGTGGCCACGTGTCCATGGGGGCGTTGGAGGTCAAACCAGCAGGGAGAAGTATGAAAAATTTCCAAGGTTGGCATAAAAGAAAAATATCAGCCGCAAAGTCCATAGTGAATGAAGAGCTGCCACATGTCCACAAACTAGTGGGAGGTGGAGGTACAGAGGGGAATTTTTCCATTTTGCCAAAGTGTGGCAAATGGCACAATAAACTCTGCCCTACGATGGCTTGCACCAATCAAAACATGCCACGTGTCCAAGTGGCTGATGAAAGTCAAAAGGGCGTGGCATTAGAGGAAATTCTTGGAGTTCAACCTAGCGTGAATGGAAAGGTGCCACGTGGCATTGAACCGGTAGGGCATAGAGCAACAAAGGAAAATTTTCCAAAATCCAAAAAGGCGTAAAGGACGAGGCGAGACCCACGCACCAATCAAGACATGTCATGTGGCATTGGAGCGGTGGGGTGGAACTTTTGGGAATTTTTCCCAAAATCCATATAGGGAAAATTTTAAACTTTCGTCCCACTAGCCCATTTTTTGCCCTTTTTGCCCTAAATCTTCAGAGGGGCATAACTTTTGATCCAGAGCTCATATTTTCACATTCTTGGTGTCATTGGAAAGCTAGTGAAATTATCTACACGATGGAGGGTTAAATGTTTTATTTTGACAAATACTTGTGGGAGAAAATTAAAGAAATGTATCTGGAATGAAAAAATGTAGAATTGACTTTCAACCACCAAATTTAATGAAGTATGGTCATTTTTTCGGATCTGCAGAACAATGTACTTCTAAGTATGGGTTTTTCCATGAAGCCCATCACTCTGTAGGTGAAATTTGAGGAATTTGGTTGGTGGTTGAATTCATAAATCCATTTTTCCCATGTTTTTGCTTTCTCTCCTTCTGTTTGACCATTAAAATCTAGATTTGGCTCATTTGTAAAGGGTTGGACATGATTTTGCTCTTGCAAGCTCTCTTTTCTTCCTCAGCAAGTAGATTTGTAGAGTTCCATACCTCTCATATAGACTACAGCATGTGTTTTTCCTCTTGGCCATTGTAATGCATTGTATTGAACTTGGGAATGATAATGTATGTTCTGTGATTGATTTTTTCCAATCCTTTCATGTGTTTATCATTGTCTTTTGATCTCTCATTACATTCTAGAAATTTGTGCATATTTTGTGTTGTATTTCTTATGATCTATGTAAATCTTGCAAAGTAGATGTTCACCACTCCCTTGGTGTATCACCACTTTCAATTAGTTTTATTTCTTCTGCATCCTTTATCTCTTGTCCCCTTGGAATTTAGAGTAGGGTCTAGTATTGAACCTCTGCAAAGTTCATGTATACACCTGATCAGAGGAGTGAAGGAACCAACCTTTAATTTGGAGGGTATTTTCCCAGTTTTTGCAAGTCCCACACTTGGGGAAAGGATTCAATGTTGTGTAATCACACTGGATGTCCATTATCAAACAAGAGATCCGAGAAAACATCCAGAGGGTGTCGCTGATTTGTACTAATAGTAGTACCTAAGCCAAATATCTTCACAACATTAACGGATATAAATCAAGGTCTTATAATTCATGTCTTTCAAACAACAATAAACCCAAAAGCAATTAATTAATAATTGAGAGAATTGAATATTAAATATGAAAAAGCATACATATTCTCATCAAGACAACCTAACTACTGATTACCTTGATAGGATATCCGCATAACCATACAAGAACCCGAAAGAAAAAAATATTTGGTTGTGATCCATTAGCTCTCGCAACCAAATATAGGATACCTTCTCATCGACATAGATGTAAGCTTACATATACAAGTTTCTTAACATCCATAAGGTATTTCGAGAAGATCACACAACTCCTGGTATTAAACATAGAAGCTGAAAAAGGCTTATGACTATTGGATAGTTGGAAGAAGAGATTGATTCTTCACATGACCATAATAGGTCCACAATAACCATGAACTCATGGTTGTGATCCCCAGGTCCCACAACCCAATGGGTGTAAACACCTAATACATGCTTACACTAAGCATTTCATCCAATTCAACCAATTGATGACACTTTGTTAATTAACCCTTCTTCACCCCACTCTCGAATGCCCATTCACAACACCTTCTCAGTTGTATTCCTCCTATAATCAACTTGTTTGGCTAATATGTCTCTTATTAGCTAAACATTCCTCCTTTTGACCCTTTAGAACCTCCCTAGTTCTCTCTAGACCACTTCTATTGGCTTCTTAGGCTATCTAACAGTCACAATTGGTTATCCAGGACCCCTCCCAACTCTCAATGAGTCTCTAATCACTTGTTAAACAAGTTTAACTAGCCTACACCCTAGTTAACTAGCCTAAACCAAGCTTATCTAAGCCTACTGAGAATGTTTATCCTAATCTAATCTAAAGTGACTTTTGAGATTTAGTCCCACATGCACCCAAATTCCAAATTCTTCCAAACCAAAAACTATAAATACAAGGCTAAGCCTACCCATTCAAACACACAACTTTACATAACACAAAACCAAAACAAGCCTAAGAAAGCTTAAGAGCTCATTTGCATTAGCCAAGCTAATAAGGCATTTGATCTTGGGTCATCCACCATTAAAATAGCTCCATCTTGCACCCATGTTAGGTTAGTAATGGAATAGCTAAATTTTTCCATTTTTCCATTTAGTGAGATTCATTCACCCTCATGGAGTAAACAATAAGATCGATTGCTTAGATCCTTATTAGGCTCATTTTAGTAAGCTTTCAGAATAGAGGTTAAGTTATATTTGCTAGAATTCTTGTTTATTTCAAGTTTGAATACATGAAAAGTAGGTTTCCTTTCTCATTTCTTATCTGATGGTCCATTGAGGAGCTTTGCACAAAGCTTTGGGGTCTTACCCCATTTTCCATAGCTCTTTGCAAAATCTTTCATTGAACACATTTGGCATGCCCGGTGGGACACTTATGTCCATCCTCCATTAATGGAGGTATTTTGAGTTCTTCAAAGTTCATTTTCAAGTTTTTTGGATCAAATCACTTGTTATTTCCTCATTTTTGTTTCTAACACTAGATAAATGACCTTCATTTGCATGTATTTTGTGGGTTTGATATAGAAATAGGCTTCTTTGACTAACCTTTAACCTGTTTGCTTTTGAAAAAATTTAAATTCTGTGATTTTTGTAGGTTTTATAGGGGTGTGCATAGGTGTCATTCTCGGGGTATGTCTCGCATTGAAACAGGGGCATACATGTCAGTAAAGGGGTGCGTATGCATCGAACTGCATTCACCACCAATCTTTTGGAGGCCATAACTTTTGCTCCCAAGCTCGAAATGACTCTGTTTTTGTTGCGTTGGAAAGGTATTGAAGATAAATACACAATGGAATCATAAAATTAGGATTTTGACTTATAGAAAAATTATGGTTTACATTATTAAGTAAATATTCATTTTTTAATGTGTCTTAAAGTATGAAAAATGTCTTATTGGCCGTTCTAACACTTTGAAAGGTTTTGTGGCACTAATCGGTGATTGCGCAGGGTTATTTTGGTGCATTTTTGACTAAATTAGTTAAGTGTTCCATGTTTTAGTTGATAGAGGTTTTTGAAGTGTGTATGCTCTTCCCTCACACCTTCTAAGTGATCTTGGGAACCAAAAACACTTCCAAAACCCTCTTATTGCTTTCAAAAAACACTTAAATTACACTTCCTAATGGATGAACATTTCAAAGTTGGTTAAAAATGAACTCTATCTTTTACAAGGCACACTTAATGTATTTTTTTCATAAAACTTGTTTTAGTTGAGTTTTCGTGTTGTGTATGCTCTTCCTTCGCACCTTTTTGGTGATCTTAGGAATCAAAAGCAACACGCAAACTCTATTTTGATATCATGATATTTTGTGGAAAAATACTAACTCCTTGCATATAGGACCTAATGATTGTCAAAGAAAGGAGGAGCTAAGACAAAACACAAAAACTTCTAATACACGTGTTTTATGTAGGTTGCCAAATGGTGTGCTACTTAAAACCACATTAAAGTTAAGCAAGATAAAAAAACACACCACTTTCATCACACTGTATTGTAGGTTTTGAAAAGGGTATGTCCCTATCCAATCAACTGGAACATAACCCCTTTGGCCTAATACCTTAAACTATAACAATGAGGGTGGTTCCAGAACCCTAAATTAATCCACCATTGAGTAACCTCGTGGATGAAACAGGAAGCACCTCGCTTACCCACTTGACTAGTACACCTTGTGAGTTAGAGTTACCGGTTGTCCGTATGGCGACCCCAATGAGAGTACATGTGGATGCATTTATTTCCCATTGTGCTTGAAGGGGGTAAAGTAAATCCGAGATACTCCCAAAATAGTCAATGTAATTTTTGGGTAAATCGTGCTTGCTTAAGACAACTTTGTAACACCTAGTTGAGAGATCTTATTAGGGAGGCCATTTTGTCTTAAGGCCCACTTTTCTAGTCCTTTATCATGTCTTGGCCATCATGAAGTGATAACTTATTTTGATTCAGAACCTTGTTTTTGAACAAGGAAAAGAATCCACTTAAGTTAGATCTAAGTGCCTTTCATCATGGAAATTAGACAATGTTTCACTTAGCTTAGCTTCTTTCTCACCTTCGGATGAGGTGAAGCTCTACCCAAGTGGTGCTTAGTTTATTTTTCATATTTTTATCTACACCTTTGTATTCTTGTTGCCCATTTGGGGAAACAGAAGGCATCTTTTGAGAGTGTTGTCATAGATAGTGTTCACCACTTTTTTGTTTGTTTACGCTCATCCATGTTTGCGGATGAGTTGTTAAACGTCTAAAGTGTGTGGATGTGTCCTTATATCTTTGATGGCCACTTGATCTTGATTTCAAGATCATCATCATAGTTCAGATTGATTCATCATTTTATTTCCATTTGACATGTTACCTTGTTCGCATTGTCTCAACATAATTAAGATACTCATGTCATGTTTTTCGTAAATGTGATCTAAGTATCCACATTGTGGCATTATGTTGTGCACATTTTAACACATCCTCAGTATACCTTGATTTGTTTTTACTTCAAACATTGTCCTGAATCTTGAAATGTGTCGCTTACTATGTTTGCATCATTTCAATATGACTTTGGCATTAATATCTTGCTTCTCCATGAATTTGGATAGACGTGTCCAAATTGGTGTGCTTACGTGGCTTACATTTGTAAACCTTGCCTTTTAACATTTTGGCCTTGTTGGTTGTTGAACATGTCATTGTATCCTTTGATTGGGATTCACATCTACCCTTTGTTAATATTTATGCCTTGATCATTTTGATCTTGACGTAAATATTGACTTTGTGTTGATCATCTTTACATCAAACTCACTTTGCACACGCATTTACATAGATTGTATTTCCTTGTTGATTGGCTTTTTATTTCACACTTGCATGATTGTTCCTTATGATTATTCATCTGGAAAAATTATTTTCTAGGACAATCATTTTCGATCTCATCAAGATTGTGTCATCACAATGTCTATTTTCCTTAGACCTTCTTTGGAAAATCATGCACGCATCTCCATACTTACAAAATTTATAGTTGGTTTCCATTATGCTTCCCTAAATGACATGTCATTTTCTTCCCTTTGAAGGAGTTGCATCACACTATCTAGATCTAGACATTTGTGCTTATACTACCCCAACAATGATTGATTATCATGCAGTTCCTCCCACTTATGACAATACGTAACCTAGCTTTAGCAATTCAAATCAAAATATTCCTATTACTTACTAAGCCTCGTTTGGTTCTTTGTGTTAGAGAGCCCATTTGGGTACCCCTGCTCCCCACCTTCATCTCATAGTCAAGTGGTATGGTTTGGATGCTTGATCTAAATTATTATTCAGTTCCCCCACACTTCTTCTTTTGATTCAAATCAAAACTACCATTTGGACTCCCACTCTTCTTCCGAAGATTCAGATCCCAACTATTGTTCAAATACCCCTAGATCAAAACCCCGAGTCACGGTCCTCCCTTTCTTCGTAGGACCTTTATTCCAACTCACCTCAATGACGTCTTCCTCCTTTGAAGACTCATATGACTCCAAGTTCCATCGATCGAACATCTAATTTGGTTCTTGAGTCACAGTCCTCCCTTTCTTTCAGGACCTCCTTCATTAGTTATCTCAATGACCTCTTCCTCTATCAAAGAGTTCCACGACTCAAATTCCCTCTAGTCAATCATCTAATTTGACTCCTATGTCGCAACTTAATGAATGGCTATGTGATCCTACTTTCCAACCTACATTACGTCATCTTCTAGAAAAATGACATAGGTCCAAATCCAAATCATCCATTCATGAGACACTTGCCTCCAATCCTACTTCCTCTCTTGAGTCATCTTCTTCTATCAATCAATCTTCCCTCCTTATCGACTGTTTCTTCTATTCAACCTTCTATGACTAAAGAAAAACAACCTCTACTGATTGATTTCTCTCAGAATGAAGAAATAATTAGAGTACATGAAGATATCCCTCTAGAGGATTGCAAGCAAGGGTTCTTTATTGAACTCAATATGCTCACGTATTGGGGAAAAGAAGTTGATTCCTTTTATTAGAATGTAAAGGAAGAGCTTAAGGTCATGGAACTTGATTCTTCTTCTATTCCATCTTCACCTTCTTCTAAGCATGATGAGATGTTGGGGTCTAGCATTGATCTATGGCCTATCTTCTCATTACCAACTCATTCATTATCTATCACCATTCCTCAATCAAAATCTCTCCTTGGGTCACCGCTGAGTAGCCCATCGGCTTCTTCTATCCGGGGCCACATCCTAGTAGCCCTCCATTTTCTACTTGTGGGTCACCTCTTAGTAGCCCATTACCTTCTATTCTTGGGCCACATCCTAGTATCCCTTCATCCTCTTCTATCTATGGGATACCTCCGAGTAGTCCCTCCTCATCTATACTTGGGCCACACCCTAGCATCCCTTCATCATATTCTTCTATTCTTGGGCCATGTCCTCATAGCCCAACTTATTCCATCTTAGGGCCATATCTTGGTAGCCCTTTGTCATCTTCTATTAGTGGCTCACCTCCTCATAGCCCATCCTCTTCAATTCTTGGACCGTATCCTTTTCATCCATCACATATTTCTTCTATCAATGGTTGTGGCAAGCCCACGGTCATTTCTCACATCAGTTCTAAACGTCAACATTCTCTTTCTTCTCCTTCTCGGGGTTAGAAAAGTCACATGTCAGCTTATAAGAAACCCAAATAGGTTCATTATCAAGCTCAAGTCAAAAATTCCGAGAGCCCTAAAGCTCCTAACAAATCAAAAATCTCAAAATTGTAAATCAAGCACGATTCAAGAATGCACATCAACGTAACCATCAAGTATGGTGCAAAGTGCATAAACCTCTAGATAGGTAACTCAAGATCCCACATACGAAATCCATGTTTCAGGACAAATCATAGTCATTTTTTGAGTACGAGCTCACCTCGATCATTGAGATCGGAGAAAATATTACGCTTGATAAACAAACACACCTAGTCTCCCTTATCAAGGAATTCGTAAACATCATTGTTGGATCCTATCACACAAAGTGAATTTGTTAGTACCAACCTCTTAAAACTATCAAAAAGCTAAACAAATTAAAAAACAATTCAAAAATGTAAAAACATGAGAAAACAAAGGTACAAAGATCAAACATTGCAATCAGGTTTTGCGTACACATGGATGTTTCTTTCTTCCCTTACTTTCTATTCTTCTCGCAAGTCTTCCTACCATTTCCATCCCTTTGGTGATATTATGGTTAGCATTTTCACACACATTTTGTGACATTTGTCTCTGTGGTATCTGTTTGACCTTGGTATTTTATCACCTTAGTAAATTAAAGAATGACTGACCTCTTAGAGATCCTATCACAATCAACATCTAATAAAATTATTGCGAAGAAATTTTGGACATATTTGTTGGCACTAGCCAATGTCTTCATCACAATAACTTCCACATCCTTCCATCAAGCCATCAATGGTTCTTAACCCCTTGTCAAACAAGAGAGCTGAAATAAGTTTACAAAAAGTAAAAGAATCAAAATCAATCAAAAGCTAAAAGCTAAAGGAAAAAGCAAATTTATATATAACTCTCTCTTGGGGTATTTCCAATAATCTCCATCGAGGATATGGATACTTGACTGGAAGTAGAGAAATTTTGTGATTAGAATCAAATACATCTCCATTAGTGCTATGGACACCTGGCTGGTAGCGGAGCAATGTACGGCTATTCTTCCACCCTCTAATCACCTATCATCTATCAAAATAAATCATTCCTACACATTAGCTAGGGTATCTTCACTTGTTGTCTATTAAATCTTCCCTTCAAGAGGTAATTAAATTCCACATGCACACACTAGATCTCTATGAGTAGGTAGGATTAGTATGTTACCAAGTGTCTTTTTTGGATCTTGTTTAGACTCTTACTTTAGTCCTTATCACGTTTCACAATTTGTGCCTTTTTCTAATCACTTATTCATCGTGAGGCTTCTAATCTACATTCATATCATTCACATCATTCTTCTACTTCATTCAAAACATCCATGCGTATAAGATTACTTTTTTGCCATGTTTTCAGACACCTTTGTCCCCTTTCACAAAAATAATCTTCTTTTTCCTTTCTATCACGTGCTTTTAGGCCAACTTACGCTGGGGAAATCCTTACTTCTTCCCAGAACTTCATTGGTTTACGTTCACCATCATGTTGAACCTATCCATAATGACCTTGGGTCCCACTTCTACCTATGAATATTTTTCCTTTGAATACTCCCACCTAATTGTTGGGGCATTTTTACATCTTCACCTTTATCGTACGCACATGGCCTTATTCCCTTGTACATCCCATCTATCGTTAGGGAATTCATGCTTCCTCCTCTTCCTTTACATAGTTTGAGAATAATTTCAAAATTAATCACAAAAACATTCAAATATGTTAGAAAAATAAAAAACATTCAAATATGTTAGAAAAATCCAAAAATTCAAATGTGTTTCAGAAAACATCAAAAACAATATAAAATCATCCTACAAAACGTCACTATTTGGTTCTCACCTGTTCAAGTGTGTGACTTACGGATCATCTTGATCTACCTCCATAAACAAAAGCTAGGATGATTACTTCATATGTACTCTAGGGCACAATGAGTTGTCTAGTACTATTTCATAGTGCACCTTACTTTTTCATAGGACCAAATTTTCCTCTGATATTCCCCTTGCATGTATCCTTACTTGGGGAACCATCATTAACCCTTGTCATTAATTTGAATAGGTTGGAACTAAAGCTTGATAACAAAAACATGGTACTTGTTTCTCTGTTAGGTTTAGCTTGTTTACTTTCTCGTATTGCATTATATTATGTATGTTGCATGGATTTAGGCATCTTTTACTTTCTCATATTTTATTTCATTTTGTATGTTGCATGGAGATTATGTTTTTAGCAATGGACATTTGTTTGTATATGGATTTCCATGTCATACTACACTTTTGTTCATTCTTTTTAATAAGGACCAATGATGAAAATCATTAGCAATATGATGAAAAATAAATTTGTTTAAAAGGCATTGGATGGATGTTGGCTCAATCCCCCTTCTTCATACTCCTTTTCTTCTATATCCCCTTGTCTTCTTCTCCATGATATTCTTTCTTTTGTTCTGTTCTTGTCATCTTATCGATCATCAATCAAGATATTCTATCACCCCATCGACAATCATGGGGACATCCTCCATTCTACTCATTTTTCTTCTATCGCTTCAAAACTTTCTAATTGCTTATTCTTGTCTACTTTGTTTTAAGTGAAATCGCTTACGCCACCTCAAAGAGGGGAAAATGTAGACACCTAATACATGCTTACTGTTTGATAATTTCATCTAATTCAACCAATTTACGACACTTCGTTAATCAACCCTTCTTTTCCCCACTCTCGAATGCCCATTCACGACACCTTCTCGTCGTATTCCTCCTATAATCAACTTGTTTGGCTAATATGTCTCTTATTAGCTAAAAATTCCTCCTTTTGACCCTTCAGAACCTCCCTATTTCTCTCTAGACCACTTCTATTGGCTTAATAGGATATCTATCAGTCACAATTGGTTATCCGGACCCCTCCCAACTCTCAATGAGTCTCTAATCACTTGCTAATCAAGTTTAACTAGCCTAAACCCTAGCTTATCTAAGCCTAAAAATGTTTATCCTAATCTAATCTAAAGTGATTTTTGAGATTTATTCCCTCATGCACCTAAATTCCAAATTATTCCAAACCAAAAACTATAAATACAAGGCTAAGTCTACCCATTCAAACACACAAGTTTACATAACACAAAACCAAAACAAGCCTAAAAAAGCTCTTAAGATCTCATTTGCAATAGCCAAGCTAAAAGGAATTTGATTTGGGTCATCAACCATTAAAACAGACTTCATCTTGCACCCATGTTAGGTTAGTAATGGAATAGCTAAACTTAGCCATGTATCCATTTAGTGAGATTCATTCACCCTCATGGAGAAAACAACAAAATTGATTGCTTAAGTCTCTAGTAGGCATATTTTTTAAGCTTTCAAGAATAGAGATTAATGCTATTTGTTATATTTCTTGTTTATTTCAAGTTTTAACACATGAAAATAGGATTCCTTGATCATTTATTATCATATGGTCCATTGAGGTACTTTGCACAAAGCTTTGGGGTCTTACTCCATTTCCATAGCTCTTTGCAAAATCTTTCATTGAACACAACGGGCCTGCTAGTTAGTTAAGTATTGACACCAGTTTGCACACGTTGGTGTTTAGATCCTCACCACTCCCACCAGATATCATAATAAAATTTTCCACATTAAATATAGAAGCCAATCAAGCCAATAATTTCTGGGCTAGACAAAAAACCACCCATAGTTTCCTACAAATCCACTACATCTATCATTACCATTTGTCCATGACCTTGTTTGGAAATATACACGAAGCACCTATAGGTCACTTTCCACATATCCAACAGCCAATAGATAGGATCTTAGTGGATCTTGACATTTATTGGAGCCCTCGAATAACTATTATATCCGACGATCCATTACACCAATTCACGTTAGGAGAGCTTTCTCCTGCCTTAGACTCGCAGATCCCATTATTGTGTGTTGAAGATATAAGATTACCTAACTAAGTTTGTCTATATCCATATATATTCCATTTCTAGTGGTTTTCTTAGCATGACCTCGGGAGGTCGGGTATGAAGAAGGGCTACTTGTAGATTCTCATGCTCGCATGTCACTTTTCTATCATACAAAATTGGTGAACCTGATGTGAACAAAACAATTGTTCCCTTTTTATTTCCATTTCTTTCATCCATCTTCGCTCTCTCCCATTATTCTATAGGTATTTATATACCCCCCAAATATGTTAGGATACGACACATATGGCAAACCTCTCTCGGGTCTCGCTCGGGTCTCGAAGCATATTACGGTCAAACAAATAGATAACCGTCACCCTAACTGCATGAGCTGATAACTATTCAAGCAACTACTTGTCATCACAAACTCCTCAAAGAACTAGCTCTAGTTCTTCATTCTAAATTAAGGAGCTGGATCAGCTCACATAAACACAACAACTAGAGCCCTCAAACTCTAACAATATGATGTTTACTAGAGAATCCATTT
Source organism: Taxus wallichiana var. yunnanensis (assembly GCA_018340775.1). Taxonomy (NCBI): domain Eukaryota; kingdom Viridiplantae; phylum Streptophyta; class Pinopsida; order Cupressales; family Taxaceae; genus Taxus; species Taxus wallichiana. Next base: position 169,120,589 of record CM031237.1, read on the forward strand.
CATCTCCTCGAGTTTTGTTCAGACCACAAATCAATAGGTAGTTAGATCCACTCCCATTTTTAGATGAGGAGTACTTAGCGCATTATGCTAGAAGTGAACAATGCTTCCAAAACATGTACCCACCTATAGGAAGTTTGCAAACACAACTCGATACCCTACTCTAAGAAAACACCCCCATTCCTCCACCTATGGAAAATACTCTCGATGAAGATTAGAAGAGTAATGATCAATTCATAGCAGGGTACCATACACCTCTATAACCTCAATGTATACAACAACCACCATTAAGGCAAAACACTGTGTCTTCACCAATCGAGGTCATCTCAGCCTTAGTTGAGAAGGTTAGAGGACTAGAACTTTCTCAAGCAAATCAAAATTCACATTTTGGGCAAGCAGGAACTTCCAACCCTCCGCATCATCCCAGCCAAGTTGACCTCCTTATAGATGCAGGCACTTTAGGCATGCCTCCTCAACATTCGTATAACTATCTACAACAAACACCAACTAGAACCACGTTTTAAAACGCTGCTCCAGTTGAAGGTATGAAATCTCCCGGTTAGCACCAAAAAACCCATATCAGAGCAATGCTCCTCCCTACTTAAAAATTTATTCAAAATCACCACAGGGAGACATGTTCTCCTCTCCTAAGATGTTCACTCAACCACAAGGATTTCCTTATGTCCCTACAAATACATATGCTATTCCATATCAATAACCCATTCCACCTCCACCCCCTCAGCAGGCACCATCGATGGTTGAAACCTATGTGGTAGGGACTTACTCAAAATATTTAAAAGAGCCTCTAGATTTCACCATACGAAGTGTCATGATTCTAAGACCTCTTCTGATTTACCTAAATACAAAGGGGAGCGAGATCCAAATGCACATATCACGGCCTATGCCATGGCCATTCGAGAATTGCTCCCTTGGGATACGGTTATTGCTAAGATATTCCCTAAAACCTTAGAGGGTATTGCCCTTGATTGGTATTATAGAATACATGAACCTTCAATACACTCGTTCAAACACTTGTGTCATAATTTATCAAAGTTTTTGATGTGAAAAAATTGTTAAGAACAAGGATCGGGGAATTCGTAAATATTAAACGGGACCACAATGAATCCACTACTCATTTTATTCAAAGATGGCATACAGTCCTCTACTCATCAGCAAATGCTCCAAACATGGATCAAATGGAACTATGCAACTTATTCCTTCATTCTCTCAATAGAGAGATAAAGGAAGAAGTCCAGAAGTTCCCACTAAGGACTTATGATGAAGTACTCGAGAGTGCCCTCTGAATTGATCAAGTGGCAATAGATAGTGGTCGTAAGACATATGGAACAAACAGAAAATTAATCACTCCCAATCAAGGCACTACAACTTATCCTAATGTCGGGAATACCAATCAAGGACCTAAAATCCTTAACAAAAACCGTGGGGTTATAACAGATGGAGTCACAGACCAAGTTAAAAGGGAAAATGTCGTGAACATTTCACCACCCATTAACAATCAGAAAAATAACAAATTTACTCCAATAATCAACGCAATGGATTTTAATCATCCATCACGACAACAACAATGGAAAATCCAAACACAAGGTCAAAATTGAAACCCAACTAGATATCAGAATCAAAACCAAAGGCAACAACCTCAAAATTTTAACTCTAACAACCAACAACCTAATCAAAGTTTTGGACCACAACAAGTTTCAAACCAATAACCTCGAAACTATAATCCCAACTTTTATTGTGGTTCCCACAAGATTCAATGCCATGATACTAGGACTTTTCGTGACTATAATAAATTCATGCAATGTTTTCCGAGAAGACCAAAGACAACTCTTTATAGATATGTTCTTAGCAAATTTTGCATTACCCATGCCAAACACTTACACAGGGGTAGTTTCCCCTCAAGATTTTTGACGATCCACTCCCAAACCACTCTAACAATAACATGTTAGATTCAACTAGGACAAATAAGGGTGTTATGATAGGAAATAATGATCATGAAGCCTCAACTTCATTAATGCACCCCAATTAAGAACTCGACCATAAACCAAGATAGTTGGCCTAGTAGAGTTAGATACTAAGCTACACGTAGAAACCATAACAAGAACATGAGATTATTCTTCTCAACTAGTTCCAACCTATCCATTAGAACCAGAAAACATTCAACAAACATTGGTAAAACCCATATGTGCTTACGATATAATCAAAGACCTAACAAATACCTTCTCTCACATTTCCTTCTCGATTTATTAAAAACTCTCACGCCGATAGGGTTGCTCTCTTAGAAGCATTAGGTCTTGGTCATCTAATTAACATCACTCCTAAAATGCAAGTAAACCATGTAGACTTTGACATCTACCCTCCGGGGTAGACAGATAGGGATACTATGTTTATATTTGATATAAGAAAAATGCCAACAGACGCTAAAATTGTGCACAGTGAGGTGAACCAACCTTACATTTGCAGGTATGGGTTTATAATAACTATGTTAAGCATGCAATGATTGATGATGGGGTAGTAGTTAACATAGTCCCCTTCACTTGTCTTCAAAAGCTAGGCTATGGAGAAATAAATTGTTCCACAACACGAAATATGCTAAGAGGTTATGATAGTCTCAAGGCCACTTCAATTAGGACTATAGTATTACCAGTCACCTTAGGACCCAAGACATCCCTCACCAAATTTTATATTATAGATTAGGAAACCAACTATAATATGATCCTCAGTTGACCATGGATACACCACATGAAGGCAATCCCTTCCACGTTATTCCAAGAAATAATATTTTTACACACAGGAAAAATAGTTGTTACATGCAAGGCAACCCAAAACCATTTGATATACACCTAGCAGATTTGAAGAAGAGACCAGGCGTTCACTCTGAGTTTGAACTCCCAATGAATCAACTAACCAAACCAACCAATCCAAAACCAGAAGAAAAGTTGATACCTACAACAGAATTAGAAGTTATGAATCTAGTCAAAGGCATTCCAACACTCAAGAATGAGACTAACGTCATAGAGACGGTATCATTAGAGACTACCACAAAAATTGTTGAGTTACTATAAAAATATCTACTTATTCTCCTACCATTTGATTCCATAGGTATAGGATGTACCCTAGGAATTGGCTCCCTTCCAGCAAAGGAAGTTTGTATGGTAGAAGTAATCGAGGTAGAAGAAAGCAGACGAAGAATGTTCCAACATCCACTTTTCCAAAAAAATATTATAATCTCTACTTTGATGGAGGTAGATGTTATTTTGGAGCTGGGGCAAGTGTGATCTTTACTTCTCCGAGGGAAATATCTTGCCTTTTACCTTTAAGTTAAACTTTGAATGTATAAACAATGGGGTTGAGTACAAAGCCCTCCTCCTTGGCCTCATCATAGCCAAAAGGATGGGTGTTGATAACATTAGAGTGCTAGGATACTCATAACTAGCCGCAAACCAAGTCTCTGAGGTATATGAGACTAGAGCTGAACATTTACAACTCTATAAAATGGCGGTATTAGATATAACCAAAGGATTCGAATTCATATCAATCGAAGCAATCCCACAAGAATAGAACCTTCTCGCTGATTCAATAGCAACCTCATCTTCCTGTTTCACTCCAAGCAATGAGTTAGAAAATACAAGTTTCATGGTATCACTTCATACTGAACCGTTGGTGTGTAAAATACCAACAAACCCAATCATGGCACGTATAGAAGCTGAGAATGATTTTTCTATCCTGGATCACTTTGACAGTGATAAATTCACTCTTGGATATCTAAACACCTACGCAGAACTACATATTGGTCATCACATAATATATTTTCCCTAATCCCACATTCCTCTTCCTATTTTGGAAATCCCATGATAGAATCTCCCCTGCAAAAGAATCTCAATATCTACGAGGTAGAGAATGGAGAAATTTTGGAACTACCTCTAGCCCCGCCTAAATTTGAAGAAGGCAATGCTTCCTTAATCGAAGAAATAAATGAAATAAACATTGGAATAGAGGAAGAACCAAATCTTTTGAAGTTGGGATCCTCGTTAACTCTAGAGGAGATATAAATACATACCTAGATCCTCAAGGAACATAAAAAGGCTTTCGCATTTAATTACAAAGAAATGATGGGAATTGTACCACATATCATGGTACACAATCTTGTCACCAAACCAGATACAAATCCAATCAAGAAAAATTTGAGACCAATGAAACCAAAAGTGGCTCTCATGGTAAAAGAAGAAGTAATGAAACTTCTCCAATTGGGGTTCATCAAACTAGTTTACTTTTCTTAATGGGTATCTAATATCGTCCCCATTCTCAAAAGGAATGGGAAAATACGCATTTGTGTAGACTTTCGGGACATTAACAAAGCTTTTCCCAAAGATGACTTCCCATTACCATCCATCAACGTTATTTTTGATGCAACAACTGGATTTGAGCTGTTGTCCCTCATGGATGGGTTCTCAAGGTATAATCAAATTAAAATATCATAGGAAGATCAAGATAAGACTAAGTTTATAACCCCTTGGGGAAATTATTGTTACGTTGTCATGTAATTCAGTCTTAAGAACTTTGGCACTACATACTAATAGGAAATGACATTGATATTTCATGACCTTATTCATAAGATTGTGGAGTCCTACGTAGATGACTTGTTGGCCAAGGCCAAGAAGCACTGTGATCACCCAAAAGTACTTTATATCATTCTCTCATGATTGATCGAATATGGCATCACATTGAACCCAGAGAAATGTGTATTTGGTGTGACAGGAGGCAAGCTTCTGGGTTACATTATATCCTCACAAGGGATTGATGTTGATCTAGCCAAAATTCAAGTTGTTCTTGAAATGATTCCACCATCAGATGAGTCTGGTATTAGATCATTTCTTAGGAAACTTGGTGTAATTCAAAGGTTCATTCGGACTTAAGTTTTGTTGTTCATCCAATCAACAATTTATTAAAGAAATATTATAGCATTGATTGGACAGAAGAATGCAATGAGGCCTTCAAAGCAGTTAAATGCTTCTTGTTGTCTCCTCCCATGCTAATGCCTCCTAGACCAGATCATCCTTTGATCCTATATTCATGGGCTACTGATGTCTCACTAGCCTACATGTTGGCTCAAGAAGACAATGATAAATGAGAACGTGTAGTCTATTTCATTAGCAGACATTGCTTGATTATGAAACACATTATACACAGATGTAAAGAGAATGCCTTGCCATAGTATTCACAATGAAACATTTGAGACATTACATGTTAAATCAAGAAACAAGGGTTGTTGTAAAGACAAATCATTTATGGACATTCCTCACGCAAGGGTCTTTATCTAAAAAGGTTGGACATTTCATAACCTTGATGGGTGATTTTGAACTAACATTTGTAAACCAAAAATCCGTTAAGGGACAAATCATTGTAGATTGGTTAGCTAAAAATCCATTAGATGGAGGTGATATGGTAGACCTATAATTTCCTGATGAATGCATTTATTTTTTCGAAACCAGGCCCCCCATATCTATATGTCCTTGGTACACCGACATCGTCAATTTTATCATGGACCATACATACCTAGAAGGTGCCACATCACAACAAAGAAGGCGGTTATGCATTATCACTACTAAATATGTTATTTTAGAACAAGTTCTCTATCGTAAAGCCTTCGATGGAATGATTTTAAGATGTGTTGACATGGAAGAATCCAAAAATATTCTTTACAAATCCCATAGTGGGATATGTGGAGGCCACTTTGGTGGCCATGCCACTGCTCACAAAATACATTGGATGGGATATTTTTGGCCCACTTTGGAATATGACGTGGTAGAATTTATGTGCAATTGTCATAAATGTGAAGAATTCTCTCACAAGATTCACATGCCAGCACAAGCTCTACAACCAATCGTAACCCCATGGCCCTTTTCCACGTGGGGCCTAGATTTGATAGGGAAATTCTCTCCCTCATCAATAGATGGCCATAACTTTATAATTACGGCCACAAAATATTTTACCAAATGGGTAGAGGCTATGCCTCTTACCACCGTACTAGGTTCTATAATCGCTAAGTTCATTTTGAATCAGATCATTTGTAGGTATGGTGTCCTGCAAGTCATTATCTCAGATAATGGAACATCCTTTAAGAACAATGAGGTCTGTGAGTTATGCAGTAAATTCAAGATAAACCATCATATGGCCTCTCTTTATTACCCTCAAGCCAACAGACAAGTTGAAGCCACAAACAAAACATTAAAATCTATTCTCCTCAAAACAGTTAAGGAGAACAAATGGGATTGGCATTTAAAATTATACCCGGCCTTGTGGGCCCATTGAACCTCAATAAGAACACCAATAGGGAAAACCATTTCTCATTAGTATTCGGGGTCAGAAGCAGTTCTCCCACTTGAGGTCGAAATACCCAGTCTCCGCATCTCATTACAAGGGATTTTGGGAGAAGAAGCCTATAGAGAGGCATGCCTCTCTCAACTAGAAAGCCTTGATGAGGCCAGGCTAAATGCCAAACAATGGCACAGAGCCTATGTTGATTGGATGTGTTGGAAATATAACAAAAAGGTCTACGAACGAGAAATATACGAGGGAGATCTAGTTCTAAGACTAGACAGCCAGATTGATAAGAAAACTGACAAAGGAAGGAAATTCTGGCCCAAGTGGTTGGGCCCATATCGAGTCATGAAAGACTATGGAAATGGTACATATCTCTTATGTACACTAGAAGGTGAGGAATTCAATGAAACTGTCAATTCCTTACATCTTAAATAGTTTTACACATAGTTCATCAACATCACCATTTGTATATTATATCTACCTACATTGAATTAGTCACTTAGTTGTTTCATTTTGTTCACTTGTTTCATAAATTTTGTGGTCAAGGAACTTATTATTAAGAAATTTATTATAAGCTTCTAAAAATATTGGCAAAAGAATTCAAATCATATCTCTTCAATTTTCATAATGTCATCAAATGATTCCAAAATCATCTCATCAATTTGACAGACAAAGTCTTGACAAAAACCATACCAAGGCATGCATACTTGTTCATACTCATTATTTTCTACTAGGTTAAGTTTTTCTTACCTACGGTCTATTCTAGAAGCTTCTTGGTGTCACATCTATCCTTCTTACATCTCTTTGAAACAAGGATACTCCAAAATCACAAATCAGAAATGTCAAATTAAATTAAAAATACTAAACAAAATAGAATTTTTTATTTTTACACACTTCTTTTCCCCACCAACCTTCGGTGATGATCCCGCATCTCTTACTGGTGATGCAAGGTTGAGAAAGGAAAGAAGTGCCCTTACTCGCTTATGTCCTACCTTTGGTGGTAAGCCCATACTTCTTACTAGTAGCATGGGGCAGGGCATAGGGGGTCCATTCACGCAAATTAGTGAATATTAATATTTTAAAGCAAAGTGTATTAAGTGAAATTAAGTGTCCAAATTCCAAAGAGATCAAATCCTCAAAACCAGATTTTGTCAACCAAGTTGCCATCCATGGATCTAAGTCTAGATAAACTAGAAAGTAAGTTGCATTCTAAACTATGTAGTAGTTTCGAGTAAGAGTAAGTACACAAGTCTAAATTTTATTTCTGTCAAAACCTTGTCTTTCTCATCTTTTCCATTCAGTCAAACTCATATAATTTGTGCCCTTCCCAACTCCCGGTGTTGAGCCCTCGCATCTTACTAGTTGCATGGAGTTAGGAATGGGGAAATTTCATCTCATTATCACTACATATTCGTCACATTTTTCCAAAACAAGAAGAAGCAACGAACATTTCCCAAAGAAGCCAAAATTTTAGTACTACAATATGTTTACATCATCACATATCAGCATTACAAAAATAAATAAAAGAGAAACATTTTGTTCAACATTTGTTATCACTTATCATCCATTGCATACATTCTAAAAAGCATATAAAAACAAAGATTCTAAAAACATCTAGTGTACACATGGGAAACAAACCACAAAAACTCTAGATACAAAGAAGATCTAGATCCAAAAAGATATATATATATATATAAGAATCATGTTCTACATACAATGCCATCATGCACTAGGCATGGTCAAAACACTCAGTGATCCCGAAAAATACCAAAAAAATCATATAAGCATCCAATAAAATCATGACAAAAAGACCAAATGGCCTCTCAATCCTTGTGGGATCCCTCAGAGGGTGCACGATCACATCTAGGACTCCTGCTACGATGACACTCTGAATGAACTGAGTGCTCATGATCATGGCCACTAGTTGTGGTCTCACTATGAAAATGACTCTACATCATCAGACACTTAGCAGTCCTATATCCAGCTACCTCAGCACGAAGAGAGGTCACTAACTTTGTCACCTTCCAGACAAGGGCAAACACATCAATATGCCTACCGGCTATTTAATACTCTCAAATGTCCTCAGTAAGCTCATCCCAAGTACTCTCCGAGGGGAGCAACAGGGTGTCTACACACACTCGGTGAATCAAGTCTCGCCATCCCTCAACAATCACTATAAATAAAAAAGAGAAATAACAAGTTAGAAAATCACCAAAAATAAAGTCAAAAACAAACGAAACAAAAAAGGAAATATCAACTAAACATTTCTAGCTAAAAAATCAAGAAAAGAGTAGTAACTCACTCGGATCTCTAGGCATCCAGGTAGGGTCTCTAGGATCTATGCCTACTACTAATGCTGCTGTAGACTACGGAACCTCCCCAAATTAGGAAAGAAATGATGTCCTACCATAGACTCATCATCTCCCCAATGTCCTGAGAAGGCAACTCCTCTAAGATTAGGGTCACCTTCTCTGCACTCTCCTCTACCCTCTCGGCCCTCAAGATATCTTGAGTTTTATGCCACTCAGAATCTCTATCATCCTCCTCGGTCGTCCCACCGGTCTTGCCTCCCATCGTCTCCTCCTTTGTCTCCCCTCCTTTGAACTCCTCAGAGTCTGATTCCACATCAACAAGCTCATCCTTCCCCACCGAAAGTGAGAGAAGCTCCAATCTGAATTAAAGGTGCTTGAGGAGCACCGGCTACCCTCAAATCCCAAACCACCCATCTAAGCTGCTATAGAACTCCAGAGAATCGTGGTCCAAACCCGATCTCCTCTAAGGCCTCCACGGGCCTTACGAATAGTCTTGTATACTACCTCCACTAGAGGAAGAATATCAACATATGGGAGACCAAAATATTGAGGGACTCAGTCAAATGGGTGGACCTCCACCCTTTCTATCTTGTTTACTAGCTGACCTATAGTAGAGCAGATGATCAATGTAAGTGTCTCCTCTCCCCTTACTCCTACCATGGCACGATAAGAAGTAGCCTCCATATCTACGATGGTCAATGAATCCACCGGCTGATGTAGCATCACGAGCACTATCATCTCCATCCACCTCATTGTTATACCAGCCCCCAAATCCTCTACTAGTACACCCCTTCCATAGGGGATGATGCACTCATACACCCAACTCATGACTAGAGTGGAATGACTCGGGGATCGCCCCTATAACTGACCACCCTGTATAGGTCATGGTATGTGGTCCCAAGAATATCTATTCCCCAAGCATAAGTATAGCCATGGGTCTCAATCATGTAATAATGGGAGCCTAGAAGTATAAGAGACTATCCCCTCCCTTATCCCCAATCAACTATGAGGCCAAGATACCCATAATATCCTTCGGATAACGAGGATAGGAGAGGCAGCAATGGATCAAACCTTCACCCCCTTCTTCGAGCCAAATTAGACAATAGCATCTCCCATATAGGTGGCCCACTAGACCATCTCGAGACACGGATCCTGCTATCTTCAAAGACAATCATCTCCCAAGAATTGGAACCCCCAGTATGCAATAGACATCCTCCAGGGTGATATTCCACTCACCCCTAACACCTAGAAATTAGAAAGTGTTCTGATCCACATCCCAATACAAGAACAAGTCACACAATATGTGACTAGCAAGAGCAACATGAGGGACCAAAGAGATCCTCAAAATACCAGCCCTCTGCAAAGTGTCTCTCTCTAGCCTGGGTCAACGTATCCAACACTATCGGGAGCTAATCACACTCCCTCTCTCTGCTCCATCTAATATACTCCTCCTCTACGCATCCACCCAAAACACAAAAAAAGAGCAAGTTAGCAACATAATCCAATAGATAAACTCATCAAAAACATAGCAAAATATCAAAAATGCAAAAACATTTAACTAAGGCATCTATTTTCGCCTTCTATCTAGAATTGTTGCCCTATGCAGAGTGGCAGTTCCATGACCGCCACCATCTAATGGAAGCGGTGGCCGTAACCACCACCCTACTTGGGTAGTGGTCCCATAACCACCACTCCGTGCAGGCGGTGGTCCTGTACCAATTTGATGTGTGCCCATTAACCCCTAAAAATGCCTAAAAACAAGCAAAATACACAATTTTAACTGAAATAAAAACCTACCCTATGGGTGCCCCCTAGAGACTCATTTAACACTAAGATTTTTAAAATACCCCCAAGATGAAGATTTCAACATTTATATATTTTAGGTTTAAAAGTAATGAATTGAGAAAAACTAATCGAGGACTTTGCAAGTCGATGTCTTACTCTCGGAGGCATGATCATGATCTCACAACGGACGTTTTGACTATATTCACATCAAAAATGGTTACCGTGGGTCCCAAAGCTCAAAAATTGCCAAATCAGCACATGCAAATGAATAGGAAAATGAGTTCGTTATATATATATATATATATATATATATATATAATATTCTAACTTGTTTTGAATGTTCTTTTGCAGAGTTGGATCACCGAAAGAGGTAAGTTCTTATCCCCGCATAAATGGTAAGTCCTCATTTCATTTTAATTTAGTATTTATTTTTTGATTTCTTTATCTATCTACACTTGAGTCCTCTTTTCATTTTACAAATAGCGGGAATCTAGATGGTGACACTGTGACACACGGGTATGTCAGGTATAGCTTCTAACTCCCCATTTCGGGACCGCCATACTGGCCGAGCCATTTTACGCCCCTTGGGCTAAAACACTTCTTCAAGGGGGAAATATGTACGTACCCAAAAATGTAGGTATTGTACTAAGGGAGCAGTTACGAAACCCTAATGATGATTCATATCTCTTTACAAGGTGTTCAGAATCTAGAAAATCTCACCGAGTATACATTTGCATCCCAAAATCTCTTATCCAGCCTCTGCATGTTTTGTTTGTTCGCTCTTTTCTTGTATTTTGGTCTTTAGTTTCGGGATTGCCGCCCTACTTAGGCGGCGGTCCCGTGACCACCACCCAAGACAAGGCTGATCCTGTAACCACTGCCCTATGCAAGGTGGTGGTCCTGTGCATGTTTTCTAGAACTTTCTGACACTTTTTTCAACATAAAAAATCAAGTGGCACTCACATTACTCAACCACTCTTGCTTACATTTATGTTTTAGCCGTAAATAGTAATTTCTCTTTCTTTATGATAAAAGAGTTCAATTCAAACTTACCCTCTGGTAAATCCAAATGTTATAAATACCAAGCTTGTTTACAAGAAAATGGCCCCTCTCCCTCTATGAATTATTATTTAGTGTGTTTTAAAGTTCTTCCATAAGTTTCAATAGGTTTAGATTTTGCATGAATTCTCAGCCTCTTAGTTCAAGGATCCTTTCTTCTTTTCTAATTTAGAAATCATCGATCTTCACACTTTCATTTTTCTCCATTGCTATCCTCAACATAGTCATCTTAGCATAAGATAGTTTCAGTTCTAGATTAAAGTTCATTTGGTAATCTTAGAATTGTAGGTTGTTGTTTTGTCACAAGAAATAGATCCTAGAATTCTCGGTATATTTACGTTGTATCCCTGCAATAAATCCTACTAGGAATCACATAGTCAAGCTCTGTTCACTTGCACTATCCCTCTCTTACTTGCATTCTATTCGGTTTACATCCAAGCTTCCATTGTTCAAGTATCTCCTTCCACCTGCTGTCACATTCCCATTTTCTAGATTCACGAGAACACAAAAGAATGAAGAGATCACACTGAGGGGACAAGTCATGACACAATTGGAATTTCCGTTGCTCTACAAAATTCTAGGCTTGAATCATCAAATTTGTAATTACAATAGAGTAGCAAATCATTTTATTTCGATTAATCTTGCTTTCGGTATTGGGGAAGTGGTGGGGAATGATAGCTTCGAGAAGTCGTGATTTATTCCTCACTTCGAGGTAAGATTGAAGGTCTTCCAATTAAATTAGTTATTTATTTAAATATTTGGGATAAATTCACAAGTGCACGTGCAAGTAGCTACATCAGCTAACTTGCTTGTTTTAGTTATGTTATTAGATTAATTGTTCATTATCTAAATATATTAGAATAGCTTCTCTTTAAATTACGTTCAAATATACATCATTGAAAATACAAAAACAAAATGAATATAAGCATAGTGTAGATATATCTTTCATAGTTAGTTTACCTATTTCAGTTAAAATTTGATTATCTCTTGCATGACAACCACAGGACCCAAAGAGCCCAAGGATTACGTATTCGAATGGTAGTACCTTAGCCAAATATCTTCACAACATTAATGATATAGATCAAGGTCTTATAATTCACGTCTTTCAAACAACAATAAACCGACAAGCAATTAATGAACAATTGAGAGAATTGAATATTGAAGATGAAGAAGCATACATATTACGGTCAAGATAGCCCAACTATATATTCTTGATAGGATATCTACATGACCATACAAGAACCCGAAAGAGAAAAAATATTTGGTTGTGATCCATGAGTTTTGCAGCCAAACACAGGAGACCTTCTCATCGACATAGACGTATTATTACGTAAACAAGTTTCTAGAACATCTGTAAGGTATTATGAGAAGATCACACAACTCCTAGTATTAAACATAGAAGTTGAAAAGTCTTATGACTATTAGATAGTCAGAAGAAGAGATTGATTCTTCACATGACCATAATAGGTCCACAACAACCATGAACTCATGGTTGTGATCCATGAGTCCCATAACCAACGGGCTGCTAGTCAATTAATTATTGACACCGGTTTGCGTACATTGGTTTTTAGATCCTCACCACTCCCACCGGATATCATAATACAATTTTCCACATTAAATATAGAAGCCAATCAAGCTAATATTTTCTAGGCTAGACCAGAAAACCACCCATAGTTTCCTACAAATCCACTACATCTCTCACTACCATTTATCCATGACCTTTTCTAGATATATACACGAAACACCTACAGTCGCTTTCCACGTATCCAACAGCTAATAGATAGGATCTTGGCGTATATCGACATTGATTGGATCCTCCAAACATCTATTATATCTAAATGATCCATTACACCAATTTAGCTTAGGAGAGATTTTTTTCCTTAGACTCGCAGATCCCATTATTGTGTATTGAGGATATAAGATTACCTAACTAAGTTTATCTATATCCATAAATATTCCATTTCCTTTGGTTGTCTCTGCACGACCTTGGGAGGTCGGCACGAAGAAGGGCTACTTATAGATTCTCATGCTCGCATGTCACTTTTATACCATACAGAACCTCCCCTTATTTAGTAACATGTCGTACACCAAGGTGATCCAACACATCCCACTCATCTTCATCTAGACCCAAGGTCAAAATTTTCATAAATTTTTTACCGTCATGAAACTCACGTAAATGTATGTCCCTCTCGCACAACACAAAAAAGTAACAAATCAACATATTAATGTCTTAGTTAAGAAAAAAATCATCATAAGGTAATATAAACATATTGTAGGCTTCAGGATAGAACCATACGACATCTTGGACACTAGAGGCCAAAACTTGGATGATAACACCTAGAACCGGATGATACCATCCAAAGTATAAAACCAACACCACCGACTTTGTCTTTAAAAGAAATTCCCAAATTCTCAAAAATTCAAAAATAGCTAAAAACACCAAAAAAACTATACTATGACCTTATCTACCTGTAAAAGAAATACTTACCCACCGATTTGCAATCCACATTAATATCCCCTCCACAACCCTCTTGAACCTAGTTGGAATCACCTCTAACACATGCAATATGATTGTAGCCTAGAGCTCGAGATCACAATCACTTGAGTTACAAATGAAATTACTATTCACTTTTTCCTACTTACTATTTATAGTAAATTCTATTGCCACCATAATTCCTAAAGCTACTATAGTTTGTCTTATGACAACTAATACACCGACATTGTTTAACCTATATCTCATCCCTCGTTCATTTGTTTCTAGCACCATCGGGGACGTTAGAACCATATTTTCATGTCTACCACATTGAAATTTCATTGACACACCTACCTAGGTTTTTTACATTCTTTACTTATGTTCCATTCATCATTACCTATATTATTCTATACTTCTCTTATTCATCTCTAAGAAATCTATCTATTTTCTTTCAGCTCATGGTTTGAATGCTAGCTTCTCATCTCATCATCGAAAGGGGGAAAAAATTAGGGTTATCCTCTTACCCTCTTGGAGAAAATCAAGCAAAATTCCAACAACACACGCATAATCGCATTCCATGCTACCACTCTATCTCCAATCAATCACAAAGAAAAATTTAAATCTTACCAAGTTATCACTCAAAATCATAAGTTTTAATCTATTTCAAGAACAAAACTATCTCAAATTCTCAAAATTCACCCTCAAATGACCTAATCTAGGGAAATTCAATTTTCTAAAAAAGTTCAAATCAATCAGATTTAATCAAATACTATTATTCAACTGATATGCATTGTTCCTAGTCCTATTTTAATGATGACAAATTTCCTCCCGGACCACCTAACTTAGGAGCCGATCAATACTTCCTCATTAAGAATTTTTCTTTATGAGTAAGTTTGCATCTTTACATCATAAAGTAGGGGTAGTGAGACATTATTTCATATCCTTATCCACTTTAGAGGGGTTTTTGTGACTAGTAGGAAAGTAACAATTGGTTCATTTTAATTTGTAAAGATGAAACCTCTTTTGAGAAGGTGTTATGATGGAAAGAAAATATAATCGCTATCATAAAACTCTTCCTCTAAGCATCAAGATGCTCAAATCCATAGAGTATTCAAATCAATTCAAGAATTGATCACTCCCGATCCCTCCTACCATTTAAAATTTTGAAATCTTCTATATCTACATAGCATGTTTCTATCCAACAATACCTTTTGGGACAACACACTCACCACTTGTAGATTAGAACAATAATCCTTGGTTCACCGTGATGTGATTCTTACTACATCACACACACCTCGGCTACAACATCTTCATCCCTATATAAATAATGTTTTTATTATATTGTTTATAGTATTGAATTTTATCGAATTATCATAAAGGGGGAAACATAAGAATAAAATATGCACTTATTAATAGTACATTATGACTCTAGTATGTTATTATATGTATAGTTCCTAAGTGAGAAGATTAGACACCGATGATACCTCCTTAACCCTTCTATTGCTCTTGATTGGCTTTGATTGTGACATTATCTTATATTGTCTATATTTGCTTACTTTTTGGTTGAGTCACAAGGATCATTGTTTCTGTCCTTGGTCATGTTTCTATTTCTTATTCTTAGGAAAGTACCACCCAAAGAAGGAAACTAGCACACTTAGGCATTAGTGTCCCTTATGGGCACTTTTGTCCATCTTATTTTATTTTTTAATTTTCCACTTAGTGCTTAAATTTGGGTATTTTCTAATTCTTATTTCATGATTTGTGTCGACTTTTTGTGTCACTAAGTTTCAAATTTCAAACAAAGGAGTCATATATACACAACCTACTAACTATTCTAAGGGTCTAGGTAATTTAGGATGTTACTTCCTATTTACTATTTGGGCAAAGAACAACATTCAAGGAATGTGTTTGGGTTGTATTACTTATTTCATAAGTAGGGAAAAATTTGAGTTCCATCACACACATCCATCTTGGGGAAAATTAGTTGTATCCCATGTTGAGCGGAGACAAGATTTTGATACTAAGGAGAAGGCACACATAAGATTCACCCATAGGAGTAAAGCATGACAAAGGCACGAAAGGATAGGGAAGGACACGCGCGCAAAAAGATATGGTTAGATTCAGGACTTAGCCATTTTCACGTGTACGGTCTATTTTTGGAAATAGCGTGCAGAGCACACAAACTAGATAAAGACTTACGTGACATGTATAGGCTATTTTGGGAAGAGCATCTACTAAGTGATTTGCATGGGTTCAAGCTAATAATATAATTTTACTACCAGTTAACCAGAAGAGATATATTGTTAGCACACTTGCATGTGTCTTTATTATTGTAAAGGCACATAGTTATTTTCATTATGTGAACTATTTTGGTAATTATGCAAGAGGTGAAGGGAAATTCCCCACCCTTATAAGTATGTAGTGATCTATGTAGTATAGGAAGACTAGATATGAATTATTGGGAAGTTATGCTGCCAGATCTGATGTGCACATGAGCTTATGGTATTACTTATTGTAAGAAGCTTCTTTGTATCTATTATGTTTAATATAATGGAGTGTATTAGATGATTCAAGGTGTTAAACATGATTACAACTAGATCTTGCATGGAATAATTCATTATGGCTATTACTTAAATCTATTACTCTTTAGATCTAGATCTAGAATATACTCTGTAGAATGTTATACTAATTATGGATCTGAATACATTAACTCTTCATCTTGCTAACATCCTACACAAGAAACCCTAAAGAGGTTCCTAGTACCTTTACATGCTTCGGGTGAGCACTCAATCTAGGTTGAGTGATGTGCTAGTGCGCATGGGTTATTACTAGTAAATTCTAGGTTACATCATTGGTTTCATTTCAGGACCTCTTTTTCAATTATTTTCAGGATGGTTTGTGATGAAGACATACTGGTTAACCTTAGAAAGTGTTGAGGAGTGGATACATTATCTAGAAGAAGAATACGCATTGACATTCAACACCGGATCTGAGTTTAACACACGTGCATGGGTGGAACAGAATCTGTATGACAATTTGTATGAGAGCTTATTTGCCATTTTTGATAGAACTATACGAGTGGCTGGTTACATATGTCTAAAAGGGATTGGAGGTATAGCACAATTTTTTTGTCGTAGGAAGAATTTTAGGCCCTCTATGATGTTGACCTAATTTGGATACATGTTATGGATACTTGGTTTTATGGTGTTCTAAACAACTATATTCTGGAGTACTCAATTTCCACTTATTCTTGCCTAGAGGTAGTAGAATTCAATTTTTATGGTATCCCAGGGGAACTTACTTGCAAGGCATTCCATTGGTGATCAAAATCTTGATGGTGACCCTAAACTTAGAAAGAAAATTGATGGCTAACTAAACCCCACCATGTGCGGGGGTAGGAGTAGGTTTGGTGAAAGATGGTAGACTTAGTGGCAGAAAGGTAGAGAGAAGAAAGGTGGCTTAAGTATAATGAGGCACACGAGAGGTAAATAGAGAAGAAGTAGGATGTTGCAAAGAAAATGGCATTGAGGGGAGAGATGGCTCACAAATTATTTAAAGATCACGTAGGAGGCATGGAGCTAGAGCATCAGGAACTCCCTCATTTGGGAAAGCATGACAGGGAACCCCCTTGGCCTCACATGGAAGTGCACCAGCAGAGACAACTTGGGCCATGGGCACGCATCTGAATCTACCTAGAAACCTAGCCCTTGCGCTTGGTTTTCCAGATGTCAGTACAAAAAGCAATCATCAAGCTAATTTAGGTAGTGGGAGAGTAGGATTAAGTCACATAGCAAGTACATCGATGGCAGGGCAAACGTCTTTGTTGTTGTTGGGGGTACCTTTGCAGTGCATCTAGAATTTGAGCACACCAAATTTTGGACTCACTTTTGGGAGTGGTAACACTTTACAGACTATAGGGGTTCAGTTTAGTACTATTGTTGGGACACGAGGGAAGTACATCCTTCCGTCCGCCACAGGCTCTGGTGGAGGATTAGGAGGTATAGGTGGTTCTAGTTTTGGGGTATCTGGTGTATCTAGAGGTAGAGGAAACATAGGAGGTTCTAGATCAGGTGGGAAAGGTCTGCACCAACCCTAGAATATTTACATGGAGATGTCTCTTTGTCTACCAGAATATAGGGGTATAAAATATGTTGTTAAACATGTACACATGTGTGAAATATTGTGGTGTAAAAGGGATCATGGCTTTTGAGCTCGGGGAAATTCAATTTGCCATGATGTTACAAGGATGTGCACATAGTTGGTGCGATAGTTTGACCTTAATAAGACTTATGTAGACTATGCAACATTAAAATATGCTTTCCTTAAAGAGTTTCACATCTCTAAGTTTGAGCATAACAAAGTATAAGTACGTTCAAGGATATTAAGCAAGGCACTACCGAGAGTGTCATGGAGTATGATGCCCATTTTAGAATGCTTCTATCTAAGATTTATTATGATATTCACACAATTGAACATGCACAATGGTTCATTGGAGGTTTGATTACACCATTTAGAAGGGTGATATCACATAAAACATACACTAATCCACGTGAAGCACTTTAAGTAGCTTGATGTGCTAAGGCATTGGAAGTATAGACACTAGGGTTAGCCCATTCTCGGAAGCACGTATTGTAGCTATGGAAAAACAATTGGACAAACTATCGGTGAATTCAGCACATGAGACACGTATGAGGATTTGGTGTACAGATTGTGAAGTGGAAGGGCACACCAAGGATAGTTGTCCCCAGTAAATCTGCATTCATTATTCTTTGGACTGTGAGATATGTCATTTAAACCATGATGCTAGCCACTACCCATTATTGCAATGTGCAATAAGGAAGAATGTCTCTTGCTACTATAAAATTTACAAGTCCATGACTCACGATACAAAAGAATGTTGGCTGATTGGCCAGATCCATGATGCTATAGATATTGGTGTGTGACAAATAGGAGTATTAGATAATTTTAAAGGCAATAATGAGCATCAGGATTAGGATCACAATTATGTGCGTTATGATCGAGAATGAAGGTTGTTTTGAAGGAGGTCATGGCGGAGAGGTTGAGGATACCATGGTGGATTCAAAGGACAAGACCATGGTGGATGAGGTGATTTTCCTCATGGAACATGTTATACATGTGGATCTCCTAACCACTACAAATGTGAATGTCCTTAGAATATTACTTGTTCCTTCTGTAGAAAGAATCATAGCTATGATGAATGCCCGAACTTATATGAGCATCTTAGTAAGTAAAATAAATAAGAAAAAAAAGGCACATGGATGGTTAGGATACAACATCTTTGTGGAAAATCGGTGGATGCCAAAGTTGGAACCAGAATTTGAGGTATTGCATGTAAAGATCACTACCCACTCTAAAGTAGTGCATGCCAAAAAAACATTACATGAGAAGCATACCATCACTAAGGAGGAGGTTCTACATGCATAGTACCTAGATCAAGTCTATTAAAAGGAGGTGTATCAAGAAACCATAGATGTAATCGAAATCTTTGGGGTGAAATATAGTATTTAAAGGAGCAATCACTTAAAAATGGAACAAAAGAAAATATTTGAGACAATCCAATCTGATATTAATGACTTGAAGGAAGTGTGTAAAATGTTGTGCCAGGAGAATATCATTCCATTTTTAGGGAATTGGCTAAGGGAAACACTCTATGCACAAGTATTGAGACTGGATGAAAAATCCCACATGCAAATCTTCCCCCATATCTTAGATTATGATAAGGAAATCACTCTGAATTTTGTTGTGGATGGATGGCTTTTGAGCAATATATTGATTCATACAAGTGCAAAATTCAATGTACTTACTTTAGATGCATGGGTACATATGGGGAGACCCCCATTACATTCATCTTCTAATGTGTTTTTATGGCTAGCGACTCGAGGCCACTCCCATTGGAGTTTTAAAAGATGCATCCATTACTATACATGGAGCCAAATTCACTAGGGATTTTTAGGTTTTAGCGCTTACAGAGGAAGATAGCTTCCCATATCTACTTGGGCACCCTTGGTGCTATGCAAATAATGTTGATCTTTGGTTCAACAAGGGTTATATCAGTTTTGAAAACAAGGAGGAAAGATTTATTATCCCTTTAACAGATGGAAAATCTATGCCTTATGTTGAACCTTTAAGTGAAGAAGACTTGAACCAGATCTATGTGCACACCATTCGAGACCCAAAGGTCCTTGAGCCATCTAAGGAAGGGATTCTCTAGTGGGAAGATGCACAGTCAGTCAGTGATACCACAAGTATTACTTGTGATAATTGGGCTCATGGTACTTATGAGTCGGTAGGGCACAAAGTAACAAGAACATTTTCATGAAACAGTAGACCTCATTGTATCAAGAGAATAGGAAACAACTTGGTACCTTGATACATTAGAGAAGGAGACCCTATAGTATTTCTACGCACCATGGAGGAATAGTGGATAGACCAGTTGGAGAGATGGAATATGCTAGCATATACCCTCCTCGTCGAAAAGCAAAGTGCTAGTGGGTGGTTCATAGAGATAATCTTATAGGATGGAATGAAATCAAGATATCTCTTTCTACTCGGTTTTCTAGGAGCAATGCACCTACTCAAATCTGCACTTATCATGGTAATCAACTTGTTCAGCACCATGTTCAGTAGTTTGAGAGACTCTAGACAAAGGGGCAAGAAGCTTTACCACCTTCACTCTGGGTGCACAAATTATATTCCACTTTACAAGGCTACGAGCATGGTTGGTATGTATATATGGAACTCCATAAAGAGACTAGAAATTGGCAAGATTTGATTGCAAGAATGATCTTTACGAAACCTCCGAGTTGAAGAGGCATTAAGGGTTATAAAGAAATTAACTATGGGAGATAGTGCCAAGGAGGAAGAACTCATTTAGGATTTATTTTATGGAAATGATTCAGGAGTGAGTTTTGTTGAAGAAACAGAGACAGATGTCACACTACTTAAGGATGCTTTCCTTGAAAAATATAAAGGAAAGATGGTATACTTAGTGGATGATGAAGAAGTAGAAATTATGGATACATACAATTCAACAGGTAGGCATGATGTTTTTGGTGTGTCACAGATAAGACCAAGTGTTCCTATCATGAACCTATGAAAACAAATAAAGTGAATATTGGATCAGATGTTGAGCCTAAGGAGGCCATATTTGGGGATTATCTTTCGAATATGAAGTGGCAAAAAATCATTGAGTTACTATGAGATTATCAGGACTTATTTCCTAAAGGATACCATGAACTCAAAGGTGTGCATTAATCATTAGGAGAAATGAAGATAAAACTTAAGGAAGGTGTTCACCTTGTTAGGAAGAGACCCTACAGGATGAACCCCAACTTGTGAAAAATTAAAAGAAGAAATTGAAAAAATGTTGAAGTATGGAATCATCAATCCCTGGATAAATCAAAATGGGTTATCCCAATGGTGATCGGTATTAAGAAATATGGTTTGATTAGAATTTGTATCGACTATAGGGATCTGAATGTTGCATGTGTGTGGTGATCCCTTTCTACGCCATTCATAAAGGAAATATTAGAAGGTGTTGTAGGGTACGAAATCTATTCATTTATAGATGGATTCTTTGGGTATCATTAGGTTAGGATTACACACGGGAGGATGGGGAAATACTACTTTTATTACTTGAATGGGAATTTTTCCTATACTATGATGCCTTTTGGTTTGAAAAAACATGCACGATGTATTTTCGCACATAGTTGTCCAAGCATTCAAAGATTTCATTCACAACTTCTTACGGGTTTATTTAAATGACTGGATAGTGTATGGACTTGTTAAGGATCGTTATGACAATTTATGCTTAATGTTTGAAAGATGTCACCGTTAAGAATCTCTTTGAACATCAAGAAATGTATATTTTCTACACCATTTGGGACACTATTATGGCACATTATCTACAAGGAGGGTTTGTTGGTTGATCCGGCTAAGGTTACGATTATTATCATCTTTGGAAGATCCTACCGAGTCAAAGTGAGGTGCATGGATTCTTAGGTCACACTAGGTATTATAGAAAATTTATTAAAGGGTATGCTAAGTTTTTTGCACCCTTTGAGGAGTTACTAAAAGGAAAGGGGACATTCTCTGGGGGAACCACAACATCATGCATTTGAGACATTGAAGGAGAAACTTACTACAGCGCCTATTCTACACTTTCCCTTGTGGGACCAACCATTTCAAGTACTTGTTGACGCCTCTGGCATGGCTATTGGTGTAGTGTTAGCTTAGCCTAGAGAAGGTATTATAGATCATCCTATATGTTTTTCTAGTAGAAAGTTGACTCCTACAGAGAAAAATTATACAACTACATAGCGCAAATATTTTCCCATGATCTATTCACTACATAAATTTAGATAGTACCTACTAGCAACACCATTTATATTCTATACCGACCACATGGCATTGAAGTATTTGTTAAACAATCCTATTTTACAGGGGCACAAATTCGATGGGTACTCTTATTCCAAGAATTTTATTTTATAGTTGTGGTAAAACCATGGAAAATTAATTTTGGACTAGACCATCTATCTAGAATACGGTTGGGAGAATACGCGCGAGTAATTGAAGATACCATAGCGGATGCATAGTTATACAAGTTACAACATGTGCCATTAGAATTAGAGGAAATTTTTATCTTTCTACGCACAAGTATGGCACCAGAAGGGATGAAATCCTTAGAGAAGAAACAACTTGCCATTCATGCGGCACTATTTATGTTGATTAGCAGTGACCTATACAAGTTAGGTCACCGCTAATCAAGTATTATGCTGATGTGTCTTGGAACATGATCACATAGATATCATGGAAGAGACTCATGGTGGTATTACAGGTGACCACTATACAGGTGACGCCAATGCGCGTAAGATTCTACTCATTGGATTATGGTAGGAGACCTTGTATAAAGATTGTAAGGCATATTGCAAGGCTTGTGATCACTGTCAGTGCCTTGGAAAACCAAGACAAAGAGATGAAATGCCTTTAAGACCTATTCCTAGTGTAAAACCATTTGAGAAATGGGCTATATATTTTTGGGTCCTATTTCACTAGTCATGCATAGGTTGCGCTATATCATCACTTGCACAGATTATCTAATAAGGTGGGAAGAAGAAACACCTACAAAGGATATTTTATTAGCTATATTAGTCAGGTTTCTATGGGAAAATATTATTACAAGGTATGGATGCCCATTGAGTTTGACCAGTGATAGGGGCACACATTTTCTAAATGAGATAATCATAATTCTATTGGATGAATTCATGATTGTACACCATAATATTACACCATATAATCCTCAAGAAAATAGGACTGTTGAGGCTTTCAACAAGATTTCGAGCTAGACATTGACAAAATTTTATGATGTTGGAAGGAAGGATTGGGATGATAAAGTTTCGTAGTGCTTTGGTCTTATAGAACAACATACAAGTGGTCAAACAAGGCCACACCCTTTCAATTAATGTTTGGTGTAGAAGTAGTCCTTCCTATGGAATTCATGTTACCTTCTTTATGTATTGTGTGCGTGGGAGGTCTAGTTAATGAACAAGCATTAGAAGAATGAATTGAAAAGTTTATTAATCTAGATAAGCAATGAGTAATAGCACACGGGAGTTAGAAGTAAGAAAAATCTAGGTAGAAAGCATGGCATGATAGACATATCGGGGAAAAAACCTTGAGATAGGACAGATGGTGCTTCTTTATGATTTTAAGTTTCTGCACCATCCAGGAAAACTCAAAGTACATTGGTGAGGACCATATGTTATCACTTACATTCTTGAAACAGGAACTTGTCGAGTTAGAGACACTTGATGGAATATGGTTGCAGTTACTTCAATGGGAGTAGGTTGAAGCCCTACTATAAATAAGACATCTTGGTGTTTGTAATAAGGAAGTGTTTCCATGTAGGTTAGGTTTTCAATTATGTATTCCCTTAATGTATTTCCTTTTTTTTCGTTATGCTTTGTCAATATACTTAGTGTTTTGTGAAATAAGCGTGTTTTGGCACGAGAAGCTAATTACCATTTGTAGTATTTTCATGCACGAGGATTTGCACATACCATTTGTGTGGGGTGGTTATTGAAAAATGGGTACACATAAAGGAACAAACTACTACAAGTGTTATTCAAGTTTGGAGAGTTGGTGGAAAGAATATTGCTTCCAAATAAGGACCATAGATGGAGATAAACAAAGGAACAGTATAACACAAGGTAAGCAGTGGCCATGGAAACTACCACGGGAGATGGCATAGTGGTGAGGTACTTAGGCACATGGAAGTGTGCTAGAGAGAAGTCTGGAGCCAAAAGGTAGGAAGGTGCACTAGAAGGTTATAGGCGAGGCGTGAAGATGTACTATGCAGAAATTGTGAAAATGGTCAATGAATGAGGATTTTTGGTAGGTGAAGGATCAATAAATGCACTAACTTTTTGAAAATCTATATAAGGATGGGATGCAAGTTCATTTTTACCATTGTAATCATAAAAATTTGAATGAGCTAAGTGTAAAATGAGTTGAGTGAATCATGTTGAGGTGCAAAGAGTGTGAAACCAGACATGGAGAGTAAATTTGTGCATAGGAGAAGCTTACATCCCCATTAGTGAATGGTTTGAGCAAAATAGAGCATTGCGAAAGAGCAAGGGCACATGATTTCAACTAGGGTATGTAGATTTGAGCTAGGGTTTGGACTTTCTCATTACAAAAGATAGAAGGAAAGCATTTGCACACTACAGAGGAAAAAAATTGTGATTTATAGATGACACCAAAGAAAGCACCTACCATAGGAGCGAAGGGAAAGACGAAAGTGGAAGAAAAGGTTGAAATTTCTACCGAGAGTAATTTCTTAGAGATGCAATACCTAGAAGGCATGATAGTGGGACAAGAATGTGATTCTCACATATGTAAGTGAAAAATAAATGATTACAACCACCGCACATTGGATTAAAAAAAGGAATTAGATGTGTTGTGAGTACAAAGATAAACAAGCGCACGAGTAGAGGACATGCCAATGTATGATGACGTTGGAGAAAATTTATTAAAGCATATTGGAGTCTACAAGTTGTAAAATCTCCCATATTTCAGAAAATATAAACCTTTTTACCAGTGGTTGATGAGCAAAGTACATGAAGACTTTTTCTAGACGAAGGGTAAGGATTATAGCCACATTGATTTCAACAATAACATGATTAAAGGGCACAGGAGTGGATTTGGATAGTGACTTGACAAATAAAGTAGCAATCTTGGAGACACAAAAGGAGTTAGGGTATACCAAGGGTCCCATGAGAATGGATATCGACAAATTGAAGAAGTACCCAATGGTATAGGTAGCTGCACATCTAGTGACAAAATTGAATGATCAAGAGAGATGGTCACAAGTGAATACAATGTGGCTACACATTGTAAGGAGAATGTCACAAGGAGTAATTTATAACATATCAGGCTACATTATAGAGACTATCATCAAGGAAGTGCACACAAGTGATAAAATTAGTTTTGGCACTATCTTATTGTCCCTTGTATTTATGGAGATCGAGTGCCCGATGGGCCAAAGAACAAGATCTAGGAGTATCCCATACAAAACAAGTCCCTTGTGGAAATATTTGACAAGTACTTGTGTGAAGGGTCAATGAGTGGGCCATTCAAGAAGAGGGTGGAGATGTGGTATGATCAGCTCTATGTAGCATTTGAAGAGGAGTGGTGCATCCCAAGGAGTTACCTTTAGTGGTGGGAAAGGTAGTGTAGTTCACGGTGTACCATCACTTGTACATCACGTGATTTTTAATGAAAGATGGGACTTGGCGCCCCTGGTGCAAGCTGTCATATGCCTTCACAAAGCATGTTATTTCTAGGAATCATTCCACCATTTTACTGATGTGTACCACCTGAATTTTGTTGTAGACAAGGTAAACTGTGACTACCACACGCTGAGGAAGACATATGTATATCCAGGTCAGACTACCTATATTGAGAGGCTAATTTCAGACATGATAAATATGAATCCTATGATTTTGGCAATTGGAGACAATGAATCCACGCTTATATACCTTCAGCTTAAGCCTAAGTTAGAGGGTAACAAATACGTATAAAATGAGTTCACCCTCCCAAGGACACCTAAGGGTAAGCATACAATGGAGAACGTGCCAGCTCCAAAGCCCACATAAATGGTAGCGCAGATGATGAGGATGAGGAACATGAGGATAGTGATGGATTTGATCACAGGGGATGGAGGTAACCCACGAATAGGGTGGAAGTTGAGCGTGCAATACTCAACCTTAGGCACAAGAATAAGGAGATGAAGAATTGGAAGTAGGAGCGGTCCACGAAGAGCATCGCTTTAAGATGGTTTTCATACAAACAAGAACTCAAGGTGCTACTCCATTATTGGTACAAAGATCACCATGACTCTCCACAAAAGGAGGCAGCTGAGAAGAGAAGGAGAAAATTAAAGTTGAACGAGGAGGTGTAGGATTTTGAAGAAAGCGCACCTAGATCTCCTATATAACCAGAGGATGTGGAAGAGCCCAAGGATAAAGAAATGAAGGTTGAAGAAGAAGGAGTAAAGAATCCAGGAGAAATGAAGCAAGATACTACTCAAGACATAGAGGATCCAACTCCAAACCTTGGTACTCAAGTTCCTCATGGGCCAAAAACAAAGAGGGAAAGTGCAGAGTATGTTGTACTAGTCATGGGCTATGAAGAGGACACAAGTAAAATTGTCTCGCACATAATTTCATAATCTGATGGGCCTCAAGGACTTGTATGGATGGGTGATGGACCCTGACATGGAAACCATGCGAGGAAATAGTTTTCATGGTCCATGCAAACTCACATGGACGATCTTGATTTTGATGTGTGTGAAGATTCTTGTGTGTCAAGGAGAATGAGAAAGGCACCATAGAACAAACATATAACCATCAAACCCACGGTTATGTCTGATGAATAGGTGAGTAATGCCTTAGTGAAGGTATCTATAGAGGTGGTGCATAGGAATGTGGATAAATTTGCCACCATTAAAGTGCTAAGAGAAGATATTAAAGTGCTAAGAGAAGACATCAAAGCTAAAGATGCAAAGATTGCATGTCTGAAAGGAGAAAAGGACCTAGAGAAAAGAATAATGGTGTTCTCATCAGTATGGTAGAGGAGATTAGTGATCATGTCCTGAAAGCAAGATCACACTTGGATTCCAAGGTACCTAAAAGGTTCCCTTCAGCTATGCACTATGTGCATACATTAGTCAATTTGGTGCTTGAGGATGGACCAGTTTGGATGCCAGCACCAAAGGACCCTAAGCAGGAAGCAGAGAGGGAAAGGGCTTCGGTGGTAAGGAGGATTTCACCCTATGAAGCATTACTCCAAACCTTGCAGGAGGAGTGAAGAAAGTGGACCAGGCATTGAATATTTGTGTAGCTCCAGAGGTAGTAATAAGAATTAGGACAATAGTAGAAGACAATGAAGTCCTAAAGGCAATGAAATATGAGACATTGGGATGCACAAAAAGATTGGCGCTATTCAAGCAAAAGTGTGAGGCCCTTGTAGTAGCACAAGACCCCATAAGGAAAAATTGGATGAGATTGGAAAACATATAGTGCAGAAGATGGATCTGTTGGAAGGAAGAATGTCTGCTATGTCCAACATTGTTTTGGTGTTATAAAATGAGAAGGAGAAATTTCCCAAGATGAGTTAGAATCTATTATAGTGGACATTCCAAAGAAGATAGAAGTTACACTAACTAAATGGTAGACTTTAGAAGTTGAGATAAAAGAAGAATATTTGGAATTAATTCTTTTGGTTGAGACAGAGGATATTACGAGGGGGTAGATTTTATTCTTTGTACAGAAATTCTTTCATCTCTTTCCATTCCTTGTTCTTTCTTTTTGAAGAGCAGCCATTACAGAGCGGAAATGGAAATTATTTTTGGGTAATGTTGAGCGAGAAAAGAGTATGATACTAATGAGAAGGCACACAAAAGATTCACGTGTAGGAGTAAAGCACGAGACAAATGCACAAAAGGATAGGGAAGGACATGTGTGCAAAAGACAAGGGTAGATTCTGGACTTAGCCGTTTTCATGTGTACGGTCTATTTTTGAAGATAGCGTGCAGAGCACAAAAACCAGATAAAGACTTGTGTGACACACATAGGCTATTTTGGGAAGAGTGTCTACTAAGCACTTTGCATGGGTTTGGGATAATAATAGAATTTTCTTGCTAGTTAACCAAAAGAGATCTATTGTTAGCACACTTGCATGTGTGTCTATTATTGTAAATTCATGTAGCTATTTTCAACATGTGACCTATTTTGGGAATTATGCAAGTGGTGAAGGGAAATTCCCCACCCTTATAAATATGTAGTGATCTGCGTAGTATAGGAGGACTAGATATGAATTATTGTGAAGTTATGTTGTCATATCTCATGTTGACATGTGCTTATGGTATTACTTATTGTAAGAATCTTTTATGTATTTATTGTGTTTAATATAACGAGTGTATTGGCTGATTCAATGTGTTAAAATGGTTACAACTAGATCTTGCATGAAAGAATTCATTATGGCTATTAAATAAACTTATTTCTCTTTATATCTAGATCTAGAATATGCTCTGTAGAATGTTATACTAATTATGGATCTGAATTCATTAACTCCTCATCTTGCTAACATCCTACAAGCAACCCTAAAGAGGGGGCTGGTACCTTTGCACCCTTCGGGTGAGCACTCGGTCTAAGTGAGTGATGTGCCGTAGCGCGCCTGGGTTATTACTAGTAAATTCTAGGCTACATCAGCCCACTATCTTGGTGTGATTGACACAAGAGAAATCTAGTTTCGAGGACACAATTCTATCACACACACAGAAATACATTGATTTTGAAATGTAGTACAACACTTTGGGTGAGAATCACATTTGCATCACCATCAAGATCAATTTGACTCAAGCATATGCATATTTAATTCTCTCTAATGTGTGCTTGATCCTTGTACAAGTAGTTAGGGTTTGATTTACATGTATAGGTGCGACCGTGAAACCCTAAAAAAATACAGTGAAGGAATCCAATATTTATTTTGAAGGTATAGCTACAAAAAAATAGAGAATCTATATAGGTTGTTATTTATGGCTAGGGAATTGAAGAATGGGGATTAAGGAAAATACATTTTACCCCTTCAATAAGGATACTCTCTCTTCTACTAAAATATTATATTGTTGACTACACTATATAGACCTAAGCACAAATAATTTCCACGAAACCTTCAACAACAATGGTCAAACTTCGTAATATTTTAAAATTCCTCTAATGTTGAAAAAGATATATATATATATATATATATATATATATATAATAGACATAATAGGATAATTTAAAATAGATTAGATTACTATATTTTCTTGTATTTTATCAATGTTCTAAAGATTTCTAATGCGATAAAAAAACCACATTGAGATCATTATAAAGTCTCAAATTAATGTAGGTATAACTATTTATTGCAGCTACTTACTAAAAATACACAAAAGGTGTTTTGATCCATTTTGTAATAACTAAGAATTATATACTCCCATTTGCATCCTAGGTATAATACGTGGTTAGGTGAATATTGACAACATTATTCCTCCATATTTCTCTTCCTCTTCTCTGTTTGGAATACATGAAAAAAAAATCCCTATTTTCCTCCACCAAATAAAAGATGAAAAAAAAAAATTCTCAATTTGATGAAGATATTTTCTATAGCCATTCTTCCTCCACTCCTAATTGCATAACTATTCCAAACTCTCTATTACATCCTTCCGGTGGATCATCGGATCCTCAATAGCCATCTCATAAGTGGAATTTTGGACATCTTAATATTCATCACCACTATTGGACCATTGGAAATCATGTGCATCAAGCCAATATGGGTAATTTATCATCCTCTCATAATGTCAAAGTGATATCTCCACTTGGAATGACTCTTATCTCCATGACATTATGCTCATTAATTCCAACATGTCCATAGAGTTATGTATTCTAGGGCACACTAAGTAGACATGAAAATTTCTATATTGATCATGTTTTTTATTAGATAGGGTAATAAAATAGGGATTATGGCTCTAGAAGAAATTACATCCAAAATACTTCATGAAAATTGTTTCACCCGATTCTTAAATCATTTCTTTGAAGCATTAACGAAACAGATAGGGTAACGAGTGTAGGAGGAATACCTATTCAAATGTCAGTTGATGGGTTGTTGAGTGCATATGACTTCTGAATCCACAGCTGATTGTGAGAGATTCCTTTTGGCTAGGAGGAACTACCTGTAATGAAAACAAGACCACCATAAGGAATTAAATAATATGGGCAGTGAACTACCTAGCGTATGCTAGATCCAGGAAGTGTGATACTTCCTAGATCATTATCAGTCCATTGTTTTAAACAATTTAATATTGTAAAAAAAGTAAATCCTATTGTTATTTAAAATGATTTAGGTATCTCACTTAAAACACAATAAGAAATAGATCTAATCTAACAGGCTAAGCTAGAATAGAATCCAAAGGTCAAATGATTGGTTCTGGATTTTCCGAGGTTTGATAGAGGTCTCAAGTAGATCGCAGGTGAATGAGGGTAAGATGAAATTTGGTGGGTAGGTCTCTATTCTAGGTTGTGTGGACAAATACGAGAGAGGCAGGTGTCGTTAGGGGTGACCGACGACGGTTAGGTGTAACCGATGCTAGGCTTTGGTCTCCTTTGTGATTGTACAAAGGACTTTGGTGGGTCAAGATGAGGTATTGGGTGACTGGAGTAGGCTTTGGCAAGGTTTTAATGGGTATATGGAGGTGAAAATGTTGGAGAAGGTCAATAGGGGGAAAAGTAAACAATAGATGATAAAATGATGATAAAATGAAATAAACCAAGAAAGTATGATGTTATACTTACTTGGATTATGTTCTGAATGCCCTGTGTGAGGGATGTAGGTGCTGATAAGGGTTTGAAGGCTGAAAGTGATCACCAACTGAAGAAAATATTTTGCATGGACTGCATGTATACTCCTCTTTGCTTGGATGGATCGAGATCATGCATTTTGGGATGGTTGTGGAGAGGAAGATGCTCAACCTTCTTCCTTGCATGTGGGTTTTCTTTGGAATTTGCTCTTTGAAGATGCATTATCTCTCTGAGATGTGTTCTTGCTCTTCAACCTTCTCTCAATGTTTTCCAAAAAAGTTTCCAACCCGAGAATAAGGTAGTTTAGGGGTTAAAAGGGGTAGAGCGTCGGTCAAGGCGGGATTTCTAGGTTTACTAAACTAGGAGATCCTCTGATTTCCTTAGATCTCATGTCGTTAACACATGGATTAGGCTCGGGAGCTTCTTGTGAGCATGTGGGAATGTGGTTATAGGGAATGTAGGCATTGATTTTTAGGGTTTGGGTAAGTCTTAGTTAGTTATGACAACTTGCTAAGAATAGGTCTTAGGTTGAGTTGGCTTAGTGAGGTGTCTAAGTGAACTATATGTGTGGATATTATTTAAATAAAATATTCAAATAATAAATATAGTGAGGATAATGCATTAATTTAATTAAATTAATATTAGTGGGGTGAAGGGGGGTCATGGCTAGGTAAATGTAATAAAGGCCGCTTATTTGTCTAAGGACCAAAAGGGAGTGTGACCTAATTTTAGTGTCTACATTTTTCCCCTTTTTGTTGTGTAGCTTGTTTTGGTAAGCAATGCTAACAAAAATAAGATGTGGTTGCCCCATGTGTGGGTGAAGGTGATCCCCCTCAAACCAAGAACTAATGAGCGAAGGCTGAAGCGGTGAGTGGTTTGATAAAAGGAAAATGTGAAGAAAAGGTAGGTGGGCACGAGGGGGAAAAAAAGATAAAAGGTCTACTTAGGAAATCTAGGTAATGGGTCATGGTTAAAGGTAGCAACAATCAAATGCACGCACATGTATAAATTGCAGCACACTACCAAGTTGAAGAGTAGGCAAACTCTACATCGTCTAAGGTCGATAAGTGTATCTAGACAAGGTTAAAGTGAATCCGGTATCCAAGGTATAGGATATGGTTAGGAAACACAACATAGGTGAGGTGCAAGAACGTTTAGGTATGTTTCAGGTACCAAAGGTAGGGTCGGGATAAACGGTCTCGAAATAGGCTAGGTAAGGTCATTAGGTCAATCAACATAGGTAACACAATCTGCAAGGTATAGCGAACACATGAGGTCAAAGGTCACTAGCAATGGTCCAAGTCTAAATATCTAGGTCACGGCACGGGTAAGGCCAAGGTAGGGGTAAAAGAATAAGAAGTCCCCAAAGGAGGAAAAATGGAGGTAGGAAGTGATGAGGTCAGGAAAGGTAAGGTAATGGGTTGGGTAAAGGTTGGATGGGGTAAAGGAGAAAGGTAAAGGGTGGGGTAAAATGGCAAAGTAAGGGCAATGTGTAGGTAAGGGGTGATGGCGGTCATGGATAACCGACGTTGGTATAGGAAAATCGGTGATAGTTAGGTAGGGCACGCGACCGATGCTAATCAATGTTAACCAACGTCGGTTAGGTCGGGTGGGTTATAAAAACAAAAATCATGTGTTTTTATTATTCATTTTTTATTTGCGAAGTGAAGAAATGACAAAAAGAGAGAAAAGAGAGAAAAATATTTGGAGGAAATGGGATAGTGGAGTCGGCGATCGATTAGACAAGGGTTTTGTGGGTGAGTATCAGTCCATGGGATCGGGGTAAGAGAGGTGATTGGTCATAGGTTGCAAGTAGATATGCGGTGATGGCAGAGGCTAGAGAGGGATCGGGTGGACCACCACATAGTGGCCAAAGGTGCCACCGAGATGGCGGCAGCGTGACGAGGTAAGTGCCTAACTCTATATTGGTGATTAGATAGATTAGAGGGTGTGATATTTATTTTTGTAGGGTTTTGCATGTTTTGGGTTTTATGGGTGGTTAAAAATAAAATGTGGGTATGGGGGAATAATGCAGACAAAAAGGGGGTAGTAAATTTTATAGGTGAGTTGGGTAGGGGTCTAAGGGGAGTTTAGGTTAGTGTAGGTGGGGTAAAAGGGCAGGGGGGGTTTATAAAAATTAGGGTTTGGGAAGTCGAGAAGTTTCCACGGCTTGATGTGAGCGGCGTCGGTCAAGCTTGGCCAACGTCGGTTGCAGATAGAACCGGTATCGGTCACCAAACAGGTGACCGATGCCGGTTTAAAGGTGACCAAGTCGGTTAGAAGAAACCAAGATGCAGTCAGGATTTTAGGCACAAGGGTGCAAAAGTGATGTAGGTTAGGTGGTTGAGATGGGTAGGGTAAAAATAGGGTGGAGGGTAATGATAATTGGTGAATATGGTCATGGTAAATAGGGATTAATGCCATGTTTGGATTGGATGCAAGGGAGAGCACAGTTACACATGTGGGATAGGGTTCCACCTCTACTAGTGACATTACATAGCTTAGTGACCCCTTTAGAGCTACAACATGTGGAGGCAGTGGGCTTGAGTGGGATTCGGCGCTACCGACATGTTGTTCGGTAGCCTAGCTTGATGGTTGCGCTCATCGATAGATGGGACTCGTGACCAACACATTCCACCTTCCAATGGGTGAGATGACTATCACCCTGGAGGATGTGATCCAGATTTTGTGGTTACCCATATTGGGTACCCAATTTTTTTCTATCTCCTCCTAGGCCTCATAGGATTTGATCGGGACAATTTTTGGTAAGGGGGCGGTGGATCTGATATTTCATAGTGCTAGTTTGAGCTATGGAGAGATGTACCTAGCCCATCTGGATGAGACAAGGCTGGTGCTTCTATTAATAGAGGTAGTGTGCTGCTATGCACTATCGATGAAGAGGGTGAACACTTTCCCAATCACCGATGGGGATGCTCCATGATATGATGGTGCATGAGACATGCTTTTGCCTAGGTACCGGCATTCTTGCAAGTGCAGCTATACCGAGAGCTATGGGCATATGGGCATTTGTGAAAATTTAGCCTACGTTGTACAATTATACTACATCGTTGGGCCTATGACCACATATGTTCAACCTATAGGATTCCCAGAGTAGATGAATTTCCCATGAGATGTGTGTGGGTGGGATATAGGAGATGGGTGCTTAGGTTGTAGAGAGCGGCGATTGGATAGACCGACATATGATGTGGCCCATTTTGGAAATTGTTAGAGGGGTTGTTTGGAGTGGACATTATCTGGAGGGCATATGTGGGATTCCCCTCATATAGGCACATGCATGAGGAGCTAGCCGAGATCTAGCTAGAGAGGTGGATACAGGGTCACTGTGTTGGGGAGGATGAGATGATCCCGGTAGACGGGGTCAAAGCAGCAGTTTGGGCATGTACAAGATATTCCTCCATCCTTCCCACAGTAATCGAGAGATGACATGGAGAGGCCTCTACCTCTACCACATCCTACAGTGCCTACAAGGGAGGAGGAGGAGCTAGTGGATCGGTGGATTGATGAGGCAAGAGGTAGGCTGAGTTACGAGTACAGGTGGCTAGTCTGCAGCCTCAGATGGTGAAGGGAGAGGGTAGAGGAGATGGAGGAGATGGAGATAGAAATGGTTAGGTGGAATCCTTACTAGCTCGGGCAGGTTTACAAGGCCGGTTGGTCATAGCCAAGCATAGATGGGGCCTTACGAGCACGGGGGTAGGGGGCACCACCACAGGCACAGGGAGCTAGTCCTAGTTTATAGGTTGGCATAGGGAAGGTCTCTGCAGGGTAGGTACACAGGATGAGACCTATGAGACCACCACAAACCATACTTGTATCTAGGTTACAGGATTCCCTAGGTGAGGTGAGGTATTATCAGGATTAGCTCATGGCATTCGGGATAGACTTCCTATCCTACGGAGAGTATAGAGCACAACAGACATCCAGTGAGAGGACAAGATCCCACACACATAGTGTGGAGAGCACAGGAGGTCAGCAAGCTCGAGGCCCAATCAAGGAGAGGCCACCAATGCATGGTGACCAAAGCTAGGTGATGTGCCAATAGGGACATAGGAGGCCGAGGGTGCAGGTGACACAGAGATGGAGGACATCCGACTAGATGCTTGAGATGTAACACCTAATTTTTGGATATATATGCCGGCCTACGTGCTAAAGGTAGTTGTATTTTTATCACATACCGGCCTATGTACCAAATACAATGAGGATGTATGAGTGATTTTGTATATTTTGATCATAAAGCGCTGCGTGCAAAGATATTTTGTATTGATTCATTCATTCTTTTTGTATATATGAGACCAGCTTGTATGCCGATGACATTTTGTATTGTATATCGGCCTGCGTGCTAACATTTTGAGATGATAGACATGATGAGGTAGACATGTATATTGAGATACACATTTATTGATTTAGATGATGAGATACATGGTACTTTGTGATTTTTGATGTGTTTATGAGACATTGGTTTATAGCTTGTGTTAGATGAGATATGGATTTGTTACTTTAATGTGGTTTGAAATTAGGTGAGTTAGGCATGATGGAGTCGGGTTAAAGGCATGGATCGGGTCAGGTTTGGGTTAGGCATGGATCAAGTTAGGTTATAGGCATGGTTGAGTCAAGTTATAGGCATGGATTGAGTCGGGTTATAGGCATGGATCAAGTCAAGTTATAGGCATGGTTGAGTTGAAATTAGGTTTAGTTATGATTCATTATTTTAGCAATGAATGATACTATGGGTCATATGTGCAATGTTCTATAATCTATGCATAGTGATGATAGAGAGATGGTAGGTGTAATAAATGTATGATGTGGTAAGCAACTTGTTATGTATGTGGCTTAATTTCCAATTGTGTTATAAAAGGAGAACTAAGTGAAATGGGATGTAAATGGTGAGTTAGGCTGGTTGATGAATTGTTTTAGGGTATAAAATGGTTGAGCTAACCTCCAAGGGCCCCATGCCCTTAGAGTGTTTCCTACTACATAGTCCCGGCAAAAAGGGACCTCATGCCAATGTAGTTCTCCCATGAGCTAGGGAAGAATATGAAAATGAGTTGGTAGGTTTTTGGGCATGTTGTGGGTTTAGGTTTAATAGGTGTAGGTATATTATAGGAAAAGGATGCAAGTGAAGGTGATTATGGTGAAAGGGGAGGATTACCTCAAAGGTAAGCGTCGAGGACCAAGTCCTATATAAGGTAATCAAAATGTAAAAAAATATGGTTAAAAGATAAGAGGGGGAAATAAATCCACCTGGTTGGGTAGGATCATACCGAGTAGATCATACCTTAGAGGGGGTGATGAACATAAGACTCGAAAGGCATTGCATGATTAACTGTTCTACGATGAAGGTAGTCATAGGATCACCAAATGTCTAAATTCCAAGATGTCCCTTGAGGAAATTGAGGAAGTGAGAGTGGAAATGATAAGGAGGGTGAAAGGTAGTTAATTTTATATGTTTTTAGTGACAAAGCTTTTAGGCAAGGGGTCCTAGGTCACAATGGGAAATTCCATGACTAAAAAGGTTTTTTTGTTTTAATAGACTCGATTAATGCGGGAATTCTATATGGGATTATGAATATGGTAGTTCTTGAGGTATTCATGAAGCTAATCGATGCGGGAAGCTTCGGTTTCTCTCATATATTTTTGAGAGCGTCACATAGCTATCCTTCGAGGGAGTAGTCTATTTATAGTAGCAATTTTATCGAGAGGAAGATGTCCTTTTGAGGGAGTCATATTTTATTAGAAGTTTGACTCAAGGAGTTTGGTCCCATGTGAGGTCTTTGAAATCATGGACAAGACCAAGGTGGAGGATAGGAATCTTGTTCAAAAGGCAAGGTGGAATGACCATGGGATCTCATCTAAAGGTAGATGAAAAGTATCCATGAGAATCATGCTATGTGTAGTGCCGTGGTACACATATTCAAGAGAAGATAACAAGTGATGGGTACTCACATGATTCTTGTTTAATCATTAGGGAGGTGTATGGAGTGGATGGCGCTCAAGGGATGAGTCTGTAAAGAGATAAAGGGTGAGGTAGGAAAATGAGTCAACAATAGAATGGTCAAATATGTAATGCATTAAGGGGCTCAGGTTTGGGTTTACCATCAAGTGAGGATAAATGATAGGCACCTGATCCATAGGTATGAGTTACGATGTATGGTCCAAGACAATTAGGAGAAAATTTGCCCCGTTTAATTTTGTCTTCTTTAGTTACATGTTGATTTTCTTTCAAGACAAGGTCACCAAATTGGAAGGTTTGTTCATGAACACGTTTTTCATAAGCATGTTTGATACGTCATTGGTAAAATTAAAGGTGATCCAAAGTGTTAAGATGACATTCATCTAATAACTCTAGCTGTGCTAAACGGTCTTGATGAAAGTCATCACCAGTAAGCATGTCATGGAGAGAAATGTGGAATGAGGGGATCTAGACTTTGAGGGTAGAATAGCCTCTGCACCATAGACCAGAGAAAATGGTGTGGCGCAATGGAAGTGCGAATACTAGTGCGGTATGCCCACAAGGAAAAAGGAATGTGTGTATGCCAATTCTTCCCAAAGATCGTCAACCACTTTCATGAGAATTTTGTTGAGGGTTTTATTAGTGGATTCATCTTGGCCATTGGTTTGTGGGTAGTAGGGTGATGAGAAACGAAGCTGAATGCCGAAGGAGTCACAAAGTTTTTGCAATGTTTTATTTTTGAATTTTTTTCCATTGTCAATGATGAGGTAATGAGGAACACCAAAGCAACAAATGATGTGGTGGTTAATGAGCTCACATATCTTCTCGGATTTCATGGAGATGAGTGGTATGGATTCCACCCATTTTCTGTAGTATTTGGTAGCAGTAATGATCAATTGATGGCATTGGGAAGAATGGGGATTGATTTCTCCGACAAGATCCAAACCCCATTGAGAGAAGGGCCAAAGGCCATGAGAGACCTATAAGGCATGACTGGGTGTATGATGAAGGTTGGAATGTTGTTGACATTTTACACAACATTTGACATAGTCACAACAATCATGGTTAAGGGTCAACCAGTAATAGCCTAGGTGAAGAATATGCTTAGCAACAGTAAGGCCACTAAAGTGAATTCCACATATGCCATCATGAACCTCCTTAATGGTATAAGGAATTTCAGAACTTGTGAGGCATCGTAAGAGAATGTTGTCAAAGCCTCGCTTATAGAGGAGTCACCCTAGAATGACGAAACAAGAGACCTTTTTAAGGAAGGTGTGTTGTCAGATTCTGAGGTGAGATCGGGAGGTAAGATGGAAAGAGAAAGGTATTTGAAGTATTGTTTATACCAAAGGTCACTCGGGTCAGGGGTGTTGGTTCTGATTGAGTAAACATCATGAGGTAAATAAGAAGGTGAATGGAGGAATTGTATAGTGACAAAGATTTTAGAATCAGCGGGTGAAGCGGGTATTGGAGAAGCTAAGTAGGCCATGGTATCTTCAAATTTGTAGGTTTTGTGGTTGATTAGGTAATGGCAGAGTTTGGTGGCAATGAAAACTAAGGCTAAGAAAAAAATTCAGGATGGTTGTATCAAGTTTCATAGTCCAAAAGAGTACGGCTTATGTAATAAACCACCTGCTCCTTGTCTTGTTCATCGCGATGAGCGAGCATGGCTCCCAAGGAATGATCGATAGCAGATATGTATAGGTAAAAAGGTTGATCATCTTTATGTGGAATGAGTACGGGTGGTTGGAGAAGGTATTTTTAGGGTCTCAAAAGCTTTATGATAGTCATCATCCCATTTAAAGGAGACATCCTTCCTAAGCGAGATGATGAAATGGTTGACATTGATCGAGATAATTGTGAATTGAAATAATGAATGGACTGAAATTTTCCTTGCAAGCTATGGAGTTGGTGAAGGTTAGTAGGTGAGAGGATTTTGAGAATGGCCTTGACTTTAGCGAGGTCAAATTATATACCACGGAGGAAAAAATAAATCCCAGGAGCTTTCTAAGATAATTGTGAAGACGCACTTTTTAGGCTAAAGGTGAATGTAATATTTAATGAGGCGATCAAAGATGGTGTTGAGGATGGTGAGGTTCTTAGAGTGAAATTTAGACAAGAGATCATCCATGTAATATTTCAATATGTGATGCATGATATCATGGAAGATATAAGTCATAGCACGCTAATATGTGGCACCAGCATTTTTAAGGCCAAAGGGCATGACTTGATAGCAGAAGGTCCCAGGGGTGATGAATGTAGTCTTGTGTTGATCTTCTAGGGCAAGAAAAATATGGTTATAACCCGAGAAGCCATCCATGAATGATAGCATCTCATGACCAATGGTGAGGTCAACCAATTGATCAATCTTGGGTAAAGGAAAGTCGTCTTTCGGGTAGGCTAGGTTGAGGTCATGGAAGTCCATGTAAATGTGGAGTCCCCTATTGCTTTAGTAACATGGACAATGTTAGAAATCCAATGAGGATAATCAATGGGTAAGATGAAGGAAACAGAAAG
The DNA here is from genome assembly GCA_018340775.1 of Taxus wallichiana var. yunnanensis. Taxonomy (NCBI): domain Eukaryota; kingdom Viridiplantae; phylum Streptophyta; class Pinopsida; order Cupressales; family Taxaceae; genus Taxus; species Taxus wallichiana. The sequence continues at coordinate 169,159,961 of CM031237.1, forward strand.
AAGGTGCTGAAGTTCTTATTTGATGAGAAGAGCAATGCGAGGGTGCATTTTCCTTAGCTTTTGTTTGATAGGTTTAGCATCGGGAATGGTTATGATATTATGGACCACTATAGTGGGGTCAATACTAGGCATGTCTGCATAAGACCAAGTGAAAGCATGGTTATGATCTTGGAGAAAATAAGTGATGGCTTCCTATTCAGCAACATCTAAAGATTGTCCAATCTTTAGGATGTGCGGAGTCGTCTAAGTATGAATGTTGATCTCGAAAGTTGACTCATTCAACATGGTTTTGCGTCTCGAGAGGGTAATGACCGAGGAATGTATGAGTTTTTACACCGAGGTAGGTGGGTATGGATTCATCATCCCGACATTGAACAACATTAATTACAAGTGTGTCATCATCGATCATCTCGGGATACTAGAATGGAAAAGTGGAAGGGGCCTCGCCTTCGCATTGATAAGTCAAAGGCCCTAAGGAAATGGTGTTTATGAAAAAAAAATTAGGAGGGATAGATTCAAAATCCATCGACTCCATTAGTGAGAGTGGAGTAGGTAGAGGTGGTGATGAAGATGAAGGTGGAGAAGGGCTAGGGTCCTCGGTGAGTTCAATGCGGTCCTATTTGGTAGGAGGTTCGGGGAAGGCGATACCATGATAGTCGTTATGTTTGCAGTGGTATATGGAATAAGCGGTATGGCGGCCTTGCTCGTAAAATACAAAACTAAAACCCTTCCACACACGGTGGTGCATGAAGGTGTGGGTGAAATGGTGATTGGTAAGTCATTGGAAGTCGAGTAGAAAATGGGTGGGTTTGTGATGGTGGTTCGGTGTGTAAGTGGTAGTTGTTACAAATCAGTAGCACCCCTGGATGTAAATCAGGTTTCTAAGTTGATGTTTCAGGCATCCAGTGTGATTGCACAACATTGAAACCTCTCTCCAAGTGTGGGACTTGTAAAATGAGAGAGGAATCTCTAGATTAGAGGTTGGTTCCTCAAAATCCTCTGATCAGATCTGTTATTTGCACAATTACAGAGGTTTGAATCCTAATCCTACTCTAAATTCCAAGGAGACAGAGATAGAAAGTGCAAAATTTGAAACTAAACTAATAGGTGATACACCAAAGGAGTGGTGAACACTTCTTGTTCATGCAAATTGACACAATTTCATAAAATGCAACATGAAACATCATACACAGGGTGATAAGATGCAATTAGAGTGCAAATGAAAAGCGAAGCAAAGACCGAAAAATTGATCACGAGTTTGCACTTGTCATTTTTCATCACAAAATCCTTACATTTGTAATATCAAAGAGGCAAAAACCTGTTACAATCATGAAGAAGGTCGATACTTGAAAAAATCACTTGTTGAAGGTGAAAGAAGAAGCTATCCAAAAAAATGTATCCAAAAAATGAGCCAAATCTGGCTTTTACAATGCATGGGTTGAGCCCAGGAGAGAGAAAATGTGTAAAAAACGTGGAATACATTCCCCATTGAATGAAGATGCATTAAAATAGCATGGGCATCCTTACAGACCCATGCCCTGATATTTTTGGCCATGCTGAAGAAGAATGCGACCCATTTTGCATTAAAACTGGTTGTTGAAATGTCATTTCTGGCCATTACCATGTGCAAGAGATGTTTCTTAATTTTCTTTCACAAAACTCAACCAAAATACAAAATTGACCCCGGAATCATGTAGATAATTTCACCAGCTTTCCATTGATATAAAGAACGTGAAAATTCGAGCTCTAGATCGAAAGATATGGCAATTTGAAGTTTTAGGGCAAAACAGGGCCAAATCGGGTCGCTTTGATATTTTTGGCCTGGACACGTGGCAAGTTCTGATTGGTTGCGGGCCTTCTAGGTGAAAATTTCCCACAAAAACTCCACCAAGCCATAACTTGAAAAATATGAGGAGTTAGGAGGAAAACTTTACCTTTCTAGAAAGCTGAGAGAGAGCTCTATCAATGGTGTCATTTTGAAGGTTTTGAGTGCCTAAAAAGCAAAATTTTGTGACTGAGGCACAAGAGAGGGAAGAATGAGAGGAGTTAGCCACAAAATGAGCAGGGGCACATTTTGGATAACAATTTTGGTGACTCAAAGGGTCATCTACCCTCTGGATGAAGTTACCACTTGCACAGAAGCATCCATTGGGCATGGAGTCATGAGTTTTAGCACAAACCGATCCGAACTTTGAAAACCTCCTCTCGAGCCACTTGGAAACCCACTAAAATGGAATGTGCAAGGGTAAAACCAGCACCACAAAAACAATGTACAAAACTAAAGGGTCATACATGCTCCAAAATGGAACATGCAGAGTGTGCACAAGCACTTCTTTTACTGAAAGCAAAACTACCTATCCTACTCTAATGGAAACAAAGGTGAGCTAAACAAACCCTGCAACTGGTTGTGCAAAATAGCTTCCTTTCTTCAAAATTGGCAACCATGCAACTAATTTGGCATTGAACATGGCTGATTGGATGAATGGAAAATCAACAAGAAGCTGGTCTTCCACCCAAATCATCAAGGTATCAGCTGAAGGCAAATTCCATACCTCTTTTAGTTGTTCTGCATTTGGATTGGAGAGGTATGACAGCTGATCCTTGGTTCCTTGTAGCTCATCCTCATGCTTAGAAGCAAGCATGACTGGTTGTGACTTCTCCTTTGACTCCAATGAAGTCAAATACCTTATTGGGCAAGGTATGATCCATTTGATATGCCCATAGCTCTGATTTTCAACTCCAAAAATGGAGTCTTCTTGTAGACCTTCATGAATGGATGATGTGGAAGCAATGGTAGAACCTTTCTGCCCTTTCTCTTCTTCCAATGAAGAACATGAAAGATTAAAATCTTCCAATCTTAGTTCCAAAGAGCTCTTTATAAGATGCGAGGATCTCTGCAAATGAATGTTCTCCTTCATGACAGCAGGCTCAAGTATTTGGGACGTGGAAGATGAAAGAGAGAATGGTGGAAACTCAACCAGTTCTTCTTCATCAAAACAGTCCTCCAAATCTGACAGATACACTACCTCATTGTTGTCCTGATGCAAATGCTCAACTTCCTCCATAGTGTCCTCTTGATCTGTAACTTGATCATCATGGTTTCTTTCATCCTCCAACATTGAGTTTGAGAGATCAAACTCTTCTTCAGCACTAGAACACGAGAGGGATGAAGTAGAAAGAAGAACTGAAGGTTCTCCTGTAGCCTGCCTTGTGTTCAAAGCCCTTGGATCTGCACTTTTCTTCTTCACAGCTAGAATGTGCTCCTCTTCTTTCACATTTGGAGCGGCTTCTCCCTCCTCTACTACTTGAAGGCAATCTTGCTCTTGATAGAACTCTTCTTCTAGCATGAAGTTTGTCAAGTCAAACTCTTCAATCTGCTACTCTAGAGGACAAGTTGGGACTGCAAGATCTTCTTCTGAGCTTTCTTCCTCCATGGCTGATTGTGCAACTTGAATTGAATCGGAATTCCCTTCAAATAGAGTGCCAACATGGACACTACTTTCTAAGCAAACTAACTACTGGTCTGCTTCTTCTTTTTGCTCTTCTTCTGTTGTCACAAAATCAGTCCTAACCACTACTTGTTCTCCAACTCCAACCTCTTCTAAAGGCTTAACCATCAAGGGGATCTTTTTCATCCCAAATTTAAGAGCCCAACTCTTCAGACTTTGAATTTCTTCATCTTTGTTTGGCTTCTCTTTTTGCTGTTGTTTTCCTTGATTGGCATTCTGATTTTTATCCTCCCAACATGGATTTGGGAATGCAAGAGGAGAAGTGGATTGTAACTCAATTGATTTTGCAATTTTTTGTGGTGGTGGAGGAGGTAGGAACTCTTGTTTCTTTGGAGGGAATGGCTGTTTGGAAGGGAAAAGGATAGAAGAATTGAGATGGGGTGGAAGACTAGGGAATGGGGAAATGGATTCAACTCCTGGGGCAGCATTGACTGGATTTAGAATTTGAAATTCCAAATGAGATGATGTTGCTTGAGTAATGGGAAGAGAAAAACCAGATGATGGTGTAGAACTTACCCATTGACAAGGTTGTTCAACACCAAGTGTATAGGCCTCTATTTCTGCTGTCCATTGTGCAAGTTGGGGCAGCATCTTCATCATAAAGTCCAGCTTCTCCTGAGGGCTGAAGTGTCTTGGAAAAGGGCCTCCCCATGGACAAGGAGTCCTACAACTAATTCTGAAAGCCTTCATTTGAGCTGCTGCTCTTGATTGCACCATCTTTGCCTCCATCTTTTGGATTTTTTCCACAAAATCTACATCTTCCATTTGATTTTCTTCATTGCATGCATACCCTTGTTCTTGATGTGCTTCACAACCAAACTAACTTTGGCACTACTGCTCATATGGGTAGATATGCTGATTTTGAATTTGATCAAAATGCTGATTTGGAGGATTTGTAAAACATGTTGGAGGTGTGATATACTGCTGTTGTAAATGTGAATTCCATGATGGAAATGAAGTCATGATTGCACAACTTCATGGAATGGAAAAGAATTAAAATGATGGAAAGAAGAATGGATGGAAATGAATGGAAAAGCAGTGCAACTTAGAGAATGAGTTGTTTACTAGATGGAGTCGCGGATGTGCTTTTGAAAGTGCCTCCAAAAGGCTGAATCTTTAACAGGAACACACCAACCTATCAAAGATAAAGTGAAAGACCTCTAAGGTCCCACCTAAGGCGTACAAAGCTGTTGTTGCAAATCAACAAGCACCCTAGATGCAAATCAGGTTTCTAAGTTGATGTTTCAGGTATCCAGTGTGATTGCACAACATTGAAACCTCTCTCCAAGTGTGGGACTTGTAAAATGAGAGAGGAATCTCAGATTAGAGGTTGGTTCCTCAAACTCCTCTGATCAGATCTGTTATTTGCATAATTACAGAGGTTTGAATCCTAATCCTACTCTAAATTCCAAGGAGACAGAGATAGAAAGTGTAAAAATTGAAACTAAACTAATAGGTGATACACCAAAGGAGTGGTGAACACTTCTTGTTCATGCAAATTGACACAATTTCATAAAATGCAACATGAAACATCATACACAGGCTGATAAGATGCAATTAGAGGTCTGAAATGAAGCAAGACAATACAAACAAAGGACTGAAAATTGATCACAGAGTCTGCACTGTCATTTTCACTGTCAAAATCCTTGCATTTGCAACATCAAAGAGGTAGAAACCTATTACAATCATGAAGAAGGTCTGATACTTGCAAAAATCACTTGTTGAAGGTGAAAGAAGAAGCTTGCTATCCAAAAAAATGTTCAACCTCAAAAAAAATGAGCCAAATCTGGCTTTTACAATGCATGGGTCGAGCCCAAGAGAGAGAAAACATGTAAAAAATGTGGAAGCCATTCCCCATTGAATGAAGATGCATTAAAACAGCATGGGCGTCATACGGACCCATGCCACGACATTTTTGGCCATGCTAAAGAAGAAGCAACCCATTTTGCATTAAAGCTGGTTGTTGAAACGTCATTTCTAACCATTACCACGTGCGAGAGACATTTCTTGATTTTCTCTCTCAAAATCAACCAAAATGCAAAATTGACCCTAGACTCATGTAGAGAATTTCACCTGACTTTCCATTGATATAAATAACATGAAAATCGAGCTCTGGATCGAAAGATATGGCGATTTGAAGTTTTAGGAAAAACAGGGCCAAATCGGGTCGCTTTGATATTTTGGCTTTGGACACGTGGCGAGTTACGATTGGCTCACGGGCCTTCTAGGGGAAAATTTCCCATAAAAACTCCACCGAGCCATAACTTGAAAAATATGAGGAGTTAGGAGGAAAACTTTACCTTTACGGAAGGCCGAGAGAGAGCTCTATCCAATGGTGCCATTTTCAGAAGGTTTTGAGTGCCTAAAAATCAAAATTTTGTGACTGAGGCACAAGAGAGGGAAGAATGAGAGGAGTTAGCCACAAAATGAGTAGGGGCACATTTTGGATAACACTAGTATCAAGTTCCCAATATGTGAGACTAGTATGAAGATGAGGAGGGCCATAAAGGAGGTTTTCTCCTATATGGTGATCATAGCGAGGGTGTTGGTGATGGCTTCCATACTCCTGTGGAGTAAGGAATGTGTTGACACTATATAGGTGGTACTCCCCCAGAGTGAGGCATTGAAAAACACCTTCCAAGGGATCAATGGTTGGTAAGTAGGTAGCTGGAATGGATGTTGTGTCGGAGGTCAGTATGGAGGTGGTGTTAACAAATTGGGAAGCTAATGGATTAGCTATGGAGGTTATAGCAGTGGTAGGAAAGGAGTAGGTATGTGCGGTGAAAGTAGTAGTTGTACTGGTAGGTGGAGGTGTAGGTGAAGTGGTAGTGTTTGTGGAGGTAGATGGCTTGATAGGTATGAGCACATCATTGGGTCGGTAAAGCATGTTGCATGTTTTGAAAGGTGATGGGTCAGCTAGAATGGTATAAGTGTGTCCTTTGTGTTTAAACTTTACACAATGATCCAAAGTGTAAGGAATGCAACCCATGACACGGATCTAGGGTCTACCAAGCAACAAGTTATATTGGAATTCCCCCTCCAAAACGTAAAACAATGCAGGCAGTGTTGGGCCCATGCAAACATGGAGGATTACAATGGAGGTGATAGCATCATTGAATGAACGTAACATGACCAGATGTTTATGCATGTAATTGTTAGGTATGCGCATTTGAGCAAATGCATGGGATGAAATGATGTTAATGCTAGTGCCTCCATCAATCATCACATGGCGTACCCATATGTCATCAATGTGGATGGAGATGAAGAGGGTTGGGTCTAGGTCATCATTTTGGTGTGGCGCGATCTCCTCCTCTAAGAAGCTAAAGGATGCCACTTGGTGAACAAGGTAGGGTGAAGAGGAAGTTGGTAATTGGGTGAGAGAGGCTACATGATGGGGTGTTTTAATGGAGGCTACGGGTGTAGGGTCATTGGGTAAAACCTCAATAGATTGAAGAACCTCCATGAGAGCTTGATGATGGGATTCTAAGGTTTATATGAGGTCATATAAGGACATTTTGAGGGGAGATTGGTGTAATTTTTTGAGTATGGTGCGATGTGTGACACCATTAGAAATGTTGTAAATGGGCCACAGATAGTTATTTTAGGTATGGGTGTAGATGGTATGTTGGGTATAGGATTGGTTGGTAGGTCATTTACCTTTTCTTTTCCCTTTTGTACATGTGTAGTGACATGTATCATGTTGATTTGAGGGGAGTTAGCAAATGGAGAAGGTGTAGGATGAGTGGTATAATGACATGAAGGAAAAAACCTACTGGAGGAGAAAATCCTTATGAGGTGAGCTAGGTGCAACGACATTGGGGTGGTGGCATGGAAAGTTCTCTGATGTGAACCATGTTAATTTAAAATCTTGGGAGAGGATCTCGGGGCTGTGAGGGTGGAGGTTGTGGTTGTTGAGTGGGTAGTGTGGGAATGGGTGTCGGTGAAGAAGGATCCTCGTCAAGAAGGTCATCATCGTCAAATTTGGTTTCTGGTGGACACAATTGGATAAGGATGATTTTCAAGGCCTTATAGTTCTCCACATCATGCCCTAGCACACGATGGTATGCACAAATTTTAGTATCATCAAACCATTTGGGCTTGGGTTTGAGTAGGTCGTAAGGTGGGAGTGGCGTGTAATCGATTACGAGAGGTCTTGAGGAGGTTGGTTAAAATTTTGGCATAGGATCCTACTAGTGGATCACAATGGGAAGTGAACGTGAGTTTGGGTGCAGGTGTGGTTGATTGTCGAGGAAATATTTTTGGAAGAGTAGGAAGAGGTCGAGTTACGATTTTAGGTGCCGGTGTGGTTTTAGGTATCGGTCATGTTTATTTGGGTAGGGGTATAATAGATGGATGGGTAGGAGGGTGTGTGGTTGTTTTGACTACCTTATTATGGGGTAGTGGGGTTTTATTATTGGGTCGCACCTTCTTGGGTAAAAGTGATGTGGGTATACGAGGTCCGGAAGGAAGCAGATGGAGGAAGATGATGAGTTACCCACGCGGATAACGAGGGTGCTATAAAGGTAGAGGACATGAGCCGTGCTTGGGGTGTAAGGGATAATGACTGAAGTGTGGTGGGTAGTGAAGCAATAGCTAAAGGTATTGGAGGTATAGGTGGTAAAAAGACTACAGGTGTGAGTGTAAGTCATGTTGTGTGCTTGGGTAGGTTTGAGGTTTGTGAGGAAGGAATGGGTTGTTGTACTATTGTTTTATGGATGGGTGAAGGTTATTTGAGCATGTTGGGAAACTAAAGTCTTGAGAAAAATGGTACAAGTGTGTGTGTGATTGGTGCGGTTGGGGTATGAGGTCGATGAGTTTGTTTATTTGGTTTGTGTGTTAGAGTAGGTGTGGTATTGATGTTGGAGGATTTGGCTAAATCCAGTTTAATAGGTGGATGAGTAAGGGTGGTGGTCGGGGTGACCCCTAAAGTGGTAATAGGTTTAGTTGAGGTAAATGTTGTAGGTGTGGGTTTGGGTTTAGATGTAGGTCGGGTTATGGGTAAGGGTGTGGTTTGAGTCTAACAGTATCATGGAAGGAGTTGCAACAGAGGTGGTTGCATTTGGTTTGATTGGTCGAAATGTGTTTGGGTAGATAGTTGAGGTATCAGTGAGGGATTTCAGCATTTGTGTTGAGATGGGGAGTAAGAGGCACCCCCATAGTAAAGCCCTATCCACATAATCTAGCGATTGGCAAAACGTGAAAATGGCACATCTTGTAGGTGGAGTTGGTGAGGACCTAATGGCAATTCCCGTAAAATGTGTCTTAGAGATGGGGAATTGGCTAGCTTTAGCTTCCGTGGGTAAGAGAGCTGAAAGTAGGTCTGCGGGATTATGGGTAGCTGATGGAGAATGCTCACCAAGAGGCAAAGGTATCTCAACTGGGTCTATGATAGGTGGAGGAGATGATGGGAGCTCCTCTATAAGTGGAGGAATAGATGGGCGCTCCTCTGTGGGTGGAGGAGGTAATGGGTGCTCCTCTTTGGGTGGAGGAGATAATGGGAGCTCCTCTATGGGTGGAGGAGGTATTATAGGTAAAGGTTCTCTAAGTGGTGAAGCTAGGGGTGAGATGGGCTCAATGTTAGCGAAAGACCCCTCCGTTGGTGATGAAGGAGATGAAAGGTGTTCCTCTGTTGGTGAAGGAACAGGGAGGTTGGTTCCAATGCGGAAGGAGGATTTCAGGCTAGGATCTCCTCTATGGAAGGAATATGGGGTAATTGGGAGGTGACAGGTACCTCGTTAAAGATAGCGTGAACCTCGCGGGTATGGGTATCGTGAGTTGATGTCTCACCGGTTTGATTGGATGAAGGGGCATGGTTGGGAAATGGTTTTTGAAGATTTGTAGATTTTGTTAGGGGTGGCATTGGGATTATCCATAGTTAACTCACCTTTCTCGAGCATTTCTTGGACAATATTTTTAAAAGTGATGCAATTGCCGTCACTATGACCCTTTACTCGATGATAGTTACAGAAATCATGTTCTTTATACCATGCGGGCATGGGGTGAGCAGGGTCAAAACTAGTGTGTGGTTTTATAGGTGGAAGGGTGATGGCTCCAAATTTGATAAGCTTTTCTAAGATAGAAGAGTAAGGTTCCCCAATTGGGGTATATTTTCATTGCTCTCATCTGAATTGAAAAGTCTGGACAGTGAGAGATTAGATGATGGGGTAGCCTGATTTGATGGATGAGTTGGGCTAGCCTTGATTACCACTACGTTAGTGGTGCCCTTGGCTTTTGAATAATTGGTTTGTGGTTTGGAAGAAGAAGAGGTGTCATTCAACTTGAATGCAAATTCTTATTACGTAACTATATTTTCTTCTCTTTGATGTCCCGAATCTCTAACTTTCATGCCATAGTGAATGCCTCATCAAATGTTTCAAAGGTTTGGACCTGTAAGGTTAGGGAGATATGTCTAGTGCAATCCTGTGTGAAGAGCTCGATGAGTTCTGTTTGTGGTAGTTGGAAGGTAAGTTTATTGATCACGTTACGCGGTGGTGACAAAATCTGTGATAGATTCATCCTCATACTGACGTGCAGAATATAGATCGATCATGGTAACCTTCTTGACAATATTGATAGAGAAAAGATCCAAGAAGGCTTGGGCTACCTTATTGAATGAGAATATAGAGTGTTTAGGTAACCCACTATACCAATCTAATGCAGGTCCAGTGAGGGACATGGGAAAGGTTCTCAAAAGCAAGGCATCATCATGAGCAATCAAATAGCACCCATGTTTGAATGACCGCAAATGTTGTTGTGGGTCGTCTTTCTTTATTGAAAGGATTGAATTTAGGAATTTCCCAATGTATAGTGTATGAGTGGATAGGAATGGATGGGTGAATACGGTCATTACAAATTACATCATAGGTGAGAGTGTTGCGGGAGCTGGACATCGATGCCTCCAATTTCTATATCTTGTCCAACATCAATTTAATTAGGTCATTGGTGGGTTGTGATGATTGAATGACTCCGTAGCGTGAGAAGGTTGGTTTTGGGCATACGGAAAGTGCGGCACTCCGGTGCATGGAGCTTTCATGTAGGGTGGTGGAGAAGAAGGCAATGAAATAGGGAGTACGTACTCAAAATGTATAATGGATGAAACAGGGAGGTTATTGGTAGTATGTATATGGGGGTGGAAGGGTCGTGGTAACCCTAGTGGCAATAGGGGCTAATGATTGTGGAATGGAAAGAACCATGTTCTGAAATGGGGTAGGGATCATTGACACTGGAGGTGGTAATGTACCTACAAGTATGTGTGAGACATTAGGGGTGGATGAGGTTGTGTTTGGGGTAGTCATCGAGGGTACAGTGGATGTAAGTGGTGTCACGAGAGGTAGCAGACGCGTAAGTCATGGCGGGTATAGGACCTAACTACGAAATGAATGGGGATAAGGTGGATACGGGTAGCATGAAGCCAGATGGGGCCGATTCGGAAGTGGTTGTGATAGTTGGAGGGATAGATACAGGCATGTCATGCATCAACTAACCGAGGCATCTCGATTGGATGAGTGGGAAAGTTAAAGCTGCAAGGCGGCGGGGTTCTGGTCAAGGATTCATGTGAACTCCTCATCTCCAGTAGCGATAGTAATAGGCTAGATGGGCTCTATGGCTGGTGACAAAATAGAAGGTGGTGAAGGACTAGGTGGGAGTGGTTGACAACTGGCGTGAAATATAAGGGCACTTGCTTGTCTTTGGGTCAGCACCATGTGAACCAGTACTGATCAGGTAGGGCTACTTCTCTATAAATGACATAGAGAACAAGTAGGAATAGGTGAATCTGGCAACAAAAAGTGGGTTAAGTACCAAATGGTGGTTGGAATGTGAAACAAGCTAGCGATGCCGGTTAGGGAAAAGCGCTGGTGAGCGGTAACCGCTTGCCGATTCTGTAGAAAATGACAGTGAGTAAACAACAAGGCAGAAGGTAAAATCTGACAGGTATGCCAAATCTAAAGATTTTTGAAACACCAATGGGAATAATGACAGTGACAGGGACTGTGAAAAGTGGAAGAAAGTGAATTAAAATGTCCTTTTGATCAGGTTAGCAAAAGGAACTAGAACCGACGTCAGTTGGGTATAACCGATGGTAGCGAGGTAAAACTGATTCTTGTGAAATTGAAATAGTGATGAAAGAAAGTGGTTGTGAATTAAAATTTGATGTAGAATCAGACCCATAATTCTGATAATGATGATGATATGGCCCAGGCACACTCAATGAAGCTGGAAAACACTAGCTGTGATGAGGAGCGTGTAAGGATGAACAAAAAAGTGATGAACGTGATCTCTCAACTCAAAACGCAAGCCAAGCAACAACACTAAGGAAAATGCGATCCTAGGAGTGCCTTTTCTATTATGTTTGTTTATCTTATGCTATTTAGGACCTGACACATGAACTGTGAAATAGATTTTTGGTGAGGATGGATTCCTACAAAGAAGGATATCTAAAGGTGAGGTTTCGGGTATGTTATGGTGGGGTGGGCTTTTCTACGAAGTATGGCTCGTTAGAGAAAGCGAGGTAGGTGTCCACTATGTCATGATCATGTGATCACCTACGGCTTCTTCTAATTAGTATGTTGTTTAAGAATGTATGTATTTTGAATTTTTGTGAGGTTTGAGTACGACTCGGAGAAAAATAAAAGGATAAAAATGCTTTTCTACATTTCGTTTGTCAACCATCACTAGGCATGACTTCCGGCATATAGGTTGCCCTCAATTAATGTGAGCTAATGTAATAAATCAAAATGTAATACACCTATTTTTAAACCCAAATCAAAAATGTGAAATTGGATGACATAATAAGATGAAGAGGAAGAGGAATTCTCTTTCACTACAATGCGAGAAAACATGAAGAAATGGTTCTTTTTATTACAACAAAAGAAAAGTTTCCTTTAGAGCAAATAGAAAGAAAAGGCGGATTACAGGGAAAAAATTAGTGTGTACACTTTTCAAAAGGAAAAAACACACAATTTTTTCCTAGGAATGAATGAAAAGCAAGGAACCCCGGATGGGTCCCACCGGGTGTGCCAAAATGTTTCACCTGATTCTTAGATCATTTCTTTAAAGCGTTGATGAAACAAATAGGGTAACAGGAATAGGAGGAATACCTATTCAAATTTCGGTTGATGGGTTGTTGCATGCGTATGACTTCCGAATCCACAACTGATCGTGAGAGCTTCCTTTTGGCTAGGAGGAACTACCTATAATGAAAACAAGACCACCATAAGGAATTAAACAATATGGGCAGTGAACTACCTAGCGTATGCTAGATCCAGGAAGTGTGATACTTCCTAGATGGTTGTTAGTCCACTATTTTAAACAATTTAATGCTATAAACAAAGTAAATCCTATTGTTATTTAAAATTATTTAGGTATCTCACTTAAAACACAATAAGAAATAGATCTAATCTAACAGGCTAAGCTAGAATAGAATCCAAAGGTCAAATGATTGGTTACTGGATTACGCAGGTTTGACATAGGTCTCGGGTAGATTGTAGGTGAATCGGGGTAAGATGAAATTTGGTGGTAGGTCTTTGTTCTAGGCTGTGTGGACAAATACGAGAGACCGGTATTAGTCGGGGTGACCGAGGCGGTTAGGTGTAGGCTGGTGCGATTCATTATGAGATCTACAAATATCACAAAACAAGCTTTGGTATCCATTTTTATTAAGGACTTTGGTGGGTCGAGATGAGGTATTGGGTGATTGGAGTAGGCTTTGGCAAGGTTTTAATGGGTATATGGAGGTGAAAACATTGGAGAAGGTCAATAAGGGGCAAAGTAAACAATAGATGATAAAATGATGACAAAATGAAATAAACCAAGAAAGTATGATGTTATACTTACTTGGATTCCATTCTTGAATGCCTGTGTGTGAGGGATGGAGGTGCTAATAAGGGGTTTGAAGGCTGCAAGTGATCACCAACTGAAGAAAATATTCTGTATGGACTACATGTATACTCATCTTTGCTTGGATGGATCAGATCATGACTAGGATGGTTGTGCGAAAGGAAGATGCTCAACCTCCTTCCTTGCATGTGGGTTTTCACTAGAATTTGCTCTCTGAAGATGTGTTATCTCTCTGAGATGTGTTCTTTCTCATCAACCTTCTCTCAATGTTTTCCAAACTTTTGCTAACCCTGAGAATAAGGTAGTTTAGGGGTTAAAAGGGGTAACCGATGGCGATCTAGTTTGGCCGCGATGGTTAGGGGTAAGCCGATGTCGGTCAAGGTGGGATTTCATATGTTTAATAAACTAGGGAGATCCTCTTGATTTCCTTGGATCTCATGTTGTTAACCCATGAATTAGACTGGGAGCTTCCTGTGAGCATGCAGGAATGTGGTTTGAGGGAATGTAGGCATTGATTTTTAGGGTTTGGGTAAGTCTTAGTTAGTTATGACAACTTGCTAAGAATAGATATTAGGTTGAGTTGGCTTGGTGAGGTGTCTAAGTGAACTATATGTGTGGATATTATTTATATAAAACATTCAAATAATAAATATAGTGAGGCTAATGCATTAATTTAATTAAATTAATATTAGTGGGGTGAAGGGGTCATGGTGAGGTAAATGTAATAAAGGGTGCTTATTTGTCGAGGGACCAAAGGAGAGTGTGACATAATTTTAGTGTCTACAAAAATAGTAAGAAAGAAACAAAAATTGAAGTAGGGCCATAAAATAGAATTAAAACAATTTAACCCATAGAACACTAGGACCGCATAGAAACACCACAAAAATGACAACAACCCACTACAAAAATTAGAAATAGTTCTCACACAGTCCTTGCCAAAAGGCCCAAAACCAAGATGGCCACTAATTTTTCTTGATTTGTTTGAGGGGGCCTCCTAGGGTTACGGATTGACCTTGCAACACATAACTTTCATCGAGTTTCCTTCTAGAGTGCTTCATTTCCCTCATCATCTTCATTGAATCTATTCAGGTGGAGTTGAAACCTCTCATGCCTTCGACCCTTTTCCAACTTTTCCGTCCTCTCTTATAAATCCTTGACCAAATTTTTGACCCCTAAAAATTCCTCTCTCATAGTGCGTTGGGATATAAAAATCTATTTTGAGGCCTCAACACAGTCATACATACTATCCCTCAAATCCTGGCCAATTTCTCCCATGGATTCCATATCCCCTTCCAACTTCTGAATCTTGAGAGTGAGTTTCTCACAAGTCTCCTCCCACTCCAAGTGATCTTTTTCCTTTCTTTTGGAAGCTTCTCCCTTCATATTAGCCAAAAACATCACAACCCTCTAACAATCCTTTTCCTCGACAAGATTTTGAGTTCCCTTCCCTCTTCTAAGCTTAGTCATACATTCCACTAAAGTGAGAGCATCATCTAGGTCCACCTCGGGTGGCTCCACCTCCTTGGGAACAAGGATTTTTCCATTTTGGTACAAGAGAAGGATAATCCCATGGTGTATGGGAGATTCCACCTTCCCCTCATGGAAATCCTTAATCGACGTAGAAAATTACATATCCAAATAGAAGGGAATTATCATAACAATTTTTTGTTTGAACATGTTTAAAATGGAAAGGTGATGTGTATATATCTTCATGTACTTACCCTCCAACATAATGTGAAGACATATTGTGTTCCATATACTAGGGATACATGACTTCACAATTCCATCAATAAGAAAGCACACTTTTTCCTTACCTTGGAAGAAGGTTTGGATTTCATGATTTATTCGTGTTTGATCCTTGAAAATTTTCATTCTTGTCATTTCCATACCGGTGGCCTCCATAATGGACATCTTGGATACCCGAATCTCCACTCCTCTAACCACAACTCTCTTGTTATCCTAAGCACGTCCAAACGCAAGGGCAAGAGAAGGGTCCGACCCTTTGAGATTGGATATAAACTTCCTAAATCCCCCAATCTTAAATATCTGCCACAAAGAGGAATTTTTCTCAATCATTCCATGTCTGAGGATTCCACATGTAGTCTGTCACTAGCCATATTTTGACTTATAGCAAGGAAATTACAAGTGGAAATGAAATAAATAGTACCCCATTTAAGTTCGATGTAAATAAATATCTCAATAGGGATCTCACACATGTGACCAGTCTTACCACTCATACAATTATTATTGACAATCTCTCTACTTGTAGATTTTTAGGCATAAGAGAAGTATAGTGGAGAACATGGATATTATGCTCATTTTTGGTTATATGTGGAGAGGAATATTTGAGTTATTTTTTATCATTATATAGTGGACATATGTGAAATTTCCATTGTCCCCCGATACAATTTAAATTAGCTAATTGTTAAACATCAAAGTTAAATTTTCTGCAAGATCTTATTCCTCTTATAGCATAAGATAAGATCATATGCTAAACTATTTCATTTGATGAAGTATTATAACATGCATTTGCAAGTCAATCTAGTTTGGCTCAATATTCCCTTAAGAAACTTGTTAGAATCAATATGGTGGGAGGGGGTGAATCATTCCTTACAAATTAAACTTCAATTTCATACCACCGACATCAACCATTGACCATTAATCCATTCTACATTAATGTGTGCACAACAACGCACAACATTCATTCACTAAATCAAGAGAAAGATAAGAAGAACCATAACACAAGATGTGAGTTGAAACCCTCAAGAGGAAGAAAACCCAATGAAAATTTTGTTGATAGTACGCACAAAAAATACTCATGTGAATATTACAAATCACTAGAGATTTTTGTAGTGAGGCACCAACCCCACAAGGAGCACCAACCCTTAAACCCTTATTGATATTACACACAACAAGAGACTTGCATGAATATGAATAATCACACAATATTTTGATGAAGTATGACAACTAAAAATATTCTGATACCACATCTAATATTTATCCAAATATTCAACTCCAAACTCTTCCAAATCCTTGCTCAAACCCTAGGTCTTCAATTTACACAATCTAGCTCTTTCTTCACTTCTCAATGCTTCAAACTCATGCACACAACCATGCTTATCTTCCTCAACCTATAAATCAATTGATATACCTTAATTTCATGCTTCAACACCTACAAATTTCACCCACCTAGGTCGCACTTCATGCACACACTCAACTAGTTATAAAAAGCATCCAAAAACATGCTTTTATATGCTTCTCCACATTTCAAACTTAGGCACAAATTTTTCACTCCATTTGGTTCAACCCATGCATCAAGGAAAAATTTAAAATTTAAAATATAATAGTACAAGTAATCCAATTAGGTCATCTTATATAAAACCCTCAATACATGTGCCAAAAAGGCTCAAAACCCCATGGGAACATTCTTAAAAATGACCTTACATTAAATGTATACTTTTACATGAACCAAAACCACTCAAATATGAATAAAATAACATTTTACATTCATATATCATTTCACATTTATCAACCAATCAAATTATTTCATTTATTGGGCCCAGATCCCTTTACAATTCTCGAAGAGGTGTTTCCTTCACCCTTGACTCGGAAACTTCATCTTATCACAATATCAATTATACTCAAAAAACATTATATGTTACCATGAAAATAAAATTACATAATCTTTAGAATACTTCTAATCAAATTATAATTCATGAAACATCCATCTCTTAAATCCACAACTACATTTGCCTTCCTCAGATCAACCTACAAAAAAATTATTTCCAAAGGTTAGCTCATAAAATAATTTATACATATATTCAATACCTCAAATTTGATTCATTAGATGAAAAATTAATCCCTATTAACTTTACAGGTGATATTAAGTATCAAATAATCCATCTCATGCTTCAAACAATTTGCACCAGAACACATGTTGTCTTGAGTGCCAAAAATCTTCCTACTCAAAGAATAACCTAGAAGCCTTGAAAAATGACCTCATCAAGAGGAAAAATATATATCCCTGGAAATATATATGAATATAATTTCCAAAACAACTTCAATCACATTCAAAATCCACATGTAGCTCAAGTTATGCTCAATTTACAGACACTGCTATTTGAGACTGTCATCACCAATCTAGCACTAACATAATTCTCTACCAGAACTCCTCGTGCTATGATTATTTACTAATGCACAACTTTTAGTTTTGTGGATTTAATCTAGAAACACAACAACAAACATAACACAAGAATACCATAGACTATGATACGAAGGAATGATGAAAAATCTGAAATATAAGTGTAAATTATAATATCAACATGAAATTTTTGCAATCTCACTCATGAGGTACTTCAAGCATTACTAACTTCACTTGCCTTCCAACAATAACTATGGGAGAACATTCACAATTACACCTCTTAATGGCTTCTTTAACACACTTTCTAAATGATGGCTTCCTTCACACACACTCTCTCGTACAATATTTCTCACTACTTCATTCTATGTTAAATGAGGGGGTGGCCTCTTTATTTATAGAACTGTCAGGCTTATCCATCTTATCTCTAAGATATGATAAGAAATCTACTCTAACGAATCATATTCCATACCTTAACTCTTATCTGTACATGTACGCTTATCTTTTACGATAACATAAACCTTATCATTTCACATGGGTTCCACATTTTTAGACTTTTTACACAAAATATTTATGACCTCACTCCTTGTCCTTATTACCAATATAATATTTCTAATTCCTAATCATGTCGACCATACTTCTCTACTTACCCTAACTTTGACATTTTAACATTACTTGAACAACTTATGACAAATATTTACTTTTTACCACAACATTCTATTGTACTTTGACTTCGTTATAGTACTATACATTATTGGCGACATTATGCGGCGGCATGCCATTATCTTCTATCGACGCTACTATAATTGTACTTAACAGCATCCTATTCCTAATACATACATTAATGAAATAGAAATTACAAAGGAAAATTTTAGTGTCGACATCTTCCCCCTTCCTAGTTTCTACTACGTCCTCGGAATAGACTATTATGGTGCTTGGAAAATCTTTAATTTTTCATGGTTGACCCATTTGTAATGGGAGTGCCATCCAATTCCTCCAGTAGATATGTACCATTTTCATGCACAATCTGCTATTTTGTAGGGCCCATCCATTTGGGAAGAAATTTTCTCTACCTTTTTTTTAATATGGAATCATATACTAGAAACCAAGTCATTCACATAAAATTGAGACTAACGAGATCATTTGATCAAAGTATTCCTTCGCTTCATTTTCTTCTTATAGCTTGTATCCTTCTCTATTTCCCTCATTTCCTCTATCAAATGAAAATGCACCAACCTTTCTTTTCTTGAATCACTTTCATCCATCCTTTCATTTTTCATAACTCTCACGGTGGGAATATCAAACTTAATAGGAAGAAGCTGGATCAACACCATAAGCCAACTAAAATAGGGAGTATCTTGTTGCTGAATTTGATGTTGTCCTATATGCCCACAATGCTACATGAATCCTTTTATCTGACTTATGTACCTACAAGGCTGCATCTTTTGCTAGATTTTGACACAACACAAAAAAAATTCATTCCACCTGTCCATTTGTGTTTGGCTTGTATGTTGTTACCTTCCTATGCTTAATAGAAAACTTGTTGACTAGGGCTTTTACCATCTCATTAATGAAGTGGCTTCTTTGATCTGTTACTATTTCTAATGGACAACCATATCAGGTGACAATGCGTTCATATATGAACCTTGTTACTTCATCCATGGAAGATATTTTCAATGGCCTAGCTTCAACCCACTTGGTTAAATAATCTGTGGCAACTACAATATACTTATTTTGGTGTGGGGTAGTTAGAAGTGGACCTACAATATCTATTCCCCACTTTTCAAAGGGACCAAGTGGAAGAATATGGCATAATGGAGCTGATGAAATCTTACTGGTTACCATGTGTTTGACAAATATCACATGTCTTACAATAAGTATAACAATCTCTAACAAGAGTGGGCCGGTGATAACTCGCATCCAAGATCCTTCTTATTGTAATTTGTCTAGAGAAGTGTCCTCCACATGCACCATTGTGGAATTCTTATATTACCTCCTTCCCTTGATCACATCCAATCGCCTCTTTTGTCATTGTCCATCGTGTCCTATTTGGAATAATACTCCATGTAGAATAGAATATGGACAATCGGCTTGAGTAATCTTCCTCTTAATCTTTACATTAGCACCATCAGGAAACTTGAATTCATTCGGATAATTCCAAATATCTATGTATTCACTCTTAGGGATTGTGTCAAGGGATAACAATGTTGCATCTAGAAAATCATCATCATCATAAGATGAACCTAAACCATCATAGGATCAAGAGAGTGCATCTGCATTGTGACTTCTTTCCTAGCCTATCTATAATATCAAATTCAAATTCTTGTAGAAAAATTATCCATCTTGCCATCCTCCCGATGGGTTAGGCTTATTTATAATATATTTTAGAGCACGGTGATCTGTTACAACTTATAAATTTCTTCCCTAGCAAGTAATTTCTAAACTTCTTTACAGAAAAAATGATAGCTAGAGCCTCTTTTTCTATTACAGTATAATTTACCTCAGCACTGCTCATTTGTCTGCTCCCAAAGTAAACTAGATGATCATTCCCATTTTCATCTTTTTGGCTCAGAGTACTTCCTAGTGCTGCATCTGAGGCATTAGTATACACAATGAATGGCTTTCTCTAATCTGGATTCTTTAAAATAGGTGAAGACACCAGGGCTTCCTTCAGTTGTTCAAAAGCTTCATGCGCCTTATTTCCTAGTTCATAAGTAACATCCTTCTTCAAGAATTGGGTTAGTGGCTATGCAATCTTTGAGAAATTCTTAATGAACCTTCTATAGTAACCCACATGGCCTAAAAATGATCTCAACTTACTTATATTCATATAAATGGTAACTCTTTGATTTTTGAAACTTTATTAGGATCAGTACCAATACCATCTCTGGATACAACATGCCCTAACAAAACACCTTTAGAACATCCAAAGACACACTTTGTAGGGTTTAGTGAGGCTTGTGCTTCATCTAACCTTTGAAATGTTGTCTCCATCTGGTGCAGGTGGTCCATCTTGCTCCCATAGATGCAAAAATCATCCAGAAATACTCTAATGAAGTTTCCAATGTAGGGTTCAAACACCCTATTCATCAAACATTGGAACATTGCCGGAGCATTACACAACCCAAAAGGCATAACTCTATAAGAAAATATTCCCCAAGGAGTGGTGAACATGGTCTTTAGCTGATCTTTCTCTGCTATACGAACTTGGTTGTATCCACTATATCCATCAGCAAAACTATAGCACTCTGGCCAGCTACTTTGTCCAAGATCTGATCTGAGAATGGAAGAGGGTAATGATCCTTCTTTGTTGCCTTGTTGAGCTTCCTATAATAAACACAAATGTGTAGCTTCCCATTATTTTTTATTGATATCATAATGGGAGAAACCCATTCTAAATTCTCCATAGTAAATATGAATCCTGCATCAAGCAACTTATCTATTTCTTCTTTTGAAGTCTTGGAAAAATTAGGATTTTTTTATATGGCATTTGTTTTATCGGCTTAGCACCATCTACCAACTCAATAGAATGTTCTACACAACTTACTTGGTAGAGTTCCTTGTAATCAAAAGTGAATAAGTGTATGTACCTTCAAAAGAGTTAGAGGTAGAATTCCTTCTCACTCTCCATCATAGCATCACCAATCTTTATTTTTTGGAGACGATCATCAATTTCTTCTTCAGATAATTTTATGGGTTCGGGAGTTGGTGTGGACCGAAAGGATATCCATGACTGAATAATCAACCTCACTTTCTTCATCTTATGTGTCCACTTCACTAGTACTAGAGTAATCAGAGAATGTCCAATCATTAGTTTCATCACTTGAATCCATAGTTTATGCCTTATGATGCCGAGGATCACGTTTATCTTCACCCTCTCTCTGCCACGTCCAAGTGTCATGAAGCCTTCATTCTAGTAGTTTCTCGATGAAATCTCCTTAGCCATGGCCTTACCAATAACATTGGGTATGCAACAGTACCATTTTTCATCACCTAAAAATCTACCACACATACAACACCCATAACAGATATTGCCACATTTGAAACAACACCTTCTAGTTTAGTTTTTCCCTTATTTAATGACCTTAACATAAGTGTTGAGGGGTGATCAATTTTTAAACCCAACATATTCATTACAGACTTGGTCATTACATTAACTACAGCACCTCCATCAACTAATACATCATGAATTAAAATACCATTACATAATACCTCAGCTTATGGAGCGTAGGGATCCGCCTCTACCTCCAAAACAGGGACCTCAACCTCCTTCCTTTGTCGAGCATTGATTCCACTTCACATCTCCCACCTCTTCTTAGAATACAACTAGAGTTGACCATATGTAATATTTACAGGCCTTTTGGATAGATCTTCTAAGATGGAGTATGGTCCTTGTCCATGTGAAATCAGAAAATCATGCACACCTAACTTTCTTCTCCTATGTTTCTTACTAGTTTCTCTGTCATCTTCTTAGGATCATTTCCATCTTGGTTATATTTTTCTTTCTTTCTTTTTGTTACAAACACATCTACTTCATTATTTATGCTCCTATCCACTACATCAAAAGAATTTACAGGTGCTTTTCCTTTATCATTATCTCTTGTACCAGATGTAAAAGCTCTATCTGGACAATTATACTTATAATGACCCTTTTTATGAAAACCATAACATACAACTTCAGAAATATTTCTTTTTGGACCTCTATCTCCTCCTTGAGAACTAAATTCTTTTCCTTGAAGAATATTAATAGTTAAGTGGCCCATCTTCCTGAGCAGATATTCATACTCAATAGATGTACTAGGAGAAATATTTGTGCTCATCGAGAGTCATTGTGGATTCTTGACCAAATTTTTGGTGTAGGCTTTACCTTAGCAACAATTTCTTTGGGCTCTTCTTCCATGCTTTCTTCTTACCTTTTTAATCTCCTTTGCTTGTTCGAGGGTCGTTAGGTGGTCATACTTCACTCATTGTCTAATCTCTAGCTTCATCCCAATAATGAAGTGCTTACAGAGGAGATTATCCACACCATTCATCAACACATCCGCTAATCCTTCCTTCCATATCTAAGCATTAAGCTTCCTCCTTAGCTCTAGAACACGAGCATGATAATCCCTTATCTTCTCCTTCTCACCTTGGGATAGCTTTGTGATATCGATCATGAGATCTACATATTTTTGTTGTTCACCAAATTCTTCAAGAAAATTTTAGTTAATAAATCCCATGAATTTTTCACATTATCACCTAGTGTTTCAAACCACCTAAGGGTTGAACCATCCAAAAAGGTAAGAAAAAATTTAGACCATTGTTCTCTTCTTATGAGGCCATTACAAATACAAGATCATTTAAACTCTTGAATGAAAGAGGAAGCATCTTCATTAGATTGGGCTGAAAAAATAGGAATCTTCCCCATTTTCAAAAGTAACCACAGTGAAATACCAACCCACAAGTACAATCAACAAGACTTATGTGCACAAATAATTAGAATCACTATAGTGACTTTACACCTTTCTACAGTAAAATAGGAATGACCATGGTAAACTATGGTAAAACTTGACTTACTGTGGTAAAAACTGACTTTACTATGGTAAACACTATTCACGGTAAAAAGTGAAGTTACTGTGGTAAATACTATTCACGGTAAAAAGTAAAGTTACTATGGTAAATACTATTCACGGTAAAAGTGACTTTACCATGGTAACTACTATGCACAGTAAAAACAAGGTTACCCTCCAAATGATTTCTGACTAAGTGGGAATATCTCTCCAGAAAATCCACCAACAAGGAATGGTCCCAGCAACGAAACTAAAATGTCATCACCAATCTGGCACTATGATAATTCTCCATTAGGAACTCCTCATGCTATGATTATTTACTAATGCACAACTTTTAGTTTGGTGGATGTAATCTAGAAACACAACAACAAACATAACACAAGAATACCATAGACTATGATACGAAGGAATGATGACAAATATGAAATATAAGTGTAAATTATAATATCAACATGAAATTGTTACAATCTCACCCATGAGGTACTTCAAGCATTACTAACTTCACTTGCCTTCCAACAATAACTATGGGAGAAACTTCATAATTACACCTCTTAATGGCTTCTTTAACACACTTTCTAAATGATGGCTTCCTTAACACACTCACTCATACAATATTTTTCACCGTTTCCTTGTATGCTAAATGAGGGGGTGGCCTCTTTATTTATAGAACTTTCTAGCTTATCCACCTTATCTCTAAGATAGGATAAGAAATCTACTCAACGAATCATATTCCATACCTTAACTCTTATCTTTACAAGTAGGC
Organism: Taxus wallichiana var. yunnanensis; assembly: GCA_018340775.1. NCBI lineage: Eukaryota > Viridiplantae > Streptophyta > Pinopsida > Cupressales > Taxaceae > Taxus > Taxus wallichiana. The sequence goes on from CM031237.1 coordinate 169,183,760, forward strand.
TTATATTTTAAGATAAGATAAACCTTATCATTTCACATGGGTTCCACATTTTTAGACTTTTTACACAAAATATTTATGACCTCACTCCTTGTCCTTATTAGCAATATAATATTTCTAATTCCTAAGCATGTAGACCCTACTTCTCTACTTACCCTAACTTTGACATTTTAATATTATCGAACCACTTACGACAAATATTTACTTTTACCACAGCATTCCTATTGTACTTTGACTATTACCATACTATACATTATTGGCAACATCATACGGCAGCGATGCCGTTATCTTCTATCGACACTACTACTAATTATACTTAACAAACATCCTATTCCTAAAACATACATTAAAGAAATAGAAATTACGGAGGAAAATTTTAGTTTCGACATGACCCCAAAACTACCCTTTGACCAGTCAACCTATTTTGACCTCAAAATAGCATGTACTTACATTACAATGTCTTTAAATCTACATGGAAATAAATATCAGATCACATACATTCCATTACATCAATTTATCTCATACTTCATTTGGAAAACCTTTTCCTAAAACATTCTTCTTTAGAAACTTCTATTTTAGATGGGGCCTGAAGTTACGACCATGGCCTAAACCATACATTTATGGAAAGATAATGGAGTAATCCACTACATACAATTATCACTTTTTCACTATCAATAAAAAATAGGTCACAATACTTCACTTTCTGTAAATTGCTCCTAGTTATGGTTTTACTAGGGTTTTAGACTACTTTTCCTTCTTAACATTCATTCATAAAATCTCGATGATCAAATGACATGATTATTTTTGTGAAACCTTATAAAATCACCATAAAATCATCCCCGAAAGCCACAAGGTTCCTGTATGAATGAAAATCAACACGCAGCCTTCAATCTCACTCGACCTCCCCAGTCGTGTTAGTACAAACGGTGATGTGAAAATGTGTGGATGGGATAAACAAACTATCGGGGAAAAACAATGTTCTCAACATGTAATATCGGGATCTACTTGTCCGGGGTAAGGAAGGACCTTCTAACTCGAATAGACATAATGGATATGTCGAGAGAGAATAGCCACATAAAGACTCCAATCGATGTCGAGCTCCTCGAAAATACTCTCTACTAGCATGTGGAATCCATGGAAAACCAATGAGGGACTCATAGAGATATTCAAAAAGGTCATGAAACGAGTGAGGGAGGCGTGGTTTCATGACATATAAATTTGATTGGTTCAGTTGTCTAGAACTTGTAAGATTTATCAACTTCGATGTTCGGGGCATTTAGCTGCAAGATAATGTTAGGTGGTAGTGGCGATGTGTGGAAAACCAATGTATGCAAGCTTGTGTCAATTTCTATGAGTAGTTCAGGCCCATTCGGTTAGGGGACCCTAGGATCACTACCGTATAGCCTCGAATGTTGTGGTGCTTGTATGGTCATGTGTGCATTTGTGCGATTTTAATCTAATCAAATAAAATAACAATCTAATATAAATAAGTAAAGATTACACTATGTTTTTGTGTTTTTGGAATATAAAGGAAATAAACAATACAAAGCAACTAATCTAACAAAAGAAATATTTTGTGCTTTCCTCGAATTTAGAAGAAACAAAGAAATGGAAAAATTCTAATCTAACAAATAAATCCTATACAGATAAATAATCAGATGTATTTATTTACCTATGCAATGGTGTAATTAAATCTATACTAAGAAATTAAAGTTTCTCTAAATTATTCTAATTAAATGAAATCCTTTCAATGATGTATGTGGATATTTTGTTTTGCCTCAAAGGAACAGGAGGAAATTAAAGCTTCTCAGAAGATTTTCCTTCCCTTGTAACTTCCCTAAAAAAAGTAAAGGCAAATTTTATGGAGGATTTTCTAAATGAAATGATGTTCTAGTTGATTTCTAAAATAACACAAAAGCTTTCTTCCAGAATCACCTCTTTGAAAATCTCTGAGAGATATGCAAAAGAAGTTATCTTTCCTAATAAGTGAAGGAATTGATCCACTATAATTACTCAATGAAAAAAAAATGAAATGCCTTTTCTACTGTAATGAATAGTATGAATAAGATTCTGAACAAAGAATTAAAGAAATGTAATTACAATAGTAATGTGGCAATTCATTTGTGTTTCCTTTGTGTCCCCTCAGCTTGTCTTTTCAATCTCTTGCGTTCACATGAGTCAGGATGTTGGGAATGTAGTAGAAGAAACAAGGAGAAAGTGCTAGAGAAATGGAAGCTTGATGACAAGTGTGGTAGAAATGCGGGCAAAAAAATATAGTGCAAGAGAAGAGCGAGCTTGGCTATGCAGTTTCTAGCAAGATTGTTGCATCTCAACTAAGCAAGATACACAAAATAAATCTCTGGCTATTTTCTTGAGAACAAGCAACGACTTTATAGAAGGTTGGATGGGAAATGCACTATAACACTTAGTAGGAATGGGCTGCCACATCAATAATTAAGAGGCATTTTTAACAGAGACAATTGTAAATTACAAGTGAAAGAGGAGATTACCACAAGTCATTCAAGCTTAAAATCAGCTAAAATTGTTCTCAAATGTGCATTCAAAGTGAATTGGAATGGAGTAACACATGTCTTAATTCATGCATGAAGATTCTAGAAAATTCACATAAGACCTCCACCCTGTGCAAGGTAGTGGTTATAGGACCTCCGCCTGCAGTGTGGTGGTAGTTACAAAATCACCACCCTTCTTAGGCAGTGATTATATGACCATGCACCCGAGATAGGGTAGTGGTTTTGTAACTAAATTTTGAAACAATGGATAAATAATGTGGGAAGCTAAGGAAAAGCATTCAATGGCTAAGGTAAATTAGGCTGCAAATATAAGCTATAAAGAGGTTAACGAGCTTGAACACCTTTGGAAAAGACATGAATCATCATTAGGGAATTTTTAATTATTTTCGACAATGTAGCACATGTAATTTTGGGTGTGTACATATTTCCCCCTTGGAGAAGTGTTTTAGCCATGAAGAAGCATAAAACATTAATCAGGGGATCATTTTCAAATTTTCCCTAAACATCCCTAAATGGTGTCAGTGTAGAAGACCATCTCGAGAGCTTTCCAATGACTATGAGAACATGACAAACGGACATCGGGAGCTCTAGATATGTCCGGTCAAAGTTTAGACATCGGGAAAGTCAACTCTAGTCAACTGGTCAATATTGGACCAATTGCACTGTGACATGTGGCTTGCCACCACCGCCGAATCGCTCAATTATATATGTTTATACATTAGTATAAACTTCCACATGTTATTTCCAAACTTCCATGCACATGGAGGAGGTGGTGAAGTGGTGTTGTGGGAGGCAAATGCCAAATGTGGAAGCTTCCATGTGGAGGAGGAAATGAAGCGGTGGTAGGGGGCTAGGCCCATGTGTGGAATGTTCCACGTGAAGAATGGAGTGGGTAAGGTTTGTTGAAACCTTACCCAATATAAGTGGTGCCAAATGTGGGATATTACACCCACATCAACATGCAAACCGCCCACTTCTCCTAAGCCGCTCCCTATGGGATTTTTATCCCATTAAATATACAACGCCACCCATTTCAGATTAAACATGCTAATCCACCACTATGGGATTTTTATCCCTTATCAAATGCTATGCCACCCTATATGGGTATGTAATCCCATTATACATGCTATGAGTAAGGTTTAAAAATAGCCAAGGATAATATGTAATGCATTTTTTAAGGGCCCTATTTTTTGTATAAATAGGGAACCCATTCTATTGTAATGGAGACATTAGTCCAACAGGATTATTATTTGTTAAGCTTTTATTTGTGGGATGTGTCAACAAGTATTGTCTATTGGCCTATTATTTTAGGTAAAAGTAGATGAAATATTTGTGATTGGGAGTAAATTATAAACTACCCAATAGGCCCATTGAGCCACACCAATTACTTGCAAATCTTGGATTGTCAACCGGAGTGCTAGCATCGCATTGATGGCGTCGAGAAGGCCGATCGAAGCTAAAGGAGATTGTGCATCAGGAAGGTGAAGAATGATTCAACTGATCATCGAGAAGTTTTTCGAAGAACTAGTGTACTAATAGGCAAGTAAAATTCCATTAGGTTTTCTTGTGAAAGTACTATTGTAACTTACAAGTTTTGACTAGTGGAATGGTTCGACCACAAACCCAGAGACGTAGGCAATTTCCGAACTCCGTAATCAATCTGTGTGTAATTTTCATTATTGTCTTGCATTATTTTAAATTGATTACTTAAAAGGAGTAAATTATCGGCAAATAATTAAAGTTTATAAGGATTAGAGATCAGGTAGTAATAATCTGGTTATTTTCGGATCAAGTTTGGTATCAGAGCTGGTTTTACAAAAATGGATCTATACCTTTTTTCCAGCTGCTAGTTATGCTTGCATTATTGGGCACCATGGTTTGAGTAATGATCACTCGACATCGAGAACATGATTGTTAGATTGTGGAGTTACAAACCCACACGCTACTATTCGAGAGCATCAATGCAAGCAACAACAATGCATCACAAGGTTGCAAAGAAGCTTGAATGCTCCACTTGGGAAGGGGGCTGAAGCCAGTCAGCTTTGGAAGCACCGCTTGGAGAGGCAACCTTCACCAGACTCGGTAATATGTCATCATTGTGACAAAGGGCACGAAACCAAGGAATGTTGGAAATTGTATCCAGACAGGAGGCCTAAGTGGATGCAGAAGAAGGGCAAGGCTATGCAGGGGCCCAACACCACCAATAAATAGCACCATTTACATGAAGATCACCAAAGTGGAACATCCAAACATCATACTGTGACATGTGAGTGCCTCTAGATAGTGGATTCCAGTGGTTGCACGAGCATAGTTAGTAACCCTTATTCTCGATTGGACTATTAGAGTAGGGTATGTAACTATCGATGTGGTAGTGCTGATTAGGACTTCCCATGACACCACTTCCTCATACCAAGATAGTTGGTACAGAAGATGGTACTCTACATGGAGTGTCTACCAGTTATTGCATTGTGAGCTTCACTGACTAGGAGACAAGTTTCGAAAATATCACTCTCGACATCATCCCTTTGGAGATGGACGAAATGGTATTAGGAAACTTCTACCTGACTACTCATCAAGGTTATATGACTGATGACAGGAGCGGAGTGGAGCTTCACATTAGGCACAACTGGAGGATCGAGTTTGCGACAGGCCATGTTGTTCATATTGCACAAGGTGAAGACAAGTGAGACTTTGGAATCATATGTACCCAGGGATCAAGTAGATCCTAGTGCGAGTTGAGCTCATATGTCCCTGCGGATCATCCAGATCCAGACACTGAGGTCACGTACATTCCAGTAGACCATGAGGATCCATATGTAGAGGAGCGAGAGCCCAAGGATCCACAGGACACCTATTGAGGTATCCTAGATAGACACCGAGGATTCTACATTTGGTAAGAAATCTAAGGTGCAAATAAAGTTGACTTTGTTCAACTATTGTATTGGTTTTTCCGAGCATTATTTATTTCTCTTATTATAATAAAACCATAAACTATTGTGTTAGGTAGAATGTATTGGTAAGACCCCTTTGAGGGCAATGTTTGTATACATCTAACCAGACATGGCACATTAGTTAAAGACCCAATTTTGGGAAATGTTTGTACTCTGTTATACTTGCATTAGTAAGACCCCAGAGGGAAATTATTTTGGTGATTTTTCTAACACCATAAAATGCAGTATATTTTCCTTGTTTAGTCATTGGTCCGGCAGGGAGGAGACAAATGAAGTCAATCCACATTGCGATGCAGTGGAGAAGACCAAGTACATAAGCCACCAAGTAGGAGAAATTTCACGACAGGTTTACCATGCAAAATTATTTTCCTATAGAATTGGTATTTTAAGCTTATTGTACAAGACTCCAAAAATGGAGCATTTTTACAACTAGTTCTACATGATGTATTAGGATATAATTTCCTTACACTTGTATTTGAAAGTTGTAAAAAAGAGACCCTATTAGGGGCACCTATCTCCTAATCAGCTTGTGAGTACCTGTTACAGCTTGGATACAGGAATTAACTCATATAAAGCTTGGAGATTGATCTGTCATTTGTGCAGACAATAGAGTTCTCAAAAGATCAGCTCAGAACTTCATTCTATGTAGAGGCATTGTGACCATGCAGTAGAATGGTAGCTGAATCACCGTTGGCATTGACGTCGGGTCGGAACTTCATTTTGTGTAGAGGCATTGTGACCGTGCAGTAGAGTGGTACCTGATATTGTATGTTAACAAGAAAATCTCTTAAAGTATCAGCTCAGAACATCATTCGGTGTCAAGGCATTGCGACCACACATACGAATGGTAGTTGATCAACAAACTTAGCATCATGCATCGGAGGCTCGAGGTCTTGCAAGAGGCTTAGAATCATGCATCGGAGGCGTTGAGGTGCAATGAGACTAAACATCATGCATTGGAGGCTTGAGGTCTTGAAAGAGGCTTAGCATCATGCATCAGAGGCATTGAGGTCTATAGAGACTTAGCATCATGCATCGGAGGCTCGAGGTCTTGGAAGAGGCTTAGCATCATGCATCGGAGGCGTTGAGGTGTGTAAAGGGACAAGTCATTGTCCATCACCGACATCGAATCAATCAAAGCTCTACGTAACATGGAGTTCCTTCAAACCAGTTTGGATTCCGCGGAATCAACTCGGAGCTAGGAGTTATGTTATAGAGTCAAAGAATATCCTTGTTTTCAGATATCAAGAAGCTTAGCACTGCACAGAAGGAGCGTTGAGGTTTCATTCGAAACTTAGTACCATAAAGCGGAGGCATGGAGTTCTTCTTCGAGATATCAGTGGTGCGGCCATGGAAGCGTCGTGGGCCCATAACCCCACGAGGTCCCAGGATCGGAGAAGAGTTTTCGAATTGAGAAGGTTGGAGGAGAAGACCTAAGGGTCTACTACAACATGCAGCCGAGGTGGTAGCAGAATTTTTCAGATTTAGGACAGTATAGAAGCTTTTTGTGACAAAAAGCCTTTCTCAGTGGGGAGGTGTGATCAGGGGATCATTTTCAAAATTTCCCTAAAAATCCCTAAATGGTGTTAGTGTAGAATACCATCTCGAGAGCTTTCAACGATGTTGTGAGACCGTGACAAACGGACATCGGGAGCTCTAGATATGTCTCGGTCAAAGTTTAGACATCGGGAAAGTCAACTCTAGTCAACTGGTCAATATTGGACCAATCACACTGTGACACGTGGCTTGCCACCACTCGTCGAATTCACTCGATTTGCCTATCGGGAGACAACAAGTGGGCTATATGCTATTTACCGAGTTAATTATTTCTATGCCACATTGTATGGGTCGAAATTATATTATCTTGGTAAGTCCACTTTCCAAATGGCACGCATATATGCCAAACCACTATATATATATATATATATATATATATATATATATATATATATATATATATATATATATATTAATGTTTATACATTAGTATAAACCGCCACATGCTATTTCCAAACTTCCACGCACATGGAGGAGGTGGTGAAGCGGTTTTGTGGGAGGCAAATGCCATACATGGAAGCTTCCACGTGGAGGAGGAAATGAAGCGGTGGTAGGGGGGCTAGGCCCATGCGTGGAATGTTCCACGTGAAGAATGGAGTGGGTAAGGTTTGTTAAAACCTTACCCAAATATAAGTGGTGCCAAATGTGGGATATTACACCCACATCAACATGCAAACCGCCCACTTCTCCTAAGCCACTCCCTATGGGATTTTTATCCCATTAAATATACAATGCCACCCATTTCGGATTAAACATGCTAATCCACCACTATGGGATTTTTATCCCTTATCAAATGCTATGCCACCCTATATGGGTATGTAATCCCATTATACATGCTACGGGTAAGGTTTAAAAATAGCCAAGGATAATATGCAATGCATTTTTTAAGGGCCCTATTTTTTGTATAAATAGGGAACCCATTCTATTGTAATGGAGACATTAGTCCAACAGGCTTATTATTTGTTAAGATTTTATTTGTGGGATGTGTCAACAAGTATTTTCTATTGGCCTATTATTTTAGGCAATATTAGATGAAATATCTTTGATTGGGAGTAAATTATAAACTACCCAATAGGCCCATTGAGCCACACCAATTACTTGTAAATCCTGGATTGTCGACCAGAGTGCTAGCTTCGCATTGATAGCATCGGGAAGGCCGATCAAAGCCGAAGGAGATTGTGCATCAGGAAGGTGAAGAACGATTCAACTAATCATCGAAGTTTTTTGAAGAACTGGTGTATTGATAGGAAAGTAAAATTCCATTAGGTTTTCTTGTGAAAGTACTATTGTAACTTACAAGTTTTGACTAGTGGAACGGTTTGACCACGAACCCGGAGATGTAGGCAATTGCCGAAATCCGTAATCAATCTATGTGCAATTGTCATTATTGTCTTGCATTATTTTAAATTGATTACTTAAAAGGAGTAAATTATCAACAATTAATTAAAGCCTATAAGGGTCCAAGATCAGGTATTAATAATCTAGTTATTTTTAGATCAAACGTGAAGTCGAGTATGGCATTCCCAAAATAGGGAGTTAGAAGCGATACGTAACATGTCTGTGTGCCGAAATGTCACCATCCAAGCTCCCTTTACCTGCAAGATTAAATAAAGACTCAAGTGCAGATACATATGATATCAAAAAATAAATACTAAAATAAAATGACAAGAGGACTTACCATTTGTGCAAGGATAGAAGTATACCTGCACCAACGCTCCATCCTGTAAAGTACATACACTCAAAATGAAATTAAAACAAACATATATATAACTCAAACCATTCATTTTCAATTCATTTACACATATCCTCTTAGTGATTTTGGATCTCTAGACCAATTGTCACCATTTTGAGCAAGAATATAGTCAAAACGAAGAGTGTGACGATGTGATCATACCTGTGAGCAAGAAATCTAGTGGCGAAGACAAAGGTTAGTATTTTGCATTTGTTTATTTGAAACCTAAAAATGTAAAATTTGAAAAATCTAAGCCTAGGGGGTTATTTTCAAAATTTCTTGTGTGAAAATGTTCCCTAGGGGGTATTCTAGGTGGGTTTAGCTTTTGTTTTATTCAAAATGGGCTATTTTTGTTTTTTTTGAGTTTTGGGGTCAAAGGCAAAGGCTTGTGCATTATGGACATGACCACCCAGGGTGGCAATCACATGACCTCTGCCCTAGCTAGGTGGTGGTTGCAAAACCATCGCTCTAACAATTTCTGCACAAGGCATCGGTTTTGTAATTGTCAAGATAGAAAGCAATTTTGACCAAGTTAGATTATTTTTTTGTTTTTAAGTTGTTTTATATGATAGAGCACCAACACTTTCACACAAATAATAATATTGGAATTGATAATATGCAACTCTCAATCTTCATTCATCCGGGAGATACCCATATATAAGAAATACATATCCTATAAAATAGGAAGCCTATGAAGGCTCCTATAGCCACTCACTAATTCTATAAGAGTTGTTTAAAACAACTCGTAATGACTAATCTCAAATATATGAGTTATTATAACTCCTAAAGAACTCATTAAATACAACTCACATTATTATTATTTTGACTCATGTAAACACTACCATGATTTCCTAACATTCCCCCTTAGTGTTTACATGGGAAGAAAGCACATATGAAAAACTAGAAATAGAATCATATGCCTCTGCATACTTTTAGGTCTACATACTACTAGCTTGGATCTTTCTGTCTAGATCTTGTTACACATGACCAATCTGCTTCACCATAGTGAATCCCATACCAGATGATCACACTTCCACCAATTCACCTACATATGTGAACTCAAAATTTCCCACTTTCAATTCCAATGAATGTTATATTTCACCATTCAATCGATGTTAGAAGTAGGAGACAGGGTTGAAGAATATCTATAGTCATAGGATCATGCCAATTCAATTTCCCTCCTATATAACTATTCTCAAATTCCAAAATTCACATCCTCTGCATTTCAATCATAAAAAGGAATGAAACCACACACTACTCAAAGAAAACAACTGAAATCTGGAAAAAAATTCACATTACATTCTATAAGAATCACAATGTTCTTAATTGTAGCCATTGTTGTCAATCATTGTCACTCGATCTCAAACAACATAGAAACTGCCACTACCATTGGAAGCTTCCCTTAACTTTAGTCATTTTAGGCATAGAATGGAAATGGAACATTGGTGTTATGTTCCCCCCCACAATGTGAAATTTCCATTTATTCACACAACTAGAAGCATTGAAAGGAAAATCAAATCAAAGCGAGAAAAGATGCCACCATACCAAAATGCGTCCCCATCATTGGTGACTGACGAGAGGAATTGATCACCCTCCATCCTCCATTTCCTCCAACCTCTATTGAATGATGTTGCTACCTTATTCAAATTTTACTTGGATGTTTAATAGTTTCCACATTGTACTTTATTTTCTCTACTCCCGTAATGTGAAACACTTTTTTTCAGACATCGGATAACACCGAAAATGCATCACGTGAGACAATTTTTTATTTTATTTTATAACTCTTTTTACAATGACTCAAAAAAATTATTGACCTTGATTGGATAACTATAAATTTGACAAATATTGTGACAAGGATTCTTGACACTACAAACAACACTATTATCATATGACACTTAACAATACGAAAAGCTATGTTATATATTAGAAATTAAAACTACTATTACGGAAGGATTTCTCTCATTTAAAAACATATTATCAAAGATACAACTCATTTCAGAAAACTATAAATTGGCTCATTTGTTGTAATTGATTATGACTAGACACTCTAATCCCAATTGACCAAATACACTCTAAACAACATACTATAACAATGACTCCAATAAACCTTTTTAATAAACTATTGACCACAACTTTAAAATGACTAAAGTACTAAACTTAAAACACCTTAAATATCAAAAGAAGACATCCATGACCACATTACACTGTTATTTTAAAAATGTGTGGGAAGGAGATCTTGACTGATTAAATAAAAGACTACCCAATGTAGATGGACCATTACATGCATGCAAAATTATTCCAAGTTGATTTGGCACAAGAGTTGAGGAAGCTTGTTACGGGTGGTTTAGAGAATTCATTGTCCACATCCAATTGAATAACATGTGTGATGCATGGATGTTCTTCATCTCTTTCGTGATGGATACACTTTAATTGCATTTGATTTCAATGTGAGTAGAAAGGGTGAATCTAAGATGGAAAATAAAATAATTTTCCAGGATTTGTATGATTCTATTATATGCACCAGCCTTAAGTTAAATTTGATATCAACACACCTATTTAGGAGCACACATAATTTAAAGGAAGCTACAATAATTTCAAGGTCCCAATTGAAATGAAATATTTGATAGAGATTGTTAACCATCTCCGGAAAGCAGATTGGATGGTGACATGCAATAAGGAGTCGAGAATCCAATTTGGATTTATATACAAATGCACATCCAATCTATACTTGCATGTGGTCGAGAAAACATTTCCACACTTCCACACATACATCTTTATTTTCTCCTAGTCGAAATTCTCCATAAATTAACCCATTAAGAAAACTTCAAAAAAGCACAAACATGATTAATGATTCTACGATACCAAATGAAAGAGCACTAATAGTTTCACACAAATAATAATATTGGAATTGATAATCTGCAACTCTCGGTCTTCATTCATCCTGGGAAATACCCATATATAAGAAATGCATATCCTATAAAATAGGAATCCTATGAAGTCTCTTGTAGCCACTCACTAATTCTATAAGAGTTGTTTAAAACAACTCATAATGACTAATCTCAAATATATGAGTTGTTATAACTCCTAAACAACTCATTAAATACACCTCAAGCTATTATTATTTTGACTCATGTAAACATTACCATGATTTCCTAACATTATATTGTTGTTGATGAGCTTTTATATTTAAATACATTATTGAATCGCTCTTTTTGTGGTCTTGGTGGATGAAGAAAGAGTTATGCATCCACTTTGGAGGTAAGAGAGAGTGTGCAACTAGATTATAGGCATTCTTGATCAGCTGACTCAGGGTGAGGTAGATTTATTACACTGGGATGGTATATAGAGGATCACACAAGTGCCGCACATTGCACCAACCAGCCATATATTATGTGACCTATTGTCTTATTAGGATGTAGACCGGAACACTTTTTTATTACCTGGTGTTATAGGAGAGTGGACTATCACTCTCAAGGATGTCTACTGAGGATTATTGATGTGCCTATGAATGGGAGATAATTGGCCTTAAAGACTGCGCAAGGAGCACAACAAGTTATAGATAGTGGGCTTCTTATATGGGGGTTGATGGGGCATCAGAGGTCACCAAGAAGGGTTTACGGATTTTATTTGTTGCCTCTGCACCTATCCTTACCCTTCGTAAGGCCATTATTGGTATTTTATCTTCACGTTTGGTAGGAGACAAGGCGAGCGAGGAAAAATCTCTTGTATTGTTGGGCTCGATCATTATATAGATTGAGCAGTATGGGAGGATGTTTTCCTGGGGTGTGGATATCTTGGGGTCTACATACCATGACTTGTACTGAGTGATGAGGCTCCAAGGTAAATCCTTAAGACATCCCACATTAGTGATGAGTTGGGTGTACAAGTGAGTAATCCCATATCAGAGGGGAATTGGTGTATATGGCCATGAAATGGACATGTTTTTCATTCTTATAGGGCCACATCAACATGTTTCTACATTGATGATGGTTGATTTTATTGAGAGACCCTACCAAGACATGGTTGGATTGTGGGGTTAGGAAGGGACCATTTTGATTGCATGTGCTACCACCTCCCAGTTAGTAGACAGATTTGTGAGGGTAGAGCCCCACCCTTGCTTCGAGAGTACCCCAACAGTTTGGCTTACCCTATGATGATGCTCTTCCAACCATGCCTACTAGTTTTAGAGAGTAGTGTTGGAAGAGGCACGAGACAGCCCTAATAGTCAACATGGATGGAAATTGGTGATACCAGGAGTACCTATCTCTTTGGATAATGTCGTAGTCCCGGATAACCTATGGCTCTTCTTCAGATTGAGGCCGCACTTTCTCATAGTGGGGAGGAGGAGGAGGGAGGTGATATAGAGTGGCGGGTCACTTAGGAGATCTCATATGGTAGAGAGAGAGGAGGTGGAGGTAGAGAAGGAGACTTTTGTTTTGAGAGGAGCCACTTCCTCATGAGGGAGGTAGAGATAAGGAGTCTATGATGGGACAACATGTCATCCCAGAGAGGGGAGGTAGAGGAGGTTCATGCAGCACCACCACCACCGGTAGTTACACCAGCCAATCCTACATGGATGCTAGGAGATATAAGTATGTAGATACTCTTCTCTTGACTTTGTTAGCTAGAAATATTGATATGTTAAGCATTGTAAAAAAAAATTTTTTTGTTTTTGAATGTTTTCTAACTCGTCGTTGTTTTCTTTGTTTTGCAGCTCTACTTCTTGATGGATCTGGTGAGATCTTATTTTCCATATTTTTGTTGATACCTTACTAATCCCTATGGGGAAGACTTGTACAAAGCTACTAGAGGATTGGGACAACCATTGCAGGTTGGATGACATACCAACGTGTTTGTGCCTCTTTGGAAGTTCACAGAGATCTTGACTTCTCATAACACAAAGATCACTGCATATGAGATGGCAGAGAGGTTGGTGAGATGGAGCCATTTACGTAGTGAGGCTGCAACTAGTGGTAATTCTCATAATCACTCTCACCACTCAATGCATTCACAACACATCATAGCCATAGCAGGAGTCCTAGCCCACATGCACCATCTCAGGGATCCCGTAGAGAGGGATAGGCCATTGAGCCTTTATTTCTTTAATGCCATTTTGTGAGGCATATATATGATTTTTTTGGATTTTCATGCTCATTGCAAGCATTTTTACCACACCTAGTGTGTGATGGAATTATATACAAACTTGATTCACTATGATATATATACAAATATATATTTTTAGTTCGGGCTTATCCTTTGCATAGAGTTGACTTCATTTATGTTTTCTTCGCACATGTACTCTTAGATGTTTAGAATTTCCAATTTTATATGCTTTTCATAATGCATGTAATGGATAATGATGTCTTTAACAGAATGATTTCTTTTTCATGTTTGTAATGTTGATATGTGATGATTATGCAAGCACAATGTAATGTTGAACTTTAGTTTTTCAAGCAATGTTTGATACTTCTTTTTGTTTTGGCAATATGTGATGAATAATGATATGATAATAAAATGAACTCACTCCACTCCTAACCCCATGCAACTAGTAAGATGCGAGGGATCAACACCGAGATCCATAAGGGACGTGAATTGTATGATTTTGATGAGATGGAAATGGTGAGAGAAGACAAGATTTTGACATAAACCCAATTAGGACCTATAACCTAACTCTGCACATAGTTTACTACATAGCCTAGAATGTGATTTGCTTGCAATTTTATCTAGACTTAGACCTATAGATGGCCTCTTGATTGAAAAATATGGTTTTAAGGTTTTAACTCTCTTTGAAACATACACATCTAATTCACTTTTCTTGGGATTTAAGATTTTCAAAGCACTTTTTATTGAATGAAATTACTTTTAACTTACTAATTTATTTGCAGAGACCCCCTACACCTTGCCCCATGCTACTAGTAGGAAGCATGGGCTCATCACCAAGGACAAGGCATAGGTGAGTAAGGGCACTTCCCTCCTTTCCCAATCTCACACCACTAGTAAGAGGCGCGGGCTCAACACCAAAGGTTGGTGGGGCAAGGAAGTGTGTAAATGAAAATTTTGTATTGATTTTGACTTGAGATATATACTTTTTTTTTTTTTTTTTAAGTTGTGCTTTTGGGAAGGAGAGCTTTCCCTAGCCTCAACCCCACACAACCAATAAGATGCGAGGGCTCAACACCAAAGGCTGAGATAGTGAACAAGTGACATGGGTAAAAATGTTTAGAATGATTTTGCTACCAAAGAGGTTTTTTTGGGGAAAGATATGACATCATGAAGCTTCTAGAACAAACTATGGGAAAAGAAACCTATGCTAGAAGAATCTATAAGAAGAACCAAGTATGCAGGCCTTGGTAGGATTAGTGTCAAAAATATTCTTGTCTTGTTGAACTGATGAAGTGATCAAAAATGTTGATGAAAATATTATGAATGTTTGAAGAGATGTGATTTGAATGATTGCCAATGTTTTTAGTAAGTTTTTGAAAGTTACTTGAAAATAATTTCCTTGATTACAAATTTCACAGAATGAGCTAGCAAATGATAATGTAATGTGGATGTAATAGTGTACATGTGGAAATGCAGATGGATCATATGTAGTAAAATTTTAGGTGAAGTGAATTGATAGTATTTCTGAAATTCACCCTCTAGAGTACATAGGTGATATGCCCCATTTTTATAGTCCTTCATGACTTGGATATGGGCCCAACCACTTGGGTTTGAATTTCCTTCCTTCATTTTTTTCTTATCTATTCTGACTATCAAGTCTTAATACTAGATCTCCAACATATATTTCACATTCATATACTTTCTTATTTATACTTCTGGCACATCCGGTCAACGTAAGCTCTATGGTGCACCTCAGCTCTAAGCCAAGCTTCATCGAGGGTTTCTAGCTCAATGAGTCATGCCTCATGATATCCTTCTTCTCCTAAGATTCCTTGTAATGATATTCGGAGACTGGGTATCTCAACTTCAAGTGGTAAAACTACTTCCAAACTGAATACTAAGGAATATGGGTTTCCCCCTCGTCATTCTTATTGATGTTCTATAGGCCCACAAGGCCGGAAATAGCTTTAGGTGCCAATCACACTTATTCTCCTTAACAATTTTTAGGAGGATGGACTTTAAGTGTCTTATTAGTTTCCTCATCCTATCCATTGGCCTGAGGGTAGTATAGAGAGGTTGTGTGATGATTTATCTTGAATTTTTCACACAACTCATGCACCTCTTCATTTTTAAATGATGTGCCATTATCAAAGATAATGACTTGTGGGACCCCGTATCTATAGATGATCTAGTTCAAGATGAAATTTACAATTATAGATCCTAGAATGGTGGTAAGAGGCATGGCCTCAACCCACTTTGTGAAATATTTGTGGCCATAATTATAAAATTGTGGCCATTAGTAGATGAGGGAGAGAATTTCCTATCAAATCTAAGCCCCACATGGAAAAGGGCCAAGGTGTTGCAATCGGTTGTAGAGCTTGGGCAAGAATATGAATCTCGTGAGATAATTCCTGACACTTGTGGCACTTACGTACGTACTCTATTATGTCATGTTCTAGGGTGGGCCAAAAATAGCCCATCTAGTGTATCTTTCTAGTGGTTACATGTCCTCCAAAATGACCTCCATGACCCCACTATGGGCTCATAGAGGATATTTTTAGATTCTTCCTCATCGACACACCTTAAAACATTCCATCAAAATATCTATGATAGAGAGCACTTGTTCTATAACTATGTACTTGGCGGATATGATGCATAGCCATCTTCTCTATTGTAAAGTTTCTCCCTTAGGGTATGTGTGGTCCATAATAAAATTGACAATATCCAAATACCATGGACACACAACAATGGGAGGTTCTTTCTATGTAGTATATACACTCATCGGGAAACTTAGGTCTACTAACTCTCCACCATCTAATGGGTTATCTGCCAACCAATCGAAATGATTTGTCCCTTGATGGAATTTTGGTTGATAAGTTAACTCAAATTCTCCCATTAAGGTTATGAAGCATCCAAATTTCTTAGATAAAGAACCTTGTGTTAGGAATGTCCAAAGACAATTTGTTTTAACAATAACTTATGTTTCTTGGTTAAGCATATAATGCCTTAACCATTTTATTACAAATACTATAGCGAGGCATTATTTTTCCACCTACGTGTATAATGTGTCTCATAGTCTAGTAACATATGATTGATGAAGTAAATTACACATTCACGTTTTCATCATCTTCTTGTGCTAGCATGTAAGCTAATGAGATGTTTGTAGCCCATGAATATAAAATGAGAGGGTGATCTGATTTGGGAGGCATGAGTGTGGGAGGTGAGAAGGAATCATTTGACCGATTCAAATGCCTCATGACACTCATCCATCCAAATGTTAAATACAATCCTTCTTTAACAAATTATTTATCGATGAATAACAAAGGTTAAATTAGGAATAAACCTTGGATTGCACCAAGATTTTCGAGAAAGGACCTAATGCCCAACTCATCTGATGGTGGGGTCATTTCTAAAATTGCCTATATTTTTGTTGGATCTACATTAATCCTCATGAAGAGATGATGTATCCCAATAATTTCCTCTCGTCACACCAAACACACATTTTTCTGGATTCAATGTAACACCATATTCAATGAGATGAGAGAGGATGATACGAAGCACCTCGGGTGATCACATCATTTTTTGGCCTTAGCTAGAAGGTCATCAACATATGATTCCACAATCTTGTGAATAAGATCATGGAATATGTAAGTCATTTCCCATTGGTAAGTGACACCAACGCATTCTTGAGACCGAATGACATGATTGTGTAGCAATAAGTTCCCAAGGAGTAATAAAGGTCATATTTGTTTGATCTTCCTCGAGATCCTAATTTGATTGTACCTAGAAAAACCATCCATAAGTGACAACAACTCATAACCAATTATTTTGCATCAACGATAACATCGATGGATGGTAATGGGAAATCATCTTTGGGACATGCTTTGTTTATATCCCGAAAAGTCAATGCAGATTCAAATTTTCCATTCTTTTTAAGAATGGGGACAATGTTAGATACCCACATTGAGTAATCGAATAGGTTTAATGAACCCCACTTGTAGGAGTTTCATAATTTCTCTTTAACCATTAGCACCACCTTTGGTTTCATAGGTCTGGATTTTTGTTTGATGGGATTAACATCAGATTTGGTTCACAAGGTTGTGAACTACAACATGAGGATCAATTCCTATCATTTATTTATAACTAAACACAAAGGCTTTTGAATGTTATTTAAGAATATTCGTGTGTATTTCTACTTCTTCAGAGTCAAGTGAAGAACCTAACTTCAAAAATTTTGGGTCCTCCTCCATCCCGATGTTGATATCAATCATCCCCTTGATCAAAGAGGCATTACCCTCTTCAAACTCAGGTGGGGCTGGAGGTAGTTCTAATTCCCCTTCCTCTTCTATTTCACAAATCTCAAGGCCTTCGAGGAGGAAGGGTCCATCGTGTGATCTCTGAAATAGGAGGAAGAGTGAGGAATGAGAGAAAACCTCTCTTATGATGTGTGGGATGTAAATCCATATAAGCATTAAGGTACCCTAAGATAGCCTCATCATTTTCTACATAATCTAGGGTAAAAGGCTCATTCTTAGCCTCAACATATGCCAAGATTGGATTCATTGGCATTTTGTGAACTAAGGGTTCAACACGGAAACCGAAACTATGAAGTTGGTATCTTCTAATTCTTTCTTGGAAAGAAGTGGGAAGCAGTAAGTAGCTATCAAATTAGTGAGAAGGTTTTTTCATGTGGGATGGCTTCAATTGAAATGAAGTCAAAACCTTTTCTTAAATTGAGTACAATAGCTTTATAGAGTTGTAAGTGTTCTGCCCTAGTCTCATATACCTCTGAAACTTGATTAGTGACTAGCTATGAATCACCCAACACTCTAATGTTACAAGTACCCATCCTTTTGGCTACTATGAGACCAAGAAGGAGAGCCTCATATTCTACACCATTGTTTGTACATTTAAAATTTAGCTTAAAGGAAAAAGGCATGACCTTCCCCTCAAGAGAAGTGAGGATCACACTTCCCCTATGCCAAAGTGGCATTTTTCTCCATCAAAATTAAGAGTCCAATAGTTTCTTGGGAAGATTGATGTTGGATCACTCTTTGTATCTTCTTCCTTGCTTCTTGAGACTTCAACCATGCAAATTCATCGGCTGGGAAGAGAGCCGAGTCCCAGAGCATGTCCTATGCCCATGGAATCAAATGGAAGGAGAATGGGTAAATCATTCTCAAAGACTGACAATCTTTGTCATGGTTTTTATTGATATTGTCTCAATAAAGTAGTTTCATCTTTGATCGCAAGGAATCCCTTCAATCAAACTAGTAGTTTCTAATTCCGTTGTGGGAATTATTTTTGTCTCTAGTGTTGAACTTTGGGTTTGTTTAATTGGTTTATGGGGAGCTCAAACTAAAATATGTACCCCAAGTTTCTTCTTTAGGTTAGCTAGGTGAATGTCAAAGGGCTTTGGGTCACCCTGTGCACAAATAATTTCCCAAATGTAGGAATCTAACTTCCTAAAACAATGTGGAAGGGATCACCTTCATGCATGATGTATCCAAGGATGACCGAGAATCATATTATAGTTGGTTTCTCGATCTATAATATAAAAATTTGTAAGAATCATCTTGGGCCCTAAGGTAACTGGTAGCACTATGGTTCCAATCAATGTTTCTTTGAGGCTATCATACCCTCTCAAATGTTTCTTGTTAAAGAGAAATTGGTTTCTCCGTAGCCTAACTTATGGAGAAAATGAAAAGGGGACAATGTTGATTGCTACCCCATCATCGATCATTATGTGCTTTACATAGTTTTTAAATCCAAACCTATAGATACATAGTCAGATCACCTCTACATGCCAACTCAACATCTGTGGGCATCTTACTAATGTCGAATACAAATCCAACATCTCTTTCGGGCTGCCCAGGAGGAGACATCAAAGTCTATGTGATTTATTTACACCTCCAAAGAGGAGGGGTGACATTGATCAAATGTCCCAAGACCCAATGCTTCCAATAAAGAAATCTCTATGAGCAGGGGAGTTCTTCAACAAATCCAAAAGGAGATGTGAGAAAAGGTCTTTGTTAAATCATTGATCAAGTCATAAGCCCCCCCACCGGTTTCAAAGTGTTGGAACATCATTTGACATAGATGGGTAAATAGGAATGGGTTATGAAGAGTAGTCTCGAGTTCTTGTAGTGGTGACATTTATTTGGGGTTTAGTTTCTAACTCTACTAGACCCACAATCTTAGTTTGTTGGTGACCATCCAATGGAGGTGCCACCAATGGGTTTGATGAAGTTGAAGCTTCATGATCATTATTTCCCACTGGGATACCCTTGTTTGAGTCATTGGGGTCCAACTTACCATTGTTAGGATGCGTTGGAAGGGGATCATTAAAGATCCTAAGTGGTGTGTTTTGAGGGGATACATGCCCCATGCAAGTATTTTGAGTTGGTGTCATAGGATTTTCCAAAAACATCTTAACAAAGAGTTGCCTTTGGTCCTCTGGTAAAGTTGTAAGAATTTTTTACAAGTCTGGAATGTTCTAACATCATGCCCTTAGACCCTATGGAATCCATACAATATAGTCAGGATCATAATCTGAGGTCTTTGGTTTGTGTTTTGTTGTGGTCCAAAGTTTTGATTGTTATTCAACTATTGGTTATTGTAATTGAAGTTCATGGAGGCCATTGCCCTTGATTTTGATATTGGTTTTGGTACCCATTGGGTACTGGTTAGGGCCTTGAGCTTGAACTTTTGTTGTTGTTTGGGGTGGAGGATGATTGAAATCCACCACATTGATTATAGGAGAAAATTTTTTACTCCTCTTTGATTGTTATCATTTGTGTTGTTGTTGACATTATTTGTGCTTGAGGTGTTAACAACATTTGGTTTATTTTTTGGTCTATAACACCATCGGTCATAACACCATGGTTTTTTTGAGGACCTTAGGTCCTTGTTATTGTTTTGTATTATTAGGGTAACTTGAATTACCTTGATTGGGAGTGATCAATCTCCCATTTGATTATAGGTCTTTTGACCACTGTCTATTACCACTTGATCAATGTGGAGAGCACCCTCCAACACCTCTTCGTAACTCCTTAGGGGGAACTTCTGGACTTCTTCCTTCATTTCCCAGTTAAGAGAGTGAAGGAATAGATCACAAAGCTCCATTTGATCCATGTTGGGAGAGTTTTTGAAGAGTAGAGGACTTTCCGCTATCTCTGGATGAAATGTGTAATAGATTCATTGTGCTCTTGCTTTATATGTAGGAATTACCTGATTCCTATTCTCAATAACTTGTTCATGTCAAAATATTTGATGAATTCAGACACGAGTTGTTTAAAGGAATGTATTAAAGCTTCAAGTATCCTATAATACCAATTAAGAGTGATTCCTTCAAGATTCTTAGGAATATTTTTCTACAACTACATCCCATGGGAGAAACTCTCGAAACGATAGTTGCATATGCCTTGATATGTGCATTTGGATCTCCCTCCCCTTTAAATTTAGGAAGATCTAGTAGAGGATTTAGGAGCATAACACTCCATATGGTGAAATTCCAAGGGCTCTTTAAGATATTAGAGTAGGTCCCAATGTGTAAGACTCTACCATGACACCCCCCTTGATGGGGAGGTGGAGGTGGAATAGGCTATTGATATGGTGTACAATGTAAATGTTTGTAGAGGCATAAGGCATCCCTTGTGGCTGACCATATGAATCAGAAAAGAGTACATGTCCCCATGGTGATTTGGAATACATGTGTAGATATGGGGGAGCATTACTTTGGTATGGAGTGGAGGCACAAAACTAGGGAACATTACATTACCAGTTGGGATGGACATTTGAGAATGCACTTCTAAGTTGGTGCCTATTGAGGGTATCCATACATGGTGTGAGGGGGCATACCCAAGGTCCCGATCCTATGAGAAGATCTCTAGGGCTGGAATGCCCATGTAAATTGGAGAAGGATTTAGCGTAGTAGGTATTTGGCCAAATTTTGTGGATGATGGAGAATCCTTCCTTGTCCAGCAAAAGATGAGGCATGAGTAGCTTGGGAAAGTTCTAATTCTCTAACCCTATCCACCAATGTGAGATGACCTCACCTGATGATGGTATGGTGTTTTTTTTTGCATCATTGTTGAACCTTGTTAGGTTATAAAGGAGTGTGATATCCTACTATGAATTGTTTGTTGTTGTTTAGCCACCCCTCATTAGAAATGTTTTCTATTATAGGAGGGGTAGAGGTGTTATTCTGAAGTAAGACATCAACATATCCTTGCATCCTATCCAGAGATTGGTTCAAGGTTTTTGAAGTGTTGTTCTCTTTGGGCATAACGTGTTAAATACTCCTCATCTAGTAATGGGAGTTGATCAAACTGCATATTGATTTGTGGTCTGAACAAAACCTAAGGAGAGGAGCCTGACTCTCTAGTGAATGTCATATTGTTAGAATTTGAGAATTTAGGTTGTTGTTGCATATGTAAGTTGATCAATTTCCTCAATCTTGACCAAGGATCCATTGTTGTTCCCTTGAGGAGGAGGAGTTTGAGACACAGGGAGATTAGTTGAGTAGTTTTCCGCCCACCAGATAGTGAGGGTGACTATTGTTGCCTACCCATTTGGTAGTAATATGCCTCGAGACCCAAAATGGGCTAGCCGTATTCTTGTCCCGAACATATTCGGGGGGTATATGAATACCCATAAAATAATGGGAGAGGAGAAGATGGATGAAAGAAATGGAAATGAAAAGAGACTATCTCTTCACATTAGGTTCACCAATTTGTATAAATGAAAATCAACATGTGATATTCAATCGCACTCGACCTCCCGAGGGTGTCAGGAATGACATTCGAAATGTGGAAATGTGGATGGGATAAATAAGCTATGTGATATGGTAAAACAATGGAAATTGAACAAGATTTTATCAAAAAACAATGTCCTCGATCAATATTGGGATCTTCTCGTCAAGGGAAAGGAAGGCCCTTCTAACCTAAATGGGTCTAATGGATGGGTCAAAGATGATAACCACACAAAGAATCCAATCGATGTTGAGATCTATGGAAATACTCTCTAATAGTTGTGGAATCTGTGGAAAACTAATAGGGGCCTCGTAAGATGTCCAGACAAGGTCATGGAATGAGCGAGAGAGGCGTGGTTTCATGAGATCTAAATTTGATTGGTCATTCCGTAGTCCAAAACTCATAATATTTATTTTACTTGAATGTTCAAGGTGTTTAGCTATGAGATAATGTTAGGTGGTAGTGGCGATGTGTGGAAAACCAACGTGCACAAGCATGTGTTAATATGTATGAGTAGTTTAGGCCCATTTGGTTGGGGGACCCTAGGATCGCTACCGCATGTCCTTGTTTATTGTGGTCCTTATATGGTCATGTGTGCATTTGTGTGATTTTAATCTAATCAAAGTAAATAACAATCTAATCTAAATAAAAATATTACACTATGTTTTTGTGTTTTGGAATATAAAGGAAATAAACAATACAAAGCAACTAATCTAACAAAAGAAATCTTTTTGTGCTTTTCTAGAATTTAGAAGAAACAAAGAAATAGAAAGATTCTAATCTAAAAAATAAATCCTATACAAATAAATAACCAGATGTAGTTATTTACCTGTGCAATGGTGTAATTAAATCTATACTAATCAATTAAAGCTTCTCTAAATTAATCTAATTAAATGAAATCCTTTCAATGATGTATGTGGATCCTTTGTTTTTCCTTAGAGGCATGGGAGGAAATTAAATCTTCTCAGAATCTTTTCCTTCCCCTAACTTCCTAGCAAAAGTAAAGACAACTTTAATGGAGGATTTTCTAAATGAAATGATGTTCTAATTGATTTCTAAACTAACACAAAAGCTTTCTTCTAGAATCACCTCTTTGCAAATCTACAAAGATAGGAAAAAGAAGCTATATTTCCTAAGAAGGCTTTGTTAAAGGAATTGATCTATTGTAACTAATGAATGACCACAAAAATGAAATGCCTTTTCTACTGTAATGAATAATATGAATAAGATTCTCAACAAAGAATTAAAGAAACCCAATTACAACTCCAACCTAGTATTTACAAAAGATTGCATGGCAATCCGGTTGTGTTGCCTTTGTGTCCCCTCAACTTGTCTTTTAAATATATTACATTCACATGAGTCATAATGTTGGGAATGTAGTATAAGTGAAGCAAGGAGAAAGTGCTAGAGCAATGGCAGCTTGATATAAGTATGGTAGTAATGCGAGAAGAAGAAAGATAACGTAAGAGAACAGAGCTTGGCTATGCAGTTTCTAGAAAGATTTTTGTAGCTCAACTAAGAAAGATACACAAAATAAATCTCTGGCCATTTTCTTGAGAAAAAGTGATGAATTTATAGAAGGTTGGACAGTGCACTATCACACTTGACAACAATGGGGAGCTACAACAACAATGAAGGGGTAGTTTGACAGTCAATTACAGATAAAATAGTGAAAGCGGAGGATTACCACAAGTTATTCAAGCTTAAAATCAGCTAAAACATTTCACAAACGTGCATTTAAAGTGAACTATAATGGAGTAACACATGTCTTAATTCACACACAAATATTGTGGAAAATTCACACAGGACCGCCGTCATATGCGGGCGGTAGTTAAAACCACGGCCCGCCCGGGAGGTGGTTATAATACGGCACCTGTAGGGTGGTAGTTTTGTAACTAAAATCCAAAACAATGAAAAATGATGCGGGAAGCTAAGGAAAAGCATGCAATGGCTAAGTAAGGTAAACTAGGCTACAAATATAAGCTATAAAGAGGTTACAGAGCTCAAACACTTTTGGAAAATACATGAATCATCATTGGGGACTTTTGAACTATTTCCAACAATGTAGCACATGTAATTCAGGGTGCGTACAATTCCATGTAAAACATACTATTCACAATGAGCATCTGAAGTTGAACTTTGAGCTGGAATTTGACTTGATTTTCACCCTATCTCACAAAATCAGTCATATCTTGCAAAATTCACATCATGGGAACCTAAAATTTTTCTGAGATCACTATGACTCATCCCTCTAACATATGTAATCATTATAATGTGAAATCAATACATCAATCTCTCCATTCACTAATACTTACTTATTCTTACATGCTAGATCCTCATTATAGAAGCTAGGGTCAACTGAAATAATGTAATAACTAAAAAAGAAACCTCTAAAAATGACCCAAAAATACCTCATATTCCATGATACACCTGAATTCATGATTCCATGAGGTCATATGGCTTTAATCCACACTGTCACACATCCAAACAAGTATACCTACTCCCAACGAGCACTTGTAACCAAATGATCCACTGTGCTTGTCTTGTGTCACTAATGTGAGTGCTCAATCACCCTAAAGACATGCTAGACATCATGTCAATGTGTTTCCCAATCATCCAAGAAGCTCACACTTCCAAGCTACATCTCTTAGGCACTTGTATAGGCTTGCAAGAGCAAGCACACCTCATTGAATCCCACCGCAACAACTAATATACATCTCGAACCGTATGTAATCATTATATACAACATCATGACATCATAATAAAACATTCACTTTTTCATTAATTTGGTTTTGTATTAATGAAAACACCTATTATTCCTACATGCCAACACCACACCCATAGTAATGATTCGTTACTATGCTCTATTCATTATTGCCAACAAATGAGATATGTAATAACTTATTTTCCCTTAGTAAGAGATGAGTACTATGATGGAGAAGTAAAAAAATCATGCCTTGATTGCAAATTAAGAACTGAAGCTTGTTTTTGAACAAGAAAACCCTAGATCTTCATGCTAAATATGTAATCTAAAAAATAATACAAAAATAGAGCTGGAATTTGAAAATAAAGGATCTAATTGTTGATTAGAATCCATACTACATTAAATAAAAATCACAAATCCTACAACCCTACAACAGTACATTCCCGGAGAACATGTTTAACAAAATATTCCCATGAGAGAATTTTATCAAAATAGGGGATACTAGAATATGAGAAAATTTTAAAACATAAATTATTGTCATCTTTATGGATATTAGAAGATAGAATGTAGGAAAAATAACAGGAAAAAATCACACCTTGAGTTTCGTTTTAATGACATGTTGAAGAATCATTAGGTTTATATGCATGCATGAAGTCAATGTAATAAATATGATACTCCACCTGTTAATATTCTATCGGTGCAGAGCTAAGTAAAGATAAAATAATATCCAACACTAACAACCCTAAATTACTTTGTATCTCTAATTTATTTCCCCTATTGATTTTCCCTCTCAACTACTCTAATTTATTGTTTGTGTATTTAAACTATTTGTCTTTTCTTTCCCAGGACATAAGTGACATGAGAAGTTAACCCAAACAAGTAGTAAAAATCATTATAAGGTCATAGTGACAAAAACAATTATATGTCTCAAATATGCCTCCCATGTAGTAGTTTATAGATTCAAAATATCAAGAGTGTTATTAAGCTCTTCTTTTGAATTTTCTAGAAATAACACCTTGTCATTAGCAAAATGACATTCATAACAACATTGGTCTAAGAGATGGAAATACTAGATATAAGACTCAACTGATTAGGGGTAAGTACATGGAAATGAGGGGATAAAAGGGGGTCTTAAGTGGACGCATTTTTAAAAAACAAGAAACCCTAGCTTTACGAGTTATTTAAGATAGCTACACTTGAAATTTGAAGATGTTATAAGAGCATGAATTATAGAATTTCAAGTCTAGTTTCTAAACTAAAAGTTTTTTTAAATGGTTAAGTGTAAGTGGGTCCAAGATTTAAAAGTCTACAAAGTGCTCCTATTTTTTCAAAAACATAGTGAGAGTTAGTCATGCCCCCCTCATTTTTTGAACACTATTTAGTGTTTTCTAAAACCCTATGGTGGAAAGATAGATGGAATAATAGTCTTATATAAATATATATATATATATATATATATATATTAGTGATTTTTAATGTTTTCCAAGTAAGCTGGAATTTGAAATTTAAAAAATAATGGATAGCCGACGTGCCCCCCGCCCCCTAACCACCTCAAAAATATTGAAATTTATATTTTTTGAATATGTATAAAATTAGTCCTAGGTTGGGACTGTATAATTTTATTCAATTTGGATGAGTGAAACAAAAGATATGTGTAGACACCAAAATTCGGTCACACTCCCCTTGGTCCCCTTTCAAATAACCAACTTAAACACATTCACCTAACCATGACCCTTATCCCCCACATTAATATTAATTTAATTATTTACAATTAAATTAATACCCATCCTCACCCCATTTATTAATTTAATGTAGGTACTTTAATTAAATGGATGCACACATCACCTAGACACCTCACCATAGACCTATTCATAGCATGTTTCCATAGATGAATAAGACTTGGTTCAACCCTAAAAATCAAGGCCTTTTATTCCTCTAACCACCTTCCCACTAATAAAAAACATAATGTTCATTCTGATCTGCAAATAAGTGGACGGACTGGTCCAAATGATTGTAAGGTCCGATATTTTTAGCAAACCTATGGAGTCCTACCTTAATCAACTTTGGTCATCCCTATACTAATGCCGGCCAACCAAGAACTATCATCGGTTACCATTTATTCACTTGAGGAACCTTGTGGAAAAGGTTGGCACATTCTGGAATCAAGGAGAAGAGAAAAGATTTGCATGCAAGCAGAACCAGAGTCTTTTCGCACCTATAGACATCCATAGCCAACACCAGGACAGATCCTAAGGTATTGAATCGACGGTAACATTCTGGGAAGCACTGTCATAGTACCAAACATCATTCCTCTAATCAACCATCATCACCATCTAGTCATTTGAACATGCACCATAGTAAGTACACTTTTAACCTACATCATCTATTTCTACTTCAATCTATTGGGTTTTTTTATTGTTGTTATTAGTTTTCACTTGCACCCTCACTCCCCTACCATTTACTTTCCTATAAACTCAACCATTCCTCCACCCACACCATTAAATCACCTATATCCGACTATTACACATCTCTGAGTATAACTAAGATTCTTACAGACCTCTCCACCCCCTTTTGTCTCTATTTAACCTCAGATCAACCTCTACAACCAGATATTTTTGAGTTTTATCAGCCCGCCTTATCGACGTCATCTACCCATGACCGTCGTCAATTCTATTTAACCGTGATCGGTCATGCCTAATTGACATTGGTCTTTGTGTCTGCCAACACTGTGTAAACCAGCAACCACCTACCTACCAAAACAACCCAAACACCTTACCCAACCCTACTAAGACCTTGTCTGTGACCTACAGACCACCTGAACAACTTGTAACCTGACCCAAAGACCTTGACCCACATAGTTTTTAGTATTTAATTGGATTGACGTTGATAGTGATCTAAGGTACCCAAATCAAAATACTAGCACTAGATTCATTTATGTACGTATTTCAGTTATTTCATATTTGTTTTATAAAAATAGTGGATTGACAACCTTCTAGGGAGTATCACACTTCTCGGATCTAGCATACGCTAGGTAGTCCATTGTCATATATTATTTAACTCTTCTTTGGTGGTCTTGTTTTCTATTTTAGGTAGTTCCTCCTAGCCAAAAGGAATCTCTCATAGTCAGCATCAGATCGAGAAGTCAAAACGCGCGCATCAACCTCCGACCAACTAACAAAACAAGTATTCCTCCTCGCCCATAGCATTATTTGTTTGGCACATTCCAAAACGTAAAGAAGACAACGGTGAAATAATATGTGATGAAAAATAGATGTGTATAATCCCTAAAAATAGAGGTATAAAAAGAAAGTTTGAAATAAATATAGATGGAAACCTTGCAATAGTAATTTTTTTGAAAAATTACATATTTAGAAATATGATAGTTTGTTTGATGTCGTAGGTATATTTTCAAGAAATGCATCAATATTTTCTATTGAGGATTTATCATGTAAGAAGACGAATTTATAAATTTTCAGTTCATACCATGTAAATTGTTGTGTTAAATAGTTATAGGCTTTAGGCTCAGGAAAATAAAGCTGTTTCTAGGGCTAAGAGGTTTTGGCATGTGTGAAAAGATAAATGAATGCATATGTTCTATAGTGCATACATGAAATAACAAGTACGCAGATCTTAATGTTAAGTTTTTGGGGGTTTTGATGTGGTGGGTCGTGCTAGGGGCATATTTACTATTAAGTTTTTGATGTAAGGAGGTAAAAATAGAGGCGTATTTAATAAAATAATTATTAAGTAAGAGATATAATTATTTCTTATACTTTAGATTTATTTTAGTAAATATAAGAAATTAGGGTCACTATGCACTGATAGAACTGATCTTGTACCTCTAATAGTTATAGTCTAGAAGATGGTTTTTCAAAATATAATATGGTCACTAATTACTCATTTTTCATGATTTCAAAATTGGAGCTAAAGCTTTTAAGGTGTATATCTTGTAATAGGTGTTTGTTTTGGGAAAATATATAGTCATTTTATAGGAATTGTGGACTTCGTGATTGATTTCGACATTTATAAGAGTTTTCGATGTGTCAAAATGAGATTTTACAAACCTCATAAATCTCAAAAATAATGACACTTGATTGAATATATAAACTCATGAATTTCCTTAGAATACACATCATATAAAAAAATATAGATATGTTAGGAAATAAGGGATAAAATGTGCGTAACGATCCCACACAAAATCACAATAGTAGAAACTAATATACATAATACTATCACAGATCTGAAATAAAAGTGTAGAAAATAAAAAAACACAACACGAGACAAAATTTTATAAGGTTCACCCAATTTGGGCTAGGTCCACTAAGAATCACTTGCTCATATTTTATTACAAGCCACCTCTATCTCTCCATACAATACCCAAATCTGCATTCGATCTATGCTCAACAAACTTTCAAGAATTCACACTTGAACTCTCACATCTACAATTTTACATCTTCCCTACCTTATGCACAAAAGCACATTAATAGGAAACAACCTAGGTAATTGTACATTATCTTGGGTATCAAAACCATGGGTGAAAATTGTCCCATAAACCTATGGGTCAAAATACTACCCATATGAGAAGAGCACATCTCACGATGTATCAAAAACATTTTTCGAGGCACAAAAAAATCTTATGGCACATGCCCCGAACCCCCGCACCCCCACTCGTGGCCTAACTCGAACCCCAAAGAGAAAATTATGGAGTGTATAGTACTTTTAGTGTACATTCTTCAACACTTCCACACATGAAAACATGCTCCACAACATAATAATCTCCCACTTTAAGACTAGTTTTCCTTGAAAAACTTCTTAACCCTTCATTGTCATCCATGAAGACCAACCAAATGTGAACATAGATTTAGTTTCTCCATTGTGACCACCCTTGTCATCATGCTTGCAGAATTCTTACCGGTATGAATCTTCTTTAGCTTCAACTTCTCTTTCTATGAATCTATCCTAATGAAATGATACCTTAATTATATATGTTTCATCCTAGATTAAAGTAGTGTTTTTAGCTAGGTGTATAACACTCGAATATAACTATGTAGCTTCCTTCCTCCTACTTATGCCCTAACTCCTCAATAAATTTTTGTACCCAAATCATCTCTTTGCTTTCCTCTATGGCAACAACATACTTAGCCACCATGGTTCGACAAAGCCACACACTTCTATAGTCATTAAATTTGGCACACTATTATCCCACCTATAGTGTAAATATAACCTATCATATTTCTTCTACTGTCTACATCTCTAACCATGTATGAATCTACATAACCATCAAAAGTGGTGTCTAATCCACCGCAGCACAAAATTATCCCCTTGGTCCCACTCAAGTACCAAAAGATCCACTTTATTACCTATCGTTATCTTTACCTAGATCACTCATAATTCTACTTAGTTCTCCCAAAGGTGCATAGGAAATATCATGCCTCATACACACCATGACATACATCAAATTGCCAACCACCGATGAGAAAGGTACCTTGGACATCTAATTTCTCTCTTGCTCTATCTTGGTACATAACTCCTTTGCTAACTTCAAATGGCCTGCCAAAGGAGTCCCAACTGAGTTAGCATCTTGCATATTAAACCTCTCCAAGACCTTCTTAATGTACTCTTCCTGAGATAAAGTTAGCTTATGTTCCTTCCTATCTTGAGATATCCTCATACCAAGGATTTTTTGGATGCCCCCAAATCCTTCATAGCAAAGGAGTCACTTTGCTACTTCTTAAGTACTTATATTTTTACATGCTTTTTCCTACAACCAACATGTCATCCACATACAAGCACATGATAATGTAACTACCATCCTAAAATTTCTTTGTATACATGCAATGGTCAGAATGGCATCTAATATAACCTTGCTCCATCACGAAGCTATCAAATTTCTTATACCATTGACGTGGAGCTTGTTTCAAGCCATACAAGCTCTTCTTTAGTTTGCACACCATCTCCTCTTTACCTTTGACATCATAGCCCTCTGGCTGCTGCATATATAGATCCTCCTCCAAATCACCATGGAGAAATGTAATCTTTACATCTAGATTCTCTAAGTGCAAGTATTATGTTGCCACTATTCCAAGAAAAATTCTAATGGAATTCATTTTTGCTGATAGAAAAAATCTCATCAAAATCTATACCCTTTTTCTATGCAAACCCCTTGACCACTAACCAAGCCTTGTATCTTTTATTTCCTCCTTCCTCTTTCATTGTGTACATCCGCTATTCTCGCAATGCTCTTTTGCCTTCAGGTAGCTTCATCAAATCCCATTCGGGTTCTCTATTAGAGACTGATGCTCCTCATCCATGGCTTACTCCTACTTCTTCCTAGCATCTACATGCATTGATTCATCTAAGCTATTTGGATCTCCATTGTTGGTGAGTAATAAATAATAAACAGAATGAGAAAACGTTCGTGTGATATTTTTTCCCTAGAAGGCATCCTCAATATAGGAGTTTGAAGTTCTTGTTAAGTAGGTTCCTGAACTAATTCATGTGTCACTTTCCCATTCAGAAGATCCTCTACCACTACATATTATTTCTTGGATTCTTCCCTTTTTTCCTACAAATTTTGTTTATACATAACTTTCTCATTAAATACAACATCCCTAGATCCAATGATTTTATTTTCCTTAATATTGGAACATTTATATCCAAAGTTATTAACACCATAACCATTGAAAGTGCATTTATCCAATTTATCCTCTAACTTGTTCATATCATCCTTGTTAATATGGAAAAACACCTCACATCCAAAAGGTAGTCCCACACGTAATATCATGCTCCTAGCTCACACTATTATTGTCTTATTCATCCTTTCTAATATCCCATTCTACTACAGAGTTCCTGGAGCCATTTTTTATCATGGATTCCATTCATCAAAATTATAGCTACAATACTCCCCTCCATTATCTGACCTGAGAAATTTTACCTTCAGACCTGTTTCATTCTTTACCAAGGCTTTCCATTTAGCAAAAGTTTCAAATACATTAGTTTTATTTCTAATACATTATACACAAACTTTTCTTGTTGCATCATCAATAAAAGTAACATAATAATATGAACCCCCAAGAGATGATACTCGAGTCGGACCCCCACATCGATTGTACTAGATATAACTTAATCTCTTTCTTCGTAGGTCCAACCTTCAGAAAAATTACTCGCTTCGATTTCCCATCTACACAATTCTCTAATAAATCCAAATCTATTTCTATATATCTAGTAAAATCCTTCTTTATGATTTACATGACCTTATGGCTCATATGATTGAGCCTATAGTACCACAATGTTGTATCTATGTCCTAAGCCA
Organism: Taxus wallichiana var. yunnanensis; assembly: GCA_018340775.1. Taxonomy (NCBI): domain Eukaryota; kingdom Viridiplantae; phylum Streptophyta; class Pinopsida; order Cupressales; family Taxaceae; genus Taxus; species Taxus wallichiana. Next base: position 169,216,400 of record CM031237.1, read on the forward strand.
CAAGATTACAAGCATTAGTGCTACTCATAGTTAAATACATGGTTCCAACCTTCTTACCTCTTACCACCACAAGATTACCCTTGGTAACCTTCCAAGATTTTGTTGTAAATATCACAAGACAACCTTCATTTCCCATATGCCCCACCAATACTAAGTTTCGTCAATTTAGGCACATGTCTAACATCCTTCAATAGCCATGTATTCCCATTTTGTATCTTAACTCGAACACAAATTTTCCCAAATGTGCTAAAAGGATCATCATCACCAAGATAAACAAGCCCAAAATTCCTTAAACATAATCAACAAAATAATGTCTATGTGGAGTAGTTTGGAAAAAGCCTCCGAATCTAAAACCCAATATTCAACAATATTATCCAAAGAGATAATCAAAGCATCCTAATGACATTACATGTTGCCACATTCACCTTCATTTTTTCTTCTCGTTGCTTCTTCTTGTCTCGAAGCTCCCAAAAATCCTTCTTTGCATGCCCAATATTTCCACAATGCCAGCATACCATCTTTCTTTTGGACTTTTACCTTTCTTGATCTTTCGATTTTCCATGGATTCCTCTATTCTTATTTCTCCATCTAGTTTCAACTATCAAAGCATTCCCGAGGTAGAAGACTCCTGGATATTTTTCTTCACATTTCCTTTCTTAGAACCACCCCTACAACATATTCAAACTTCAAATTTGAGTCAGCTTAAAACCCATTTGCTTACCACCATTACTGTGCTATTCCAACTCTCGTAAGGAGCAAACAATTAATAAAGCCCTAACTTCTTAAAAATCTATTGTAACTAAAGCTAGCATATTCACAACATTATTAAATTCATTCAAATGTTTTTCTATTGTACCATTCTCACACATCTTCATATTAAACAAATTTTTCATTAAAAATATCTTGTTAGAGGCAGAGGGTTTTTCGTATAACTTCCCTAATGCATCCATAAACTATTTTGTAGTATTTTCATTTGAAACATTAAATTATACCGAAGGTGTAATACATAGCTAGATTGTCCCAAGTTCCTTCCTTTCAAAAAAATCCCACTCCACATCTGTCATGCTCAAGGGTTTGTTCCCTTTCTCATACATCGAAATATAAAGATCCTTCGATAAAGGTAATCTTCCATTTGCATATTCTAAAGACTAAAATTATGCTCGTTGAATTTATAAATCTTTTATCTTTCATCATCTGCCAAAACTCCCACTCAATCTAAAACTTTCCCCGAGATTCAACACTTTAGCAAACCAAACAAGGCTTTGATACTAATTGCTAGGAAATAAGAGTTAAAATGTGTGGAACAATTCCACATAGAATCACAATAGTAGAAACTAATATGCAGATTACTATCACAGATCTGAAATGAAAGTGTAGAAAATAAAGAACAAAACACAAAGACAATATTTAACGTGGTTCTCCCAATTTGGGCTACGTCCACTAAGAATCACTTGCTCATATTTTATTACAAGTCACCTCTTTCTCTCAATACAATACCTAGATCTATTTGGAGTTATGCTCAACAAACTCTCCTGAATTCACACTTGAACTCTCACATCTACAATGTTACATCTTCCATACCATATGCATAAAAGCACATCAATAGGTAACTACCTAAGCAATTTTACAATATTGTGGGTATCAAAACCATGGTCCAAAACCACCCCTTAAACCTATGGATCAAAATACCACTCATATGATAAGAGCACGTCTCCCGAGGTATCATATAAGTTTTTACGGCCAAAAAAAAATTCCTAGAGGTTGTGCCTCCGAACCCCTACTAGAGAGGGTGCCGCCCCACACCCCCGCTCAAGGTTGGACCCAGCCCCAAACACTAGAAAGAAAAGCGTGGAGAGTGTAAAATAATTTTAGTGTATAGTCTTCAACACTTCCAAAAATGAAAACAAGCTCCACAACATAAAAAGATAGGTTTCTATTAATTTTAACATCCTTAATGACATATACAAATTCTACTCCCACTATGACATCTTACAAATAAAATGAGCTAAAATCCTAAACATATTAAAATGATGATTCTCTAATACCCTTCACAATATTCACTTGTTCAGGCTTTTAGCTCATCTCTCTTATTTACTTTTCACCACTCTACCCCCTCAAATGGTGAACTTAACTCCTTTTTTATTTTATTAGGTTCTAGATATTTTTGCATTAGAAATGATTTCATTAACTCATTTTAAAGACCACATTGTCTAGCTACACAACATCCTACATTTGTCAGATATGGTGGTTGAGGATAATCAATCCTTGAGATCTTGTTAGAGATCTATAAGATAATTTGTTAGAGACCTATAAGAAAATTTGTTAGACATGCCTATATATTGACCTTGTTTCTTTTTATCATGCATGTCCATAGATAGCTTCTCTTCATGACTCTTTGTCACTCATTTCACATGTTTTGTTAGCAAATAATGTCATCCATGTACTATTATTATGTGTCGAGTTAGCCACATAACTAAGGATTTATACTTAACCCACATAACTATACCATGAAATTATACAAAAATTGAAAAAACACCATAATACAAAACACTCGCTTGCACTATCACTTTTGAGGCGTCAAATTTGCCAAACCCCGCCCTATTTCTCTAAAAATCAACATTCTACCCTACCTACCCACCCATTCCTACCCCAATATATCCTAAATTCATCCCCACTCCTCTTTAACTTTAACCTACATACCACTTCCTACCCTTCCTATTTCACCCATTTTCTTCCAAATTTAAATTTAATTCCCCCAAACCCACTTCTACCCAAACCCACTTTTTACCAACAAATTCACCTAACCAACAAAGAATGAGATCGAATCTTACCTCTCCGTGATTTTGTCTCCTTGGAGGCACTACAGTGCCATTGCGTTAGTGGTCCACCCGGCCCTCTCAATCCTCTACTATCACCAAATGCTCTCTCACCTCCACCCAATCAAATTATCCACACCGATCTCATGGACCCATCTACCTAGCTCCTCTCACCAACCGGATCTCTCCACCTCATTCGGGTATAGTCCCTCATACTTTCCTCTCAAAAATCACCAAAAGTCAAATGGCTATGTTGTTTTCTCCAACAGTACACCACAACAATGATTATGTACAATACAAAAAAAAAATTATAAACCCACCCTAATCTGACTGACATCAGTCTTATTTTTTCCTAGCCAACCAATGTCGGTTTCTCTATAAATGGCATTGGTACACCCTTATCCTTGTTTGGTATTGTTACGCTTCCTTTTTCCTGTAACTATTTATGCCCACGTACCTTTTTATCATCTCAGATACCCATTGAACCATACCTACAATCCCAACCTACCCCTATATTACCTTTGTTACATCTTAGGAATTGTTATTTTACCTATACCTTGGCCTTACCCATGTCATTACCTATATACCTTGACCTGAACCACTTTTTGTGACCTTTGACCCTCTCGTGCTTATTGTACCTTGTGATGTGGTTACCCGTATTGTTCGCCTACCAACCTTACCTTGCCTATTGTCGTGATGTTTATCCTGACCTAACCTTTGGTGTACTAGAACATACCTAAATGTTCTTACACCTGACCTTTGTTGTGTTTCCACACCATATCTTATACCTTGGATACCAGAATCACTTCAACCCTATTTAGATAGACCTATTGACCTTAGCTAACATAGAGTTTGAAAGCTTCTCAACCTGGTACCGTGTCGTAGTTTCCAACGTGTGTGTGTGCATTCAACTGCCACTACCTTCGACCCTGGCCCATTTACCTGTTTACCTGATTTGACCTTTTACCTTTACCCAATGCACCCACTGATCTTCATTTTCCCACCTCCTCATTTTATCAAACCACTCACCACTTCCATCTCTCACCTCATCAGTTCCTAGTTTGAGGGGGGTTACCTTCACCCACGCTTGGGGCAACACCACCCTCACTTACACTTGACACAACCATTTCCTATTTTTGTCAATGTCACTTACCAATATAAGCCACGTGATAAAAAGGGGCAAAATGTAGACACCAAAATTGGGTCACACTCCCCTTAGTCCCCTTTCGAATAACCAACTTAAACACATTCACCTAACCATGACCCTTATCCCCCACATTAATATTAATTTAATTATTTACATTTAAATTAATATCCATCCACACCCCATTTATTAATTTAACTTAGTTACTTTAATTAAAAGGATGACACCACACCTAGACACCTCACCATAGACCTATTCATAGCATGTTTCCATAAATGAATAAGACTTGGTTCAATCATAAAAATCAAGGCCTATTATTCCTCTAACCACCTTCCCGCTCATAAAAACATAACATCCATTCTGATCCGCGAATAAGTGGACAGACCTGGCCCAAATGATTGCAAGGTCTATTATTTTTAGAAAACCTAGGAATCCCACGTTAACTAAATGCTGGTCATCCCTAAACCAAAACTGGTCAACCAGGAACCATCGTCGGTTACCATTTATTCACTTTAGGAACCTTGTGGAAAATATTAGCACATTCTAAAATCGAGGGGAAGAGAAGAGAGTTGCATGCAAGTAGAACTAGAGTCTTTTCACACCTACAAACATCCATAGCTAGCACCAAGATAGATCTAGAGGTATTTCACTCACGGTAACATTTTGGGAAGCACTGCCATGGTATATAACATCATTCCTCTGATTAACCATCATCACCATCCAGCCATTTGAACCTGCACCATACTAAGTACACTTTTACCCGGATCCTATATTTCTACTTCAGTCTATTGGGTTCTTTTATTGTTGTTATCACTTTCCACTTGCACCCTCACTCCCCTACCATTTACTTTCCTGTAAACTCAACCATTCCTCCACCCACACCATTAAATCACCTATATCTGATTGTTACACATCTTTGATTATAACTAAGATTCCTACAGACCTCTCCACCCCCTTTTGTCTCTGTTTAACCTCAGATCAGCCTTTATAACCAAATCTTTTTAGTTTTATCAACCCACCTCTACCGATGTCGGTTACCCATGACCATCGTCAATTTCGTCTAACTATGATCAGTGATACCTGACCGACGCTAGTCTTTGTGTCTACCAACATTGTTTAAACCAGCAACCACCTACCTACCAAAACAACCTAAACACCTTACCCAACCCTGCTAAGACCTTGTCTATGACCTGTAAACCACCTGAACAACCTGGAACCTAACCCAAAGACCTTGACCCACATATTTTTAGTATTTAATTGGATTGACGTTGATAGTGATCTGAGGTACCCAAATTAGAATACTAGCACTAGATTTGTTTATGTACGTATTCCAATTATTTCATATTTGTTTTATAAAAATAGTGGATTGACAACCTTCTAGGAGTATCACACTTCTCGATCTATCATATGCTAGGTAGTCCACTATCATATATTATTTAACTCTTCTTTGGTGGTCTTTTTTTCTATTTGGGTAGCTCCTCCCACCAAAAGGAATCTCTCATAATCAACATCGGATCGAGAAGTCGAATGCACACATCAACCTCCAACCGAAAAACAAAACAAGTATTCCTCCTCATCCCATAACATTATTTGTTTCATCACATTCTCGTTGGTCCGAAAATCTGTCGCGTGGACAGATCTATGGATAGACGGGCCAACGGTGTGCAGGGCTTAGCCCCTCTTTGAGACAGCAAAGCGAAACTGGTTTATTGCTACTTCTACTAGCAGGAACCTATGCAAGTCTCACAGATTCTGCCTTCGGGGGTTGGGATCTCATCCCAGTAGAGTGTTCTAGGCTGCGAAGAGAAAGGAATAAAAGAAGGAGAAGAGAAAGAACAGATCCGAAGGAAGAAAAGAAATGAGTTCCAAAGCGGAAGGGTCAGAAAATCTATGCTTTGGGCTTGGTAGTAAACAGAGCCAAACCTACTTGCATAAATAAACAAAGCAATACTGATAAACAAGTGACGGAAAAGTAGATATGAATTCAACAGAAAAGACACATGCAGATCTAACATAAGAAAGATCTAATGTATAACATGCTATTGAGCACAAAGTCTCGAATAATTGTATTAATTGTTTTTATCTATTACAAGAAAGCTCAAAGTCTTTCTCTCCTCACTTCTATTTCTATCTGAAAAATGTTCACCCCGAATACAACAAGTATTCTAGTATTTATAGAAAGTGAGGGAGAGAGAAGGCAAAATGGAGCCAACCACTTATTCACAAGATATTTACAAAATATCCAAAAGTCATGTTGACTTTGACAACTTGGATGGATGACATCATCCCATGATGCAACATGGATGATGTCATCGTTTGTGCCAACACACTTCAGATATTTCGAAGAGAAAGTCGGAGAATAGAGAGGAGAAGAAGAAGAAGAAGAAGAAGAAGCTATTCATCATCATCATCCTGTGGCCTAAAAGGGGTCGCCTGTTTCTGATGCTGATCAGGAGATGAGATGTGGAACTGAGCGCGGTATTCCAAGAACTTGCTGATCATTGGCCCAAATTGATCTTGTGATGGATCCTTGTGCCGTTCACTGATTGCTTCGCAAGTCTCCCGCTCGTCTATGAGCTTTTCCGGGAGTTTGGAATAATCTTTACCCGCCTCGATTAGGGATCCGATGAAGTCCCTACAGGCCAGTAGGTTATTGATGGATTCGATGTCAAACGTGACTTCTGGCCCTGTCCCTTGAGAAGCTATCTCCTTGAAAATTCGGATAGTATCGTCAGCTGATCTCAAGGTGAGGGAAGGAGTGAGCAACCCTGGAGTCATAGATAGAACAATCTTCTCCATTTGATGCATCGCATCCAGGGCCTCTTCCTTCACCTTGTCTATCTTCTCTAACACAAATTCGAGCTGATCTATCCGATAGTCCAGAGTGGACATGGTCTTGTTGAGGGTCCTTGGATGACCGAATACTCCAAACTTGACCAAATCTTCGACAACAAATAACATTTGTGGAAGGCCTCGTGTTGGAGTCTCGGCGTTTTGAGCTCTTCGATACTCGAACTTGCTAATGTTTGGAGTTCCTTATTCGCCTTCTCGATGTTCAGGTATAAACCGATATACTCGGCGATCACCTTTTCACTATCCTTAAGGATTTGGCTCCTCCAAGCGTAAAAACCATACCGCTTTCGCCGATCTTTGAATATTCATTGATCTTCTCCTGACTGAGCAGCTCAGGAGTCTCGGCGGCAGTTGTGGGAGGTGCACTTCCCATCTTCTGTAGGGCTTGAAGCAGGTATTTATTTTGCTCCTTCAGTAGCCTCTTTTCTTCCTTTGTTTCTTGAAGCTTTTCGCAGAGCGCATCAATCGCGGAACGAGCTTCCCCCTGGAGACTTTCAGAGGACGTCCCCATTGTGACTTGGGTCACTGTGAAATCTGCTGGAGACAGATCTTTTTCTCTTTGGTGGGATCGGGGTAAGCTATTTCCAGGACTCTCTCACCTGCAGCGCTCTTTGAGAAGCGTGTAACCGGCTTGTGCTTCTTTGCTCCTTTAGCCGGAATAATCGAAAAGTCCATCGGAGCGATGGGGACTTTCCTCTTTGGCTGGCTCAGCTGCTGAGAGATCCAAGCTGGTCCTATTGAAGAAGGACCAGAGACAGAGGGGGAGGCAGCAACGGTAGAAGAGGGGAAGAACGTGGAGACACGCGGCGGTGGCATTGAAAGAATAGCCGAGGAGGTGTCCACGGGAGGAAGGGAAACCGCAGTTTCAGAAGACATGGGAAGGGAAGGGAGCCCGGAAATGAGGGAAGAAATGGAGGAAGACAAATCAGCGAGAGAGGAGAAGATGGACGAAGAGGCAGGGGAGAGAGTAGAAGAAGAAGGAGAGGACACAACCAAAGGAGTGGTTGCCGACATCTGAGGAAGGGGAGGAAAAGAAGAAGAAGGGATAGAAGGGACCTCTGTAGTTGTAGCGATGCCGACATCCTGGGTGGATGGGCGTATAGGACTATCCTCTGTCAATTCCTTCTCTGGCGAATCCAGAGTTATTACTTGTTCAGGCTCTGAAGGAAGAGGACTTTCAGGGGCTTCCTCCTGAATGGTGCTAGGCTCACCTTCCGCAGCTTTGCCTTTTAGATGCTTCTTTGACCTTGGAGGTGCACTACCCAAAGGAGAAGTTGTAAAATCTACACCGAGGTAGATTAACCCATTCATGCGGCACCAATGCTCTGTTCTCCGCATAGTCTCCTTGACCCTCTCCTCGATTGTCTGAGGAGCCTTGCTTCTGTCAATGTCCGGGAAGGGCCAATCATCCCCTTCTGTGTCATTATACACTTTGTCTACTTCGTCTTCCGTGGTTTGGAAGCCTTTTGGGACAATGGCCACTCCGTAATGGATGATTTCCGTTAATGCCAAGCGAGAGTGATCCTTTCTTCTGAGTTCTACCTCATGGAGAACGTCAATGTAGATATCCTCAATCTGAGGGACATGAATCGGATCAAGCTTAGCCCTTGGTAGACAGCCCCTAGGGTCGAATGTAGGCCTTGCTGGGAAATCATGCTTTAGGTTGAGCAATTCTAGCTCAGCAAACATCTCCTTCGCCTTGTGATAGCTGGAGCATGTGTAACGGCCTACTGTGAGGGGGAAAGGAGTTCCGCCCTTCTTTCTCTTGAGGCACTTTTCATGGTATGTGACGAGCTGTCTTGACAGTTCCAATAAAATCAGCTTTGGTCCAGCATACCTTGGCAACCTGGTTGGTTCGCCCAAAAAGTTGACCGCCCTCAGATAGGTGAATGTGGGAAACTGGGTGAACAAGGCCCCCCACTTCTCTGTGACTGCCACTATGTTTTTGGTTGTCCGGCTATGAGTCAAATTTGGCCGCAACATGCACATGATGTGATAGAAGAAAACATCATTGATCTTAGCGAAGTGTTGGATGCTGTTCTCCAGCTTCAGCTCTTGATAGTATTCATATATTTTGGCCTGAGGCCAAGTTCCACTTCGGTGCAGCCCTGGATAATCTCTTTCGAGAGCAAAGAAGATACACTACGTAGGAGTTCATGTGGAACACTCCTGTTGTAGCGAACTGTTGCAGTTGCTCGGATATTGTGCTGCTTATTATCTCCCCCCAGCAGAAACGCTGATCGGGCAGATTCTTATTCATTGTTTCCAGGTACCGCAGCATCCACTTATGGAAGTAGTGAGCATCTGAAAGACCGAAGACTCTGCTCAGGAAGGTGATTGTATCACTGAGTTCCTCTGAGAAATCACTCCGGTGGATAGTTTGAGGCCACCGGGTCACTACCTTCTTATTCTTAAGGTAGACCTCATTCATTAACTGCATGCACTGGTCCTCGTTGTCCTCCCAAGCCTTGATGCATTCTTGCTGGCTAACAGCCACATAGTTCCGGTGATGAGGGATGCCAAGCATTAACTCAAAGCGACGGGCAGTAAGGTTTATAACTACCTCGCCCTTGCTATTCTCGACACATCTTGTGTCTTTGTTGAAGGATTGTGCAACAACCATCATAAACTCGTTATTAACAGCACTGACAGGAATCCCACCGGCGAAGTGCGGGCGCCGCCTATCAATTTATCCATCCATGGACTCCTTGTCACTTTCTGAGTCCTTACCCAGAATTCCTCTATGTCAATGTGGCCCAGTTCAGAATCCCTGACATCCATATTACACTCTGCCTGTGATTCGGGCATCCTGACCCTCTGATATTTGTATTTCATTTCTTCTTCTGTTAGCTTTGCCTTCCCTCTTGGTTTGGTGGGTCTCTCTTACTTGACGTAGACATGTGTTCTTCAAGGCTTATCTGATGATCTGCACGTAGAAGGAGCGAAACCCAATCCAAGAAGCTTGAATTAGTCATTTGATCTTCCATTGGAATACTAGCAGAAGAAAGAGTTAGAACTTTTAAGGTTCGGGGCGCAGGGCGCATGAAAAATGTATATAACAGGCTGAATAGTCAAGGCGCACAGGAAAAGGGTGCAACAGAGGTTAAGTTGGCGCCAAAGGCGCATGGCGCATGGATGAAGCAGACTGCATTTTATAGAAGGGCGCACAGAAAGTGCATGTTACTTTGAGGTTCGGTGCGCCCTTTGGCGCATGGGAAGATTGTGTAGCAGGGATAAAGGGTGCGCCAAAGTTTTTATGGAAGCGCGGGATTTAAACTTGCAGCATGTAAAAGGGGCGCGCTTCGAGGGCGCATGAATTTAAACTGCAGCAGGATGGCAGGGTGCGCCCTAGGCGCGGGTCTTGAGCATGTTGCATGGCGGGTAAGTGCGCCGAGGGGCGCGACTGTCTTGATTGTAACAAGGCGCGCCAGTGCGCCATTTGAAAAAAGACTCACCACTCAAATCATTCTTACTCATTTCCTCCACCTAAATAGTTACTTGGGCAAGTAAGGTTTTATAAAAGGTTTAATCAAGCCAAGCCATTCAAGAAAGCTCCCTTTACCAGCAGATCTGGAAAAAGGGAAGAAGAGGAGAGAAGAAAACGATGGAAAAGCTCAGGGGGAAACACCTAAACATACTCTTTTAAACACAGACCAGCAGACCAAACACAGACCAAAACACGAAAGCATGCAATGAAAAAGAGGATGAACCTCTTACCTTAAATATATGTTAAAATCGGAAAGCGGGTCCACAGGGCGAGATAATGACAGAGCAGAGCTGACAAATCCAGAGCGATCACGTGCTTGTCAAAATGGAATGAAAATGACATGGCGGGCACTGATATATATAGAAAATCTTGTCATTAATGCGCCACCAACCTTTTGAAATGGCGCATGGAAATCGACAGGGGAAAGCGTGCGCCCTTTGGCGCATGGAAGGAAATGACAACAGGAGAATGAGCGCGCCTTTGGCGCATCAAACGAGTTGTCGACACGAAGCTATGTGCGCCCTTTGGCGCGCTAAAACTTGATGTAACAAAGATATTACGTGCGCCCTTTGGCGCACCAAAAACTCACTCAACATCCTTTGGCGCACCGAAAGACGTGCTAACATGGAAAACCATGCGCCAAAGGCTTTTAAGGAGGCGCATCAAAAATTGATGTTGCAAGGCAAAACCATGCGCCCAGCCAAAAAGGCTCAAAAAAGACTAAGTTCAAAAACTGAATTTCCCGGGAAGGGATTTTACAATATTTTGAACGTGAAGGATCCCTAACGAGGGATCGAAACAAAATTTTCGGTATGGTTATCGGTAAAATTGCCCTTGTCAATTTTACGGGATAACACATTCCAAAACGTAAAGAAAATGGTGAAACAATATGTGATGAAAAATAGATGTGTATAATCACCGAAAATAGAGGTATAAAAATAGAGTTTGAAATAAATATAGATGGAAACCTTGCAATAGTAATTTTGTTTTGAAAAATTACATATTTAGAAAGATGATAGTTTTCTTGATGTCATAGGTATATTTTCAAGAAAGTCATCAATATTTTCTATTAAGGATTTATCATGTAAGAAGATGAATTTATAAATTTTCAGTTCATACCATGCAAATTGGTGTGTTTGAATAGTAATAGGCCTTAGGCTCAAGAAAACAAACTATTTCTAAGTCTAATTAGTTTTATCATGTGTGAAAAGATAAACGAATGCATACATGCTATATTTCATACATGAAATAACAAGTACACATTCTTAATGTTAAGTTTTTGGGGTTTTGATGTGGTAGTCAAGCTAGGGGGCATATTTACTATTAAGGATTGATGTGGTAGGTCAAAAAAGAGGTGTATTTAATAAAATAATTATTAAGTAAGAGAAATAATTATTTCTTATGCTTCAAATTTATTTTAGTAAATATAAGAAATTAGGGTCTTTGTGCACTGATAGAACTAGTCTTGTACCTCTAATAGTTATAGTCTAGAAGATAGTTTTTCAAAATATCATATAGTCAAGTACTTTCTTAGTTTTCATGATTTCAACATTAGACCTAAATCTTTTATGGTGTATATACTATAATAGGTGTTTTTTTGGGAAAATATAGTCCTTTTATAGGAATTGTGGACTTCAGGATTGATTTCTACATTTATAAGAGTTTTTGATATGTCAAAATTAGATTTTACAAACCTCACAAATCCCAAAGATAATGACACTTGAATATATGAACTCATGAATTGCCTTAGAATACACATCATATAAAAAAATATAGATATGTTAGGAAATAAGGGATAAAATGTGCGGAACAATCCCACACAAAATCACAATAGTAAAAACTAATATACATAATACTATCACAGATCTGAAATAAAAGTGTAAAAATACAAGAACACAACACGAGACAATATTTTACATGGTTCACCCAATTTGGGCTAGGTCCACTAAGAATCACTTGCTCATATTTTATTACAATCCACCTCTTTCTCTTAATACAATACCTAGATCTATTTGGATCTATGCTCAACAAACTCTCCAGAATTCACACACCGAACTCTCACAACTACAATTTTACATCTTCCCTACCTTATGCACAAAAACACATTAATAGGAAACTACCTAAGTAATTTTAAAATAACTTGGGTATCAAAACCATGGGCCAAAACCTTCCCATAAACCTATGGGTCAAAATCTGCCATATCGAAAAGCATACTCTGATGTATTAAACACTTTTAAGGCCAAAAAGATTCCTTGGGGCACGTGCCCCGAACCCCTACACCCCCACATGGGTCCCGACCCTTGTTAGGAAATAAGGGATAAAATATGTAGAATGATCCTCACAGATTCGCAACAAAGAGAAACTAATATGCATATATTATTACAGATCTCAAATAAAAGTGTAGAATAAAATGACACAACACAAAGAGACAATATTTAACATGGTTCACCCAATTTTGGCTACTTCCACCAAGAATCACTGCTCATATTTTATTACAAGACACCGCTCTCTCAAAACAATACTCAGATCTGTTTGGAGCTATGCTCAACAAACTCTATAGAATTCACACCCAAATTCAAAACACATCTATAATGTTACCTTATTATCTACCATATGCATAAAACCATATAAGTAGACAATTGCTTAAGCATTTTTACAAAACCGTGGGTATTAAAACCATGGGCCAAAACCATCCCATAAAACTATGGGTCAAAAATCCTTCCCATATGAGAAAATCATGTTTCCTGATATATCGGGCACATTTTAAGGCCAAAAAAATTGGGGGCTTCCGCTCTTGAACCCCAGTGAGACAACTATGGAAAGTGTATAGTACTCTTAGTGTACATTCTTCAACACTTCCTCACATGAAAATAGGCTCCATAACCTAACAATCTCCCACTTGGGGACTAGTTTTCCTCTGAGCAAGCTTCTCAACCCTTCACTAGTTTTCATGAAGACCAACCAAAGTTGAACACAGCTTCAGTTTTTCCCTTGTGACCACCTTTTTCATCATGTCTGTAGGATTCTTGGTATGAATCTTCTCTAGCTTCAACTTCTCTTCCTCCAAAGTTGTCCTAATGAAATGGTACCTTAACTGTATATGCTTTGTCCTAGAGTGGAAAGCAGAGTTCTTAGTTAGGTGTATAGCACTCTGACTATCACTATGCATATTTCCTTCTTCCTGCTTATTCCCCAACTCTTCAAGTAATTATTGAACCAAATCATTTCCTTGCTTGCCTCTATGGCAACAACATACTCAGCCTCGTGGTTGACAAAAAAACTAAATTTTGTAGTCGTGAAATCAAACTTTATTGTTGTCCCACCTACGGTGTAAACATAACCTATTGTGCTCCTCATGCCGTCTACATCTCCATCCATATTCGAATCTATATAACCACACAAAGTGGTGTCTCATCCATTGTAGCACAAAATTGTCCCCATGTTCCCTCTCAAATACCAAAGGATCCACTTTACTGCCTGTCAGTGATCTCTACCTGGATCACTCATAAATCTACTCATCACTCCCACTGCATGGGTAATATCAGGCCTAGTGCACACCATGGCATACATCAAACTACCAACCACTGATGAGTAAGGTAGCTTGGACAAATGGTTTCTCTCTTGCTCTGTCTTGGGACACTGCTCCTTTAATAACTTGAAATGGCTTGCCAAAGGAGTCCTAACCGGTTTAGCATCATGTATATTAAACCTCTCCAAGACCTTCTTAATGTACTCTTCCTAAGATAAATTCAGCTTTCGTTCCTTCCTATCCCGAGATATCCTCATACCAAGGATTTGTTTGGCTGCCCCAAATCCTTCATAGCACAGCCAAAATGTCCCAAGTGCCTTGCTATTAAGCAAATCCCATTCCACATCCGTCATGCTCAAGGGTTTTTTCACCTTCTCGGACAGGTGGAATATAAAGATCCTTTTGATAAAGGTAATCTTCCATCTGCATCTTCTAAAGACTGAAATTTGGCCCGTTGAATTTATCAACCCTATATCTTGCATCATCTGCCATAGCTCCCACTCAAGATAAAACTTTCCCTGTGATTCAACACTTCAGCAAACCAAGCTAGGATCTGATACCAATTGTTAGGAAATAAGGGATAAAATATGTGGAATGATCCTCACATAATCACAACAGTAGAAACTAATATGCAAAAAATATTATAGATCTCAAATAAAAGTGCAGAATAAAATAACACAACACAAAGAGACAATATTTAACGTGGTTCACCCAATTTGGGCTACGTCCACTAAGAATCACTTGCTCAAATTTTATTACAAGCCACCGCTCTCTCAATACAATACCCATATTTGTTTGGAGCTATGCTCAACAAACTCTATAGAATTCACACCCAAATTCAAAACACATCTGTAATGTTACCTTATTATCTACCATATGCATAAAACCATATAAGTAGACAACTTCTTAAGTAGTTTTACAAAACCATGGGCCAAAACCGTGCCATAAACCCATGGGTCAAAAATCCTGTCCATATGAGAAAATCATGTTTCCTAATATATCAGTGCACATTTTAAGCTCAAAACTTTTTTCGGGGCTACCACTCACGACCCCCAATCATGGCTTGGCTAGCCCGAACCTCGCTGAGACAACTATGGAAAGTACAAGATTACTCTTAGTGTACAGTCTTTAACACTTCCTCATATGAAAACAAGCTCCACAACCTAATAACCCTAAACCCCGGCGAGAAAATTATGGAGTGTATAGTACTTTTAGTGTACATTATTCAACACTTCCACACATGAAAACATGCTCCACAACATAATAATCTCCCACTTTAAGACTTTTTCCCTTGAAAAATTTCTTAACCCTTCATTGTCATCCATGAAGAACCAACCAAATGTGAACATAGATTTATTTTCTCCCCTTTGACCACCCTTGTCATCATGCCGCAGAATTGGATGGTATGAATCTTCTTCGGCTTCAACTTCTCTTTCTCTAAATCTATCCTAATGAAATGATACCTTAATTGTATATGCTTCATCCTAGATTGGAAAGTAGGGTTTTTAGCTAGGTGTATAACACTCTTAATATCACTAGGTAGCTTCCTTCCTCCCGCTTATACCCCAAATCCTCAAGAAATTTTTGTAACCAAATCATCTCTTTACTTTCCTCTCGTGGGCAGAAACATACTTAGCCACCATGCTTAATAGAGCCACAAGCTTCTATAGTCATTAAATCCAACTCACCGTTGTCCCACCTATAGTGTAAATATAACCTATCATATTCCTTCTACTTTCTACATCTCCACCATGTCTTAATCTACATAACCATGACAAGTGGTGTCTAATCCACTGGAGCACAAAATTTTCCCCTCGGTCCCTCTCAAGTACCAAAGGATCCATTTTATTGCATGTCAGTTATATTTACCTATACCACTCATAAATCTACTTAGTTCTCTAACTACACAGAAATAATAGGCCTAGTACACACCATGACATATATCAAATCGCTAACCGCTAATGAAAAAGGTACCTTGGACATCTAGTTTCTTTCTTTCTCTATCTTGGTACACAACTCCTTTGATAACTTCAAATGGCATGCTAAAGGAGTCATGACCGAGTTAACATCATGCATATTAAACCTCTCCAAAACCTTCTTAACGTACTCTTCTTGAGATAAAGTTAGCTTTTGTTCCTTCCTATCCCGAAATATCCTCATACCAAGGATTTTTTTGGATGCCCCAAATCATTCATAGCAAAGGAGTCACTTTGATGCTTCTTAAGTACTTTTATTTTCTGCATATTTTTTTCCTACACCAACATGTCATCCACATACAAACACATGATAATGTAACTACCATCCTAAAATTTCTTTATATACACACAATGGTCATAATGGCATCTAATATAACATTTCTCCATCACGTAGCTATCAAATTTCTTATACCATTGACGTGGAGCTTGTTTAAATCCATACAATCTCTTCTTCAATTTGCACACCATCTCCTATTTAGCTTTGAACTCATAGCCCTCTGGCTGCTACATTTATAGATCATCCTCCAAATCGCTATGGAGAAATGAAATCTTTACATCTAGATTCTATAAGTGCAAGTATTTTTCTACCACTATTACAAGAACAATTCTAATGGAAGTCATTTTTTACTATAAGAAAAAAAAAATCTCATCAAAATCTATACCCTTTTTCTGTAAACCCCTTGACCACCAACAAGACCTTGTATCTTTTCTTTCCTCCTTCCTCTTTCATTGTGTACATCCACTTGTTCTCGCAATGCTCTTTTCCTTCGGGTAGCTTCACCAAATCCCAAGTTTGGTTCTCTATGAGATACTGATGCTCCTCATCCAAGGATTGCTCCTACTTCTTCCTAGCATCTACATGCATTGATTCATCTAAGCTCTTTGGCTCTCCACCGTCGTGAGTAATAAATAATAAAGAGAAGGAGGAAAATATTCAAGTGTTATTTTTCCTAGAAGGCCTCCTTAATATAGGAGTTTTAAGTTCTTGTTAAGTATGTTCCTAAACAAATTCATGTGTCACTTTCCCATTCGAGTAAGATCCTCTACCACTACATATTATTTATTGGATTCTTCCCTATTTTCCTATAAATGTTTCTTATACATAACTTTCTCATTAAATAACACATCCCTAGATCAAATAATTTTATTTTCCTTAATATTGGAACATTTATATCCAAAGTTATAAATACCATAACCAATGAAAGTGCATTTATCCAATTTATCCTCTAACTTGTTCATATCATCCTTGTCAATATGAACAAACACCTCACATCCAAATGATAGTCCCACATGTAATATCACACTCCTAGCTCACTCCATTATTTTCTTGTTCATCCTTTCTAATACCCCATTCTGTTGTAGAGTTCCTAGAGCCATTTTTTCTCATGAATTCCATTCTTAAAAAAATAATCATCAAAATCATTGCTACAATACACCCTTCCATTATATGACCTAAGAAATTTTACCTTGAGACATGTTTCATTCTCTACTAAGGCTTTCCATTTAACAAAAGTGTCAAATACATCAGTTTTATTTCTAATACAATATACCCAAACTTTTCTTGTTGCATCATCAATAAAAGTAACATAATAATATGAACCGCCAAGAGATGGTACCGATTGGACCCACACATCAGATTGTACTAGATCTAACTTACTCTCTTTCTTCATAGGTCCAACCTTGAGAAAATTTACTCACTTCTATTTCCCATATACACAATTCTCAAATAAATCCAAACTTTTTTTGTATATTTGGGAAAATTCTCCTTTATGATTTGCATGCCCTTATGGCTCATATGACCGAGCCTATAGTGCCACAATGTTGTATCTATGTTTAAAGCCACAAGATTACAAGCATTAGTGCTACTCATAGTTAAATACTTGGCTCCAACCCTCTTACCACCACAAGATCACCCTTGGTAACCTTCCAAGAGTTCGTTGTAAATATCACAATACAACCTTCATTTCCCAACTACCCCACCGATACCAAGTTTCGTCTTAATGTAGGCACATGTCTAACATCCTTCAATAGCCATATATTCCCATTTTGTATCTTAACTCGAACACAAATTTTTCCAAATGTGCTACAAGGATCATCATCACCAAGATAAACAAGCCCAAAATTCCTTGAACATAATCAACAAAATAATGTCTATGTGGAGTAGTATGGAAAAAATCCTCCGAATCTAAAACCCAATATTCAACAATATTATCCAAAGAGATAATCAAAGCATCCTAAATGAGACATTACATGTTGCCAAATTCACCTCCTTGTTTTCTTCTCGTTTTTTCTTCTTGTCTCGAAGCTCCAAAAATCCTTCTTTGCATGCCCATTTTCCACAGTGCCATCATACCATCTTTCTTTTGGACTTTTACCTTTCTCGATCTTTCGATTTTCCACGGATTCCTCTATTCTTATTTCTCCATCTAGTTTCAACTATCAAAACATTCCCCGAGGTAGAAGACTCCCTGGATATTTTTCTTCACATTTCCTTGATTAGAATCACCCCTACAACATACTCAAACTTCAACTTTGAGTCAGCTAGAACCCATTTGCTTACCGCCATTACTGTGCTATTCCAACTCTCGTAAGGAGCAAAAATTAATAAATCCCTAACTTCTTCTTAAAAATCTATGTAACTAAATCTATCATATTCACAACATTATTAAATTCATTCAAATGTTTTTCTATTGTACCATTCTCACACATCTTCATATTAAATTTTTCATTAAAAATATCTTGTTAGAGGCAGAGGATTTTTGTATAACTTCCTAATGCATCCATAAACTATTTTGTAGCATTTTCATTTGAAACATTAAATTATACCGAAGGTGTAATACATAGCTAGATTGTCCCAAGTGCCTTCCTTTCAAAAAAATCCCACTCCACATCTATCATGCTCAAGGGTTTGTTTCCTTTCTCAGACATCGAAATATAAAGATCCTTCTGATAAAGGTAATCTTCCATTTGCATATTCTAAAGACTAATATTATGCTCGTTGAATTTATAAATGTTTGATCTTCCATCATCTTCCAAAACTCCCACTCAATCTAAAACTTTCCCTGTGATTCAACACTTCAACAAACCAAACCAGATTTGATACCAATTGTTAGGAAATAAGGGATAAAATATGTGGAACAATCCCACATAGAATCACAATAGTAGAAACTAATATGCAGAATAATATCACAGATTTGAAATAAAAGTGTAGAAAATAAAAGAACACAACACAAAGACAATATTTAATGTGGTTCACCCAATTTGGGCTACATCCACTAAGAATCACTTTCTCAAAGTTTATTACAACTCACCTCTTTCTCTCAATATAATACCCAGATCTATTTGGAGTTATGCTCAACAAACTCTCCTGAATTCACACTTGAACTCTCACATCTACAATGTTACATCTCCCCTACCATATGCACAAAAGCACATCAATAGGTAACTACCTAAGAAATTTTAAAATACTGTGGGTATCAAAACCATGGTTCAAAACCACCCCTTAAACCTATGGATCAAAATACCACTCATATTATAACAAGACGTCTCCCAAGGTATCATATAAGTTTTTTTAAGGCCAAAAATTCTTAGAGGTTGTGCCTCCGAACCCTCGCTTAGAGGGGGCGCGCCCCACACACCTACTCAAGGTTTGACCCAGCCCCGAACCCCGGAAAGAAAACTATGGAGAGTGTAAAATACTTTTAGTGCATAGTCTTCAACACTTCCAAAAATGAAAACAAGCTCCACAACATAAAAAGATAGGTTTTATTAGTTTTAACATCCTTAATGACATCTACTTAATTTTACTCCAACTATGATGAATCTTACAAATAAAATGAGCTAAAATATTAAACATATTGCAATGATGATTCTCTAAGACCCTTCACAATATTCACTTGTTCAATTTGGCTCATCTCTCTTCTTTACTTTTCACCACTTTACCCCCTTAAATGGTGAACTTAACTCCTTTTATGTTTTATTAGGTTCTAGATATTTTTGCATTAGAATTGATTTTATTAACTCATTTTAAAGACTACATCATCTATCCACACAACATCCTACATTTTTCAAATATGGTGGTTGAGGATAATCAATCATTGAGATCTTGTTAGAGATCTATAAAGATAATTTGTTAGAGACATATAAGATAATTTGTTAGACATGCCTATATGTTGACCTTGTTTCTTTTGGTCATGCATGTCCATAGATAATTTCTCTTCATGTCTCTTTGTCACTCATTTCACATGTTTTGTTAGCAAATAATGTCATCCATGCACTATTATTATGTGTTTGTTAGCTACGAAATATACCATTAAATATACCATGAAATTATGCAAAAATTGAAAAAACACCACAAATGCAAAAACACTTTTCCTTACCCTCATAAATTTATGGAAATGTCATTTTATTTACCTTATGAAACCAATGTGTATTGTGTAATCAAACCATTGCATAATACATTTGTGTAAGCCTTGTGCATTTTTATCATCACCCAACTTATATGTTGTACTTTCATTACTCCATTTTCTCACTTACCATCTTTGTTTGTGCCCTTACTAAGATAAAATAGCAAAACTTATGCAATATAACCAATTCTCTCATATTGATTAGTTCATCTAGAGTTGTAATTAGGTTTATTAAGCAACAAATCACATTGTAAAGTTCTAATTAGTTTCAAATGGATCAAATTAACCCATATTTCCTCTTTTCTTGAAAAAATAAACTAACTATGAAATTCATGATATAATTAGGGGGCAATTGAGCCAAAACTCACATTAATAGTTACAAGTATGATTATTGTCTCAAATTGGTGTAAATTGACACTTTAACTAAATAAAAGCAATTAATTATATGTGTAATGATAAAATGGGGTCAATTGAGCCCAAAATCACATTGTATATAGTCACAATAAAGTTCATGGGGCTCTAATTGCCAAAATTTCCTCTCTGATTTAATCATGTCACTATTTTTTTCAAATATGATGCAATTAGGGACCATTAAATGATGTAGGAACATCATATTAGAGAGCTTCATAGAGTAAAAATTTTATTTTAATTATTTTTGTAGACTCAAGGTAGGCTTGTTGAAATGATTTCAAGTAATTAGAGGCCTTCAAGTTTCAAATTTTGTCTTGTGAGAATTTTCCTCCAAAAACTCTTATTTGAATTTATTACATAGGAATCTTCACTTTTTTAACAATGTTGTTCATTTTGGTGGTTTAGTTAGAGTGTAAGGTGTTTAGGTAGTGTATGTTTAGTGTGTAAGTCCCTTTTAAGGGCCCAAAATCATCTTCAAAGGTTATTTTGTAGGAAATCGTATGACTGAAAATCAACACGTGACCTTCAAACACACTCGACCTCCCGAGGTCATGCTAGGACAACCAATGTGGAAAGAATGGATGGCTATGTGTAGCGAAATGTGATTAAGATGGTAAAAATTTTATCAAGGTAATCTAATGTACTCTGCAGGCACCAAAGGTATCTGCTCGTCAAGGGAAATAAAGGCCTCTCTAACACCGAGTGGGTGTGATGGGGCGATCAAGAAGAAGACACCCACATAAATTTTTGTCAACATCAATGTGTGAGAATCTCTCAATCAGTTGTGAAATACGTCAAAAGTGACTAGCGATCACCTTGTAATGATGTCTAGATTAGGTCATGGTATAAGCAAGAGATGCGTGGTTCGCTAGATATATGTATAAGCGAGTGGACATTCAACCTTCTGTCGATAATATCTCGGTAGATTTGGGGATTTTCTAAAGACTAGTGAACATAATCGAGTGTTTAAGTCTATTTTATCTTTGGGCCCATTTAGTTGGGGGACCCTGGGATCACAATCATAAACTCTCTCTTGTTATGATCCGAAAATGGTCATGTGTGCATTTGTGAAATTTAACTATGAAACAAAATAACAGGCTATTCTAAATAAATAAAAGTAAACTATGTTTATGTATTTTCCAATATAGAAGAAATGAAACAATATAAACAATCTAATATAATTAAAACTAATCTTTTTGTATTTTCTAGAATAATAGTGCGTATAGAAGAAATGAAGAAATTATTTCTAAATTAATTAACCAATCCTAAAAACAAATAAACAACCAGATGTAGTTGTTTACCTGTGTAGAATAAATCTAATATATTCTAAACAATTAAATATTCTCTAAACTATGAATGTGAATTAAATCCTCAGACACACCTCAGAGTCATGGGAAGAATTAGAAGCTTCTCAAAAGCTTTTCTTCCCCTGAAACTTCCCTAGTGGAATTTAAGAGGGATTTAACAAAGATTAATTTGAACTAAATTTTGAATGCTTAAAACTATGCAGAAGCTTCTTCCAGAATCACTTCCCTTGCAAATCTACAGAGATAGGAAAGGAAGCTATCTATCCTAAGAAATCTTTAAGAAAATGATCTACTATAACTACCTAAAAATTGCAACAATGGAAATAGGAGTGCCTTTTCTACTGTAGTAAATAATTTGCATATAGATTCACAAATAAAGAAGTGAGGAAATAAAGAAACTCAATAAGTAACTCCCGACACGGAAATTATAGTGTTGAGGCGATGCCTGTTTTGGTATCAATTTGTGTTCCCTCAATTATCTTTTGAATCATCTGTTTCCACGTGAGTCTAGGGAATTGGGAATGTAGAGGAAGAAAGAAGAATGCGTTGGAGTAATGGTGGCTTGCAAGTGGTCTAGTAGTAATGTAGGTAGAGGAAGAACAATGTAGGAGAAAGTGTTTGGTTGTGTAGTATCTAACAAGATTTTAGTAGCATAAAAATACAATTCATGATAAAATTCTCTCGGCCATTTGCTTTTAAAGAGAACTAGTGTTTTTATAGAACACAAGCTAGGAAATGGGTGATTTAAAAGAAATGAAAAATCTATAGAGCTCAAGCTTAATGGCTTCTATACCCCTTCATCATAATAAAAAAAGAAAAGTGCACAAATTAATAGAACTAGAAGTTGTAAATCCACAAATAGACTAACATTCAAGTAAGGTTCATGATTATACAAGATCAAAAGCATAGTAGAAACATGCAGATAATATAGGAAGGAGATCTTAATATAAACATAGTGGTAACCTTATCATATTCATTCATAGTATTACTACAAAACATCACAGAGAGGCAGACCATAGTCATACACCATATCTGGATCCATACATGTATGCTCACAAAACAAAATTTTCATTCCCCATTCCCTCATTACATTCTTCCTATAATCATCTACCCATTTTATCCCATAGTTTCTCAGTAGTAATTCTGCAGAGCTCCGCTACCTCACTTGTGTCTCCCTCTTTTCTTTGCTAAGGGCGTGCATATAAATAGGCATCTGAGCTCTAACAAACTCCTCTGCAACCTCAGATCTGGCCCCAAGTGTCAAGGTGTGGGTCACCCTAGTGCATGCCTCTCCATGTCATGATTAGCTTTTTGGATCTTCTTATCGCAAGGTATATTCCTTCCAGGACACCCTGTTGCCAGGCTGGAACCTTATCCAAATGGAACATGTTCTTCATGTGTTCTATCCAAAAGGCCAAAAATGGCTAAGTCCCAAATTGTGCTTTTGTGGGCGCATCCTGGTTCTCCAAGAACCCTTTTTGAATTCTACCTTGTGTGCCTTCCTTCACTTGCATGCTCCTCCGGCCATGTGTGCCTACGCGCCTTTAAGATTTGGTAGCTACATTAGGGTCCCAACATTACCCCACACTTCACCTATTCTCCACCCTCGGGAACCTTTTCAAAGAATGCAGTACAAAAATGCAAGGCCTTGCCTTGGAAAAGAATGGAGGGAAAGAATAAAGAATGGGGGAGAGAAAGAATAGAAGGAAAACTACCTAAAGAAGAAGAAGGGGAAAATTTTGCCGCAGGTCGGCCTCCAAGTGTATTCCAAGCGCTGACTTCATCCTATGCTCTTGTGCAGAGGTCGCCAACCAATGTGCTCACCTCGTCGAAGGTTAACCCTTCCCCTTTTGTGTTAATGGTCTCCACCACCATCTCCAGTTCCTTTAGCGTGATCTTCCAAGGCATCCATCTTCCTCATAATGACCTTATAGAGCTCTTTTAGCCGGGTTTTGATTGAGACTCACAGATCTCAATAGCTTCAGACTTCTTTTCCACTTTGGCTAGGATCTTTTCTCACTCGGCTCTATTGCCTTTATTATTTTCCCTGAAGTCCTTCACTGGCCTCATCACGGCAAGCAGCATGCTTGTCACCTTGTCTTGATCCGCGCAATGGTCGTATGTGACCCCAGCGGTTTGTGTAGCTATTTTTACATCAAGCAAGCACCTTGTTGTATTCAGCTATGAGCATGATGACTTTCAACTTGTCCTCCTTCTCCAAGCATGTAGCTACTCCTCTACCGACTCCAAGGCCAAAGGCTACCTTTCCATGGTGAGGATCCGAGTCAAGTCCTCAAGACATTCCAGGAGGAACCATATTTTTATGTGGGAGGGTTAAGGTCTGGGTGCTTCATGATAATAGCTTGGGAGATGAGCTCCACCTTCTTGGAAACTTCACGCACTTTAGCTTTCTCTCTGAAGCTCCCTCTGTAGTTGAGCACTGATTAGTTTCTCAAGGCTGAGGTCCTTTGTTAGCTTAACTACTTCTTCCTTCCTCTTCTCCAATAGGTCCTCCAAGACTTTAACCCTATCATTTTGTAGAAGAGCCTAGCCTCAATTTCCATGGAGACTTTGTTGAGTGTTACACACTTGCTCATCCGATAGTTGTTGCATGTTTATAATGGGGTTGTCCCCTTTCCCCTTGGACAATGCTAGTACCGCTCCTTGGTTAACCTCGAACTCGGGCTCATCGAGGTGGGAGTCGAATGCCCATGATAGCATCTTCCTTGTGTGTGGGTATCCACCCTCAGGATCAAAGGACTCCATGGTGGTGAGCTCCTTGGTGGGCATGGTACTCTAGAAATGTGCGTAAAACTTTGTTGGGGTCATCAACATATCCCATCATTATTCTTCCCCCTTCCACACATTTACTTCCCATGCGCATGCCCTTGGGAATAGTTACTAAAAGAGTTGGGCCTTTTGTGCTACCCACACTCTTCTCCCTTTTCTCTTCCTTGAATTCACCGAGCACGAGCTCCGCGCTGCGCTCCAACTCCTCTTCGACCAAGGTATTAATTATCTTCTCCACCTCCCTTGTCACTTTCTCATTCACCTCCTCCTGAGTGAGCTTGGGCATATCTGGCTCCTTAGTACTTGCCCCCTCACTCCTTTCTTCTCTCGCATGCCTTCCTCCCCTTGGGTGCCCTTCCTCCTTACAAAGATGAAAGCATCATTTGTATCTTCTGCTCCCTCTTCCCCGAATCATGGACATCAATCGGCTCCTGATCCACCTCCAACTCTTCCTCTTCATCATCATCCTTTTCACCTATATAGGCATTTGGGTCATCTGTATCTTTAGACTCTTGTTCTTCCATCCCCTTTTCTTCTTCCTTCTGCTGAAAACTCTGGAGTCGGGATGTGGTCTTCTCTTCATCTGAGGGTTCTCAGGGGATGGTGGCTTCGTAGGTTCTCGGGGTCTTCTCCCTGACCACCATTCTCTTCTTCTTCCAGACGTAGGTACTTGTCCCCCATGGTACCTACATCCTGCTTCTCCACCACCCTTTGTTCCTCTTTCTCTTCCCTCTCCTTATGCTTTGGCATGGGCTTCTTTCTTCCAATAGGGTCATCTCTGGAGATGGATATCTCATTCTCCACGTATGTGCCCTTTTCAAATTTTGGCCTTATGCGCAGGTAAATCCTGCATGGCATTGCTCCCAACAATAGGTAAGGTCAAAGGCCTTACAATATGCACATCCTGACGACATGTACCTTTCAACGTACACATGCTTCTCTAGGTAGACCAACTTCTTTCTCATTTCCTGTGCTCTCTGTCAAGGGTGGACAACTCCAGGTTTAATTTCTTTGATTCCTTGTATTTGTTTACCCCCGCTTGGAAAAATTGGGTAGTAAATGAGAATGGGAGTTTGCACCATGGACTCCAACTGCCATCCACCAAAATGAACCTACCAATGTAGAAGTGTTGGTAGACCATGAACTCTACTTCTCCTTTGGTCGCCATGGGGAGTTGTTCAGGATCCACCATTCAGCCCCGAATGCATTCCTAAGGTGCTTATACCATTTGTCTAAGCATGCCTTGTGTACCCTGTCATTGATTCACATGTGTATTTCTGAAATCTCTCTCTGTAGTGAGGGATCTTCAGCAGGGTACTCCCACATGAACTTGTCGGATGCATCCAAGCACCCCGATTTTTGAGAACACAATTGTCAACAGAATGTTTCCAAATAGGATCTTTCCTCCCTTCTCGCACTGCTTATGATTTCATCTGCTATGTATTGGGAGATGTTGTATATGGTGCCTTCCGTGACCTTCCTGTAGACATTCAGCCAAGGCTTGCTCACCTGGGTCCACCTTTCTTGTCCATTCAGCTTGGAGACAAGGTGTGTGGCCATCTTCATCACCGGATCACTGATATCCGAGATGTCATAGTACCTTGATCCCTTCTTCAATTCCTGGGATGCTATGGTTTCTTTAATTGCCTCCTCATCCTAGAGGTCATCTATGAGCACATCCCCTTTATAGTTTAGGCCTGTGAAGTGTGAAATTAGTTGGGGAGTTATGTGCATTTTTGCCCTGTGAAGCAGAAGAAGTCTTCATGTATGCGCGTCATCAACCATTGGTACAAGTGCTCGGGCTTCCCTAAAATATGGCAACTCAAAAAGTTGGAGAAGCCCTGCCTTCTCCATTTTCACCTTGACCATGTCGTTGTAGATTGGCAACCCATCAGGTGTTCATTTATTTGTGGGGCACACCAGCTCCAATGCCATTTCCTTCATGATTATGCTTGACCGGTGATTGTAGTCGATCACGGTCATCTATCTTATGTGGGACTCCCACTCTTGCCCTAGAAAAACCCCATCCGGGTATTGCATTTCCGAGTACCATTCCTCATTTGTATCCAAGGGTATTTCTTCTTGTTTCTTCTTTCCTTTTCCTTTACCCTTTCCCTTCTTGGATTGTTCTACAGGTTTACCAACTAGTTTTGTGGCCATCATTTCACCCTTTGCTTTCATTCCTAGGTTATCTTGTGAGTTGTTTGAACATTTTCCTGTGTGCCCCATGCCCTAAAACACAAACCCTAATCTCTGATTTTTCTCCTTCGATCACGGCACTTCTTCACAATGTTCCTCACACCCGTGAATCACTTCTGCTCTAGTTTGTAGATCTAATGGACCGATTGTGCTTAAGTTTTGGGATTTTCCTTCACACGAGTCAGTTCTCAAAACCCTAGCTCTTGAAAGAAAATCACTCTTCTTGTTTTCGCAAAGTAAAATAATGAAATGCCCATTCTTGTATTTATAGCTTTTCCCACTTTTACGCATTTAAGGCTAGGCTACCTACCACCGTATATGACAATGTTTAATGTGGTGTTTTCAAACAAAACCGACTTCAGCGCTTCTCCTTACGCCTGCCCAATCCTTGCGTGAAAACTTTTCCACCCATGCCCAATCCTTGTGTGAAAATTTTTCACCCATGCCCAATCCTTGCATGAAAATTTTTTTTTTTCCAAACCTTTCAACCCTTCTTGCAAACAATCCATCTTGACTGAAGACTCTTTGCATGCGTGTTACCAGTGCCAAAGGCACTTCTTCCATCCTCATGATTCTTGCTTTCACCTACCTCATGTTTTTGCACTTTTTCTCCTTTGTACGTGGATTTCCAATGTAACCTTATTTTGCCACCTATCTGCCTTCTTTTCTCCTAATGCATCTTTTTAACAAGGCCAATTCAAATGGTCTACCAACCCAATCCTCCTAGCAGAATAACTCCATTTCTCTTCATCATCTCACCCCACACTAAAATGATGTGGTCCTCTACGCATTCATAAGTCAAAAAGTAATAAGGTTACCGCCCAAGGTGCAAAACAAAACAACAACGTGAAAGGGAAATACAAGAAAGGAAAAGCATAAAAGGAAATTCTAAACTAACTGGAAAAACTACCTTATTTACAAACACCAAGAAGCATTATTTATAGTAGGGCTTCAACCTACTCCCATTGAAGTGTCCAGGTAATTTTGTTCCATCCAACACTTGTAACTGGCACACGCCCGAATCAAGGATGTATGAAATTACATAAGGACCCAACCAATGCACCTTCAACTTTCCAGGATGGCGTAGAAATTTTGAATCATATAGCAATACCATCTGGCCAACCTCAAACTATTTTGTTCTTAATATGGTGGTCATGCCATGCCTTTTGCTTTGCCTTCTCAGTTGTTTGGCTCCATCTTGCTAGTGAGCACCTTTCATCCAACTTTATCAATTCATCTATTCTTTCTTCCAAAGCTTGCTTGCTCATCATCCAACCCCTCGCGCATGCTATACGCAGAGATGGTAGCATGAATTTGACCCAAAAAAACTACTTCACGCCAAACACCAATTGAAATGGTGTGGCCTTGTTCAATATTTTATACGTTGTTTTGTATGCCCAAAGAACTATGATACCTTGTCATCCCAATCCTTCCTACCCACATCACATATCTTAGTCAATGTGTGACTAAGGATTTTGTTGAATGCCTCTGTAGTCCCATTTTTCCCGAGGGTGATAAGGGGTAGTCTTGTGATGGGCTACCATGAATTCTACCAATAGAATCCTCGATGGTTTCATTTAAGAAGTGAGAGCCCCTATCACTTGTTAAACTTAATGGGCACCCATACCTGCGATAATGTTTCCCACAAAAATCTAGTAGCCATGTGGCGTGGCTATGGTGCAATCCTTGGGTGGGTGGCCTCTACCCACCTTGTTAGATAATCAAGTATAGGTAATGATATACCATGAGTTAGTCCTTCGCGCACTGGTGAGATTGGTCCGACAAAATCTATTGCCCATTTCTCAAAAGGTTCACACTGGTGCGATGGGGCGCAAGGGCATCTCATCCCTTCTTCCTAGGTTTTTCCAAGGCCGGCAAAGTGGTGGTCAGCCTTGCAAAACTCAATGCAATCCTGGTGAATCATCTCCCACCATAGTCCGTGACTAGGATCTTGTGCATGGTTGCATTCCCCGCATAGTGTCCTCCAAGCAATCCCACCATGGGCTTCTTCTATTATGGCCATGCGTTCATGTTCTAATACACACGTGCAAAACCTCATCATGGCCCATTTTATACAAATCCCCATTGATCAACATGAAGGGCGTGGCGTGTATGGCTAACCTTTTCCTTTCCAGTGCATTCATCCCTTTGGGTGCCACACCTTCCTTGAGAAAAACAACAATGTCTTCTAACTCGAGGGCATGCCGCCGCAACCTGAATAGTTGTGCATCGGCATGGTTTCCTCGATACTTTGCACATCCTCTCCCGAATCAATCCTTGATAAATGATCCGGCCCACAATTGTTCTTTCCAGGTTTACCACCACTTTGAATTCAAATTCCTGAAATAAAAGTACCCAACGACATATGCGCCCTTGCAACACTGCTTTGTTTACTAGATACTTCAAGGCCATATGGTCAGTGTAGAATATGAAGGGAGTCACCAAGCAGATATTGTCTAAATTTGTGGAGTGCGTAGATCATTGACAATGCCTCGCACTCGGTCGTTGTATAATTTTTTCTGTTGGTGTCAACTTTCTACTTGCAAAACACAAGGGATGATCAACAATCCCCTCTCCTGGTTGAGCAAGAATGGCTCCCATTGTTGTACCAGAGGCATCCACGTGGACATGGAAAGGTTTATCCCATGATGGGAATCATAGAATAGGTGTGGTGATAAGCCTTTCTTTTAGAGTGTCAAATGCCCTCTGCTGCGCCTCTCCCCACTGAAAGGCACTCTTATGTCTGAGCAATATTTCCAAAGGTGCGGTGATCTTGGTGTATCCCTTAATGAACTTTTTGTAGTACCCAGTGTGTCCAAGAAATCCATGCATGATGCTTTGGCTGGTGGGCTCCCCTAATCCCACAATAACTGTAACTTTTGTGGGATCCACCAGTAAGCCCTCTTTGCATATGATATGCCCCAACAACGTTCCAAAAGGAGTTGCAAAGACACATTTCTTGATGTTGAGGGAAATCCTCAACTACCGACATCTTTCAAACATCAATCTCAAGTTATCACAATGGTCCCTTACCAATCCATACACTGTCCAATCATCCAAATATACTTGAAGGAACTTGTGGATGAAGTCCTTAAATGCTTGTACCACTATGCGTGAAAATACAAGTGGGTGCATTCCTCAATCCAAAGGGCATGACCATGTATGCAAAGCTTCCCCACTCGGTGGTGAAAGTTGTCTTTTCTTGGTCTTCCTTGGCAATCCTTACTTGGTGATATCCCGAGAATCCATCCGTAAAGGAATAGACCTCGCGCCCAACAACTCCTTCCAAAATCTCTTCAGTGAAGGGGGTGGGAAAAGGATCTATGATACAAACAACATTCAACTCCCTGTAATCCACACATATCCTAATCCACCCATCCTTCTTTATGTTGATCACCATTGGACTTATCCATTCTGATTCCTCCATAGCCTCAATGATACCGGATGCTATCATTTTTCTAGCTCTTCTTTAACCCTTACGCGCATGTTGGGATTCATCCTGTAAGGCCTCTTCCTAACCGGGCACGCACCATCTTTCAACTTTATCCTCATTTCCCCAATGAATGGTGGATGCCTTTCAACTCATGGTATCCACGTGGGAATAAATCCTGAATTCACGCAAGAGATCGATGATCTTTGATACTTCCTTGTCGACCAGTAGTCCCCAATGATAGCTTCCTTGGGCTCCTTCTCCGAGCCGATGTTAACTTTCTTGGTTTTGAGTGGTTCATGATATGCACGTGTGCACATGCATCTACACTATCAACTACCTCACGCATCCCAACCAAATGGTCAACATTCAGGCTCTCCATCTCCTCTCCATCAATAACGTATACCATCTTTCCTTTCTCCTTTTTCACACACACATGCTCGAATTGTATGTCTTCTGGTTCCTCCTCTTCGAACCGTGCTTCCAAGCTAGGTCCACCAAGTAAGTTTACTAATCTATCTTCCACCATGGCGCAATCCCCAGAGTGAGGTGCTTGATAGTCTGCAATGCCTCATCAACCGGTTGCATGGTACTTTGGTACTCGAATGTGTGAACCAAGTCAGCCGCTAATTCCTGCCAATTTTCCCTTGGTGGTGAGTTTCAGAATGGATGTACCAAGCACGCGCACAACCTTGTAGTGTCGAATACAACTTGTGCACCCAAAGGGAGGGTGGTAAAGCTTCCGCGCCTTCTCCCTAGACCCTCTCACATGCCTGGATGTGGGAAGAGGTGGGTTCATTGCCATTGTAATCCTTGATAGTGGTGGGTATATTGCTCTTCGAGAATCGGATAGTGAGTGCAATTCTAACTTCACGCCACTCCAACAAGTTTTCACTATGCGTGGCCCACCACCTGCTATGTGCCTATCAAAACATAACCCAACATACCTCATCACTCATCCTCCCTCCATTGAGCTTCCATTTCTCTCAAAAAGACCTCAGGGTATGCATCCCAGAATACTTGGTTATTTCCTTTCCTCCTAGGTGCCAAACTATATGCATGCCATGGTTACCTTGGTCACCGATCCTTTCAGATGTCACCCAATCAATTCATAAGTCCCATGCACCCAATTATCACATGCTATACTGGTAGTATCACTGACAGATTGAGCATCATCAAACTGGATGACTCCTTCTGTAGGGTGGATGGTCTCTGGATCTCTTATGGAGTGCACATATATTCTATCAGGACTTCCTCTCCAAGGGGTTCAAGTATAGGGTGTGGAATTTCCATCAGCAAGTGGTATAATCACCCTCTCTTCCTTGTTTTCAAAGCTTATGTACCCCTTGTTAAACTAGAGATCTGCATTATTCTTATAGCACCATGGGCACCCAAGTAAGCTGGGAAATTATCTACCTCGGCAAGTGCCAAGACTTCAAAATCCCCAGTGAACTTAGTCCCCTGAATGGTAATGGTCACATCCTTCAAGACACCTATGGGCATTGCCTTTGTCTTATTTTCCATATACAACACATTTGAAGATGGTTGTAATGCAGGTCTTCCCATTTGATGCCAGGCATCCAGAGTGAGAACATTAACCTCCGTGCCTATGTCAATGAGGATGTTGCTAAGCAACCATCCATCCACTACTATGCATTCAAGGTGATTTCTTTGTCATAATCAAGGTTGTGAGGTGGGAGGTTTGCATGCAGGATCTACCTTTCATGTTCTTCCCCGATGCGTGGTACCTTTTCTCTCAACCATGCTCCTAGCAGGGAATAATATTCTCTCTGCCTCAGTAGTTTACACACCTCCTTAACCTCATCCAAGTCATCCTTTGGTGCTTCTACTGGTCTTCTTTGCTCATCTTTTCTAGTTTTCTCTTTTAAGCATTGGATCTCCCCTTGTAAACTTTGAATTACATCCATGGTTTCTGGTAGACTTCTTTTTGGTGAGCCGGGTTTGGATACTTCCCATGTACTACTTCTTCCCTGAAACCAGAGGTCTCTGCCTAGGTGCTTCCCTTGCATGCATGTGGACTCCCCTTGTTGTTACCATAACAGGCTCTAGTTCTGATTCACGTATTACTCGTGGAGAGCCATTACATGCATCAGCCTTCTTAATACTCACCATGGCAACACCCTTATCCTTCCGGTACTGCTGACTCATATGTTCGTATAACTCTGGGCACTCTTCGTACTTATGTTTTTTTCCACACCAGGAGCATTGTAGAAGATCTGGACATTCACGCTTATAATGGTCTGTGGCTCCACAATTAAAGCATGTTCCACGTGGGAACTCACTTCTTCCCCCATGGTTACCATGACCATGAAATCCTCCATGAAACCCTCTTCCACGCGCACCTCCATCTCCATGCTCTTCATACCGATGCATTCATCTCCTTTGGAACTGCTGGCAATGCCAGTCTAGCACACACCAAGATCAATTGCCTCATGAATCTGGTCAATCAATCTACAATCCTTGGTGTCATGTGTGGTTGAGGTACATATCTTGCAATAACAAGATACATTTTTATGGACGGATCGTGTTGTAAAAGGGGGCACCTACTTGCATCATGGTCCCCGTGACATATTTCACAATTTACCACTATGGTGTGTACCACCTTCCGAGTACATATCCCACCATTATCCTTTGTGTGCCCTTCTACGTTACAATCTATGCACCACATCCCACCGTGAGTCTCTGGAACTGTGTTGGTAGATAATTTCTCCAATTGCTTAGCCATGGCAGTGATCTGAGCCAGAAATGGGCTAACACTAGTGTCAACACTACCAACTACCTCAAGCATGCAAAGTAGCTTCCAATGCTTCGCGCGGGTCCGTGAATGTTTTATGAGACAAAGCCCTCCTAAAGGGTGTGATCAACCCTCCAAAAACCACTGAGCATGTTGTGAAGGGTGGATATCATAAGATAGTTTAGACAATAGAGTTTTAAAGCATGCATCATATTCCCACATGCTCTCTGCCATTCCCTGTTGGATTTCTTTGAGAGAGTTGATGCTCTTCTATTCAAACTCAGGTATGTGGAATTCCACCAAGAATGCATTTCTCAAGTGGTATAATCCACAATAGTCTGATGAGGGTCATACTTTCTATACCAACTATGTGTGCATCCTTGCAAGGTCATCACAAATTGACTGGCCTTTCGATCCTGGGTCGTGATCCCCTTCGCACGCCATAGCAGCTCACACTTATGCACATGCTCTGTGGCATCTTCTATCCCACTGTAATCTGGTAAGTGTAGAGACATCTCAAAAAGACTTGAGGAGGTGGCTGAGGCCCTTGTCCTCCCGATCCAGTCCCTTGGTTTCCTCCGGTGTTTCCTCCTCCCGGACCCACTAGATCCTGAGCCACCAACTCCACCACTTCCACCTCTAGATCCTCCTGTGTTAGGTACAGGGCTGTGTTTGTCATGCCAAATGCTCCCATCATTCCACTAAATTACGTGCATCGATAGTTTGTGAACTAGTGCCACTCCCAGTCATATTTCCTCCACCACTTCCTAATGTGCTTCCAAAACCAGCTGTATATGTGCCTTGTCCAAACATTCCACCAAATACTGGAATAGTGTGTGAAGCCATAGAAGTCCCAAATGAGAAGTTGTATCTTCTAGGTGCCGATCGGTTGCTTCCACTGATATCAAATGGATCAACTGTACTTTTCCCTCATTCAAACAAACCAAGTGCCAAGGTTTGGTCACTAGGTGGGGTCAGATGTGTGCCAATGACTCTTCTTTCTCTACATGTGATGGACTCTCATCAGAAGCCACAAGGTTTTCTCTCCCACGCTTACCAAGATGGGGTATCATAGACTATTTGGGTTCCACATCCTCGCGTGAACCTCAACTCCTTTCCCAATGTCGCTCCGGCTCCATAACCCACTTGTAATCCACATGTCTATCGATCTCCCTTTCACGTGCTTCGTTATACTTGAGCCGTCTCTCCTCCCTTTCCTTTTTAGTCATTATATCAGCCATCTTTCCCCAACCTGGCTTCCTCGCCAAGCACTCAGAGTGGTTTAGCCGGCCATAGGAAATGCCTCTAAACCCATGGTTACCATCAAGATTTTGATTTCAAGGGGGATAACACATAGAAATGATCCTCTGGGCTCCCACAAAACTCAAACTCAACAACTTCTAGACAGAATACGTGGAAATTACGTATTCCAGAGTGTAGCTAGTCAATACTCCCTTCCACCAATGATCTATAGCATGGGTCCATGTTAGATCAACATCTTGCAAGTTTGATATGTTTCTTGGGTCCAAGGGTGTGACTTATAATACCACCCCGATCTAGATGTATAAGCCGAGAGCCATTCAAATAACTCTACTGGGAAACAAAAAGAAGAAGAAGTTTTTCATACAACTCATGATAAAGAGTGTCTTCCACCCATCTTCGTGTCAAACCCAGGTCCAGTATTGAATCTCTGAGTGAATTCATCCTCCGTGCTTTTAAACCAATCTTCAACACCTTCCAGGGTTATTCTCTCCATCATCACTTTTGCACATAGATCATGATGTATGCCATGTTCCACTACAACTTCAAAAAGAGGTCCCAAGCAATGGAACCAAGATGTAGTCATTTTTGCACCCACCAAGAACAAGGGAACCTCATGCGCGCTGGCCTATCACCCAGCAGGCATGGGTGCTCACTCACCCGAGGCACGCGAGAGGGAGCCGAGTCTCTCTTTTATGTGAGTTTAGTGGAAGGCATACTTCATGATCTTGACTTAGTGATTTAAAAGAAATGAAAAAGCTATAGAGCTCAGAATGGCTTCTATACCCCTTCAGTCATAACAAAAGCAAAGCGCACAACAAAATTAATAGAACTAGGAAGTTGTAAATCCACAAATAGACTTAACATTCAAGTAAGGTTCATGATTATACAAGATCAAAAGCATAGTAGAAACATGCAGATAATACAGGAAGGAGATCTTAATATAAATGTAGTGGTAACCTTATCATATTCATTCATAGTATTACTATAAAACATCACAGAGAGGAGACCATAGTCATACACCATATCTGGATCCATACATGTATGCTCACAAAACAAAATTTTCATTCCCCATTCCCTCATTACATTCTTCCTATAATCATCTACCCATTTTATCCCATAGTTCTCATAGTAATTCTGCAGAGCTCCGCTACCTCACTTGTGTCTCTTTTCTTTGCCAAGGGGCACACGTATAAATAGGCATCGAGCTCTAAAAAACTCCTCGCAACCTCAAAGATCTGGCCCCAAGTGTCAAGGTGTGGGTCACCCCAGTGCATGCCTCTCCATGTCATGATTAATCCAAATGGAACATGTTCTTCATGTTGGTACGACGGTGGTTATGTAACCATTGTGATAATTACGAATTGTTGCTCGCACGGTGGTGGTGGTTTTGTAATTGTCAAGGCAAAGGCTTATTTTGACCAACTTAAGTGATTTTTTTGGATTTTAAGTTGTTTTATATTTTTTTGAGCTTATGCTTTGAAACATTTTTCTAACTTGTTATTTTTATTGTTTTGGTGCATGTAGAAAGACTTGTACGTTCGTTGGAGCTGAGCCGAGAGAGTGCGATTAGATACTATGCATTATTGATCAGTTTTCCCAAGAGGAGAGGGGCTTGTTACATTGGGATGGATTATGTGGGATTTCATATACGCCACCGATAATTTCATCCAGCCACATACTTTGTGATTTATAGAGCTCTTTGGGATGCCGACTGAATACTTTCTAGTTTCTTAGGGTTAGAGGAGAGTGGACTATCACTCTCGAGGATGTTTATAGGATCTTGGGTGTTCCTATGACTGGTAGATGGTTGACATTGGAGAAAGGTTCTTTGGCTATATCTAGACAGTGGGCATTATATATTGGGGATGATGGAGCATGTAATGTGGGTGTAAAATAGGGTATGTGGCTACTATCATTTATCTCCACACCTATTCACACTCTACACAAGCCCATTATTGGTATTTTGGCTTCACGTTTGGTGGGAGATAAGGGTGGGGACAAGCTCTTGTATTGTTGGGATCCTATCATTATGGCTATTGAGTAGCATGAGAGGATCTTTTCTTGGGGTGTGGACATTCTTAGGACCACATACCATGACCTATGTTGCGTTGTGAGGCTACAGGAAAATCCATGAGTAACCCTACTTTGGTGATGTGTTGGGTCTATGAGTGGATTATCCCCTACCAAAGGGGAGTTTATATACACAATTTAGGGGCCATCAGGGCCACAAGATGGATAGGTATGGCTTCTCTCAAAGGGGCTTACCAACTCGTATCTAAAGCCCGACCACGAGATGATTTCATTACCAGACCATACCAAGACCTGATTGGGATATGGGGTGATGATGGAACCAGACTACTTGTTTGTGATGGTGCAAGGCAATTAGTAGATAAGATTGCTAGTGTGGAGGTCCACCCTATTGAAATATTCTCCCAAAAATTCAGGCTTCCTTATGATGATGCACTTCCTATCATTCCTATTGTTTATTGTGGCATCAAAGAGGCTTGGGGAGACCCTAAGGGCCTACATGGTTAGAAAAATTCTACACCGGAGGTACTATTAGTGTGGAGAAAGTCCCAGCCCCAGAGAGCTAGTATCCTTCCTCTAAGTTGAGGTCATACCCGTTCACGGTAGGGGGAGGAGGAGGAGGAGGCCCATGCAGCTACTGAGAGATTAAAAGCAAGACCAATAAGGAGACATGAGGAGAGGAGCATGATGAGGAGGGGGATAGTGACCTTGAGTGGAGGGCGATAGGTGATTTCTCCATGGATGTGAGAGCAGAGGCAGAGGTAGATGAGGAGAATCTCATTTCGAGGAGCCACTTTCTTACGAGGCAAGTGGAGATGAGGAGTCCGTGATGGGCCAACATGTTACCTCAGGAGAGGGTGGGGATTAATAAGTACCTATAGTGGCTCCACCATGTCTATCTATACCATCTAACCCTTCCTAGATAAAAGGATATCCATGTATGTAGATACTCTTCTCTCGACCTTGTTAGCTAGAATTTTTAGTAAGCTACGCATTTTGTTTCTTTTTGGTTTTTAAATATTTTCTAACACGTCATTGTTTGTTTTTTCTTACAACCACCTGCTAAATATTGCTGAGATCTTATTCACCGGATCTTGGTCGATACACTACTCATCCCCACGGGGAAGACCTACGAGGATCTTCTCACGGGCATACGGCAACCTTTACAGGTCATTTGTCACACTAATGTTTTCGCACTAGTTTGGCAAGCTGCAAAGATGCTTTTGGATACAAAGATTGATCTTGTTGCCTTTTGAATAGCTTAGAGGATGGAGAGGCAGAGCCATTCCTACACGAGGTTGTGACTACTAGGAAATCATCTACCCCATCTCACATCCATTCTCATCATTCTATTCACAGAGGCTCACATTTACGCCATAGAAGCTGCAGCAGGATCGCTAGTCATGCACCTTCTCAAGGATCTCATAGGGAGGGATAGGTCATATGCCTTTATTGCTTAGATGTAATTTTACGAGACATGTATATGAATTTCTTAACTTCATTCTCATTTTGAGTGTTTTGACAACACCTAGAGTGTGACGACATTGTATACAAAATTGACTAATTATGGATATATATAGAGATACATATTTTTATTCTAGTCATTATTACATAAGAGTTGACTCATTGATGGTTTATTTTTCTTGTATACTCTTAGATGCTCAGAATTTATGATGTTTTTATATGCTTTTTGGATGTATGCTATGGATGTTAGAGTAGGTATTTACCTTAGCTCATATTCACTTAGGTACTTTATTTACTTTTATTGTATTTATCCTCACGCACTTATGTGTGTAGATATTTCTTTCTATTTATTTAGATATTAGGGGGATATTATCTAGTTGTTAGGTATAGTTATTTCCTTGATCTATGGTATTGACTAGATCCTTGATGTCTAGTTCATTCCTAAATCTATGGTCTTGACTAGTTCTTTGATGACTAGTTCTTTCCTTAATTTATGGTTTGATCTACGACCTTGACTAGTTCTTAGATTTTTATTCCTTTCTTATATAAGCAAGGCTCATTCTCATTATATTTCATTGAGTTCCATAATAATATATGATATTGTTTCTCATTTTTTGCAAAGGTTTATGTAAATTTATTCTAGCGAATTGTTTTCATCTTATTGATTGTGGTGTTTGATTAGCATCTAAGTTCTTAGCTTGGCATGATCTAGTTATCATTCCTTTTATGGTATCGAGTTGCACAACTTGTTGTCACACTGTAACATTCCCATTTTAACAATGTAGAAAAAGGGAATTTTTTTTTTTTTGTAACATTCTCTATTTTAAATACATAATTTAGAACACACATTCCATAACATCCATTCTTATAATCAGATAACCATATGCAGCTATAATGACTCGGTGTGCCACCGATCTATTCATTTCATGACTCAGAAAACTACCGATCTATTCATGTTTAATTTAAGTATTGACTACTTTTCTCGTATACTATGTATACTTAGTTCTCTTACCCTGTTTAGGGTATGGAGTGATCTGTCTAGGAACCTATCTAAATATTTTCTACCAATATTCATTTGCATCTCGAACCTTAGACAAGGTGACATAGGACAATGCAATCAGTAGCTTGCAATACTTTGGCCAAATTTTTCTAACATACTATTCGTATTACTCATTCCTTGACAACATACTCGTCAATCTAAAATATGTTCTTCACCTCACTCAAACGTTATCTAGAATGTCCTTTACAAACTTCCGTCAGTCCACTTACCCATGGTTTACCCCTAGTTTAGGTTAACAACATAGGTTATGATAGGGAGAGACTCACAAAGACTTAGGATATATGGGCATACTAGGTCAACCTAGGTTAACCCCGTGTGCCAAGGTACTGGAGTCTTGGAGGGTTACTTTATATCATAAATATGCTACTACCCAGTCCTAGAGAAAAACTCAGTTCAAGTCCATAAGCATGTAGATCTAGACAATCAATGCAGAATGGTGTTGCCACATGTCAATTACAATGTTCTATCCTCGAGAAGATCCTAATCTTCTCAAAGGTATAGCTATGTAGTTGGTGTATGTCAGCATCCTACAGAACAGCCTCGTTGAGATGTACAAACCCCAAGGTGAATATTAATATTTAATTAATCTGGATATTTAATAGCAGATTTCAACAACCTAGTGCAACTCTTCCCAAGTTCCCTTCCAAATCGGGCTCCATTAATCCTTAGAGAACTTCCTTAACTCATGATTTCTTTCAATGTTCGTTAATTTTTGGCTTAATAAGCAATTACCAAAAGAGAGGACAACCACCTAGGTTGTATCTTAATAGACTTTGTTAAATGTAGTCTATGATTATAAATCATATCTTCCTTTTTGTTTACTTTTCCACTAGAGAGGAAGATTCTTCCTCTTCATGGTTAAGTTCGAGGGTTTAACACACCCTTTTTTTTTTCTTTATATA
Source organism: Taxus wallichiana var. yunnanensis (assembly GCA_018340775.1). NCBI lineage: Eukaryota > Viridiplantae > Streptophyta > Pinopsida > Cupressales > Taxaceae > Taxus > Taxus wallichiana. Next base: position 169,256,220 of record CM031237.1, read on the forward strand.
ATTGATAGTTTTTATTGTGTATTCATTACACATCACCTTACTATATTAAGTTGTTTATATAAGAACATTAAATTTTGCAACTTATCTACCTTCAATCTTAATTATGGAGATTAATCTAACTCCCTTTTTATCCTATTAATTCAAGAATCCTCTTTTAATAGTATAAATAATAAGAAGAATGTCAACAAGATAAGATACCATTTATTTTACAAAGATACAAGATAAATTACACAACTCATGCAAGTAATTTCACATCCTTCAATTTCATTTTCAACTTAGACCTTTACAACTTATGCATTTACAACATATGCATTTAAAAACATTTGTATTTACAAACTTATGCCTTTACAACTTATACATTTTTGGCCTTACTGCATGACCACAGTCTTCATTCAAAAAGGAATAATACTTTTATTTTTCAATACATCTCTAAAATGAATCATAATTCTTCACTATAATCAAACTTAGAATAGCCAATGCATCATGTAATATTTTTCCATCTTATGTCACTTATGAATTCCATCTACAAAAATTACTAACACGGATCAGTTCATTGAACTAAGAATGATAGGCACTAAGCCTTAAAATGAAGTGCAATCCACTAATTGTTCCAATAAAAACAACCCCGCTTTAATGAATAATTAGCATTTCATACACCAACCATAAGTATAACAAAATAAGATCATCAATGAATTGGAATTCACTTCTAAAAGAAGAAAATAATGTAATCTATAATATATGTCTTACGAATTAAAGTATAATTAATCCTATCAATAATCTTTACCAAACAATAGAACATAACATCTCATTGTTTTCCCCATTCTACCAAAATGGAATACAACACTTATCTTTGCCATAAGATAAAAGAAGTGTTTACAACATGTATTCACTAAGGTGTTTCATCTAATCTATCAAATGAAGAAGAAGAAAAACCATTTCCATTATGCCAAAGTACATAACATCTGCAAAGTAGAGCAAGTGCATTTCATGACTTAAACTATTTCCTTTAGGGACATCTACTTTAAAATTCAACATTTTAAAGTGTTAATCAAAATAGAGTCACTTAAAATAAATCCAAGAAGGAATGATGGATTTACAATCAAAACACCGTTTGCATTTCCTTTTTACTAATCAATCATCCATCTCTTTCTACTTATTTCATTCAAATAACAAGTATAAGAAAACTAATTAAGTAATGATTCTCTTTTTCCCATTAGAATAATTAATAGAAGGTTCCGAACCAATAAACTTAACCTTATTTGTAATAGAAAAGGAGCTTATCGAAATGATCCTAAATTGAAGTCTTATCCTTCAACTTAATTAACAACGTCCCTTCTTCAAATACATACAATGCAAGTTCATGTAAGGATTTCAAGAAAGAACAAGAGCACCTTAAAGTGAAAAGGGATCTAATGAAACTTTTCCCTTAAAAACTTCCTACAATAAGCAAGGGATCTATTCAAATAGGGACATTAGAGTAGTGAAGATTATACACAGTCCTTATACACAAAAGAACTATAACTAATTCTTTCTTGGGTTCATCATTTCTTTATGAGGACCTACAGAAGAGAAATCCGAGCAGATACTAATGCCTGGAATTACCCAAGAGCTAAATCAAACAATATTATTTATCATACTTTTCAACATATTGCTTCAAGAATAGAATAGAGAATGAAATCCCAATAAGATTCATAAACTACAAAGATGGTTCCAATTAAGGTCTAACAGAGTTTACCAACTGACTCCTAAAACCATATTTCTCGTTTTCTCCATGCACAGTATCTGTTTCCTTTTGAAAATTTAGAGTTTTAAAATAGTTTCCCTACTGTAATAGACTCAATATACATGACATGATCCAACAATATATTTACAAGATACCTTCTGCCCCAAGATTCAAAATTCTAATCTGAGCGCCATGTGGAACATAAGTCTTTACTAAGATCAAAATCATTCAATTGATTTAAAACAAGTTTGGGAAAAATTTGTTCCATTTTGGTTTGCATATTTAAGCAAAGAAAACTGGAAAGAATCCTAACTGGATCGACACCTTGCTCGTGCTCTAACTCCAACACTATGAACAGTTCCCTCGACTCATTTTGAATCACGTACTCCTTATTGAGTAATATAATTTCCACACTCGAGGTTGGATAAAATGCAATGAATAACATTTAAATAGTTCAAATTAAAAATCAAGCGTCATGTTTGAACAACTATCATATCAAACCCCGCTCAACAACCAAGCAGTTTGAAAGATCACTTAAAGAGTTCAGACCATCACCATAAAAGTGCTAAGGATGTATTCAAAATGAGCTCTCACTATAATACACAAGGTCTCAGTAAAACACAAACACCAACCAGATGCGGACTTGTAACAGTCCATAATAACTTGATAATGCTACACAATTATCACACCAAGTTAGAGTTCCAACAACAAAGCAATTGTTCACAGTTTAGAAAACAAGAACCAACCACTAATACTCTATTCTCAACTCCATATACTTACGAAGCGAAAAAAATCATAACAACACCAAGAACCTAATAACAGTTCTCGAATACCCACAAGTTTCCAATAGAATATGAGCTTACATGCAAGTTTTCATGACAAACTAGAGCTTTTTACCAGCACAGGATCACAAAATGATAGCTTCAACAGATACGGGGAAGGATGCAAGATTCTCAAAAGAACTAGTGAGAATACATTCATTTGGAAGTAACAAAACCTAACTAAAATTTCCAAATTCAGTTAAGCCAAACAGGGTTACAGAGTTGTTCTTGCATGTAATTTTCATGTGCTTAAACCAACACATACTATATTTTTAAACCAGACCGCTTTTGCAAAGGTTTTGAAACCAAGAATACAAGATTTAATAACTCAGTAACCATACAACCAAAAACATCATGCAATGCATAAAAACTCATAGAGAAAAGTTGTTTTAATGAAAACACTTAGAGGAAAGCAATAAATTTTAATAGTTAGAGCCTATCATGCCTGATAGTGTCTCTATTAAATCGAAGAAGACCTCTAGTAGAGCTCACTCCTTCTCTTATTTTCCATGAAATATCGAACAACCAAATATTTCTTCCACAATGTCTCTCATAAACTCCACGAAACGAAAATTCCAATGTTTAACCACGATTATTCCAAGGTCTTAGACTGCGAGGAATTCCAATTTAACACATGTGATAAATCTGAAACGTATTTCTTAAGCAAAGAAATATGGAAAACATCATGCATTCGTGACAAAGCAAGTGGTAGTGCTAAACGATAAGCTACATTGTTTATTACTTCAACTATTTCAAAAGGTCCCACATAATGAGGTGATAACTTGGCAACCTTACCAAAAGTTATAGATCTCTTTTTCGGTTCAACTCGAAGAAAACCTTCTCTCTAAGTTCAAATTTTCTGTTAACCCACTTTAAGTCAAAGCATAACTATTTTTCCTATCTGCAACTTCCTTCAAGAGTTCACGAATCATTTTAACTTGTTGCTCCATTTCCGTAAGGATTTCAGGTCCAATTACCTCTCTATCCTCAATGCTATCCCAACTAATAGGGGTTCTGCATTTCCTTCCGTAAAGTGCCTCGAAAGGTGCCATCTTAAGAGAAGCATGATATGTGTTATTGTATGGAAATTCAACTAATGGAAGGTACTCCTCCCACTTGTACTTGATCCATATAGTACATCCGTAACATATCCTCCAAAACCTGATTTACTCTTTCATTCTGTCCATATGTTTCTGGATGATACACAAAACTGAAATTAAATTTAGTTTCAAGAGCTTCATTGAGCATTTGCCAAAACCTTGATGTCATTCTAGGGTCTCTATCGGATATGATTAATTCAGGTACTCTGTGTAATCTAAAAATTTCGTGTACGAATCTTTTAGCCAAAACAGGAGAATCGTCCTTTAGATTTCTAGCAATAAAATGAGCTACTTTCGTTAGTTTGTCAACTAGTACCAAAATAACATCATGTTTATTTCTTGACATAGGTAATCCTTGTACAAAATCCATGCTTATTACCTACCATTCATCTTTGCGGTATGCTATGAGGATATAATAAACCATTTGGGTGCATATGCTCGGCTTTTACATGTTGACATTCAAGACAATGAGTCACAAAATCAATAACATCTTTTTTCATTCCCTTCCAGAAATATTGTTATTTTATATCGGTGAGCATTTTTGTAATGCCTGGGTGTCCTAAAAAAGGTGAATTGTGAAACTATGCCAACAATTTCTTTCTCAAATCATTAGGCAAAGGTATGTATACTCTATTTTCATATCATAAGATTCCTTCATTGTCAAAGTGAAAACTTTTATATCTTTCATCCTTCGGATCTGTAGCAAGCGCTATTTTTACTTCTGAAAGTAAGAGTCGATTCCATAACACTTTTACTTCATCCTTAAACTAAGTTCTTAGTGTTATAAGAGCAGAAATGTGCTTCCTACAAATTAGAGCATCCACCACTCTATTCTCTTTTCCTTTAATGTAACTTGTGTCAAAATCATATTGAGACAAAAACTATAACCACCTTCATTGTCTTGCATTCAAATTTGGTGAGTGAAAATGTATTTCAGCCCTAGATGATCAGTTTTTAACTCAAATGGTTTACCAAGTAGATAATGCCTCTAAACTTGAAGTGCATGAACTATGGCGAAGAAGCTCTAAATCGTGTGGACCATAAGTCGACTCATATGACTTAAGTTTTCTACTTTCATAAGCTATGACATGATCATTTTGTAACAAAATACCTCCAAGACCTTCCCTAGATGCATCATTACAATAGTAAAGTCTCCATTAGGATTAGGTATAGCTAAAATAGGTGTTGAAGTCAACTGAATTTTCAAATTTTTAAAAGCAGATTCACATTTATCATTCCAAACAAATTTCTTATCATTTTTCTGTAATGAAGTTATTGGTGCAACCACCTTAGAAAAATCCTTAACAAATTTTCTATAATAACCTGCAAGGCCCATGAAGCTTCTAACTTCATGTACATTCTTTGGTGTAGGCCACTCGGTTATAGCTACAATTTTAGAAGGATCTACAACAATCCCATATTTACTTATAACATGACCCAAATAGTGAACTTTGGTGTCATAGAAAGAACATTTGGATAGCTTACCATACAACCATCTCTTTCTTAGAATTTCTAAAACTATTTTCAAGTGTTCATGATGCTCCTCAATACTTTTAGAATATATGAGAATGTCATCCAAGAATACAAACACAAACTTGTCCAAGTATTCTTGAAAGATATTATTCATTAAGTTCATAAAATTTATAGGTTCATTCATTAATCTAAAGGGTAAAACTGTGAATTCATAATGCCCATACCTTGTCTTGAAATCCTTTTATGAATTTCCTCATCCTTAATTCGTAATTGATGATATTGGATCGAAGATCTATCTTAGAATATACTTGATGCCCCATGCATCTAATCAAATAGGTCATCAATTCTAGAAAGTGGATATATATTCTTGATTGTTTCTTTGTTTAACATCATGTAATCAATGCACAATCTAAGTGTTCCATCTTTCTTTTTTACAAAGATCACTAGTGCTCCCTAAGTTGAAACACTTAGTCTAATCAAACCCTTAGACAAATATTATTACAACTGAGCCTTAAGCTCTACTAGCTCTGTGGTAGTCATTCGATAAGGTGCTTTAGAAATAGGTTCGATGACTGGTTTGATTTCAATCATGAAGTCAAACTCCTTTTGGGTGGTAACCCTATAATTCTTCGAGAAACACGTCGGTGTAGTTCTATAACAGCAAATAACATTCCATGAAATCGTTGTTTTCTTCCATGATTCTAAAATTTTTACGCATATAAGGTACATGACCCTTATTTTTGGCCTTTTTAAGTTCATAGCTAACAATTTCCCAACAAAAATTTCTCGTTTTACACCTTGAATCTCTATTGTTTTCTCGCAAATCATCTAAATAACTAATACGTTTTTCAAAATAGTCTACCTTTGCTTTATGCTTGGCTAACCAATTTACGACTATGACTATATCATATGATCCCAAAGGTGCTACATAGAGATCAACTTATGTGGAAAAGCTAGGTAAGTCAAGAAGCATACTGAAAAGACACATACTAATTGTATGAATAGAATTATTACCATAATGTACAGTCCATGATTTATCTATTTTTCTAGCTTTTCTTTTAAGTTTTGAAGCAATTTTATTAGAAATAAAACATTCAGTAGCTCCCGTATCAAAAAGAATAGTTACAGGTATGCCGAATAACTTACCAGGAACTTCTATAGGTGTAACTTACTTTTCAGCTTGCTTGTCAGCTACTGTAGCATGTATCTTGTGCTACTAATTATGATCATCCTTCTTCAAAGGAAATTGATTCACGTAATGATCTTTGCCACAGTTATAATAGCCTCCTACCGGTCCCTTTTTAGGCTCAGAATTATTTCAGCCTTAAAGTTATCATTTTGACCTCCATAGGACTTTTGTCCGTTATTGTTGTTCTTGGCGAAATTGTTCCTTGTATTTCTAGAAAACTTATTTTGTCATTGTCTTCTTATTATTATCAGCTGAAAACTTACTTTTGTTACCAAAATTTTTCCATGGTCCTTTCTTAGGTGCAAGAGAAGCTGAAGAGGATTTTGAAACTTTCTTCTGTACTTCTTCCTTGTGAGTAGAAATAGCCTTTAATTTCTATTCTTACCTTATGGATTTTTCAACAACCCCTTCCATAGTGGTTGGGTTGTGCACATCAACCTTTCCCCAATAATGGGATTCAATCCCATGATGAAGTTTTGTATCCTGAACTTTTCATCAGTTTGATACTGAGGTACATACTTGAGTAGTTTTCGTAAACTGTTCCCAATACTCAGTTATAGTTAACTTCCCTTGAGCTAAGTTCTGAAATTCAGTCATTTTTTTATCATAATAAATTTGTGGCAGCCATCGTTGCCTAAAATAACTTTTAAATTGATCCCAAGTGATGTTAGTTTCATCAATGTTTAGCTCAGCCTTACGGTTGTCCCACCATGAAGATGCTTCATGGGAAAGCTGATATGCTCCCCAAATATCTTTGGTTTCCTCTAAGAAGTTTCTTATTGCAAAGTAATTTTCCATCTCGCTGAGCCAATTCTTAGCTCCATCATCTAATGTGGTGCCATCAAACTTAAGTGGGCTTATCCTTTTTATATCATTGGTGAGTTCATTGCTAACCTAACCTTCTTTTTTTGGATGGATAGGTACATTAGTATTGTTATTATCAACACCCATATTGGGATTGTCCTCAAGAGGTGGTTGATTGTTATTACGATTCTTCTTCCTCCTCATTACCCAACACTTTTTTCTCGAGTATCGTCAAAATATCTCTTGTGTCCGACAGAGGAAGAAAGGATTTCATCAAGTTTTTGGGCTATTGCTGCTCCATCAGGTGGAGCATTATTCACAACGTTTCCTCTTGTTCTAACCATTTTCTATTACAAGAAAATTAATTTTTATCAGATTATGGACACGGTATGTCCAAGAGCTGCAACCGTTAGCTCGATACCAATATGTAACATTCCCATTTTAACACTTTAGAAAAAGGGAAAATTTTATTTTTATTTTTTTTTTATTTTTTTGTAACATTCTCTGTTCTAAATACATAATTTAGAACACAAATTCCATAACATCCATTTTCATAATAGATAACCATATGCATTTGTAATGACTTGGTGTGCCACCGATCTATTCATTTCATGACTTGGCAAACTACCGATCTATTCATGTTTAATTTAAGTATTGACTAATTTTTCTGTATACTATGTATACTTGGTTTTCTTACCCTATTCAAGGTATGGAGTGATCTATCTAGGAAACTATCTGAATATTTGCTACCAATATTCATCTACATCTCAAACCTTAGACAAGGTGACATAGGACAACGCAATCAGCAGCTTGTGATACTTTGGCCAAAGTTTTCTAACATACTATTCGTATTACTCATTCCTTGACAACATACTTGTCAATATGGAATACGTCCTTCACCTCACTCAAACGTTATCTAGAATGTCCTTTTATCGACTTCATCAATCCACTTGCCCATGGTTTACCCCTAGTTCGGGTTAACAACATAGGTTATGATAGGGAGAGACTCATAAAGACTTAGGATATATGGGCATCTTTGGGTCAACCTAGGTTAACCCCATGTGCCAAGGTACCCGAGTCTGGAGGGTTACTTCATATCATAACTATGCTACTACCCAATCCTAGAGAAAAACTAAGTTCAAGTCCATAAGCATGTAGATCTATATGTCAATGTAGAAGGGTGTTGCCACATGTCAACTACAATGTTATATCCTCGAGAAGATCCTAATCTTCTTGAAGGTACAACTCTATAGTTGGCATGTGCCAGCATCCTACAGAATAGCCTCATCAAGATGTACAAACCCCAAGGTGATTATTAATATTTAATTAATCTGGATATTTAATAGCAAATTTCAACAACCTAGTCCAACTCTTCCCAAGTTCCCTTCCAAATCAGGCTCCATTAATCCTTGGAGAACTTCCTTAACTCATGATTGCTTTTGATGTTTGTTAATTTTTGGCTTAATAAGCAATTACCAAAAAGAGAGGACAGCCACCTCATAAGTTTTGTTAATGTGACTTAAGCAATCAGGGAAGTGTAACAACCACCTAGGTTGTATCTTAATAGACTTTGTTAAATGTAGTCTATGATTATAAATCATATCTTCCTTTTTGTTTACTTTTCCACTAGAGAGGAAGAGTCTTCCTCTTCATGGTTAAGTTCTAGGGTTTAACACACCGTTTTTGTTCTTTATATATTTGATAGTTTTCATTGTGTGTTCATTACACATCGCCTTACTATATTAAGTTGTTTATATAAGAACATTGAATTTTGCAACTTATCTAGCTGCAATCTTAATTAGGGAGATTACTCTAACTCCTTTTTATCCTATTAATTCAAGAATCCTCTTTTAATAGTATAAATAATAAGAAGAATGTCAACAAGATAAGATACCATTTCTTTTACAAAGATACAAGATAAATTACACAACTCATGCAAGTAAGTTCACATCCTTCAATTTCATTTTCAAACTTAGACCTTTACAACTTATGCATTTACAACATATGCATTTAAAAACATTTGTATTTACAAACTTATGCCTTTACAACTTATACATTTTTGGGCTTACTGCATGACCATAGTCTTCATTCAAAAAGGAATAATAATTTTCTTTTTCAATACATCTCTAAAACGAATCATAATTCTTCACTATAATCAAACTTAGAACAGCCAATGCATCATGTAATATTTTGCCATCTTATGTCACTTACGAAGTCCATCTGCAAAAATTGCTAACACGGATCATTTCATTAAACTGAGCATGATAGGTACTAAGCCTTAAAACAAAGTGCAATCCACTAATTGTTCCAATAAAAACAACCCTGCTTTAATGAACAATTAGCATTTCATACACCAAGCATAAGTATAACAAAATAAGATCATCAATGAATTGGAATTCACTTCTAAAAGAAGAACAAAATATAATCTATAATATTTGTCTTACAAATTAAAGTATAATTAATCCTATCAATCATCTTTACCAAACAATAGAACATAACATCTCATTGTTTCCCATTCTACCAAAATAGAATACAACACTTATCTTTACCATAAGATAAAAGAAGTGTTTACAGCATGTTTTCACTAAGGTGTTTCATCTAATCTATCAAGTGAAGAAGAAGAAAAACCATTTCCATTATGCCAAAGTACATAACATCTACAAAGTAGAACAAGTGCATTTCATGACTTAAACTGTTTCCTTTAGGGACATCTACTTTAAAATTCAACATTTTAAGGTGTTCATCAAAATAGAGTCAAATAAAAGAAATCTAGGAAGTAATGATGGATTTGATCAAACAACCAGTTTGCATTTCTTTTTACTAATCAATTATCCATCTCTTTCTACTTATTTCATTCAATTGACAAGTATACGAAAAATACTTGAGTAATGATTCTCTTTTTCTCATTAGAATAATTAATGAAGGTTCAACCAATAAACTTAACCCAATTGCAAGAGAAAAGGATCTTATCTGAAATTATCCTAAATCGAAGTCTTATCCTTCAACATAATTAACAACATCCCTTCTTCAAATACATACATTCGAGTTCATGTAAGGATTTCAAGAAAGAACAAGAGCACCTTAAAGTGAAAAGGGATCTAATGAAAATTTTCCCTTAAAAACTTCCTACAGTAAGCAAGGGATCTATTCCAATAGGGACATTAGAGCAATGAAGATTAAACACGGTCCTTATACACAAAAGAACTATAACTAATTCTTTCCTGGGTTCATCCTTTCTGTATGAGGACCTACAGAAGAGAAATCTGAGCCGATTCTAATGCCTAAAATTACCCAAGAGCTAAATCAAACAATATTATTTGTCATACTTCTAAACATATTGCTTGAGAATAGAATAGAGAATGAAATCCCAATAAGATTCATAACCTACAACGATGGTTCTAGTTAAGGTCTAACGGAGTTTACCAACCAACTCCTACACCATATTTCTCGTTTTCTCATTGCACAGCATCTGTTTCCTTTTGAAAATTCAGAGTTTTTAAAATAGTTTCCCTACTGTAATAGACTCAATATACATGACAAGATCCAACAAGTATATTTACAAGATACCTTCTACCCCAAGATTCGAAATTCCAATCTGAGCACCATGTGGAACATAAGTCTTTACTAAGATCAAAATCATTCAATTGATTTAAAACAAGTTCGGGAAACTTTTGTTCCCTTTTGGTTTGCATATTTAAGCAAAGAAAACTGGAAAGAATCCTAACTGGACCGACACCTTGCTCAGGCTTCTAACTCCAACACTATGAAACAATTCCCTCGACTCATTTTGAATCACAGTACTCCTTATTGAGTAAATATAATTTCTGCATTCTAATGCTAGATAAAATGCAATGAATAACATTTAAATAGTTCAAATTAAAAATCAAGTGTCATGTTCGAACAACTATCATATCAAACCTTGCTCAACAGCTGAAGTGGTTTGAAAGATCACTTAAAGAGTTCAGACCATCACCATATAAGTACTAAGGCCGTATTCAAAATGAGCTCTCACTACAATACACAGGGTCTCAGTAAAACACAAACACCAACCAGATGCGGACTTGTAACAGTCCATAATAACTTGATAATGCTACACAATTATCACACCAAGTTAGAGTTCCAACAACAACAATTGTTCATAGTTTAGAAAACAAGAACCAACCACTACTACTCTATTCTCAACTCCATATACTTATGAAGTGAAACACAATCATAACAGCACTAAGAACCTAATAATAGTTCTCGAATACCCACAAGTTTCCAACATAATATGAGCTTACATGCAAGTTTTCATGACAAACTAGATGTTTTTTCCAGCACAGGATCACAAAACGATAGCTTCAACAGATACAAGCGGGATGCAAGATTCTCAAAAGAACTAGTGAGAATACATTCATTTGGAAGTAACAAAACCTAACTGAAATTACCAAATTCAATTAAGCCAAACAGAGTTACAGAGTTGTTCTTGCATGTAATTTTGTGTGCTTAAAGTAACACATATTATATTTTTAAACCGAACACTTTTGCAAAGGTTTTGAAACAAAGAATAAAAGATGTAATAACTCAGTAACCATACAACCAAAAACATCATGCAATGCATAGAAACTCACAGAGCAAAGTTGTTTTAATGAAAACACTTAGAGGAAAGCAATAAATTTTAACAGTTAGAGCCTATCATGCCTGATAGTGTCTCTGTCAAATCGAAGAAGACCTCTAACAGAGCTCACTCCTCTTCTTTTCCACAAAAGATCGAACAACCAAATATTTCTTCCATAATGTCTCTTATAAACTCCACAAAATGAAAATAGATTCGAAACCTCAAAAATAGCCATGAAGTGTAGTTCAACTTGCTGGTTTGAAAAACCAGAGCACATGCAAAGTAAAAATCAGAAAACATGCAAAGTGAAACAACCCAAGAAAAATCCATTGGCATGCCTACCAAGATGGTTTGGGCTCGTAAACCAAAAGCAATTAATTCCATTAACACCAAATCTCCCACCTAATCTTCCTTACCACCGACCAAGTCTGGCGAATGCCAAGTCCAAATTAACATGTGTTTCCATTTTAGTGATACTACCACCTAAGCCTCCACCAAACCAACTAACCCCTACCAAAGCTGGCTAGTACCGTTTGCATTTACCAACCTTATCAACATCATAAATGCCTTAGGAACCATCGCCAATGTGCATGTGACTACATAAGTCCCCCTTCATGCCCAATAGTTTAGGATAGGTTATTTGCTTAGGTTAGATCTTAGGTAGATTAAAGTTTATACCTTAGGATATAACACTAAAAACTAAGCCCCACCAAAGGCCTTAGTAATTAGGTTTAGATAAACCCTCATAGGTAAATAATTCAAAGTGCCATAGTTTAAAACACTAGGTTAGATCACCATATTGCCTTGTAGAATAGGTTCAATGTTTAGTTTCAATACCTAGTAACTTTTTCCAATTCCCTTAGCACCATGTTTAGGTTAGAATCAGAATTATCTCATGTTACATAGCTTAGGTAGGAAATACTTTTACGGCTTAGGATTTTGGTTCTCTCCTATGCCATGAATCAAGCTAAAATCCCAATTACGTTTGGTAATGACCTATCATGGTCGATCTCCAAAGACCCAAATGAAACATACCACTAAATGGAAATATTTTCACACAAAAGAAAATTAAAGAACTTGCATCTACTAAATTCAGTCCATGTGTTTCTCGGTTCATGGAATGCTAATTCATCGATTGTTCACTCGAACAGATTTAAAACATTCCGTGGATCACTAAAATTTATCCAAGGATGAGTCGGGTAAATAGATAAGTTTACAACTCTTAAAACCAATTTGCAATCTCACCTTCAAGAAGTGAAAAATGAATTCAGGAAAACTATTCCAATTCAGTCAGAAGATCTTAAGAGCAGAAAATACTTATCCAATCAAGCATGATTTCCCCAAAGTCAAAAGAACATATCCTACAAAGGAAAATCACATGCAAACAATTGAGATGCAAAGGTAGAAAATAACAACGGTCAAAGGTGTTACAACACCACAAGCTTGAACTCATAGTGGAGAGGATCTCATCGTGTTAACCATTTGCTACGCCAACACACCCCCACATGATGGAGCCAGACGCAACCACTTGAGCATTGGGCCCACCACGTATTCACCAAATTAGGCCCAGTGACATTAGGAAGTAACAACACTAGGACTTCCTGGGAGGTCACCCATCCCAGTACTACTCCCGGAGTCAAGCATGCTTAAGCTGCACGGTATCGAGTTGCACAACTTTTCATCACACCAAAAGCTTGAACTGATGGTGGAGAGGGATCTCATTGTGTTAACCAACTGTTACGCCAACACACCCATACATGATGGAGGCAGATGCTGACCATGTGAGCCCTAGGCCCACCATGTATTTTCCAAATTAGGCCCAATGATATTAGGAGACAATGACACTGGGACTTCCCAGGAGGTCACCCATCCTAGTACTACTCCGAGGTCGAGGCACGCTCAAGTATGTCTGGATTTGATACCATGTATGATTTTCCATCACACCGGAAGCTAGAAGGCGATAGTGGAGAGGATCTCATCGTGTTAATCAATGCTACACTATCACACCCCCACATAATGGAGCTAGATGTAACCATATGAGCACTAGGTCCACCATGTATTCACCAAATTAGGCCCAACAACATTAGGAGGCAACAACATCGGGACTTCCCAAGAGGTCACCCATCCCAATACTACTCCAGGTTGAGTGTGCTTAACGACCTAGTATCAAAGTTGCACAAGTTTTCGTCACACCACAAGCTCGAACTGGTAGTGGAGAGGATCTCATCATGTTAACCAGCATTGTTATACTAACAATGGATGATGATATGCTAATAAAATGATTTCATTTTCTATTTTGTTTTATATGATGTTTATGCAAACACAATGTAATGTCAAAACTCTAGATTTTCAAACAATTTTTAATACTTCTTACTTTGTTGGTAAAAAGTGATGAATGTAATAAAATAAGGAAATGAACACACTCCACTTCCAACCCCACACAACTAATAAGATGTGAGGGCTCAACTTCAAGAGCCAGGAGGTATGTGAGTTGTATGATTTTGATGAATGGAAGAAATGAGAGAAACACAAGATTTTGAAAGAAATCCAATTAGGAACCTACAACATAACTCTGCGCATAGTTTACTACATAGTCTAGAATGTGATTTTCTTGTAAGTTTATCTAGACTTAGATCTATAGATGGCAACCTAATTAACAAATCTGGTTTTAAGGTTCTAAATATTTTAGAACATACACATCTAATTCACTTTTTGGGATTTAATATTTCAAAGCACTTTTTATTGAATTATTTGCTTACAACTTGCTAACTTATTTGAAGAGTCCCCTATACCTTGCCCCATGCTACCAGTAAGAAGCATGAGCTCATCACCAAAGACAAGGCATAGGTGAGTAAGGGAACTTCCCTCCTTTCCCAATCTCATGTCACTAGTAAGAAACATGGGCTCATCACCGAAGACTGGTGGGGCAAGGAAGTGTGGTTTTATTTGTAAAATAAAGATTTTTGCATTTATTTGATTTGACTTGCTCCTTTTTTTATTTATTTTTAACTTTGAGTTGTGATTTTGGGAAGGAGAACTTGCCCCTAGCCTCAACCCCATACAACTAGTAAGATGTGAGGGCTCAACACCGAAGGCTGAGATAGGCGAACAAGTGATCCGAGTAAAAAAATTTAGAATGCTTTTGCTACCAAAGAGGTTTTTTTGGGAGAGATGTGACACCAAGAAGCTTCTAGAACATACTATGGGAAAAGACACCTAAGATGGAAGAAAACTACGAGTAGAACCAAGTATGTAGGCCTTGGTAGGATTAGTGTCAAAATTTTGTCTTAACTTGTTGAAATGATGAAATGATTAGAAATGTTGATGATAATATTGTGGATATTTGAATAAATGTGATTGAATGTTTTGCCAACATTTTTAGAAGTTTGTGAAAGATAAGCTATTTGATTACAAATTTACAAAATGATCTAGAAAATGAAATGTAGTATGGATGCAATAATGTACATGTGGAAATGTATATGGATCATGCGTAGTAATGTTTCAAGTGAAGTGAGTTGACAGATTCATGAAATTCTTCACCCTCTAATGTACATAGGAGATATGCCCCATTCTTATAGTCCTCCATGACTTGATATGGGCCCAACCACTTGGGCCTGAATTTCCTTCCTTCGCTGGTTTTCTTATCTATCCATTTGTCAAGTCTCAATACCGAGATATCCTAAAAATATTCCATGCTCGTATACCTTTTTGGTGTACTACCGACTCATTTGGACATCATAGACATTATGTCATTTCTCAGCTTTGATCCGAGCTTCATCGAGGGTTTCTAGCTCAACGAGTCATGCCTCGCAATATCCTTCTTCACCTAAGATGCCTTGCAATGATATTCGGAGGCTAGGTATCTCAACCTGCAAGTGGTAAAACCTCTTGTAACCAAACACTAAGGAATATGTGGTTTCCCCATAGGCATTCTCACCAAAATTATATATGCCCACATGGCTGGAAATAGCTTCAAATTCCAATCACGTTTATTCACCTTTATCATTTTTAGGAGAATTGAGTTTAACATATTTTTCGTAGCCTCAACCTATCCATTATTTTGAGGATAGTATAAAGAGGTTGTGTGGTGGTTTATATGGAACTTTTGCATAGCTCACGCACCTCTTCATTCTTAAAATATGTTCCATTATCTGAGATAATGACTTGTGGGACCCCATACCTATAGATGATCGATTAAAGATGAACTTTGCGATTACAGATGTAGGAATGATGGTAAGAGGTGTGACCTCAACCCATTTTGTGAAATATTTTTGGCCATAATTATGAAATTATGGCCATCCATTGATGAGGAGAAAACTTCCTATCAAATATAAACCCCATGTGGAAAAGACCAAGCTGTTGCGATAGGTTGTAGATCCGGGTAGGTAT
Organism: Taxus wallichiana var. yunnanensis; assembly: GCA_018340775.1. NCBI lineage: Eukaryota > Viridiplantae > Streptophyta > Pinopsida > Cupressales > Taxaceae > Taxus > Taxus wallichiana. The sequence continues at coordinate 169,272,316 of CM031237.1, forward strand.
ATGAATCTTATGAGAGAATTCGACATTTGTGACACTTGCACACATACTACACAAATTCATGCTCTAAGGTAGGATAAGAATAACCCATGTGGTATAGCTTGCAAGTGGTGTTATGCCCTCCAAAGTTAGCCCCAAAAATTCCATTGTGGGCTCTGAAGAGAATATTTTCCAACTCTTCTTCGTCGACACACCTTAATAGCATTCCATCAAAATCCCTTTGATAAAGCACTTATTCTATAATCACATATTTCGTGGCTATGACTTGTAGCGATCTTCTCTGTTGTGAGGTTTCCCCTTGTGGTATGCGCGATCCATAATGAAATTAAAAATGTTTGAATACAATGGACACGTGACAATGGGAGGCCTGATTTCTATGTAATACACACTCATCGGGCAAATCCAAGTCTACTAGATCTTCACCATCTAATGGGTTGTCTGCCAACCAATATGCAATGATTTGTCCTTTGACAAAATTTTGATTGACAAAGGTTAGCTCAAATTCACCCATTAGGGTCATGAAGCATCCAACTTTCTTGGACAAGGAACCCTATGTTAGAAACATTCGAAGATGATCTGTCTTGACAATCACCCATGTTTCTTGGTTAAGCATATAATGCCTTAACCATTTCATTATAAACACTATAGCAAGGCATTCATTTTCTTCTCATAGTCTAGTAAAGTGTGACTAATGAATTAAACTGCACATTCACATTTATCATTTTTTTTCTTGTGCTAACATGCAAGATAGAGAGACGTCTATAGCTTGAGAATACATAATGAGATGTTGATCCACCTTAGGTGGCATGAGCGTGGGTGGAGATAATAGGAAACACTTGACTGATTCAAATGCCTCGTGACACTCAAGAATCTAGACATTGCAGCAATACTTCTTCAATAAATTATTGATCGGATGCATAGCATAGGTCAAATTGGGTATGAATTTATAGATGTCTCCAATCTTTCCAAGAAATGACACGATGCCCAACTCGTTAATGGGTGGAGTCATCTCTAATACTAGTTGATTTTTTTTGGATCTACATCAATCCCTCATGAAGAGATGATGTAACCCAAGATCTTCCCTCTTGTCACTCCAAATAATCACTTATCTGGATTGAGTGTGACACCATATTTAATGAGATGAAAGAGGATGATGTGAAGCACATCGAGGTTATCACAATGCTTCTTGGCCTTAGCGAGAAGATCGTCAATGTATTATTCCACAATCTTATGAATAAGATAATGGAATATATAGTTCATTTCCTATGAAGAGGTAGCACCGGTGTTCTTAAGACTAAACAACATGACCACGTAGTGTCATCACCAATCCGACACTATGATAATTCTTTACGAGGAACTCCTCGTGCTATGATTATTTACTAATGCACAACTTTTAGTTTGGTGTATGGAATCTGGAAACACAACAACAAACATAACACAAGAATACCATAGACTATGATAAGAAGGAATGATGATAAATTTGAAATATAAGTGTAAATTATAATATCAACATGAAATTGTTACAATCTCACCCATGAGGTACTTCAAGTGTTATTGACTTCACTTACCTTCCAACAATAACTATGGGAGAAACTTCACAATTACACCTCTTAATGGCTTCTTTAACACACCTTCAAAATGATGGCTTCCTTTACACACTTACTCATACAATATTTCTCACTACTTCCTTCTATGCTAAATGAGGGGGTGGCCTCTCTATTTATAGAAAGTCCAAGCTTATCCATCTTATCACTAAGATAGGATAAGAAATCTACTCTAACGAATCATATTCCATACCTTAACTCTTATCGTACATGTAAACTTATCTGTTAAGATAAGATAAACCTTATCATTTCACATGGGTTCCACATTTTTAGACTTTTTACAAATAAAATACAAAAATATTTATGACCTCACTCCTTGTCCTTATTACCCATATAATATTTCTAATTCCTAATCATGTAGACCCTACTTCTCTACTTACCCTAACTTTCACATTTTAACATTATAGAACCACTTACGACAAATATTTACTTTTTACCACAACATTCCTATTGTACTTTTGACGATGACCGTACTATACATTATTGGCGGCGGTGTCCGACAACACAATTATCTTCTATCAGACACTACTACTAATTATAATTAACAACATCCTATTCCTAATACACATATTAATGAAATAGAAATTACGGAGGAAAATTTTAGTGTCGACATCTTCCCCCTTCCTAGCTTCTACTCCGTCTTGAAGTAGACTATTCAGTGCTTGGAAAATCTTTAACTTGTCGTGGTTCACCCATTTCGTAATGGGAGTACCATCAATTCCTCCAGTTGTTATGCACCATTTTCATACACAACTACTATTTTGTAGGGCCACATCCATTTTGGAAGAAATTTTCTCTGTCTTCTTTTTGTATACGGAATCATATACTAGAACCAAGTCATTCACATGAAATGGAGACCAACGGATCTTTTGATCAAATTATTCCTTCGCTTCATTTTCTTTTTATAACTTGTATCCTTAGCTATTTCCCTCATTTCCTCTAGCAAATGAAGATGTACCAACCTTTCTTTTCTTGAATCACTTTCATCCATCCTTTTATTTTCCATGGTCTAAAAATTATCTCAACTTACTTCTATTCATAGGAAATGGTAACTCTTTGATTTTGAAACTTTATCGGGATTAGTACCAATACCATCTCTCGAATACAACATGCCCTAACAAAACACATTTAGAACATCCAAAGACACACTTTGTAGGGTTTAGTGAGGCTTGTGCTTCATCTAACTTTGTGAAATGCTATCTCCATCTCAGTGCGGTGGTCCATCTTACTCCCATAGATACAAAAATCATCCGAAATACTCGATGAAGTTCCCAATGTAGGGTTCAAACACCTATTCATCAAACATTGGAATGTTGCTTTGGAGCATTACACAACCCAAAAGGCATAACTTTATAAGCAAACATTCCCCAAGGAGTGGTGAATGTGGTCTTAAATTGATCATTCTCCACTATACGAACATGGTTGTATCCACTATATCCATCAGCAAAACTATAGCACTCTAGGCCAGACTACTTTATCTAAGATCTTATCGAGAATGGAAGAGGGTAATGATCCTTCTTTGTTGCCTTATTGAGCTTCCTATAATCAACACAAATGCATAGATTCCCATTCTTTTTTATTGAGATCACAATGGGAGAAACCCATTCTTAATTCTCCACAGCAAATATGAATCCTACATCAAGTAACTTATCTATTTCTTCTTTTACAGTCTTAGAAAAATTAGGATTCATTCTATATGGCATTTTCTTTATGGGCTTAGCACCATCTACCAACTCAATAGAATGTTCTACCCAACTTACTTGATGGAGTTCCTTGTAATCAAAAGTGAATAGGTGTATGTACCTTCGAAAGAGCTGGAGGTAGCATTCCTTCTCACTCTCCATCACAGCATCACCAATCTTTATTTGTTGGAGACGATCATCAATTTCTTCTTCAGATAATTTTATGGGTTCATGAGTCGGTGTGACTAGAAGGATATCCATGACCGAAACATCAACCTCATTTTCTTCATCTTTTTTGTCCACTTCTTTGGTACTAGAGTAATCGAGAAGATGTCCAGTCATCGGTTTCATCACTTGAATCCACAGGTTTTCCTTATGATGCCGAGGATCACATTTATCTTCACCGTCTCTCGCCACGTCCAAGTGTCATGAAGCCTTCATTCTAGTAGTTTCTTGCATCAACTCTCCTTAGCCATGGTCTTCCCAACAACATTGGGTATGCACAATACCATTTTCATCACCTGAAATTCTACCAAACATACAACACCCATAATGATTTTGCCATATTTGAAACAACACCTTATGGTTTAGTTTTTCCCTTATTTAATGAGCTTAACATAAGTGTTGAGGGGTGATCAATTTTAAACCCAACATATTCATTACTGAGAATCAATCATTATATTAACAGCACTCCATCAACTAAGACATCATTTGAAATACCATTACATAATACCTCGGCTTGTGGAGCGTAGGATCCACCTCTACCTCCAAAATAGGGACCTCAACCTCCTTCCTTCATCGAGCATTGAGTCCATTCAATAGCAGCTCCCTCCTCTTTCTCGAAGACATAGCCAAGAGTTGACCATATGTAATATTTATAGGCTTTTTGAAGATTTTCTAAGATGGAGTATGGTCCTTGTCCTGTGAAATCGAAAATCCTGTACACCCAACTTTCTTCTCCTATGTTTCTTACTATTTTCTCCTTTCATCTTCTTAGGATCATTTCCATCTTGGTTATCTTTTTCTTTCTTTCTTTTTTTGTTACAAACACATTTGCTTCATTATTTATGCTCTTATCGACTACATCAAAAAATTCACGGGTGCTTTTCCTTTATCATTATCTCTTGTGCCAAGTGTAGAAGCTCTATCTAGACAATTATACTTATAATGACCCTTTTTATGACAACCATAACATACAACTTCAGAAATATTTCTTTTTGGACCTCTATCTCCTCCCTAAGAACTAAATTCCTTTCCTTGAAGAAGATTAATAGTTAACTGACCCATCTTCTTGAGCAAATCTTCATACTTAGTAGATGTACTAGGGAAAATATTTGTGCTCACCGAGAGTGGTTGTGGATTCTAGACCAAAGGTGTTGGTGTAGGCTCTACCTTAGCAGCAATTTCTTTGGGCTCCTCTTCCATGCTTTCTTCTTGCCTTCTTGCAATCTCCTTTGCTTGTTCAATGGTAGTTGGGTGGTCATACTTCACTTTTTTTCTAATCTTTGGCTTCATCCCTAGAATGAAGTGCTTACAGAGGATATTATCCACGCCATTCATCAACCCATCCGGTAATCCTTCCTTAGGATCTGGGCATCGAGCTTCCTCCTTAGCTCTAGAACACGAGCATGATAATCCCTTATCTTCTCCTTCTCACCTTAGGATAGCTTTGTGATATCGATCATGAGATCTACATATTTCTTTTGTTCACCAAATTCTTCAAGAAAACTTTTAGTTAATAAATCCCATGAATTTTCACATTATCACCTAGTGTTTCAAACCACCTAAGCATTTGAACCATCCAAAAAGGTAGGAAAAATTTTAGCCCATTGTTCCCTTCTTATGAGGCCATTACAAATGCAAGATCGTTTAAAATCTTGAATGAAAGAGGAAGCATCTTCATTAGATTGGGCTGAAAAATAGGAATCTTCCCCATTTTCAAAAGTAACCACAGTGAAATACCAACCCACAAGTACAATCAACAAGACTTATGTGCACAAATAATTGGAATCACTATAATAGAAAGTGACTTTACACCTTTCTACAGTAAAATAGAAATGACCATGGTAAACTATGGTAAAACTTGACTTATTGCGGTAAAAACTGACTTTATTGTGGTAAACACTATTCACGGTAAAAAGTGAAGTTACTGTGGTAAATACTATTCACGGTAAAAAGTGACTTTACCATGGTAACTACTATGCACAATAAAAACAAGGTTACCCTCCAAATTTTTTCTGACTAAGTGGGAATATCTCTCCAAAAAATCCACCAATGAGGAATGGTCTCAGTAATGGAACCAAAATGTCATCACCAATCCGGACTATGATAATTCTTTACCGGGAACTCCTTGTGCTATGATTATTTACTAATGCACAACTTTTAGTTTGGTGGATGGAATCTGGAAACACAACAACAAACATAACACAAGAATACCATAGACTATGATAAGAAGGAATGATGATAAATCTGAAATATAAGTGTAAATTATAATATCAACATGAAATTATTATAATCTCACCCATGAGGTACTTCAAGTGTTACTGAATTCACTTGCCTTCCAACAATAACTATGGGAGAAACTTCACAATTACACCTCTTAATGGCTTCTTTAACACACCTTCAAAATGATGGCTTCCTTTACACACTTACTCATACAATATTTCTCACTACTTCCTTCTATGCTAAATGAGGGGGGTGGCCTCTCTATTTATAGAACTTCCAGGCTTATCCATCTTATCACTAAGATATGAGAAGAAATCTACTACGACGAATCATATTTCATACCTTAACTCTTATCTCGTACATGTAAGCTTATCTTTTAAGATAAGATAAACCTTATCATTTCACATGGGTTCCACATTTTTAGACTTTTTACAAATAAAATACAAAAATATTTATGACCTCACTCTTTATCCTTATTACCTATATAATATTTTCGATTCCTAATCATGTAGACCCTACTTCTCTACTTACCCTAACTTTGACATTTTAACATTATCGAACCACTTATGACAAATATTTACTTTTTACCACAACATTCCTATTGTATTTTTACTATTACCGTGTTTTATACATTATTGGTGGTGTCGATCTTTGTGCGCGCCATTATCTTCTATCGGATGCTACTACTAATTATACTTAACAACATCCTATTCCTAATACACACATTAATGAAATAGAAATTACGGAGGAAAATTTTAGTGTCGCGAGTGAGCAATAGGTACCCCAAGGAGTAGTGAAATTGGTCTTTGTCTGATCCTCCTTAGAGATCCTAATCTTATTTTAACCCAAGAAATAATCCATGAGTGACAACAACTCATACCCAGTTGTTGTATCCATGATGACATCGATGGATGGTAATGGGAAATCATCCTTGGGACATGCCTTGTTTATGTCTCAAAAATCAATGTATATTCAAATTTTCCCATTCTTCTTGAAAACGGGGACTATGTTTGATACCCACATTGAATAATCTAAATGTTTTTAAATCCAACTTGTAGGAGTTTCATAACCTCTTCTTTGACCATCAAAGCCACTTTTGGCTTCATAGGTCTTGAATTTTTTTGATGGGCTTGGTGTCAAGTTTGGTTACAAGATAGTTGATTACGACATGGGGAGAAATTCTTGTCATCTCTTTATAGCTGAATAAAAAGGCTTTTAAATTTTCCTTGAGAGCCTTCATATGATTTCCACTTCTTTCGAGTTAAAGAAGAACCAAGTTTTAATATCTTAGGTTCTTCCTCTGTCCGATATTTATATTGATACACCCTTTGATTAAAGAGGCATTGCCTTCTTCCTTCTTCAAACTCGGGTGGAGTTAGAGGTAGTTCTAGTTCTCCCTCCACCTATACTTCATATATCTCAAGGCCCTCTCGATGAGGAAGGACCCATCGTACGATCTCCAAAATAGGAGGAAGAGTGAGATATGAGATTGAAGCCCCCTCTGTGATGAGTGAGACGAAGGTCAATGTATGCTTTAATATAGCCTAGTATAGCCTCATAATTCTCTACATAATCTTAAGTGGCAGGCTCATTTTCAGTCTCAACGTATGCTAGAATTGGATTAGTAGACATTTTCTAAATTAGGGATTCAATTCAGATTGAAACAAAGTGAATTCGGTATCTTTAAATCTCCACTTGGAAAAAAGTGAGAAATGGAAGTAGCCATGGAATCAGCTAAAAGGTTCTATTCATATGGGATAGCTTCAATGGATATGAAATCAAAACCTTTTCTTAGGTTAAGTACAATAGGATTATAGAGTTGTAGGTGTTCTTCTCTAGTCCCGTAAACTTCTGAAACTTGGTTGACGACTAGTTGGGAATCACCAAAAACTCTAATATTACAAGCACCCATCCTCTTAGCTATAATGAGACTAAGAAGAAGGTCCTCATACTCGAAACCATTGTTCGTGCATTCAAAATTGAGCTTAAAGGAAAAAGGCATAACCTTCCCTTCTAGGGAAGTGAGGATCATGCCTGCCCCAACACCAAAATGACACTTCACTCCATCATAGTTGAGCATCCAACAATTGCTAGGGAAGATTGATGTTTGATCATTTATAGTATATTCTTCCTCCACTTCGAGACCTCAACCATGTAGATCTCTTTGGCTGGAAGAGAGCTAATTTCCAGAGCATGTATTATGCCTAAAGAGTTGAAAGGAAGGAGAATAGGAAAATAATTCTCCAACAAATTGACAATATTATCCGTGGTTTCCATTGATATTGTCTCAACAACATCAATTTCATCTTTAGTCGTGACAACCCCTCAATTAAAATGGATATTTCTAGTTCGACATGGGAATCAATTTAGACTATGGCATTGTATCTTTAGGTTTTTTACTGATTGGCGGAGAGTTTAAACTTGGTATGGACCCCAAGTTTCTTATTTAAGTTGGCTAGGTGAATATCGAAAGGATTTGGGTCACCCTAAGTGATGAAGAGTTTCCCTAAATGCATGAATCTAACTTCACGGAACAACATGGAAGGGATTTCCTTCATCTCGATAGATCTAAGGCCAGAAAATAATCATATTATAGCTGGTTTCCATATCTATAATATAAAACTCGGTTAGAATCATCTTGGGCCTAAGAGTAACTGGGAGCACTATGGTCCCTATGGATGTTGCTTTGAGACTGTCATAACCTCTCAACATATTTCTAGTTGAGGAATAATTGGTGTCCCTATAACCTAAATTTTTTGGGAATGAAAATGGGACAATATTAACAGTTTCCCCACCGTAAATCATTACACATTTAACGTAATTATTATAGATCCATACCTGTAAATACAATGTTGGGTCACCTATATGTGCCATATTGGCATCGGTGGGCATTTTAGTGATGTTGAAGATAAATCCAACATCTCTTTCAGGTTGCCCAAGAGGATAGATGTCAAATTCTATGTGGTTTATTTGTGCTTCCAGTGGAGGGGTAACATTAACCAAGTCACCAAGACCCAACGCTTCTAACAGAGTGGCTAGATGAGTAGGAGAGTTCTTCAATAAATCTAAAAATGAGATATGAGAAAAGTTCTTCGTTAAATCTGTAATCAAATCATATGCCCCTACCGGCTTCAGAAGTGTTGGAGTGCCATCTGACATAGATGGATAGATGGAAAATGATATGTTGAGTAATCACATGTTCTTATAGTTGCATTAATTTGAGTTTTAGTGTCTAATTTGAAAAGACCCATGATCTTAGTTTGTTGTCGACCATATAAGGGAGGTGTTACTAGTGAGTTTGAAGAAGTGGAAGCTTCGTGGTTGTTGTTTCCCACTGGGTTACCCTTATTTGCATCATGGGGGTTTAATTTTTTGTTATCAGGATGCGGAGGAAGAGGGTTGCTAAATATCCTAAGAGGAGTGTTTTGAGGGGAAACAGGCCCCATGCTAACATTCTGCATTGGCATCGTAGGATTTTCCAAAACATCTCGATAAAGAGTTACCTTTTTCCTCTTGTAGGCGTTGTATGAACTTGTTATAGTTGAAAAAAGTTCTAACATCATGACCTCATACCTTATGAAAGTTGTAATAAAGGTCAGGATCATAATCCTAAGGTCTTTGATTCACGTTCTATTGTGGTCCAAAGTTTTGGTTGTTGTTTAATTGTTGGTTGTTATAATTAAAGTTTGGAGGCCTTTGCCCTTGGTTTTGATATTGATTTTGATACCCGTTTGGGTATTAATTGGGGCCTTGGGCCTGAACTTGTTGTGGAGGTGGAGGATAGTTGAAATCCACCACATTAATGGAAGGAGTGAAATTTTTACTCCTTTGATTATTTTGTTTGTGTTTTCATTGACATTGTTTGCACTTTTAGCAACATTCATCTTTTTGGCTTGATCGATTACGTCATCATTTGTAACTCCATAGTTTATTAAGTACCTTAGGTCTTTTATTATTGTTGGAACTATTGGGGTAATTTGAATTACCCCCGGGAGGGAGTGATCGAGTCTCCCATTTGAACAGTGAGGTCTTTCAACTACTATTTATTTCCACTTGATCGATGTGGAGAGAACCCTCTAGTACCTCTTCATAGCTCCTAAGGGGGAACTTTTGGACTTATTCCTTTGTTTCCCAATTAAGGGAATGGAGGAATAGATTTAAAACCTCTATTTTATCCATATTGGGAGCACTCACCGAAGAGTAGAGGACCTACCACCATCTCTGAATGAAATGGGTAGTAGATTCGTTATACTCTTACTTTATATAAAGGAACTCCATGATTCGGGTTCTTAATAATGAGTTCATATCAAATGCCTTTATGAACTTAGACATGAGTTTCTTAAAGAAATGTATGGAGACTTCAGGTATCCTATAATACCAATCGAGAGTGATCCCCTCAAGTTTCTTAGGGAAGATCTTAGCTACAACTGTAACCCATGGGAGTAGCTCTTTGATAGTAGTTGCATATACCTTAATATGCACGTTTGGATCCGCCTCCCCTTTAAACTTTAGCAATTCGGGAATTGGTTGGGAAGTATTACACTTCATATAATAAATTCCAAGGGATCCTTAAGATACTTATCATGCGTGTCAAATGTGTAAGACTCTATTATGGATTACCCTTGATGGGGAGGTGTAGTAGGCATAGGAGGTTGATATGGCTCACTTAAAAATTTGTAGAGGCATAAGGCATCCCTTGTGGATGAGCATATGAACCAAGAAAATAATACATGTCTCCATGTAACTATTTGGAATACATGTGCAAATACGAGGGGAACATTACTTTGGTATGGAGTGGGAGGTACAAAACTAGGGAACATCGTATTACCAATTGGGACGATAGTTGATAACACACGTCTAATGGTGCTTGTTGAGGGTATCCATACAAGGTGTGAGGGGGCATACCTAACATGCCCGATCTAATGAGGAGATATCTAGGGCTAGGAACACCCATGTAAACTAGAGGTGGTGGTGGTGTTAAGGGTACATGGCCAAAGTTTTGCACATGCTGGGGAATCCTGCCTTGCCCTACGAAAGAAGTATCTTGAGAGGGTTGAGCAAGCTCCAATTCTCTAACCCTATTTACCAATGTTGAAATTACATCTCCCATGAGATGGTGTTGTGTTTAACTTGGGTGTGTTTTGAGCCTAGTTGGGAGGAAAAGGTATGTGATTTCCTACTATAGCTTGATCTTTGGGAAGCCACCCCTCTTTGGATGTGTTTCTTGTAGGAGGAGGGGTAGCAGAGTCATTCTAGAGAAGAACATCAACATATTGTTGCATCCGGTCCAGGGAATGGTCTATGTTGTTGAAGTGTTGCTCACTTTGGGTGTAACATGCTAGGTATTCCTCATCTAATAATGGGAGTGAATTAGACTGCATACTAATTTTTGGTCTAAACAAAATCGAGGATTGGAGCCTGACTCTCCAGTGAACGTCATGTTGTTAGAATTGGAGAGTTCAAGTTGTGGCCCATGTATAGGTTGATCAATCTCCTCAATCCTAACCAATGAACCATTGTTGGTCCCTTGAGGAGGAGTGTGAGGTAAAGGGATATTAGTTGAGTAGTTTTCAGCCCACCTAGATAATGAGGGTGATTGTTGCATACCCATTTGGTAGTAATACGCCTCAAGACCCAAAATGGGCCGATTGTATTCCTGTCCCGACATATTCGGGGGGTATATGAATACTCGCAGAATAATGGGAGAGGAGGAAGATGGATGAAATAAGGTAAGACAATGGAAATGAAAAGAGACTAGCTCTTCACGTTGGGTTCACCAATTTGTATGACTAAAAATCAACACATGACCTTAAGACGCACTTGACCTCTTGAGGTCATGTCGAGACATCCGATGTGGAAATAATAGATGGTTATGTGTAGTGAAATATGATGAAGATGGGAAATGAGTTATCATGACAATATAATGTCCTCTACAGGAACCAAAGGTATCTTCTCATCAAGGGAAATAAAGGCCTCTCTAACCTGAGTGGGTGTGATGGAGCGATCAAGAAGAATACACACGTGTAAAATTCTATCAATGTCAATGTGTGAGAATCTCTCAATCGCTTGTGGAATACGTGGAAAGTGAATAGCGATCACCTTGTAATGATATCCAAATTAGGTCATGGAATAAGAGAGAGAGGCATGGTTCCACTAGATATATGTGTGGTGAGATGGTTCATTCGAGAATACGAAAGCTCTATAAGCATCTTTGTTTAGGATGTCCAATTGTCTAACAATATCTATGATATGTGGGGATGTTCTAAAGACTAGTGAACATAATCCAATGTTTAAGTCTATTTTATCTTTGGGCCCATTCGGTTGGGGGGCTAGGATCACAACCATAAACTCTCTCTTGTTATGGTTTAGAAATGGTCATGTGTGGATTTATGCAATTTAATCTATGAAACAAAATAACATGCTATTCTAAATAAATAAAAGCTAACTATGTTTTGGTATTTTCCAATATAGAATAAATGAAGCAATATAAACAATCTAATCTAATTAAAACTAATATTTTTGTATATTCTGGAATAGCAGTGCATATAGAGGAAATGAAGAAATTGCTTCTAAATTAATTAACCAATCCTAAAACAAATAAACAAATAGATGTAGTTGTTTACCTATGTAGAATAAATCTAATCTATTCTAAACAATTAAAGCTTCTCTAAACTATGAATGTGAATTAAATCCTTAGACACACCTCAGAGTCATGGGAAGAATTAGAAGCTTCTCATAAGCTTTTCTTCCCCTGAAACTTCCCTAGTGTAATTTAAGAGGGATTTAACAGAGATTAATTTGATCTAAATTTTGAATGCTTAAAACAATACAAAAACTTCTTCTAGAATCCCTTCCCTTGCAAATCTATAGAGATAGGTAAGGAATCTATCTATCCTAATAAATCTTTACAAATGAAAATGATCTACTGTAACTACCTAAAAATTGCAAAAATGGAAATATGAGTTCCTTATCTACTATAGTAAATAATTTGCATACATACAAATAAAGAAGTGAGGAAATAAATAAAATCAATAAAGCAACCCCAGTAATGGAAATTATAGTGTTGAGGCAATGTCGGTTGTGGTATTAATTTTTGTCCCCTCGTTATCTTCAATCTTCTATAGTGATCTCAATTGGGGATTGCCAATGCCACAAGTAGCTTTAGGAAGGGTATTAGGCTACACCCAGGGGAGATTGAGTTTGGCACACAACCAATTCCAACATTTCACAAAGAAAGGGGCAATGCAACAATAAGTGATCTCGATCTTCTTCCTTCTTTTCACAAAGATAACATCGAGTAGGGCCTGGAAAACGAATTTTTCCTTCTTTTCGAGTAAGGATTTTACCTTAAAAGGCCATCCAAGCAAAGAGACCAGCCTTCGGAGGACAAGAAGAAGCCCTACACTCCTCCCAAATTCTATTCTCAAAGAATAACCTTTGAATGTAACAAAATATATCCCAAGTTTGGGAGTAAATTCCTGAAGAGGTAGCAGTCTAAATGATTTCATCCTGTTGATTAGTCAACAACACTTGCCTCTCTAGAAGATTTGCTTTGAATCTATTTTTGGCTTCCTCAGGAATGTCCAAATGATCAATATTTTTCCACGAAGCACTGAAGGAAAATGATCAATACCCCAACCATAGTTAGAGACATAAGGGCCCCATTCCTCTAGAAAATTTCTTTTAATCTCCTCGAACTCCAGAATTCCCCTAAGATCCAAGAAACCGTTCCAAGGATCATCCCAAAATAAAGATTTTTCTCCATTTCCAAGCTTCCAAGCAGCATTATTTAAAAATAAAGACCTGCAGTCCATCATAAAATTCCAAATGTGGGATCCCCTAGGGAGATTATCTATCCGAAGGATGGAAGCAGGGAGAGGGGCTCCCAAGTATTTCTTCTCTACCACCTAACTAAGGTAACTGTTGGGTTTGGATATTAGATTCCAAACTAACTTGGCTCCAAGAGCCAAATTTTGAAGACCCAGATTGAGAATACCAGCTCCTCCAAGAACTTTGGGTTTTGCGAGGGTCTCCCAACTAATCAGAGGGATCTTCCTTTTGTCAAGAGAGACCTTGCCAAAGAAAATTTCTCATGATAGCCTTCAGTTTATCCAAGACACCTTTAGGTATCTTCAGAATAGAAAGTAAATACAAGGGGGAAGCATAAAGAACTAAATAAGAATCAATCTCCCAGCCAGAGAAATCCATCTACCTTTCCATGAATTTAGTTTATCCTCAATAGAGGAAAGGATGTCCTTCCACATAGAAGCTTTTCCAGACCCACTAAACAAAGGGACACCCAGATACTTAACCGATAGACTACCCTTTTTGAACCTAAAAATATTCAAGATTCGATTTTCGAGCTGGGGAAACATTGAAGAAGAAGATATAGGATTTAAGGAGACTAACCTCTTGACCGGAAGCCATCGAGTAGGCATCCAAAGTGTCTTTCAATTCCTTAGATTCATGAATACTTGCCTTACCAAACAAAAAGTATCATCCGAGAACTATTGATGGGAGAGAGGATTAACCCCATCAGTGATTTTTAAACCCATTAATTTGCCTTCTGTCACCTTTTTCTTGATGGACCTGCCAAGAGATTCCGCTACCAAAATATAAAGAAAAGAAGACAAAGGGTCACCTTGTCTTATACCCATATTGCTTTCAAAAAAACCTTCAACACTCCCATTAATCAAAACCGAGAAAGAAGGACCAGAAATACAACTAAAAATCCAGTTACAAAGGTGCTTGGAGAAACCAAATTTCTTGAGAATTCTGATGAGAAACCTCCAATTAATCTTGTCATATGCCTTGCTAATGTCTAGCTTTAACATCATACCTAGGACTTTATTCGAAGAAAGGGAGTGAGTCAGCTCATGAGACAAGAAGATACCCTCATAAATCGACCTACTAGTTTTCTCCTGGGAGATAAGAGGATCCAAGACAGATTTCAGCCTAATGGCTATGGCCTTAGAGATTATTTTATAAGAAGTATTACAGAGGGAAACTGGTCTAAAATATGCAAAGGAGGAGGGCTAGATCTTTTTGGGGAAGAGGCTAATAAAGGTGTTATTCATCATTTTAAGCATCGAACGGGATCTCCTCGAATCTTCCACCGCCTGCCCAGACATCATATCCAACTATACTCCAAAACGCTGAAAAAAGTCTACTTGGAAACCATCAGGGCCTGGAGCTTTATTTTTTTCCATAGAGAAGACCACTTTCTCGATTTCTAAAAAGGAGAAAGGTTTAAGAAGGGCGAATTTTGATCCTCATTAATGAGCATAGGAATACACTCCAGAAGGGAAGACTGGACTTCATCAAAGGAGGCTACATCTCCCCAAGGGTTAGAGAAATACCGAATACCTTCCTCCATGATAGCCTTTTAATCATCAAGCAAAGCCCCTTCACCATTCTTAATTTCTGAAATAAAATTTAAATTTCTCTTTGATTTGACTGAGGCATGGAAAAATTTAGTATTTCTGTCTCCATCTTTTAGCCAAAGCTCCCTCGATTTTTGCTTCCAATAAATTTCCTCCCTAAGAAACAGCTCACCCAACTCCTCAAGAAGAGACTTCTCCAAATCAAACTCTACCTGCCCCATACCAAAGTTAAAAACTTACAGATTTAAAGCTTTCAATTCTGATTCCACACAAGATTTTTCTTGAAAAATATTTTTAAAACAATTCTCATTCCAATCTAGCAAATCCCTTTTCAGTCTCTTGAGCTTCTGAGCTAGCACAAACATCTTTGATCCTTCAATATTATAAGAATTCCACCACTGCTTTATCCTTTCTTCCAAGGAGGCATCCCTAAGCCACATTAATTCAAACTTAAAAGGGGATTTGTGAGGAGCTTCATTGAAACTTACCACAAGGGACACCAGAAAATGATCGACCTAGACCAAGGCAACACAAAACTTTCAAGGACAATATCTCTGAGAGACCAATTAGGGCTAGCAAGGAATCTATCCAATCTTTCTACTATATTATCTGAATCCCCTCCTCCTATTGCTCCAAGTGAACTAACCCTGCTTAGGTTCTAGGTTAACCAGAGAACTGGCACTAATGAAGGAGCAGAAGTCATTTTGGGATTGAAAATTTCTGCTAATGCCCCCTTCTTATCTTTACTCGAAGAAATGGCATTAAAATCACCACCCAAGATGAACAGATGATCCTCCAGAGAAATTAAGGATCTAGAAAGATCTGACCACAATTTCCTCTTTCCAATAACACTATTAGGAGCATAGACATTAAAGATAAAAAATACTAATTGAGAGTGTCTAAGGCTAACTCTAACTAGTCATCGATTAGAATTATGAGCTTGCAAATCAACCATAACCCGATTCTCCTTCCACATGATACCCAAACCTCCATAAGCACCATTTGAGCCAAAGAAGACACCATTATAGCCTTTACAGGCCCTACCCCAAACATAATCGCTTCTGCAATAAACATTTTTGTTTCCTCCAACAAAACCATAAAAACTTCCGAGGAAAAGAGATAATGGTTCAACAAGCGTTGTTTGTTAGGGGTATTCAAGCCCCTGACATTCCAAGGAAAAATATTCATTGACAGTGTTTTACCTTTTTCTTTACCTTTTGAAATGATGAAACAAATAAGGGTAAGGGACAAGGAGGAATACCTATTAAATTTTGGTCAATTGATGGTTGTTGCGCGCGTTCTGACTTCTTGATCCACAGCTGAATGTGAGAACTTCCTTTTGGCTAGGAGGAACTACCTATAATAGAAAAAAAGACCACAAAAATATAGTTAAATGATATATAACGGTGGAATGCCTAGCGTATGCTAGTTCCAGTGTAGACACTAAAATTAGGTCACACTCCCCTTTGGTCCCTCGAAAAATAAACACCCTTCATCACATTAAACTAGCCATGGCCCCCTTCACTCCACTAATATTAATTTAATTAATTAAATTAAATTAATTCATTATCCTCACCATATTTATTATTTAAATATCTTAATTATGGATAATGTCCACATACATCTCACCTAGACACCTCATCAAGCCAACTCACCCTAAGACCTATTCTTAGTAAGTTTCCATAACTAACTAAGACTTACCCAAACCCTAAAAATCAATGCCTACATTCCCTCTAACCACATTCCTACATGCTTACAAGAATCTTCCAGTCTAATCTGTGGGTGAACGACATAAGATCCCAGAAAATCAAGGGGATCTGCCTAGTTTAGTAAACCTAGGAAATCTCACCTTGACTGACACCGGTTACCCCTAACCGTCGCCAATTAAGTTGGAACCATCATCGGTCACCTTTTAATCCCCAAAACAACCTTATTTTCGAGGTTGGAAAACATTGGCACATTCCTAAGAGATATCACATCTTCTAAGAATGAATTTCAGTGAGAACACATGTGCAAGGAAGGAGATCAAGCATTTTCTCTTGCACAACCATCTAGCACTCACCCCAACAAGGATTTTCTCCAACCAAGCAAAAAGGAATGCACATGCAGCCCATGTAAAAGCTTTCCTATGATTGGTGATCCTCTACAGCCTTCAACCTCTAACTAGCACCTTCATTCCTCACTCACAGGCGCCAGAACTAGGTTCCAAGTAGTTCCTCCTAGCCAAAAGGAAGCTCTCATGATCAGCTGTGGATTTAGAAAATATACACATGCAACAACCAACCAACCAGCATTTAAATAGGTATTCCTCCTATGCCCATTACCCTATCTATTTCGTCAATATTTCAAAGAAACATCTAAGAATCAGGTGAAACATTTTAGCACACTGGTGGGACCCATCCAGGGTTCTTTGCATTTTATTCATTCTTAGGAAAATTTGTGTGTTTGTTTCCCTTCTGAAAAGCATACACATTAATTTTCTTCCTTGGTAACCCTCTTTTTCTTTCTATTTGCTCTAAAAGAAACCTTTCTTTTGGTGTACTTAAAAAGAATAATTTCTTCTTGTTTTCTACATTTTAGTGAAAGAGCATCCCTCTTCCTATTCATCCATTTGTGTCATCAAACTTCATATTTCGATTTGGGCTTAAAATAAGTGCATTGCATTATAATTTATCACATTAGCTCACATTAATTGAGGGCAACCTATACGTTGGAAGTCATTCCCAGCTGATGGTTGACAAATGAATCATAGAAAGCACATCTCTCTCTCTCTCTCTCTCTCTCTCTCTCTCTCTCTCTCTCTCTCTCTCTCTCTCTCTCCGAGTCTTGCCACATTGCACAAATTCAAAACAAATACATATTCTTAAACAACATCTTTCCGGGAACATTTTTCAATGATCGCACTTGATCGAGGATTGACAGGTATTCCCACTTGCTACTTTGTCGAATCATACTTTAGAACAAAGCCCACCCCCACCATAACAAACCTGAAACCTCACCTTTTAGATCTCCTTCTTTGTAGGAAGCCTTCCTCACCAAAAAATTATATTCTACAGTTCATGAGTCGGTCCTTAAATAGCATAAGGTAAACAAACATATTAGAAAAGGAACTCTTAGGATAACATTTTTCTTAGTGTTTCTAGTTTTCTTTCATTTTGAGGTGAGAGGTCACATTCTTCATTCTTCTTATTTATCCTTGCATGCTCCTCATCGTAGTTGGTGTATTTCGGCTTCATCTGAGGATGCTTGGACCATATTCTCATCATTCCCAGAATTCTAGGTCTAATTCCACATCATATTTTAATTCACAACCATTGTCCTTTCATCACCATTTCAATTTCATAGTGATGATGTCAATCCGAAGTGACATCATCGGTTACCCCCTGACTATCATCGGTTATACCCAACCGGCATTGATTCACTATCATTTTGGTTAACCTACCCAAAAGGACATTTATTCACCTTCTTCAATTTTTTAGAGTCCCTATCACTATTATCATTCCCATTGACCTTGTAAAACTCATCAGGTTTGGCATACCATGATTTGACCTTACACCTTATTTTTGACTCACTGTCCATTTCCCACAGTGACTGCCATGGTTACTCGTGTGATCGGCATCGTTTACCCTAACGAGAATCGTTAACTTATGTCATTTTTCAATCAACATTTGGTACCTAGTCCACTTTTTACGCCTATTTCACTGTTCGTTATTTTTACGTGTTATTTACAGAGAAGAGGCCTAACCTAATTAGTCTTGGTCACATGGTGTTGACCCGAAGACAAGAAAGCGCACTCGTATTCCACACAAGTTTTTAACCACTCCCACCTATTCCTTCACCGCCTTCCATTTTATCACCCGCCATGGATCCTATCCAACCTATCGTTATTGTTATCGGAGATGAGGAGTTCATGGACTCCTTGACCAAAACCCTGTTGCCTTGTAATTTTATCTTTCCTACTCATCTACCCGAGATGCCTTGGGTTAGTTGATATACGACATGCCCGTATCTATCCCCCCGACTCTCGCTCCCACTCCTGCATCAGCCCAAACTAGCTCTGCGTTATCGCATCTACCTTACCCCGGTCAATTCACAACTAGGTCCTATACTCTGCATGACTGCCACGTCTGCTACCTCCATTGCACCCACCACATCTACCATACCTTCGAAAACCACCCAAAATGCAACCTCATCCGCCCCTAATGTCTCGCATATACCCGTAGCTACATTACCACCTCCGGTGTCGGTTAGCCCTACCCCTTTTCAGAATGTGGTCCTTTCCATTCCACAATCGTTAGCCCCCATTTCCACTAGGGTTACCATGACCCTTCCACCCCCGTATATGTACTATCAACAACCTCCTGTTTCATCTATTATTCACTCTAGGTACGTACCCCTGTTTCACTACCTTCTTCTCAATCAACCTACATGGAAGCACCATATACTGGAGTGCCATCCCTGTTACATTCCCAAAACCAACCTTCTCACGCTATAGGAGGCACCCAATCATCGCAACCTACCAACGACCTAATCAAATTGATGTTGGAAAAGATGTAGACATTAGAGGCATCGGTTTTTGGCTCGCAACACTCTCACCTACGATGAGATTTGCAACGAGCCCATCCACCCATCCATTCCTATTCATCCATACCCCGTACATTGGGAGATGCCTAAATTCAACCGCTTCAATAGCAAGGAAGACCCGCAACAACATTTGTGGTCATTCAAACATGGGTGCTACCTAATCACTCACGATGATGCTTTGCTCTTGAGGACCTTTCCCATGTCTCTAACTAGACCTGTGTTAGATTGGTATAGTGGGTTACCTAGACACTCTATATTTTCATTTAATCAGGTAGCCCAAGCCTTCTTGGATCATTTCTCCATCAATATTGTCAAGAAGGTTACCATGACCGACCTATACTCCACGTGTCAGTATGAGGACGAATCTATTGCAGATTTTGTCACTTGCTGGCGTAGCCTGATTAATCAGCTCACCTTCCAACTACCACAAACGTAACTCATCAATCTCTTCACATGGGCTTGTGCCATACATATCTCATCGACCTTGCAGGTCCAAACTTTCCGAACCTTCGATAAAGCATTCACCATGGCATGAAAGCTAGAGATTCGGGCCATCGAAGAGAATAAAATCCAATTATGTAATAATAATTCGACATTCAAGTAGAATGATACCTCTTCTTCTTCCAAACCACAAAACAATTATTCAAAAGCCAAGGGTACCACTAATGCATTTGTACTCAAGGCTGGCCCAGCTCATCTGTCAAATCAATCTACCCCCTCATCTAATATCTCACCCATCCAGACTTTTCAATTCAGACAAGAACAGTGGAAATACACCCCAATCGGGGAGCCTTACTCTTTTGTCTTAGAAAAGCTTATCAAATCCAAGGCCATCACCCTTCCACCCATAAAACCACACACTGGTTTTGACCCTACTCACCCCATGCCCGCATGGTATAAAGAACATGACTTCTGTAACTATCATCGAGTAAAGGGTCATAGTGACGGTAATTGCATCACTTTCAAAAACATTGTCCAAGAAATGCTCGAGAAAGGTGAGTTAACCATGGATAATCCTAACGCACCTACCAACCAAAACCTACACATCTTCAAGAAACCATTTCCTAATCATGCCCCTTCATCTGATCAAACCGGTGAGGCCTCAACTCATGATACCCATACCCATGAGGTCCACGCTATTTTTAGTGACGCACTTGTTGCTTCCCAGTTACCCCATATTCCATCCATAGAGGATATTCTAGCCCAAAATCCTCCTTCCACATTGGAACCAACCTCCCCTGTTCCTTCACCCACAGAGGAACACCTTTCACCTCCTTCCTCACCTATGGAGGAGTCTTCATCGAGACCATTTCACCTTTGGCTTCTCCACTTAGAGAACCGATACCCACAAGTACTTCTTCAGTTCATGGAGGATACTTATTTGCCTCCTCCACCCACAGAGGATCTCCCATCATCTCCTCCACCTATAGAGGAGCACCTATCATCTCCTCCACCTATCATAGACCCAGTTGAGATACCTTTGCCTCTTGGTGAGCATTCTCCATTAGCTACCCAAGATCCTGCAGACCTACTTTTGGCTCTCTTACCCACGGAAGTTGAAGCTAGCTAATTCCCCATCTCTAAGACACATTTTATGGGAATAGCCATTAGGTCCTCATCAAATCCACCTACAGATGTGTCATTCTCACGTTTGGTTGATCGCTTAGATTATGTGGATAGGGCCTTACTTTGGGGGTGCCTTTTGCTTCCTGTCTCAATGCAGATGCAGATGTCACTTGTTGATACTTCCACTATCTACCCAAAAATATTTCAACCAATTGAAACAAACACAAGCACCTCTATCACAACTTCTTCCACGACACCCATCATAGCTCAACATACACCCTTACCCATAACTCAAACTATATCTAAACTCAAACCCACACCTATAGCATCTGCCTTGACTAAACCTATTACTACCTTAGGGGTCACCCCAACCACCAGCCTTACTCATCCACCTATCAAACTAGATTTAGCTACATCTTCCAAATTCAACACCACACCTACTCCGTCACCCAAACAAAAGAACCAAATCCATAGAACTCATACTCCGGCTATGCCAATCACACCTGCACCGGTCCCATCTGTCTTAGGACCTCAACTTCCCAGACGGTTAAGAAACTTCCACCCATCAATAAACCAAAAACACAACAGCCCACTCCTTCCTCGCAAACCTCTAACCTACCCAAGCACCTGACATGACTTACACCTACACCTACAACATCTTTACCACCCATACCCCCAATACTCTCTGTAACTTCTTCACTACCCACTACACTTCAGTCTTTGTCTCTCACACCCCCTGCGCGACCCACGTCATCTACCTTCACAACACCCCCTTTATCCCCTGGGTAACTCATCCTCTTCCCCCATCTACTTTACCTTCTAGATCTTATGCACCCATATCACCTTTACCCAAGAAGGTGCAACCCAAAGACAAAACTCGCTACCTCCCAATAAGGTAGTCAAAACAACCACACACCCTCCTGCCCATTCATCTACCACACCCCTACCTAGACAAACATGACTAACACCCAAGACCACACCAGCACCCAAAACCATAGCTTGACCTATTCCCCCTCTTGTGAGGATTGTTCCTCAACAATCAGTCATACCTACACCCAAACCCACTTTCACCTCTCATTGCGACCCACTAGTGGGGTCCTATGCCAAAATTTTAACCAACCTCCTTGAGACTTCTGTTATCACATTGCCACCACTCAAACCTTACGACCCCCTCAAACCCAAGCCAAAATGGTTTGATGACACTAAAATTTGTGCCTACCATTGTGTGCCAGGGCACGATGTGGAGAACTGCAAGGCCTTGAAAACTATCCTTATCTAGTTGTGTCCTCCGGAAGCCAACTTTGATGATGATGACCTTCTCGATGAGGAAACTACTTCACCAACACCCATTCCTATAGTCCTTCCCTCACTTCCCACTCAATAACCATGACCTCCACCACCACAGCTCCTAGAACTACCTCCAAAATTTGAAATTAACATGGTTCACATCAGAGAACTTGCCATGCATCTACCCAAATTTCATTGCACCTAACTCACCTCACAGGGTTTTTCTCCTCCGGTAGGTTTTTTCCTGTCATGTCGTTATACCACTCACCCTACACCTTCTCCATTTGCTAACTCCCCTTAGATCAACATGATCCATGTTACTACCCATGCTCAGAAGGATAAAGGTAAAGAAAAGGTGACTGACCCACCAACCAATCCTATACCCAACATACCATCTACACCCATACCTAAAATCACTATCTGTGGCCCCACATACCCCATTTCTAATGGAGTCACACATCGCACCATGCTCAAACAATTACACCAATCTCCCCTCAAAATGTCCTTATATGACCTCATCTAAACCTCGGAATCCCATCGTCAAGCTCTCATGGAGGTTCTTCAATCTATTGATATTTTACCCAATGACCCTACACCCGTAGCCTCCATTATCACACCCCATCATGTAGCCTCTCTCACCAAATTGCCACCTTTATCCACACCACACCCTACTCACCAAGTAGCCTCCCTTAGCTTCTCAGAGGAAGAGATCGCACCACACCAAATGGATGACCCAGGACCCTGCACCTCTTCATCTTTGTCCACACCTGATGATATATATGTACAATGTGTAATGATTGATGGGGGCGCTAGTATTAATATCATTTCATCCCACGCATTCGCTCAAATGTGCATACCTAACAAATTGCATGCATAAACATCCTGTCATGTTGCATTCATTCAATGACACTATCACCTCCACATTAGGCACTGTCATCGCGTGGGCCCCCACACTATCCTAGAATTATTTTATGTCTTGGAGGGGGAATTTCAATATAAATTGTTTCTTGGAAAACCCTGGATTCGTTTCATGGGTTGCGTTCCTTCCACTTTGCATCGTTGTGT
The DNA here is from genome assembly GCA_018340775.1 of Taxus wallichiana var. yunnanensis. Lineage (NCBI taxonomy): Eukaryota > Viridiplantae > Streptophyta > Pinopsida > Cupressales > Taxaceae > Taxus > Taxus wallichiana. The sequence goes on from CM031237.1 coordinate 169,295,929, forward strand.
AAAATTTGAACATGAAGGAAGCACCTATACCATTCCAGTTGACCCGTCACCTTTTAAAACATACAATATTATTTTACCGACCTAATGATGTGCTTATACCCATTAAGGTGTCTACCTCCACAATCGCTACCGCTTCACCTACACTTCCACTTACCAATACAATCGCCACCTCCACCACACATACCTCTTCCACTCCTACCATCACCACAACCTCCACGACCAACCCATTAGTCTCCTAATCATTAACTCCACCTCCGCATTGACCTCCGACACATCATCTATTCCCGCTACCCACATACCAACCACCGATCCCTTAGAAGGTGTTTTTCAATGCCTCACTTTGGGGGAATATCACCTATATAGTGTCAACACATTCCTTACTCCACAAGAGTATGGGAGTCTTAACCAACACCCTCGCTATGATCACCATGTAGGAGAATGCTTCCTTTATGGTCCTCCTCATCTTCGTACTAGTCTCACCTATGGGGGACTTGATACTACCACATACACACCGAACCACCATCACAAACCCACCCATTTTCTATTGACTTCCAGTCTCTTACCAATCACCATTTTTCCCACACCTTCCTGCACCAATGTGCATGGAAGGGTTTTGGTTTTGGCTTTTACGAGTAAGGCCACCATACCATTATTCCATGTGCCACCTACAAACATAATGACCATAGAGGTATCAATTTTCTGAACCACCTTCAAAAAGGCCTCCATTGAACTCATCAAGGACATCAGCCCTTCTCCACCCTCTTCACCTACTCCACCTTCACCAATGGAGTTGATGGATCCTGAATCTATCCCTCCTAAAAAAAAATTCATAAATACCATTTCATTAGGGCCTATGACTTATCAACATGAGGGTGAGGCTCCTTCCTCTCTTCCCTTCCTGTATCCTAAAATGATCAATGACGATACACCTTCAATTAACGGCGTCCAATGTTAGGATGATGAATCCATACTCACCTACCCTAGTGCAGAAGACTCATATATTCATCGATTGTTACCCTCTAAGACATAAACCATGTTAAATGAATCAACTATCAAGATCAACATTCATACTCAGGACGACCCACACATCCTAAAGATCGGTCAATATTTAGATGTTACTGAGCAGGAAGCCATCACTTCTTTTCTCAAATATCATAACCACACTTTTTCTTGGTCTTATGCAGACATGCCTAGTATTGACCCCACCATAGTGGTCCACAATATTGTAACCATTCTTGATGCCAAACCCATCAAACAAAAGCTAAGGAAAATGCACCCTCGCATTGCCCTTCTCGTCAAAGAAGAACTTAGTGCCTTCTTTCTATTTCCTTCATATTACCCATTTATTATCCTCGTTGGATTTCTAACATTGTCCCTATCACTAAGGTGACAGGGGACTCCACATTTGCATGGATTTCTATGACCTCAACCTAGCCTACCCAAAAGATGACTTCCCCTTACCCGGTATTGACCAACTAATCAACCTTACCACTAGTCACGAGATACTATCACTCATGGATGGCTTCTCGGGTTATAACCAAATCTTGCTTGCCCTAGAGGATCAACATAAAACTGCATTCATCACCCCTTGGGGACCTCCTGCTATCGTATCATGCCTTTTAGCCTTAAAAATGTTGGTGCCACATATCAATGGGCTATGACTTACATCTTCCATGATATCATGCATCATATATTGAGAAGACTACGTGGGACGATCTCTTCACCAAATCTAAACACCGCTACGAACACCTTTCCATCCTTAAAACCATTTTTGACTGTCTCATTAAATATTGCATTTACCTTCACCTAAGAAGTGCATTTTGTGGTCCTCTCTTTATCATTTCACTATGTGGTATAGAAGTTGGATCGTACGAAAAAGTGACAAGCGAGCATGGTAATCTATAGGTAACTCTTCCGCACCCGACCCCCGAGGTTGTACCGAGATAGCTGCTGGGGATAGAATATGCGTGCAAATGAACTAGTTAGGCAATCTAATGTCTTCGACACGCACTAATGGAATTTGTGAATCTAAGGCAAAGAAGGCCCTTCTAACTTGGACTAGGGTGATAGATCGATCGGCAAGGATGACTGCTCGAAGGCTCCAATCAATATCAAGCTCTGGCATGATTCGATCTATGGGTTGTGGAATACGTGGAAAATGACCTGGGATAGTTTCGTGTATGTCTCTAGATAAGGTCATATGGTGGATGGTGAATACAATTGACTCTACGGGTGATTCTCTGGCCTAGTCCAGAATTCTCTAGCTTTGTTAGTTGTTATATCTAGTAAGGACAATTGTTCGATGATGATGGGTGGAAGTGGAGTGGTGGAATACTAACGCGTGCATAGGCCGTTGTCTCATATCGATTGACTTATGGATTCGTTAGGATGTGGGATTTGTGGATCACAACTATAGACTCTAGGTTGTTGCGGTCTTATTATGGTCATGTACGAAATCAAGTCCTAATCCCTAGTATCTAGTAATCATATGCTTTCTCGGCTTACATGTTTAGAACCAATAAGCTGCGTGATCTTCTCGGAATATCTCACAGGGGTTCGTGCAACTGAATCCTTAAACTAGTATCTATATCTCCTGTGAGAGTGTCTCTCCTGCACCTGGCGATGGGACCAAAGGATCACAACCAAAGGTTTGTTCTCTTTCGAACCCTTCTACAGTCATGTGAATGTTTTTCCTAGGGCAGTCTGTAGTTCGGTTGATTTGACCAAAACGTGTGTGCTTGGTCGTCTTCTATGTTTAACCCTCTCAACTGAGAGCTGATCAGTCGTAAATCTGTTGTTGTTTGGAAGACTTGTATTCTAAGGTTCTGGTCTATGTCAACTATTGCTGTGACGAGGTTGGGCTGAGGCACGATTGGTTCAAATACGTATTCCCTGGGCTCCCTAGGTCCCGTGATTGTCATATAAAACAAAATATAAATCTAACTGCAACAAAACAAATTTTAACCATCTAAAACATATATAACTTCTACTTTTTGTTTTTAACTTTCTAAGAAGAAAAGTAGCTATTTAAACGTATCTAGAAATAACAACTAAATAACAATTTAAAACAAACAAAATAACCGAGTGTAGTTATTTGTCTGTGTAATTTGTAGATTTATTCTAAACAAATAAAATAGCTTATCTAATCTATCTGCAAGATTCTCAATCCTACCTCAGAAGTGAGGAGTGAATCATAGTTTCTCAGAAACTATCAATCCTCACATGACCTTCCCGGCAATATCGAGAATAGAATTTACTGAAATGAAGCAATTATCTACTCTATTTGATATGATTCTAACTAGAACTTTGAAAGCTAGAACCTGGATTCCGTAGAACAGTGGCGAATCCGATGGTGTGTGTGATCTTGTCCCCTCAGTATGATCTCCTCGTTCTTTCGTATTCTCGTGGATCCAGAAAAGTGTGTAATGCTAGCATCAATAGAAGTAGATATTGGGACAAGGACAGCTTAGAATGTAGACTGAATATAATGCGAGTAGGAGAGGGATAGCGCAAGAGTACAGAGCTTGGATTATGCAATTCCTAGCAGGATTTACTGTGATTCATGCAACATAAAGCGTCCGGAACCTGAAACTATCATGTTTGAAGAGCAAAACCTGCAACTTTAATGGCTTCCTAAGTTATTCTACTCCAATGGATTGGATAAAACAACAACACCGTTTGCACAAGCTGGATATGTGGCTTACCAACAGTTGAACAATGCTAACTAGACATATAATGAACTAAACCAAGCACTCTAAGCAAAATGAAAGCTAAGTCTATTGCAAAGAGAAATTTAGAGACAAACTTGGGGCCATTTTCTTGAGCACAAGCAATCTATTTATAGGAATTGCATTCACCCAAAGATCAAAACCAAACTGAACTCTCAAACAATAAACAAAGGCAAAACACTATTCCAGGGGACCAAAAACATAAATGCAAGCCCAAGTCGGCAAGGAAAAGCTGGTGAAACATTGATCTTTACGTGAGTCGCATCAAAACGCTTTCTGGAAAACACGTAAAGGACCGCCACTCGAGAGCGGGCGGCGGGTTACTGGGACCGCCGCCACGATTAGGGCGGCGGTCTGGAACGCCGCCCAAACAGGCGGTGGTTTCATCACTGAAGAGCAAAAGGCCAAGAAAAGAGAGGAAAAAGGAAAAACAAAGGACGCGGGGGCTAAGCGGGGCATGCGGGATGTTAACGCACACTTCGAGAGCTTTTCCGGATCCCGAACACCTTGCGAGGAGACCTGTATCATCATTGGGGCATTTGTTACCGTTGTTTTGTAGAGTACAATACCTTACAATTTTGGGTACGTACATATTGCCCCCTCGGAGAAGCGTTTTAACCATGAAGAGGCGTAAAACGGTGGGTCCAAGTATGGCAGTCCTGAAATAGGAAGTTAGAAGTTATACCTGACACGTCCGTGTGTTGAAATGACGCCATCCGAAATTCCCGCTACCTGCAAAATGAAAAGAGAACTCAAGTGCAGATAGATACAATAGTTTGAAAGATAAACGCTAAGAATAACAGGGAATGAGAACGTACCATTTGTGTGGGGATAGGAACTTACCTCCATCAGCGCTCCAAACCTGTGAAAAAGTCATTTTGAAACGAAACATGGTGCTATATATATGAAAGTGGGCCCATTTTCCTATTCATTTGTGTGAGTTGATTTGATTGATTTTGAGCTCTAGGACCCACGGTGATGGTTTCTTGCGTGAGTAGAGTCGAAACGTTCGCAGCGAGATCGTGATCATGCCTCCACGTGCGGAACACCGACCTCAGCGATCACAGGTTAGTTTTCTTCAGTTTATTGTTTTTCCCCCCTTAATTTTGAAATGCTAAATACTCTGTAATGGGGGGGTCATTTTTGAAAATGATAGGTTCAAAAGGTCCACCTAGGGGGGGCACCTACTGGGTAGGCTTTGTTTTTAGTTAAAATGGTCTTTTCTGGCACTTTTTAGGCCTTTTTAGGTTAAAAGCCCGCATGGGTTTTCGGACCACGACCACGCCCAGCGGGCGGCGGCGGTTGCATGACCGCCGCCCTGTTTCAAAGGCGTATGATTACACGACCGCCGCCCTTAAGGTGGCAATTACAAAACCGCATCCTCGCCCGGGCGGTGGTTTTTGCGATGAATGCAAAAAGAACTTGTTTTTGAGATTATGTTTATATTTTTAGCATTTCTACATGTTTTTATGACTTTCTCAGCATTTCCTGGATGCTAACTTAGTTTGTTTTGTGTGTTTTTGGATGTATGCAGGCGAGAGAGGAGTACATCCGATGGAGCAGAGAGAGAGAGTGTGATTGGCTCTCAGGGGTATTAGATGCCCTTTCACAGGATGAGGAGGACACACTTCAGAGGGCTGGCATATTGCGCATATCGCGTGTGCCCCATGTTGCACCATCTAGTCACATCCTTTGTGACTTATTCTCTTACTGGGATGCAGATCGGAACACCTTCCAATTGTTAGGGGTCCGTGGCGAGTGGACCATTACATTGGAGGACATCTACCGCATTCTGGGGGTCCCGATTATCGGGAGGCGACTCACTTTGGAGACAGCAGGCTCACGAGCATAGATTGCATAGTGGGCGACTTATATGGGAGATGCAGCCATCTCCACGGGGTCGAAGAAGGGGGTGAGAGTTCGATCCATTCCTTCTTTGCCCATCCCCGTATTTTGCCAGGCCATCATGGGGATCCTTGCCTCGAGATTGATTAGGGACAAGGGAGGGGACACATTGTTATACTGCTGGGCCCCCATTATTACACAGATAGAGGGCCATGGCCGGATATACGCTTGGGGAGCAGAAATTCTTGGGACCACCTACCACGATCTATATAGGGTGGTCCGTTTATAGGGGCAGTCGTTGAGCCACCTGACTCTAGTCATGAGTTGGGTTTATGAGCACTTCATCCCTTATGGCAGGGGTGTGGAGGTAGCAGATCCTGGAGCTGTTAGGGCAGCGAGATGGTCAGACATGTTGGTGCTTGGAGCACCTCATCAGCCAGTTACCTCTCTGACTACCTCGATATGGAGGTGACACCATACCAGACCATGGCTGGTATATGGGGCGAGGAGGCCCTTACCTTGATTTCCTGCTCCACCACAGGGCAGCTTATTGATAGAGTGGGATGAGTGGAGGTGCACCCCTTTGGCCGAGTTCCTTAGCAGTTTGGCCTTCCATACGCGGGTATGCTTCCCCCAGTGGCACCAGTTTATAGATCAGTTCACGAGGCCAGAGGGGGGCCTAGAGGCCGAGGTTGGACAGTGATTACTCCTGGCATTCCTATTATAGCCAGGAGGATAGTTCGTGCTAGAGGGAGAGCCGGTGCGCCTCGGGCACCTTTGCTTCAGATTGCTGCGGGTCCTGCTCATAGCAGCGATGACCCTATTGATATTGACTCTGAGTCGAGGAGTTTACAGAGGGAGGGACAGAGGAGGAGACCGAGGACAGTGATCCTGAGTGGCATGACACTCAGGATATTATGCAGGCAGAGAGGGCTGAGCAGAGTGCAGAGAGGGACACTCTAGTTTCAGAGGAGCCACTCTCTCAGGGCCATGGTGGAGAGGATGAGTCAGTTGCGGGGTGACATGTTGCTCCTGCCACAGGAGCAGCCCCTCAGTCGGCAGCGGCATCCGCGGCAGGTGCCGGCCCCAGCGACCCATCTTGGAGGCCTGGGGATCCGAGTAAGTTACCCTTTCTCCCTTTTAATGTTTATTTGTAGGCTCTCCTTAGTTGTTATTTTGTATCTTTTAGTTTCTTGCTTAGTTTCTAATTCGTTTTCTCCTTTGTTTGCAGAGACTGTTGATGAGTGGCGGGATTTGATCCGCAGGGTATGTACCGATTCCCTGATGATCCCCATGGATAGGACCCGTGCAGAGCTATCTGTGGACGTTGGGAGCCTTCAGCAGCCGGTAGGCATACCGACATTTTTGCTCCAGTCTGGCATGTGGCCAGGATGGTGTCGACCCTTCGCACCGAGCTAGCGGGCTATAGGACGGCTGAGCGTCTTATGAGGAGCCATTCTCATGGTGAGACCGCGGCTGCTCCTAGGGATCCTGAGCCTTCCATACATTCAGAGGCCTGGCTAGCCGGAGTCCTAGGCGTGGGAGTGCACCTTCGGAGGGGTCGCATAGGGATTGAGAGGCCACTTGGCTCTCGTGTATTTTGTATTATATATTTCTTTATATATCACGGGCTCTTTGAGCATTTTGACCATGCTTAGTGCATGATGGAATTGTATATAAATGTTGATCATTTATATATATGCATTCGTTTTGGATCAAAATCTTGGCACTCATGGTTTCTTTTCTATTTCCATTTTCTTTGTATATACTACGATGTATGTTTATATGCTTTTTAGAATGTATGCAATGGAGAACAGATGATGTAAATGTTTGTTTCTTTTTGTGTATTTCATGATGCTGATATATGTAGATGTAGATACAATGTGATTTTGAATCTTAGCTTCCGTAAGCAATTTTTGATATCTCATGTTTGTTTTGCAAAGTGATGAATATAACCAGTATGATGAACAGATTAACTTGCCCCACTCCTAACTCCACACAACTAGTAAGATGCGAGGGCTCATCACCGAGAGCTAGAAAGGGCACAAGTTATGAGGTGTAGTTGAAATGATAGTGATGAAAGACAGACAAAGCTTTAGTGGAACCAAATTGGAAGCTACAAGCTTACTCTACCCAAGTGACTTCATAGTTTAGAATGCAACTTACTTTGTGGTTTATCTAGACTTAGATCCATAGATGGCCACATAGTAGACAAAATCTGGGTTTTTAGGATTTTAACTCTTGGAATTTTGAACATCTGATTCATTCGTTTTTGACTCAAAGTTTGAATTGTTTGTTTATGACTTTTAACGTTTGCTTTGTCAAGAGGACCCCCTATACTTTGCCCCATGCTACTAGTAAGAAGCGTGGGTTTATCACCATGGACAAGGTATAGGTGAGTAAGGGCATTTCCATCCTTTCCCAACCCTACATCACTAGTAAGAGATGCAAGCTCATCACCGAAGGTTGGTGGGGCAAGGAAATGTGTAAAAATAAAATTTTCTGTTTAATCACTTGTTGACTTGTTTTCTTGAGTAAAATGTCAGTATGTGCTTATTTCCAAAGAGATATACATATGGGATAGATGTGACACCATGAAGCTTCTAGAATAGACCATAGGTAAGGCACCTATCCTAAGAAGAAATCAAAGCGAGAATAAACTTGCAGATCTTGGTATGGTTACCATTAAGACTTCGTCATGTCTGACTTTATTTGATAAAATGATTCTGAGATGATTTGATGATATCACGAAAATGGAGAGGTATGATTAGAAAGTTTATGCCAACAACATCATGAGTTTGTAATGAATTACTTTGAGGATAGATTCCTTGATCACCATTTATGTAAGAAACAAGTGGACAAAATGATCTTAATCTATATGAAGATGTAATGTAGATAATTATAAGTAGTGCTAGCCGCTTATGCGTAGAACCGCTTGAGGTGAAGGGAATTGATTGTTTCGCCAAATTCCTCACCTTCTAGCGTACATAAGAGGTATGCACCATTTCCGTAGTCCTTCATGACTCGGTATGGGCCCAACCATTTGGGCCAGAATTTCCTTCCTTCGCCGGTCTTCTTGTCGATCCGACTATCTAGCCTTAGAAATAGATCACCTTCGTATATGTCGCGTTCATAGACCTTCTTGTTATACTACCGGCACATTCGGTCAGTATAAGCTCTATGCTGCTGTTTAGCATCTAACCTAGTTTCATCTAGGATTTCTAGTTGGGAAAGACGTGCTTCTCTATAAGCGTCTTCATCCAGAATCCCTTGTAGTGAAATGCGGAGACTGGGTATTTCGACCTCAAGTGGGAGAACTGCTTCTGCCCCAAATACTAGTGAGAAAGGAGTTGCTCCCGTTGGTGTTCTTATTGAGGTTCGGTGGGCCCACAAGGCCAGATATAACTTCAAATGCCAATCTCGTTTGTTTTCTTTTACCGTTTTAAGGAGAATGGCTTTCAGTGTCTTGTTTGTCGCTTCAGCCTGTCCGTTGGCTTGGGGGTAATACAAGGAAGCCGTATGATGGCTTATCTTAAATTTATTGCATAGTTTGCGAACCTCTTCATTCTTAAAAGAAGTTCCATTATCAGAGATAATGATTTGTGGGATACCGTACCTGCAAATGATTTGGTTCAAAATGAACTTGGCGATTACAAAACCAGGTACAGTAGTAAGAGGCATAGCCTCTACCCATTTGGTAAAATATTCAGTGGCTGTGATTATAAAATTATGGCCATCTGTGGATGAGGGAGAGAATTTCCCTATTAATTCTAGACCCCATGTAGAAAAGGGTCATGGAGTAGCGATTGGTTGCGAGCTTGTCTTTGGCATATGAATCTCATGGGAGAATTCTTGGCACTTATGACACCTACGTACAAACTCTATTGCGTCATGTTCTAGAGTGGGGCCAGAAATAGCCCATTTGATGTATTTTTCGAGTGGTGGCATGGCCACCGAAATGGCCTCCACATATTCCACTGTGAGATTCATGGAGAATCTTCTTGGATTCTTCCGTGTCGACACATCTTAGGAGCATTCCATCGAATGCTTTTCGGTAGAACACTTGCTCTATAATGACGTATTTAGCTACGATAATGCATAACCGCCTTCTTTGTTGCGGTGTAACTCCTCTTTCAGGTACGTATGGTCCATGATATAATTAATGATATCCATGTACCAAAGGCACTCAGAGATAGAGGGTCGGGTTTTGATGTAGTATACGCACTCATCTAGAAATTCTAAATCTACTATATCGCCTCCATCTAATGGGTTGTCGACCTAACCAATCGCGATGATTTGTCCTTTAACCGACTTCGATTTACAAATGTTAATTCGAATTCTCCCATTAAGGTTATAAAACGTCCAGCCTTTTTAGACAAGGACCCTTGTGTGAGGAAAGTTCGTAAATGGTCCTTTTTACCATGACCCTTGTTTCTTGGTTTAGCATATAATGTCTTAGGTGTTTAGTAGCAAAGACTATGGCAAGGCATTCTCGTTCTGCCTGTGTATAGTGTGTTTCATAGTCGAGCAGCGTTCGGCTGATGAAATAAATCACACGTTCCTTCTTGTCATCGTCCTCTTGGGCCAACATACAAGCTAACGAGACATTGGTAGCTCGTGAATATAAGATTAACGGGTGATCTAGCTTTGGTGGCATTAGCATAGGTGGCGATAATAGGAAACGCTTAACTGCTTCAAAGGCTTCATTATAGTCTTTGGTCCAATCAATGCTATAGTCTTTCTTGAGTAAATTGTTGATTGGATGAATGACAAAGCTTAAGTCCGGGATAAATCTCTGGATTGCACCCAGTTTTCCGAGAAATGATCTGATTCCAGATTCATTCGAAGGTGGGACCATTTCGAGGACAGCCCGAATTTTGGTTGGATCAACATCTATCCCTCGTGACGATATGATGTAACCCAGGAGTTTTCCTCCTGTTACACCAAAGACGCATTTCTCTAGATTTAGTGTGACTCGTATTCTATTAGGTGTGAAAGAATGATGCGGAGTACTTCCGGATGGTCACAACGCTTCTTGGCCTTAGCCAATAAGTCATCTACGTAGGACTCCATGATTTTATGAATTAAATCATGGAATATATATGTCATAGCTCGTTGGTAGGTAGCACCAGCGTTCTTGAGACCAAATGGCATAACAGCGTAGCAATAGGTTCCCCAAGGAGTTATAAACGTAGTTTTAGCTTGATCTTGCTCAGATATTTTGATTTGATTGTATCCGAGAATCCATCCATGAGAGACAAAAGTTCAAATCCAACTGTTGCATCAACAATGACATCTATGGATGGTAATGGGAAGTCATCCTTAGGACATGCTTTGTTGATGTCTCGAAAATCTATACAGATGCGTATCTTTCCATTCTTATTGAGAAAGGGAACGATGTTAGATACCCATTGGGAGTAGTTGACTGGCTTGATAAATCCTACTTGGAGGAGTTTTATTACTTCCTCTTTTACCATGAGAGCTACCTTGGGCTTCACGGGTCTTGATTTTTGTTTAAGCTGGATTTGCATATGATTTAGTGATGAGGTTGTGCACCGCAATGTGGGGTGCGACTCCTGTCATCTCCTTATAATTAAATGCAAATGCCTTCTGATGTTCTTTGAGGATCTGAGTATGTATTTCTACTTCTTCTAGGGTTAACGAGGATCCTAGTTTCAATATTCTCGATTCATCTTCTATCCCGATGTTGACATCGATTGTTTCTTCGATCAAAGAGGTGTTACCCTCTTCGAACTCAGGTGGTGCAGAGGTAAATCCAAATCATCCCCATTTTCTACTGCGTATATGCTAGGTTCCATTTGTGAGGGATGATCCATCACGGGATTTCGAAGTAGGAAGACGAATGTGGAATTAAGGATAAATCTAGCATATGATAGGAGAGATGTAGTGCTGCATAGGCGTTTAAGTAATCCAAAGTAGCCGCATCACTATCAATACGGTCTAGGACGGTAGATTCACTTCCGCTTGAAAGGGGATTTGTCATTGTTTTTATCAATGGTTCATCACGAATGGACACCGTGAACTGGGTATCTTCTAACTCATTGCTTGGAGTAAAACATGATGCTGAAGTTGCTATTGAATCGGCGAGAAGATTTTTCTCTCGCGGGATCACTTCAATGGATATGAAGTTAAACGCCTTGCTTAAATCTAATACGGCTTCTTTGTAAAGCTGCAAATGTTTAGCTTTGGTTTCGTATACTTTGGAAACCTGGTTTGTCACTAATTGCGAGTCTCCTAAGACTCTGATGTTATCAATACCAATTCTTTTGGCTAAGGTGAGGCCAAGGAGGAGGGCTTCGTACTCAGCGCCGTTGTTTGTGCATTCAAAGTTTAGCTTAAAGGAAAATGGTAGGACTTTCTCTTCGGGCGAAGTAAGAATTATACCTACCCCGCTCCATAACGGCATTTAGCTCCATCAAAATGGAGAGTCCAATATTTAGCCGGGAGTATAGATGTTGGGTATCTGCTTTGTGTTTGCGCACACGCAACTTCTACCATGCAGAGGTCCTCTGCTGGAAGGGAACCAACACCTAGGGAATATCCTATGCCTACTGAATCAAATGGTAAGAACATTGGTGAATCTTGTTCTATTAACTCAATGATTTTTGCAGTAGTCCCTAATGATACCGTTTCTATAGCCTTATCTTTGGGGGTTGGGGTTGTTTTGGCTATGCTGATAGTTTCAAGATCCGTTGTAGGTACCAACTTTTCCTCTAGTTTTGGGTCAGTGGGTTTATTAAGTTGGTTTGTCGGAAGTTCAAATTCTGAGTGCACACCTGGTCTTTTCTTTAAATTAGCTAGGTGCAAATCGAAAGGTTTTGGATCACCTTTGGCTACAAATACCTTTCCTAGATGTAAGAATCTTACTTCTTGAAATAACGTAGAAGGGATTGCCTTCATTCGGTGTATCCATGGTCGGCCGAGTATCATATTATAATTAGTTTCCCGATCTATAATATAAAACTCAGTCAGGATTGTTTTGGGTCCTAAGGTGACCGGAAGTATTATAGTTCCTATTGAAGTGGCTTTAAGGCTATCATAGCCTCTCAATGTATTTCGAGTGGTGGAACAGTTTGTTTCCCCATATCCTAGTTTTTGGAGGAAAGAGAAGGGGACTATGTTAACTGCAGCCCCATCGTCAACCATTGCCCGTTTTACATAGTTATTATAAACCCATACTTGTAAGTGTAAGGCTGGATCACCTCGGCGTGCGATCTCAGCATCTATAGGCATTTTACTTATTTCGAATATGAATTCGACATCCTTGTCCGGCTGCCCCGGAGGGTGGATATCAAAATCTATGTGATTTACTTTTGTTTCAGGAGGTGGAGTGATGTTAATTAGATGACCTAGACCTAAAGCTTCTAAAAGAGCAGCTCTGTGAGTGGGAGAGTTCTTTAGTAAATCCAAAAATGAAATGTGTGAGAAGGTCTTTGTTAGGTCACTAATTAAATCATAGGCACCCACGGTTTTTCTACTATTTGTTGACTCTTATCCGTTTCTGGTAGATGACTTGGGCTCGGTTGAGAGAAATATTCTCGTGTTCTTGTTATAGCTTTGATAGGTAGTTCAGCGTCTAATTCTACCAAACTAACTATCTTGGGTCTCGGTTGACTTCCTAACTGTGGCGCAACTGATGGATTTAGTGAAGTCGAGGCTTCATGATCATTGTTTCCCGTCATTGCACTTTTTTTTGTTCCAGTTGGATTCAGCCTGTTGCTATCATGATTTGGGAGTGGATCGTTAAAGATCTTGAGGGGAGCATTCTAAGGGGAAACTACCCCTGTGAGCATATTTGGTGGTGGTGACACGGGATCTACCAAAAACAAATCAGAAGAAGCTGTCTTTGTTCTTCTGGCAAACGTTGCATGAATTTATTGTAGTCACGGCACGTTCTAGTATCATGACCCGAATTTTGTGGAAACCACAATAAGAATTGGGATTGTAATTCCTATTTTGTTGGTTTGGTGTATATGTGGCCTAAAATTGATCGAAGCATTGCCTATTAGGATTAAAATTTTGCGTTTGTTTTTGGATTTGGTTTTGATAACCAAATGAGTTTTGGTTTGGCCCTTGTATAGGATTTCACCATTGTTATTGTTGTTGTGGATGGTTAAAATCCACTATATTGATTGTCGGGGTGAAGTTGTTGTTTCGTTAGTTGTTTGTTTGTGATGGAGTATTGACCATATTTACCTTCTTGGGCTGGTCGGTTACTCCATCCGTTGTTACACCACGATTTTTGTTAAGGATTTTAGGTCCTTGATTGATGTTCGTGGTAGTTGTAGTGTTCTGGCTGGAGGTGATTAACCTCCCATTTGCTCCATATGTCTTACGACCACTATCTATCACTGCTTGATCTATTCGAAGAGTGCTCTCAAGTACTTCATCGTAAGTTCTTAGTGGGAACTTCTGGACTTCTTCCTTCACCTCTCTATTGAGAGAATGAAGGAATAAATTACATAGTTCCATCTGATCCATGTTTAGAGCACTTGCTGAAGAATAAAGAACTGTACGCCACCTCTGGATGAAATGGGTGACAGATTCATTGTGTTCTTGTTTGATGTGCAAGAATTCCCTGATTCCTGTTCTCAACAGTTTGTTCATGTCAAATGCCTTAATGAACTCTGATACGAGTTGTTTAAATGAATGGATGGAGGCTTCAGGTATTCTATAATACCAGTTGAGAGCAATGCCTTCCAAGGTTTTGGGGAATATTTTAGCAACAACCCCATCCCAAGGGAGTAATTCACGTATGGTTGTAGCGTAAGCTTTGATATGCACATTTGGATCTCCCTCACCTTTGTACTTGGGTAAATCGGGAAGGGGTCTTGGAAGCATGACACTTCGTATGGCGAAGTCTAAGGGCTCTTTCAGATATTCTGAATAAGTCCCTATCGCATAGGTTTCGACCATTGATGGTGGTTGCTGAGGGAGTGATGGTGGGATGGGTTGTTGATATGGCGCAACGTATGCATTGGTAGGGGCATAGGGAAGTCCCTACATTTGAGCCAAAATGTCGGGAGAGGAGAACATATCTCCTTGTGGTGATTTGGAGTACATGTTTAAGTATGACGGGGTATTGTCTAGTAATGGATTGTTTGATACTAGACCGGGAGGAATAGTGTTAGAGATGATGGGCCTTGTTGGCGTTTGTTGTGGATACTGAGGAGGCATGCCTAACGTGCCTACTCCTGTGAGGAGATCTACTTGGCCAGGGTGGTATGGAGGATTGGAACTTCCTGCTTGCATGAACTGAGAATTTTGACTTGCTTGAGCAAGTTCTAACCCTCTCACTTTTTCTACTAATATTGAAATGACTTCATTTGGTGAAGTCACGGTGCTTTGTCTTAGCGGCATTTGTTGTATACCATGGTGTTGTATAGGCATGTGATATCCTGCTATGAACTGATCACTATCTTGCCAAGTTTCTCCGAGAGTATTTCCTATATGTAGTGGCATAGAGGTATTTTCTTGAAAAGAGACCTCGGGTTGTATTTGTAAACCTCCTATAGATGGGTACATACCCCAAGAGCGTTGTTCACTTCTAGGATAACGTATTGACTGTTCATTATCTAAGACCAGGTATGGGTCAGATTGTCTACTAATTTGTGGTCTAAGTAGCATCTGAGGAGATGAACCAGATTCTCGGTAAACGTCATATTGTTCGAGCCTAAAGGCTTTGTTTGTTACATTCGAGGGGGTTGATCTAACTCCTTAGTTTGAAAAGATGAATTATATCTGATTTTTGGGGTTTGTGTTGACAACTGATTAGTTGAATAGTTATCGCCCCATCCGAGAGTGAGGGTGATGATTGCCTATTGTTGGGCATAGTATGCCTCAAGACCCAAGAGGGGTCTACAATATGCATCGAATCGACATATTCGGGGGTATATGAATACCCTTGAGAATAATGGGAAGGAGCGAAGGTGATTGAGATAAGATGAAACTTCTCAAAGAGAAGGTGAAAGCGATTGTTAGTTCACGTCGGGTTCACCAATTTTGTACGCGAAAAGCGACAAGCGGCGTGGTAATCTACGAGTAACTCTTCCGCGTACCCAACCTCCCGAGGTCGTGCCGAGACAGCCGGTGGGGATAGAATATGCATGCAAACGAACTAGTTAGGCAATCTAATGTCTTCGACACACACTAATGGAATTTGTGAATCTAAGGCAAAGAAGGCCCTTCTAACTTGGACTGGTGTGATAGATCGATCGTGCAAGCATGACTAGCCAAGGCTCCAATCAATATCGAGCTCTGGCGTGATTCAATCTATGGGTTGTGGAATACGTGGAAAATGACCTGGGATAGTTTCGTGTACGTCTCTAGATAAGGTCATATGGTGGATGGTGAATACAATTGACTCTACGGATGATTCTCTGGCCTAGTCCAGAATTCTCTAGCTTCGTTAGCCATTATATCTAGTAAGGACAATTGTTCTATGATGATGGGTGGAAGTGGAGTGGACTGGAATACTAACGTGCATAGGCGTTGTGTCGTATCTCGATTGACTTATGGATTCGTTAGGCTGTGGGATTTGTGGATCACAACCATAGACTCTAGGTTGTTGCGGTCTTGTTATGGTCATGTACGAAATCAAGTCCTAATCCCTAGTATCCAGTAATCATATGCTTTCTCAGCTTCTATGTTTAGGACCAATAACTGCGTGATCTTCTCAGAATATCTCACAGGCGTTCGTGCAACCTGGATCCTTAAACTAGTATCTATGTCTGTGAGAGTGTCTCCTGCACCTGGCTGTGGGACCAAAGGATCACAACCAAAGGTTTGTTCTCTTTCGAACCCTTCTACAGTCATGTGAATGTTTTGCCTAGGGCAGTCTGTAGTTCGGTTGATTTGACCAAAACGTGTGTGCTTGGTCGTCTTCTATGTTTAACCCTCTCAACTGAGAGCTGATCAGTCGTAAATCTGTTGTTGTTTGGAAGACTTGTATTCTAAGGTTCTGGTCTATGTCAACTATTGTTGTGACGAGGTTGGGCTGAGGCACGATTGGTTCAAATACGTATTCCCTAGGCTCCCTAGGTCCCGTGATTGTCATATAAAACAAAATATAAATCTAACTGCAACAAAACAAATTTTAACCATCTAAAACATATATAACTTCTACTTTTGTATTTAACTTTCTAAGAAGAAAAGCAGCTATTTAAACGTATCTAGAAATAACAACTAAATAAAATTTAAAACAAACAAAATAACCGAGTGTAGTTATTTGTCTATGCAATTTGTAGATTTATTCTAAACAAATAAAATAGCTTATCTAATCTATCTGCAAGATTCTCAATCCTACCTCAGAAGTGAGGAGTGAATCATAGTTTCTCAGAAACTATCAATCCTCACAGCTTCCCTGGCAATATCGAGAATAGAATTTACTGAAATGAAGCAATTATCTACTCTATTTGATATGATTCTAACTAGAACTTTGAAAGCTAGAACCTGGATTCCACAGAACAGTGGTGAATCCGATGGTGTGTGTGATCTTGTCCCCTCAGTATGATCTCCTCGTTCTTTCATATTCTCATGGATCCAGAAAAGCGTGTAATGCTAGCATCAACAGAAGTAGATATTGGGACAAGGACTGCTCAGAATGCAGACTGAATATAATGCGAGTAGGAGAGGGATAGCGCAAGAGTACAGATCTTGGCTTATGTAATTCCTAGCGGGATTTTATTGCGAGTCATGCAACATAAAGCGACCAGAACCTGAAACTATCCTATTTGAAGAGCAAAACCTGCAACTTTAATGGCTTCCTAAGCTATTCTACTCCAATGGATTGGATAAAACAACAACACCATTTACACAAGCTGGATATGTGGCTTACCAACAGTTGAACAATGCTAACTAGACATATAATGAACTAAACCAAGCACTCTAAGCAAAATGAAAGCTAAGTCTATTGCAAAGAGAAATTTAGAGACAAACTTCAGGGCCATTTGCTTGAGCACAAGCAATCTATTTATAGGAATTGCATTCACCCAAAGATCAAAACCAAACTGAACTCTCAAACAATAAACAAAGGCAAAACACTATTCCAGGGGACCAAAAACATAAATGCAAGCCCAAGTCAGCAAGGAAAAGCTGGTGAAATGTTGATCTTTACGTGAGTCACGTCAAAATGCTTTCGGAAAATGTGTAAAGGGACCGCCGCTCGAGCGAGCGGGCGGCGATTCTGAGACCGCCGACACTGATTAGGGCGGCGGTCATGGAGACCACCGCCAGGCAGGGCAGCGGTTTAGTCATTGAAGAGCAAAAGGCCAAGAAAATAGAGGAAAAAGGAAAAAAAAAGGATGTGGGGGCTAAGCGGGGCATGTGGGATGTTAACGCACACTTCGAGAGCTTTTTCGGATCCCGAACACCTTGCGAGGAGACCTATATCATCATTGGGGCATTTGTTACACTATTTCGGCAAAGATACATACCTTACAATTTTGGGTATGTACATTGACCCTTCTAAAGTTAAGGCCATTCTCGAAATGCCTCTCGCCCACTAACCTTAGACAACTTCGTAGCCTATAAGATAAGTTACGATCTATTCACTTGTTTCATTTCACAATTATCTGATCGGTGCCAACCATTTCATCATCTTCTCAAGAAGGATGTTTCCTTTAAATGGGATGATGACTACCACAAAACTTTTGAGGCCTTAAAACAAAACCTCCTCCAACCACCTGTACTCATTCCACCTAAAGATGATCAACCTTTCTACCTATACATCTTAGCTACCGATCACTCCCTGGGAGCCATGCTCGCACATCGCGATGAACAACATAGGGAGTAGGTGGTTTATTACATAAGTCATACTCTTTTGGATTACAAAACCTGATACACCCATCCCAAAAACTTTACTTAGCCTTAGTTTTTATTGCCACCAAACTCCGCCATTACCTACTCAACCACAAAACCTATGTTGTGACCAACACCAACCCCTTACACTTCATGTATGCCAAACCTTACCAAAATTAGTGTGCCACATGCTAGCTTATGCTTTTAGCTGACCTTGACCTCGAATTCATTCATCAAAATTCCATCAAGGGCCAAGCCATCACCGACCAATTGGCCAACGCACCTATTTCCGAGGATCAACCCTCTAATTTTGACTTTCCAGATGAGTCAATTGCTACCCTTTCCCTAGACGAACCCCCTACCAAATGACACTCTTCTTCGATGGTTCAAAGTGTCAGTGTGGGGGTGGGGTTAGTATTATCCTCATTCTGCTTGATGGTGAGCCCATGCCTTTGTCTTTCAAACTTGATTTTGAATGCACAAACAATATCACCAAATACGAAGTGCTCGTATTAGGTCTCCAAGCCACCTATGCCCTAGATGTCAAATCAATCAACATCTTTGGTGATTCTCAATTGGTCGTAAACCAATTCAATGGTGTATACACATGTCATAACAAGATACTTCAAAAGTATAAACATCATGTAGACATACTTTTGACCAATTTTGACCGTTACGCCCTTCAAACCATCCCATGTTCAACCAACAAATTTACAGATACCGTGGCCTGCTTAGCTTCCCAAATACCCGCTTCGCTCGCCGATTCTAAAATATTTGTCACCATACAACTACTCCAATCACCTTCTTATCTTCCTCACGACATTTACTCTATTAGAACCGCTACCCCCAACCCGAGCAACTGTGGTATAAATAATACTCCGACTATCTTTCTCTCTCCATCTTACCCCCTGATCTCACCTATAATAGACAACGCGCCTTCCTTAAAAATGTCTCTCGTTATGTCATCATGGGGGCCTCCTCTATAAGTGTGGATTTGATGGTATTCTCTTACGATGCCTCACAAGTTCTAAAATTCCTTATACCATTAAAGAAGTTCATGATGGCATATGTGGAGGTCACTTCAGTGGCCTTTGGCATGTTGCTAAGTGTATCCTTCACCTAGGCTATTACTAGCCGACCCTTAACCTTGATTGTTGCAACTACGTCAAATGTTGTGTAAAATGCCAACAACATGCCAACCTTCATCACACACCTAGTCATGCCTTACAGGTCACCCGTGACCTTTGGCCCTTCTCTCAATGGGGTTTGGATCTTGTTAGAGAAATCAATCCCCATTCTTCCCAACGACATCAATGGATCATCACTGCTACCAAATACTATAAAAAATGGGTTGAAGCCATACCACTCATCTCCACAAAAGCTGAGAAAATATGTGAGTTCATCAATCATCACATCATTTTTCACTTTGGTGTTCCTCATCGCCTCATCACTGACAATGGAAAACAATTCAAAAACAAAACATTACAAAAACTTTATGACGCCTTTGGTATTCAAAATTCGAGTTTCTCATCACCTTATTACCTACAAATCAATGGCCAAGCCAAATTCACTAACAAAACCTTAAACAAAATCCTCATGAAAGTGGTTAACGATATTGGGAAGGACTGGCATACTCACATTTCTTTTGCCCTATGGGCATACCGCACTAGTATTCATACTTCCACTGCCACAACACCATTTTCTTTGGTCTATGGTACAGAGGCTATTCTACCTCTCAAAGTCCAAATTCCCTCACTCTACATTTCTCTCCATGACATGCTCAATGATGATGACTTTCATCAGGACCGTTTAGCATAGCTTGAGTTATTAGATGAATGTCGTCTTAACGCTCTTGATCACCTTCAAGTTTACCAAAAATGTATCAAACGTGCCTACGAAAAACGTGTCCATGAACGAACCTTCCAAGTTGGTGACCTTGTCCTGAAAGAAAATCAACATGTAACCAAAGCATAAAAAAGTAAACGGAGCAAATTTTCTTCTAATTGGCTTAGACCATACATCATGACTCATACTTATGGATCAAGTGTTTATCGTTTATCTTCACTCGATGGTAAACCTGAACCTGAACCCCTTAACACCTTGCATCTTCGACCATTCTATTGTTGACTTTTAGTCCTACCTCACCTTTTGCTTCTTTCCATGCTCGTCCCTTGAGCGCTATCCACTTCATACACCTTACCAATGATTAAACAAGAATCATGTGAGTACTGTCACTTGTTATCTTCTCTTGAATATGTGTACCACGGTGCTACACATAGCATGATTCTCATGGATACTTTTCATCTACCTTTAGATGATATCCCATTGTCGTTTCACCTTGCCTTTTGAGTAAGATTCCTCTTCTTCACCTTAGTCTTGTCCATGACTTTAGAGCCCCCACATGGGACCCTACTTCTTGAGTTAAACTTCTAATTAAAAGAGGACTCCTTCAAAAGGACATCTACCTCTCGATAATCGTTGTTATAAATAGACTTGCTCCATCAAAGGAAAGCTATGTAAAGCATTAAAAAGAGAGAGAAAAGTGGAAGCTTCCCGCATCAATCAGCTTCACAAAGACCTCAAGGAGTTCAATTTTTCATCCCATATAGACTTCCCGCATCGATCAATCTATCTCAAATACAAGTCAAAACAGAGAACTTTTTAGTCATGAACTTGCCCATTGTGACCTCGGATCTCTTTCCAAAAGAGCATGCCACCTCATACCATATAAAAACTAACCACCTTTCACCGTTCTCACCATTCCCACTCCCATTTTCTACCACCTTAAGGGACCTCTTGGAAACCAAGAAATTTGGTGATCATGTGACTACTTTTCACCTTACAAAAATCAATCATGCAATGTCTTTAGGGTCTTATGTTCATCACCTCCTCGAAGGTGTGATCTACTTGATATGATCCTATCCAATCAGGTGGCTTTATTGCCCCCTCTTATCTTTTAGCCGTCTTTATTTACGTTTTGATTACCTTAAATAGGACTTGGTCCTCGATGCTTACCTTTGGGGTAATCTTTCTTCTTCTTTTGCCACAATCGACATCACCTATATCACTTTACCTCTAACCCACCCACACCTAACAGACCTCAACCCACAACATGCCTAAAACCTACTAACTCATTCTCATACCTCATCATATTCTTCCCTAGCTCATGGGAGAACTACATCGGCCTGAGGTCCCTTTTCACCGGGACTATGTAGGCAACACTCCGAGGGCATGGGGCCCTTGGAGGTTAGCTCGGCCACTCTCTACCCTAACCAATCCATCTTTCATCTTCCTAAAATACATTCTACCCCACTTAGTTTCCTCTTTATATCAACAATTGAAAATCAAACCAAACAGACAACAAGTTGCTTAACATTTTTATCATCATCACAACATACATTTCTTATGACTACTATTTCTCTACCATCATCATACATATATTATAAATCATCTTAACAATATCCCATATTATCATTCATTATACAAATTAATGAATCACAACCCCAACCACTTTAAAAATCAACCATGCCTAAACACAAATGAATAACAAAAAACACGGATTTTTTGTTTTCATAACAAACCCAACCTAACCGACACCGGTTCACCTTCACCGACATCGGTCATGTGCCCTACCTTATCGTGGTTAGTTTCACTCTACTAGTTTGATTACCCTTAACCAGCATCAATCACCCTATCTAGCACAAAACCCAACATTTTACCCTATTACCCCGCCTATCCCTCCTTTTTTTCCATACCTACCCTTTACCATGACCATTTATCTCACCTAACCTTCACCATGACTACTTACTCCACCTTCCCGGCCTTATCATTTACTACCTACCTTTTTCCTCCTTATTTTACCCCTCCCTCGATCTTACCTATGCCATGAACTAGATTTTTTTTTTGGCCCTGGACCATCGCTAGTGACCTTTGACCTCATGTGTTCACTATACCTTGTGGCACTATTACCTGTGTTATTGACCTAATGACCTTACCTAGCCTATTTTCATGACCGTTTATCCTAACCCTACCTTTGGTGTACCAGAACATACCTAAACATTCCTACACCTAACCTACGTTGTGTTTCCTGACCATATCCTATACCTTGGATACCATAATCATTTCAACCTTGTTTGGATAAACCTATCGACCTTACATAATGTAGCGTTTGTTGCTCTTCAACCAGGTAGTGTGTTGTAGTTTATACGTGTGCGTGTGTTTATCTGTTACTACCTTTGACCCTAACTGTTACCTAGATTGCCTGAGTAGACCTTTAACCCTTTTTTCCTTTGTTCCCCACCTTCCCTTTTATCACATTTACCTTTTATCAAACCACTCACCGATTCTACCTCCTGCCTCTTCAGTTCCTAGTTTGAGGGGCATCACCTTCACCCACACATGGGGCAACCACATCTTATTTTTGTTAGTGTCACTTACCAATGCAAGCTATGCAACAAAAAGGGGTGTAGACACTAAAATTAGGTCACACTCCCCTTTGGTCCCTCGACAAATAAACACCCTTCATCACATCAACCTAACCATGGCCCCCTTCACTCCACCAATATTAATTTAATTAATTTAATTTAATTCATTCATTATCCTCACCATATTTATTATTTAAATATCTTAATTAGGGATAATGTCCACATACATCTCACCTAGACACCTCATCAAGCCAACTCACCCTAAGACCTATTCTTAGTAAGTTGTCATAACTAACTAAGACTTACCCAAACCCTAAAAATCAATGCCTACATTCCCTCTAACCACATTCCCGCATGCTTACAAGAAGCTTCAGTCTAATCCATGGGTGAATGACACAAGATCCCAGAAAATCAAGGGGATCTGCCTAGTTTAGTAAACCTAGGAAATTTCACCTTGACCAATGCTAGTTACCCCTAACCATCACCGGTTAAGCCAAAACCACCGTTGATCACCTTTTAATCCCTAAAACAACCTTATTTTTGA
This sequence comes from Taxus wallichiana var. yunnanensis, assembly GCA_018340775.1. Classification (NCBI taxonomy): domain Eukaryota; kingdom Viridiplantae; phylum Streptophyta; class Pinopsida; order Cupressales; family Taxaceae; genus Taxus; species Taxus wallichiana. The sequence continues at coordinate 169,319,289 of CM031237.1, forward strand.
GGTTGGAAAACATTGGCACATTCCTGAGAGATATCGCATCTTCTGAGAATGAATTTCAGCAAGAACATGCATGCAAGGAAGGAGATCAAGCATTTTCTCTTGCATAGCCATCCAGTACTCACCCCAGCAAGGATTTTCTCCAACCAAGCAAAAAGGAATGCACATGCAGCCCATGCAGAAGCTTTCCTACAATTGGTGATCCTTTGCAGCCTTCAACCTCTTACTAGCACCTTCATTCCTCACTCACAGGCATCTAGAACCAGGTTCTAAGTAGTTCCTCCTAGCCAAAAGGAAGCTCTCATGATCAGCTATGGATTCAAAAGTTATACGTGTGCAACAACCAACCAACCAGCATTTAAACAAGTATTCCTCCTATGCCCATTACCCTATCTTTTTCGTCAATATTTCAAAGAAACATCTAAGAATCAAGTGAAATACCAGGAAGTGTGATACTTCCTAAATGGTTGTCAATCCACTATTTAAAACAAGTTAATGTGATAAATAAACAAGGTCCTACTATAGTTGATATGATTTAGGTATCTCATTCAAATACAATAAGCAAATCCAATCACAATAGGCTAGGCTATAGTTGGATCTGAGAGGTGAGGTATCTGTCAGTGCAAGGTCTTGGGGCCAGTCGGGGTTAGGTTTTGGGTTATTTAGGTTAACTAATAAGGTGATTGTTAGGTCTGTTCTTGGTCAAGGTGTAAAACATAGAGACCGACGTCAGCTAAATGTGACCGATGTCGGTTTAGGTAGAACCGATGACGGTTGTGGATAACCGGCATTGGTATGGTCGGGGTAAAATAAACTCAAAATAAGCTAAATAGCGAGGGGATGATCTGAGGTCAAATAAATTTTGGGTGAGTGAATGGGGAGGTTTATAGAGATCTAAGTATGCTTAGAAGTATACGATAGGTGAGAATAGGTGATTTGGTGATGTGGTTGAAGGGATATTTGGGTTTACAAGCAAGTGGGTGATGAAGTAATAAGCATACATAGAATAGATTAATAATAGGAGTAATAAAGATTACTAACTAAAATAAACTATACTGGTTAAGGCCATACTTACTTTGTTAAGGTTTTGATGGTAGAGTGGTGGAGGTGGTTGATTGGAGAATACATGTATGGTCCTGTAGTGGTGCCTTCCCAAAGTGCTCCTATGAATGGAATGGCTCTCTAATTGGTCCTGGTGATGGCTCTAAATGTCTGGATCCACAAAAGGATGCTTCTTTTGCTTTCTGCAGCTCTAGTCTCCTTTATTTTGCTCTCAGAATGTGCCAACCTTGAAATAAGGTTACCAAAGGGAATAAAAGGTAACCGACGATGGTTTCGGGTTGACCAACGTTGGTTGGGGCGAATGGCATCGGTTAGGGCAGGATTCCCTAGGTTTACTAAAAATAGGAGATCATGGCAATGATTTCCGCCAGATCTCTCTATTCATCCAAGCAAGAGTGGGAGGTACCTTTTCTTATGTGGGAATAAGGTTAGAGGGGGTGTAGCCTTTGATTTTTAGGGTTTAGTTAGGTCTTAGTTAGTTATGGCAACATACTAAGAATAGACTTAGGGTGAGGTGGCTAGGTGAGGTGGTGGGGTGGGAATTATCCTAATTAGGATAATTAAATAATAAATATTGTGAGGACATGGATTAATTTAATTAAATTAATATTAGTGTGGGGTGTAAGGGGCCATGGTTAGGTGAGTGTGTTCAAGTTGATTATTTAACGAGGGGTCAAGGAGAGTGTGACCTAATTTTGGTGTCTACATTTTTCCCCTTTTTGTTGCGTAGCTTGTATTGGTAAGCGATGCTGACAAAAATAAGATGTGGTTACCCCATGTGTGGGTGAAGGTGATCCCCCTCAAACTAGGAACTGATGAGGCAGAAGGTAGAATCGGTGAGTGGTTTGATAAAAGGTGAATGTGATGAAGAGGAAAGTGGATAGTGGGGGTAAGTGGGTAAAGGTCCAATTGGGTGATCTAGGTAATGGGCCAAGGTCAAAGGTAGTAACAGTCAAATACACGCACACATATAAACTGTAGCACAGTACCAGGTTGAAGAGCATGTAAACTCTACATTGTCTAAGGTCGATAGGTTTATCCAAACAAGGTTGAGGTGATTTTGGTATCCAAGGTATAGGATATGGTGCGGAAGCACTTCGCAAGTTAGGTGTAGGAATGTTTAGGTATGTTCTAGTACACCAAAGGTTGGGTCAGGATAAATGGTCACAATAAGAGGCAAGGTAAGGTCATTAGGTCAAACAACATGGGTAATAGTGTCACAAGGTATAACGAGCACATGAGTTCACAGGTCACTAACAATGTTCAGGTCTAAGTAGCTAGGTCACGGCATGGGTAGGGCCGAGGTATGGGTAAAATAACAAGTCCCAAAATGTAATTAAGGACAAGTATAGGTAAGGTAGGCATGGAGGTTGGTTATAATAAGGGTGGGTAAGGTCAAATGGTGGTTGGGTTGGTTAAGTGGGGCCGTAATGGGGAATGGGCAAGAATATGACAGGTAACCGATGTCGGTCATACATAACCGGGGACAGATTGAGGTAAGTTGATCACATTTATTGGGGATAGATGACTAATGTCGGTCTTGGTATAACTAACCACGGTGAGCTAGGGCATAGGACCGATGTCGGTTTAGGTATAACCGATGTCGGTCAGGTCAACGTGGGTATATAAAAAGAAAAATCTATATAATACGGATTCATTTGTATGTTTTAGCTTTTGTGAAAATGATGAGTGCTTAACAAGTTGTGTTTTTTCAAGAGAAAAAGATGAGGGATGATATCCTATGTGAGGTGGAAGGATATAGTTAGTTAGAGGAGTCAGGTAGATGGGTTCACGAGCATAGGTGGATCGATTGTGATTGGGTGGAGAGTAGGAGGATTGGATTTGGTGAGTGGACATGGCAGAGGTGGGAGAGGGATCGGGTGGACCACCAGTGCAGTGGCCCAATGTGCCACCATGGAGATGGCAGTGTGATGAGGTAAGATTCAATCTCTTGCATTGGTTTGGGAGGTAAATTATGTATATAGGTTAGGGCAGGAATATGAGCTTTTGGGGGAACGGGGATTTGAATTGGGGAAGGAAAATTGGGTAAAATAGGAATGGGTAGAGGTGTGGTTAGGTGTACGAGGGGTGGGGAGGATGTGAGGGTAGAGTTAGGTAGGAATGGGTGAGAAGAAGGGAGTGTTTTAGGAAAAAGGGTTTGGGTGGTGTGGATTTTTGTGTGACAGTTGATTGATTGGCAATGGTGTCGAGTCGGTGAGTCATAGATAAGGTGCCGGATGCGGTGTGGGATAGACCATGGTTGGTTAGAATTAACTAGTACCGGTCATCATGTGGAGAAAAAGGGGCCAACAGAGCCTAGGATGGTTGGGTGAGATAGATAGTGGGCAAGGAAAATGTTGGTGATGAAAAATAGAGCATGGGTAAGAGGTTGAAAGAGGTATGGTATGATCAATAGTGGGTTAGGGTTGGGGTGGGTAGATAGAACATGTGATAAGAGGGTAAGTTGCGAGGGGAAAAGGAAGGAGGGTAATAGGTGTAGGTGAAGTGTCAAGAGTGATTGTGGGTATGATCAAGGTGTATTAATGTGGTGTTGTGTTGGATGTAGGTGAGAGACCACTGCAAATGTGAATAAGGTAACGCCCCTTCTCATGATGGTTCGAGGAGTGTGTGATAGTCAAGGATTGGTGGTATGTGGTAGAGGTTGGCTGATTAGGGTCGGATGCTTTACCGAGCATGTAGTCTAGCAGACCTAGTTTTATGGTCACCCTCATTAACATATGGGATTGTTGACCAACACATTCCATCTACCAACGAGTGAGATCACGAGACACCACGGAGGATGTTTACAAGATTCTACGATTACCGATAGTGGGGGCGCACAGGTATATTCCATCTCTTAAGAGGCATCTGAGGAGATGATGCTGACATTTTTTGGCGAGGGGTTGGCAAAGATGATATTTCATAGTGCCAGCATGAGCTATGGAGAGATGTACTTGGCTTGTCAGAGGAGACGAGGCTAGTTGTGTTGATGGAGGTAGTATACTACTTTGCACTTTGCCGATTGCGAGAGGGTGGGAGATTCCCATGATCACTGATGAGGATCCTACATGATATGGTGATAGACCAGACCCATTTTGCATGGGTGCCAACATTCCTAGTGCAGCTCTACAGGGAGTTATGGGCATATGGGTGGCTTCGGAGGTTTAGTTTGTGTTGTACTTTCCTATTACATTGTTGGGCATATGAGCACATTGTGTGTGTGCCCAGTTGGTATGCCCCGGGCTGATGCATTCGAGCCAAGTTTTGTTTGGGTGGGCTATAGGTGATGGGTGCCTGTTATTAGAGAGCATCGAGTGGGCAAGGTGACACATGATGTCACCTACTACAGGTGGTTACTGGAGGGGTTGTCTGGTGTAGACATCATTTAGAGGCCCTATGTGGGTTATCCATCATATGGGTAGATGGTTGTGGAGCTAGATGGATTGTAACTACTCAAATGGATAGAGGGGCGACGTCGAGGAGCGTGAGATGATACCATAGATAGGATTATATGACGGCTTCGTTTGCCATGGGATATACCTCCACCCTTCCCACAGTACAGGAGGGATGACGTGGAGAGGTCGTTGCCTCTGCCTCAGCTGAAAGTGCCTACAGGGTAGGAGGATCAGGTGAGAGACCAGCAAATTGATGATGCTAGGGTGACTTACAGATATAGATAGTGGTGGGCTACACACCTACGAGCAATACCACCGAGGCTAGGGTAGCGATTTAGCCACCATCACTATTCAGAGGGATGCCCTACAAGGCGGTGGCTACATTGATTACGGCTAGGGATGGTGCAAGGGTAGTTGACAGGTGCAGAGGCACAGGTGGCCACTTTACAAGCACAGGTGACCAGTTTATACGCCCAGATAGTACAGGTATAGGCACCCACACAGGGTGGTGATGGTGATGGGATACAAGGGGTTGCCCTATAGGTGTAGGTTCTGAGTTTTAGGGCTAGGTTACCACTACATAGGTGTAGGTTATGACTCTTGAACCCATATATAGGCGAAGCGAGACGAGCTCCCTCGTGAGGGCAGCACGGGATTGCGAGGTCGAGGCCAATAGGGCCACCACAGATAGTAGTACCGTAACCAAATTATGGGATGCCCTTGGCGAGGCCAGTATTATCGGGATATTTTGATAGTACGATGGGATAGATTTTCTATCTTATAGAAGTACGAGGCACAACGAGCAGGCCTTGAGTGAGAGGACCAGGTCATGCACCTATAGTGTGGAGAGCACGGGGCAGCAAGAAGCCCTAAGATAGGGTTAGGGTGAGGCCACAAGTTCATAAAGGTCGATCTAGGTGCGGTATCAATAGGGACCTAACCACAACCTATGATGGGTGGTGAGAGGTTAGTAGGCCACCTTACAGGAGCCAAAGAGGAGGAGGAGATAGGGGAGACTGATATGGAGGATATCCAGTAAGGTTATATCTGATAGCCATATGTACCTCCTATTTTTATTGGTATTTATTTTTGATATATACCGGCTTGCGTGCCGAAGAGAGTGAGGATGTATACGAGAGTTGATTGATTTTGATCATATACCGGCTGTGTGCCAAAGATGGTGAGGATGTACATGAGGGTTTTTGAGATTTTTGTATTCATTTGTATTGGTGTACATATGTATGTATACACATACGTCATGATTTATAGATGATGATATTTATACTATGGATGGTGTACTTTTTTTAATTTCCATTATTATTTGTGTATGTGATGGAAACTAGGTGAATTAAATATGATGGAGTCAGGGTCATGTAGGCATGGATTGAGTTAGGTCATAGGCATGGATGGAGTCAGGTCATAGGCATGGATTGAGTCAGGTCATAGGTATGGATTGAGTCAGGTTGACTTAGGTATGATGAATTTTAGGTTGGCTTAGGTATGATGAAGTTTAGGTTGTTTTAGGTATGGTTGAGTTGAGGTTGGTTGAGTTTTTAATGCATTAATGTGTGTAATTAATGATGATGTGGGTATTTTTAAGATGTTGTGTAGTAAAATGCATGATAATGGTAAAGAAATGGTAGAAATAATGAATGTAGGAGTGATGATGGTAAAGATGTGAATCATGTAACACCCTGAACTGTTGTTACTTTCTCCTTTGCATTCAAGTGTTGATATGTGATTTTCCATATGATGATATGTTCTTTTGATTGTGGGAAATCATGCTTGAATTGGTTGTGTCCTTTCTACTCTCAAGATCTATGATTGAACGGGAATATGCTTGGATTTATTTTCTTTCATTTCTCACATATGAGTACAATCGATTTACGGGAGATCTATATGACTTCGTCCTTGGATCAATTGCATTGATCCAAGGAATGTTTTAATTATATTCGGGATGAACAATTATGTATTGACATTTCGTGAATTATTAAGTCTGAATGAACTTAGAAAGTATAAGTTCTTTTAAAATCTTCTTCATATGAAAATATTTCCGTAGTGGAAGTTAGGTTGGATTCGAAAATTAATCCTGGCATGTCATTGCAATCGGAATCTGGTCTCAATCATTTTGGCATCGGAAAGGACCTGGATCTTAAGCCAGGTAGGATATGTAAGTTTTCCATCAAAATCTAATTACTTGATGCAAATCCAGAATCTGATCTAGGAACATTGTATCTGTTTGAATTCGGAATGATGATTTCAGCCTATTAAAGGAGACCTAAACTAGAATCAGTAAGGTTAATAGTTTTGAACCTAAACTATAACCTATTGTTGCTAGGGTTAGTTGATCTAACCTAGTCCTAAACTATGTACTTGATATTCCTAAGGGTTATCTAAACCTAAAACTAAGGTGGGTGACAAATGTTATAACCTAAGTTGTTAAGATTAAACTTACCTATGATCTAACCTAAGTCACTAACCTATCCTAAACTAATGCTATGGAAAGGAACCTAAGGGGGTCACAAGTTTTGGGGCGGTGATTTCAATGGCATTTAAGGAGAGGATAAGGATGAAGGGGCAGGGAGTACTACCAAGGTTAGCAGAGGTTAATTGGTAAGAGGGAAGCTTACGTGGCAGCATCTCTAAAATGGAAACTTTTGTTATTTGTAATGTGGAACTCGCCAACTTTGGCGGACGGTGGCAATGGAAAACAGGTGGGAGAAAAGAATTTAATGCAATTAAATTGCATGGGTTCTCGAGCTCAGGCCACCTTGAGAGACATGCAAAGGGAATTTTGTTTGGTTGTTTCTTTTGTTATGCCTTCCGTTTTTCACTCTACATGAGCACTAGTTTTTCAAACCAGCAGTTTACTCTTCATTGCATGGCAATTTTGAAAGTTTCAAATTTACTTCTATGTCATGGGGAATATATAAGGCATGGAGGAAGAAATATTTGTTGTTTAATAGTTCGTGGAAAGGAAGAGAAAGGGTGAGCTCAACCAGAGGTCTTCTTCGACTTTTTAGCAGACACTATCAGGCATGATATGCCCTAACTGTTAAAATCTTGCTTTCCTTTAAATGTTTTCATTAAAACAACTCTGTTCTGATGATATTCATGCATTTTTGACTTGGCTGGTAAAAATGATTTGTGGGTTTTATGTAAGCTTGGGTTCTGGATTGAACGTGGAAATGTTAGTTCAAAAGGAAACTTGTTTTCATTGTTTTCTTGTTCCCTTGTTGTGGTTTAAGCTTGGAGTTCTTTATCCGGTTAGAACTGTCACATTGCTTTTCTTTCTTTGTGTGTTTGTAACTAGAAACCTGTGCTAGATTTCGTAGGGTTTTTTGGGTGATGAATTGATAAAGGTGTTTGATTTCTTAAGATCCTTACTGATGTTAACGATTTGGTTGTATTCGTTGATTTGGGTTTTGGGAACTGCACATTGTGTTTTCATACTCATTTTGGTAAACAAACTAGCGATTGTTGTAAGCTCGTTTGATTGATTTGCTAGATTAAAAACTTGCTCCACAAAAGAAAACATTTTTAAATAATATGTATTTTCTTTTGCTATGGTAATCTCTTTTGCCTCTATTTTGTGAATGGAGTAATAGATTGTTGCTTTCCATGAGAAACTCTGACTGTAACAAGTTTATGATCAAGAGAACTGGAAAATGATTGCGAGATCGGGTTGCTCGTAAACTCAGTAAAAGAAAACTTGATTGTTACATGTTGTGTGTTTGGAAACATGGAATGATTGAATCCTTAACACCTCTTGTGAAGGTGTTTGTTTGCTTTTTAATTTTCTCAGGTACTGTGAGTAATATAGTGTATGGCTTAGTTTTTATTTTAAGGTGTCCATGTATGTTGGAAATATGAGTTATATGGAAAGATTAGTTGTTGAATGGGTTTCGTGTTCTTCTTGTGAATTCTTGGTTGCTTCTTGAAGTGTTGTAACAATAAATTGTGTTCATCAATTTTGTTTTTTTAGCATGTTCCTTTGGATCAGGTTTGTATCAAGTTCAATAGGATGCAATGTTTTTATGTCAAATGTTGATTTTGGTTTTACTGGAAGTATAGTTATAGATTCCGTAGGGATCTATTGACAAACCAATAAGATAGTTCTACCTGACCCGAGCTAATGGGTGAACTTAGGTGTTAGAATTACTCATCTTCTCCTTCTTTGATTGGACTAATGAATGTTTATCACTTTGTGAAAGTTGATATCATTTGGAACTTGATTATAGTGTGTTTTAGCTCTTGTTTTCTCTCTCTGAGCTAAAAAGGAAAATTTGAAAGGGTTTTAAAAATAAGAAAGTTTTAATACTCTTTTTTTATGTTAGTGTGCTCTTCTTTAGAATTCTATAAGGAACTCAAACAGTAAGGTTATGAGATGACAGGATTGTAATATTAAGTTGAAAGGAATAGTAGGAGGTGGGATCCTAATCTGGAAGACTCCTTTCATTTACTGACATGTTAAGATCTTGTTTCAAACTCACTATTTGTTATTTATTTTTGTAAAGTAATTCAAGTATTTATTGCTTGTATTCCGGATATGGAATGAAAATCTAGTATAATGAGATGAAGGACAGATTGGTAGGGGAACTTGAAAGTGGCAGTAATCCATTTCTTCTGTTTTAATTACTTTTGTATGAACCTATTGGAATGAATACTTCAAGTGGTTAGTGTTAAATAAAGATGAACAAATCTTATATACGTTGTTTCAACTTTTTTGGAGGATTAGGTGCATAATAAACAAAATGTTCCTTCTTACTTTCTAGCAAGAAATGAAATGAATCATCCGAAATAGATTAAGTTGAAATTACTTTTGTCATTCAAGTTATAATATGAAGTTGTATTATAATAGGTAGGAAGAAATCTCATGGTGTATTATGATTTTGAATAGTGAAGGTAATTGTTGGATTCAAATATAATTTAAATTTAGAACAAGCGAAAGGAATATTCTTTTCTGTCCTTTTGGTTTTAATAGTGTATTAAGACTCTCTTTATATTGACTTTTTTTAGGATATAAAGTATGAATTAAGTGAAGTCATTTTAATAGGGTTGTTTAATTGAAACAATTAGAGGAATGCAATTGTTTTAAGGATTAGTGCTTATCATGCTTAGTTCATTGAACTGACCCGTGCTAGCAATTTTGCAGATGGTCTTCATAAGTGGCAAAGGAAGACAAAATTTGATATGATGCATTGATTGTTCTAAATTGGTTCTTATGAAGAATTCTGATTTGATTTCTAAACTGTATTGTGAAAAGAAAAGTTATCTCTTTTGTTGAAGGCTATTGTCTTAAAGTATGCCAGAAGTGCATAAGTTGTAATTGTATGGTTTTGGAAATGAATGAAATAGTGAGAAAATTACCTATGTAGAATGTGTATCTTATCTTGTTGGGATGATCTTCTTATTGGCTATATGAATGAGTGTGCATTCTTATTGTTTTAAACAATGGATTATAGATGATCTTCTTAAGTAAGCCATAGCTAATGATGTGGTTGATTACTACATTCTTAATTAGTGACTCATTATAACTTATGATTGTGATAAAAAAGCTGTAAATAAGATCACTACATTTTGTTGGGCTGAAAATCATCACTTGGGCGAGATCTATGGATAAGCGAGCCAAGCGGTGTGCGAGGCATAGCCCCTCTTTGAGTCAGCAAAGCAAAACTGGTTTATTGCTATTCTACCAGCAGGAATCTATGCAAGTCTCACAGATTCTACCTTCGGGGGTTTGGGATCTCATCCCAGTGGGATGTTTCCGACTGTGAAAAGAAAGGAAAGGAAGAGGGGATGAGGAAAGAGCAGGTCCGAAGGAAGAAAAGAAATGAATTCCAAAGTAGAAAGGTCAGAAGATTTATGTTTTGGGATTGGTAGTAAACAGAGCCAAACCTACTTGCATAAATAAACAAAGCAATACTGATGAGCAAATGACAAAAAGGTAGATATGAATCTAACAGAATAAACACATACAGATCTAACATAAGAAAGCTCTGATGTATAACACAAGTATTCAGTACAAAGCCTCAATATTTGTATTGTTGTTTTTTTCTTTATTCTGAAAGCTCAAATTCTTTCTCTCCTCACTTCTATTTTCATCTAAAAATGTCCACCCTTGAATACAACAAGTATTCCAATATATATAGAAGAGAGAGGAAAGAAAGAAGGCAAAAGGGAGCCAACCACTTATTTACAAAGATATTTACAAAATATCTAAAAGTCATGTTGACTTTTTGACAACTTGATGGATGACATCATCCCATGACGCAACATGGATGATGTCATCATTTCCATCAATATACTTTAGACATTCCAGCAAGAAAGTCGGAGAAGAGAGAGAGAAGAAGAAGGAGGAGGAGGAGGAGGAGGAGGAGGAGCAGCTACTCGTCGTCATCATCCTGCAGCCGAAAGGGGGTAGCCTGCTTTTGATGCTGCTCAGGTGATGAGATATGGAACTGAGCGCGGTATTCCAAAAAATTGTTAATTATTGGCCCAAGTTGATCCTGAGAAGGATCCTTGTGCCTATCGCTTATTGCCTCACAAGTCTCCCGCTCATCTATGAGCTTCTCTAGGAGTTTGGAAAAGTCCTTTTCCACCTCAATGAGGAACCCGACGAAGTCCCTACAGGCCAACAGGTTGTTGATAGATTCAGTGTCAAATGTGACCTCTGGCCCCGTTCCTTGAGAAGCGATCTCCTTGAAGATCCGGATGGTTTCATCGGTGACCTTAAGGTAAAGGAAGGAGTGAGCAACCCTGGAGACATGTTGAGAAAAATTCACTCCATTTGATGCATGGTATCCAGGGCCTCTTCCTTTACCTTGTCAATCTTTTCTAGAATAAATTCTAGCTGATCCACCCGATAGTCCAGAGTGGACATGATTTTGTTGAGGGCCCTTGGATGGCCGAAGACGCCGAACTTGACCAGATCATTTGAGCGGTTGAACATTTGTTGGAAGGCCTCGTGCTTTGCATTCGGCATGTTCAACTCTTCCGATATGGGCCCCGCTAACACTTGGAGTTCTTTATTCGCCTTACTAATATTCGGGTATAAGTCGAGAACTCGGCGATTACTTTTATTGTCTTTGAGGATTTGGCTCCTCCAAGCAGAAACGGCCATACCCTGCTCACCGATCTTTGCATATTCGTTGATTTTCTCCTGGCTGAGAATCTCAGAAGTCTCGGTGGCAGTTGTGGGAGGCGCACTACCCATCTTCTGTAAGGCTTGGAGCAGATATTTGTTTTGCTCTTTTAGCAGCCTTTTCTCTTCTTTTATCTCTTGAAGCTTTTGACAGAGGGCGTCAACCGCGGAAAGAGCTTCCCCCTGGAGACTTTCAGAAGATGTCCCCATTGTGACTTGGGTCACAGTAAAATCTGTCGGAGACAGATCCTTTTTCTCTTTGAGGGGATCGGGGTATGTAATTTCTAGGATTCTCTCACTGCAAACACTTTTAGAGAAGCGTGTAACGGGCCAGCTTCTTTGCCCCTTTGGTGGGATCATCGAAAATTCCATCGAAGCGATGGGAACTTTCCTCTTCGTTGGCTTAGCCACTTGAGAGATCCAGGCTGGTCCTATGGAAGAAGGACCGGAAGCGAGAAGAGGGACAGCTGCGGTAGAAGAGGGGAAAACGAGGAGACATGCGGCGCGGCATTGAGAGAATAGCTGAAGAAGTGTCCACGGGAGGAAGGGAAACTGCAGCTGCGGAAGACATAGGAAGGGAAGGGAGCCCGGAGATGAGGGAAGAAATGGAGGAGGACAGATCAGCAAGGGAGGAGAAGATAGACGAAGAAGCAGGGGAAAGAGTAGAAGAAGGGACAGAGGACACGACCAAAGGGATGGTCGCTTGAGTCACTCGAGGAGGGGAAGGAAGAGAAGAAGAAGGGATAGAAGGGACCTCTGTTGTGGTAGCAATGCCGACATCCTGAGTGGATGGGCCTATGGGACTATCCTCTGCTGCTTCTTTCTCTGGCGAATCCAGAGTTATTACATTGCAGCGCTGTGGAAGGAGGACTCTCAGGGGCTTCTTCCTGAATGGTGTTGGATTCACCTTCTACACCTTTGCCTTTAAGCTACTTCTTGGATCGTGGAGGCGCGTTGCCCACGGGATGTTGTGAAATCAACCCCGAGGTAGATTAGGCCGTTCATCCGGCACCAATGTTCTGTCCTCCGCAAAGTCTCCTTGACCCTCTCCTCAATTGTCTGAGGAGCTTTAGTTCTATCAATGGCCGGAAAGGGCCAATCGTCCCCATCTGTATCAGTATATACCTTGTCTACTTCATCTTCTGTTGTTTGGTAGCCTTTGGGGACAATGGCTACCCCATATTGGATGATTTCTGCCAATGCTAGGTGAGAATGATCCTTTCTTCTGAGCTCTACCTCATGGAGGACGTCAATATAAATATCCTCGATCTGAGGAACATGGATTGGATCAAGCTTTGCTCTTGGCAGGCAGCCCCTTGGGTCGAAGGTAGGCCTGGCTGGGAAGTCATGTTTCAAATTAAGTAACTCACATTCTCTGCAAACATTTCCTTTGCCTTGTGGTGGGTAGAGCATGTGTATCGGCCCCTTTGTGAGGGGGAAAGGAGTTCCACCCTTCTTTCTTTTAAGGCATTTTTGTGGTATGTGACCAACCATTTGCCTTGATAGCTCTAGTAGAATCAGCTTAGGCCCAAAGATACCTTGGTAGCCTGGTTGGCTCTCCCAAAAAGTTGGCAGCCCTCAGATAGGTGAATGTGGGAAATTGGGTGAACAGGGCCCCCCATTTCTCCGTGGCTGCCACTATGTTTTTGGTCGTACGACCATGAGTCAGATTCGGCCTCAACAGGCAGATGATGTGATAAAAGAATGCATCGTTGATTTTGGTGAATTGGGCGATGCTATTCTCCAGCCTCAACTCTGGGTAGTACTCATATATCTTGACCTGAGGCCAAACTCCACTTCGTGTTAGGCCTGGATAATCCCTCTCTGACGCTGCAGCGTAGACCACGTAGGAGTTCATATGGAATACTCCCATTGTGCCGAATTGTTGTAGCTGCTCGGAGATGGTGCTGCTTATAATTTCCCCCCAGCAAAAGCGCTGATCAGGCAAATTCTTGTTCATTGTTTCCAAGTAGCGCAGCATCCATTTATGGAAGTAATGGGCGTCGAAATCCGAAGACCCTACTCAGGAAGGTAATGGTATCGCTGATCTCTTCTGAGAAGTCACTGCGGTGGATGATTTGGGGCCACCGGGTTACTACCTTCTTATTTTTCAAGATATACTTCGTTCATTAGCTGCATACATTGGTCTTCATTGTCTTCCCAAGCCTTGATGCACTCTACTTGACTAACGGCCACAAAGTGCCGGTGGTGAGGGATGAGTATGATCTCAAAATGATGGGAAGTGAGGTTAATGACTACCTCGCCCTTGTTGTTTTCGATACACCTTGTGTCTTTGTTGTAACTCTGGGCAATCACCATCATAAATTCATTGTTGATGGTGCTGACGGGGATTCCTCCGGTGAAGTGCAGGGCACTGCCTATTAATTTTTCCATCCATGGACTCCTTGTAACTTTCTGAGTTCTGGCCCAGAATTCCTCCATGTCGATATGCCCCAATTCTGAGTCTCTGACGTCCATGCTGCATTCGGCCTATGACTCGGGCATTCTGACCCTCTGATATTTGTATTTCATTTCTTCCTCCGTAAGCTTAGCCTTTCCTTTCGGTTTGGTGGGTCTCCTGCTGGATGTAGACATATGTTCTTTCGAACTCAGTTGCTGATCTGCATGAAGAAGAAGCGAGACCCAATCCGAAAAGGTTGAATTAGCCATTTGATCTTCCATTGGAATGTTAGCAGAAGAAAGAGTTAGAGATTTTTAGGCTCAGGGCGCAGGAAAATTGCAGCTTACAGGGCTAAAATAGGTAAGGCGCACAGGAAGAGGATGTTGCAAAGGTTAAACTGGCGCCAAAGGCGCATGGCGCATGCATACTGCAGAGTGCATTTTAGTAAAGGGCGCATGAAACTTGCGTGTTGCATGGAGACAGGATGCGCCAAAGGTGCATGGACTTTTCATGTTACATTGGGATTTGGTGCACCCTTTGGCGCATGGGAAAAGTGTGTAACAGGAACTTTTCGTGCGCCAAAGGAAATATGGCGCGGCGCACGGAGGGTTTGCACAACACGAATGTTACTGTAAGGAGGGATGCGCCTGCGCTTTTATGACTATACTTGGCGCAGATAAAACCGGTGTTGCATAGATGTTAGGTGCGCCATTAGCGCATGGAAATGTGATGCAGCAAGGAAGGATGGCGCGCCTTTGGGGCGCAAGTGTTTACGATGCAGCAGGCAAGGTGGGTGCGCCATTGGCGGGTTTTAGTTATGCTGCAGGGGACAAATGCGCCATGGGGTGCAATGTTTATAATGTTGCATGCGCTGGACCGATGCAAAAGGAAAAACGAGTTTTCACATGGCTCAACCCTTCTTCCTTTTAAGTTCCAAGGTTGTTTTGGGATATACAATGGTTCAATCAAAAGGGGTTCAGACCATGCCCTCAAAATAACATCCTCCTCCAGCAGATCTGGAAAGATGAAAATAAGGAAAGAAAGCATGGGGGGGGCGGCTAGCTCAAAAGATGCATTCAAAAACCAACCAGCAAGCACAAAGAACCAGAAAACAAATCACATGGAAGAGATAAGAGCACTTACCCGGATAAATAGAGAAAACCTGGAAAACGGGTCCACAACGCGTTGAAAACGACGAGGCAGAGGCTGACAGGCTCAGAGAAAGGAAAACACGTGCTCTGTGAATAGTGAAAATGACATTTGGGCGCGCAAATCACATATATATATAGGTGAGCTGGTCATTAATGCGCCACCCACTTTTTGAAAAGCGCATGAAAATTTCTGTCGACAGGGAAAAGCGTGCGCCCTTTGGTGCATGAAAACGTTTTCCAGCAGGAAATTAAGCGCGCCTTTGGCACACCAAAAGCTATGTCGACACACGAAGTTATGTGCGCCCTTTGGCACACCAAAACATGGCGCAAAAAAAGTTGTGCCAATACAAAGGCGCGTGCGCCTTGGCGCACGTAGGGAAGGCTCAACATACTTTGGCGCACAAAAGGTGTGTTGACTTTGAAAATCATGCGCTAAGGGTTTTAAGGGGGCGCACCAAAAGTTGGTGTTACATAGCAATTTCATGCGCCCAGCCAAAAAAGGCTCAAAAGACTAAGTTCGAAAAAAACCAGATTTCTCGGGAAGGGATTTTACAACGTTTCGAACACAAGGGATCCCTAACGAGGGATCGGAACAAAATTTTGGTATGGTTATCCGTAAAATTGCCCTTGTCAATTTTACGGGATAACACATTTATAGGGAACATCGAGAGTGGGTTATGCCCTAAAATGTATCTATAAGAAGAGGTGGACCTTCCCCTCTTGCAATGCACTAATTATAAAAGGAACAAATGACTATAAATTGTTAAGACTTAACAGTAGAAAGTCTGATATATCTCAGCCTATTAGGTTGATGCTTTTCCCTCATTGGATAAGTTATTTCTAAATAACGGAACTTAAATTGTTGTAGTCCTATTTTTGTGGATAAAAGGAGGTTAGGTCTCACCAACAACCAGGAAACAATCTTAAGTTAATCAAAGTCCCTTTTTGTAAAACTGAACCCTAATTACAAAAAGGTAATTTAAAGAGTATTGGACTCGGGGTTAGGGAAGGCTGCCTAAATATGTAGTCCTGTAACCCAAATATAACTTAACGTAAGTAATTGTCTGGGGATATGTACATCTTTCCGAGGCTATTCCATAGGATGTTGACACACGTCAACTGTAAGGTTGTACCTTCGTGAAGATTAGGATCTTCTCAAGGATACAATAATGCGGATGACATGTGGTAACACCCTTACGTATTGATCGTTAAGATTTACACACTGGAATTTGATCAAGATTTTTCTCAGTGTCCTGGTCGGGACCATAATCGGAGTTATGAGGAAGCCCTTTGAGATTCAGGGTACCTTGGCACACAGGGATAACTTCGGTTGACCTTGTATGCCAATTTATCCTTAGCCTTTAAGAGTCTCTTCATAATGTGAACTATGATGTTAACCCGATCTAGAGTGAAACCTTGGGTCAAGGGGACTGACAGAAGTCAGTATAAGATGTTCTATATAACAATAGAGTGGGGTGAAGGACATATTCCGGATTGATGAGTATGTTGTCAAGGAATAAATAATACGAACAGTATGTTATAAAACTTTGGCTAAAGTATCGCAAGCTGCTGATTGCGTTGTCCTATGTCACCTAGGCTAAGGATCGTTATGCCGATGAATAGTGGTAACAATTATTTAGATAGGTTCCTTGGGTAGATCACTCAGAACCTAGATTAGGGAGGAAGAGCCATGAGCATGTAGTATTTAGTAGAAAACTCCATGCTCAATGTTACCCATGAATAGATCGGTAGTTCACCGAGTCATGGAATAAATAGATCGGTGGTACACCGAGTCATTACAGCTGCATATGGTTATCTTTATAAGAATGATTTTTGAGATGTGTGTTCTAAATTATGTATTTAGAACAGGGAACATTAATCATGTAAAAACATTCCTTGTTTCTAAAATTATTAAAATGGGAATGTTACATCTTGGTATCATAGCTGAAGGTTGCGGCTCTTGGACCTATTGTGTCCATAATCGATAAAAACCTAAATTTTCTTGTAAGAGAAAATGGTTAGAACAAGGGAAATTCTACGAATAATGCTCCACCTATTGAAGGAGTAGCAATGAGCCCAAAAACTTGATGAGATCCTTGCTGCCTGTTAGATACAAGAGATCATTTGACTGTACTTGAGCAAGAAGTGATGGGAAATGAGGAGGAAGAAGAAGCTGGTAATAACAATCAGCTACCTCTAGAGGATAACCCGAATTGGGTGTTGATAATAACAATGGAAATGTACCTGCCCAACTAGAAAACAAAAAGGCCAGGTTGGCAGAGGAACTCACTAATGATAAAAAGGATAATTCCACCCAAATTTGATGGCACCACATTAGGAGATGGAGCTAAGAATTGGCTCAACAAAATGGAGAAGTACTTTGTGATAAGAAACTTCTCGGAGGAAACCAAAGCTATTTGGGGAGCATATCAGCTTTCCCATGAAGCATCTTCATGGTGGGACAATCATAAGGCTGAGTTAAATATTGATGAAACCAACATCACTTGGGATCAATTTAAAGGTTATTTTAGGCAACGTTGGCTGCCACAACTTTATTATGATCAAAAAATGATAGAATTTCAGAACTTAGCTCAAGGAAAGCTAACTGTAACTGAGTATTGGGAGTGGTTTACGAAACTCCTCAAGTATGTACCACAGTATCAAACTGATGAGAAGTTCAGAATACAAAAATTCATCATGGGACTGAATCCTGTGATTAGAGGAGAGGTTGATGTTCATAACCCAACCACTATGGAAGGGGTTGTCAAAAAGGCCATAAGGTAGGAACATAAATTAAAAGCTATTTCTACTCATAAAGAGGAAGTGCGGAAGAAAATTCCAAATCCTTCTTCAGCTTCTCTTGCACCTAAGAAGGGACCATGGAAAAATTTTGGTAACAAAAATAAGTTTTCAGCTGATAATAATAAGAAAACAACAGCGAACAAGCCTACTGGAAATGCAAGGAATAATTTTGCAAAGAATAATAATAATGGGCAGAAGTCCTATGGAGGTCAACATGATAATTTTAGGGTTGGAAATAATTTTGAGCATAAAAAGGGACCTGTAGGAGGCTGCTATAATTGTGGCAAAGATCATTACGCAAATCAATGTCCTTTGAAGAAGGATGATCATAATCAGTAGCATAAGATACATGCTGCAGCAGTGACAAGCAAGTTGAAAAGTAAGTTACACCTATTGAAGTTCCTGGTAAGTTATTTGGCATACATGTGTAATTGTTCTTTTCGACATGAGACTCTTTGAATTTTTATTTCTAGTAAAATCACTTCAAAAATTAAAAGGAAAGATGGAAAAATGGATAAATCATGGACTGTACATTATGGTAATAATTTTGTTCATACAGTTAGTATGTGTCTTTTTAGGGCAGTCCTTGACTTACCTAACTTTTCCACTGAAGTTGATCTCTATGTTGCACCTTTGGGATCCTATGACGTTGTCATTGGCATTAATTGGTTAGCTGAGCATAAAGAAAAAGTGGACTACTTTGAAAAACATATAAGATGTTTGGATGATCTGCAAAAAAACAATAGAGATTCAAGGTGTAAAGCGAGAAATTTCAGTCAGGAAATTGTCAGCTATGCAACTTAAAAAGGCCAAAAATAAAGGTTGTACCTTATATGCGGTAAAAATATCTGAATCGAAGAAGAAGATAGTGATTTCATGAAACGATACCCATTGTTACAGAATTTCAGAGACGTATTTCTAGAAGAATTACTGGGTTTACCACCCAAAAGGGAGTTTGACTTCACCATTGAGATCAAACCAGGTACAGAACCTATTTCTAAAGCACCTTATCGAATGACTACCACAGAATTAGTTGAGCTTAAGGCTCAGTTGCAAGAACTTTTGTCTAAAGGTTTGATTAGACCAAGTGTTTCACCTTGGGGAGCACCAGTGATATTTGTGAAAAAGAAAGATGGAACACTTAGATTGTGTATTGATTATCGGATGTTAAACAAAGCAACAATCAAAAATAGATATCCACTTCCTAGAATTGATGATTTATTTGATCAGATGCGTGGAGCATCAGTATATTCCAAGATAGATCTTCGATCCGGATATCATCAATTAAGAATTAAAGATGAAGATATTCATAAAACAACTTTCCGGACAAGGTATGGACATTATGAATTCATGGTTTTACCCTTTGGATTAACTAATGCACTGCAGCTTTTATAAACTTAATGAATAATATCTTTCAAGAATACTTGGACAAGTTTGTGCTTATACTCTTGGACAACATTCTCATATATTCTGAGAGTGTTGAGGAGCATACTGAGCATTTGAAAGTAGTCTTGAAAATTTTCAAAAAGAGAAGGTTATATGGTAAGTTATCCAAATGTTCTTTCTTTGATAGTGAAGTTCATTATTTGGGTCATGTTATAAGTAAAGAAGGAATTGTTGTAGATCCTTCTAAAATAGTGGCAATAACCGAGTGGCCTGCACCAAAGAATGTACATGAAGTAAGAAGCTTCATGGGCCTTGATGGTTACTATAGAAAATTTGTTTAAAAATTTCTAAAGTGGTTGCACCGATAACTTCATTGCAGAAAAAGGATAAGAAATTTGTTTGGGATGATAAATGTGAATCTGCTTTTAAAAATTTGAAAAGTCAGTTGACTTCAGCACCTATTTTGGCTATACCTGATCCTAATGGAGACTTTACTATTGTAATGGATGCATCCGGGGAAGGCCTTGGAGGTGTTTTGTTACAAAATGATCATGTCATAGCATATGAAAGTAGAAAACTTAAGTTACATGAGTTGAATTATGCTCCACATGATTTAGAGCTTGCTGCCATAGTACATGCACTTCAAGTTTGGAGGCATTATTTACTTGGTAAACCTTTTGAGTTGAAAACTGATCATCTTGGGCTGAAATATATTTTCACTCAGCCTAATCTGAATGCAAGACAATGAAGGTGGTTAGAGTTTTTGTCTCAATATGATTTTGATATAAGTTACATCAAAGGAAAAGAGAATAGAGTAGCAGATGCTCTAAGTCATAGGAAGCACATTTCTGCTCTTATAACATTAAGAACTCAGTATAAAGATGAAGTAAAAAGAGCAATGGAATCTGATTTATACTTTCAACAAGTAAAAATAGCACTTGCTGCAGATCCAAAAGATGAAAGGTATAAAGGTTTTCATTTTGATAATGAAGGAATCTTATGTTATGAAAATAGAGTATACATACCTTTGCTTAATGATTTGAGAAAGAAATTGTTAGCTGAATTTCATAATTCACCTTTTCTAGGGACATCTAGGTATTACTAAAATGCTTGCTGATATAAAACAACAATATTTCTGGAAGGGAATGAAAAAGGATGTTGTTAATTTTGTGACTCATTGTCTTGAATGTCAGCGAGTGAAAGCGGAACATATGCACCGGATAGTTTATTATATCCCCATAGCATTCCATAGTACAAATGGCAAGTAATAAGCATGGATTTTGTATAAGGTCTGCCTATGTCAAGAAATAAACATGATGTTATTTTAGTAGTTGTTGATAAACTAACGAAAGTAGCACATTTTATTCTTTGGAAATCTAAAGGATGATTCTCTTGTGTTAGCTAAAATATTTGTACATGAAATTTTCAGATTACATGGAGTACCTGAATTGATTATATCATATAGGGATCCTAGAATGACATCAAGATTTTGGCAAATGCTGAATGCAGCTCTTGGAACTAAACTAAACTTTAGTTCTGTGTATCATCCAGAAATGGATGGACAGACTGAAAGAGTAAATCAAGTGTTAGAAGATATGTTACGGATGTATTGTATGGATCAACAGTATAAATGGGAAGAGTATCTTCCATTAGTTGAATTTGCATACAACAATACATATCACGCTTCTCTTAAGATGGCACCTTTCGAGGCACTTTATGGAAGAAAATGCAGAACCCTGTTAGTTGGGACAACATTGAGGATAGAGAGGTAATTGGGCTGAAATCCTTACGGAAATGGAACAGCAAGTTAAAATGATTCGTGAATGCTTGAAAGAAGTAGCAGATAGGCAGAAGAGTTATGTTGATTTAAAGCGGATTGATCAGAAATTTGAGCTTGGTGAAAAGGTTTTTCTTCATGTTAAACCAAGAAAGAGTTCTATAACTTTTAGCAAGGCGCCAAGTTATCACCTCGTTTTATGGGACCTTTTGAAATTGTCAAAGTAATCAATCTCGTAGCTTATTGATTAGCATTACCACTTGCTTTGTCACAAATGCATGATGTTTTCCATATTTCTTTGCTTAAGAAATACGTTTCCGATTTGTCACATGTGTTAAATTGGAATTCCTTGTAGGTCCAAGACCTAGGAATAATCATGGTTAAACCCATTCGAGTGTTGGAAACTGTCAGTTGCAATTAAGGAATCATGAAATACGACAATGTAAGGTCCAGTGGGACCAGTTTAACAAAGAAAGTGCAACTTGGGAGAATCTAGAAGATATGAGAATAGCTTTTCCTTTTCTTTTTGAACAGAACTGAATCTGTTGACTGATAAAAATTGTGATTTTATCTTTTACATGACATTAAGTAAGCCAATTTTGGAGAAAACATTTATTCCGATGAGATAAATAGTAATATAATACTGATTTCTGGAACTATTTAAAAGTTTGAAATAGTTGATTTGATAGTAAGTGAAAGAAATTGACTGACCATAAGGTAAATAAAAGTTGTAATCATCGGGACGATGATTCTTTTAGGAGGGAAGCATGTAACACCTTGAACTATTGTTACTTTCTCCTTTGCATTCAAGTGTTGATATGTGATTTTCCATATGATGATATGTTCTTTTGATTACGGAAATCATGCTTGAATTGGTTGTGTCCTTTCTGCTCTCAAGATCTATGATTGAACGGGAATATGCTTGGATTTATTTTCTTTCATTTCTCACATATGAGTACAATCTGATTTCTGGGAGATCGTAGACTTATCTATCTCTATGACTCATCCTTGGATCAATTGCATTGATCCAAGGAATGTTTTAATTATATTCGGGATGAACAATTATGTATTGACATTTCATGAATTATTAAGTCTGACTGAACTTAGAAAGTATAAGTTCTTTTAAAATCTTCTTCATATGAAAATATTTCCGTAGTGGAAGTTTTGTTGGATTCAAAAATTAATCCTAGTAGGTCATTGCAATCAGAATCTGGTCTCAATCATTTTGGCATCGGAAAGGACCTGGACCTTAAGCTAGGTAGGATATGTAAGTTTTCCATCAAAAGCTAATTACTTGATGTAAATCCAGAATCTGATCTGGGAACATTGTATTCTGTTTGAATTCAGAATGATGATTTCAGCCTATTAAAGTAGACCTAAACTAGAATCAGTAAGGTTAATAGTTTTGAACCTAAACTATAACCTATTATTCTACTAGGGTTAGTTGATCTAACCTAGTCCTAAAACTATGTACTTGATATTCCTAAGGGTTATCTAAACCTAATACTAAGGTGGGTGACTTATGTTATAACCTAAGGTGTTAAGATTAAACTAACCTATGATCTAACCTAAGTCACTAACCTATCCTAAACTAATGCAATGGAAAGGAACCTAAGGGGGGTCACAAGTTTTGGGGGCAGTGATTTTAATGGCATTTAACGAGAGGATAAGGATGAAGGGGTAGGGAGTACTGCCAAGGTTAGTAGAGGTTAATTGGTAAGAGGGAAGCTTACGTGGCAACATCTCTAAAATGAAAACTTTTGTTATTTGTAATGTGGAACTCGCCAACTTTGGTGGATGGTGGCAATGGAAAATGGGCAGGAGAAAAGAATTTAATGCAATTAAATTACATGGGTTCTCGAGCTCATGTGGGCCACCTTGAGCTCGGGGAATTTTGTTTAGTTATTTCTTTTGTTATGCCTTCCATTTTTCGCTCTACATGAGCACTGGTTTTTCGAACCAGCAGTTTACTCTTCGTTGCATGGCAATTTTGAAAGTTTCAAATTTACTTCTATGTCGTGGGGAATATATAAGGCATGGAGGAAGCAATATTTTGTTGTTTAATCTTTTGTGGAAAGGAAGAGAAAGGGCGAGCTCAACCAAAGGTCTTCTTCGACTTTTTAGCGACACTATCAGGCATGATATGCCCTAACTGTTAAAATCTTGCTTTCCTTTAAATGTTTTCATTAAAACAACTCTGTTCTAATGATATTCGTGCATTTTTGACTTGGCTGGTAAAAATGATTTGTGGGTTTTATGTAAGCTTGGGTTCTGGATTGAACGTGGAAATGTTAGTTCAAAAGGAAACTTGTTTTCGTTGTTTTCTTGTTCCCTTGTTTGGTTTAAGCTTGGAGTTCTTTATCCGGTTAGAACTGTCGCATTGCTTTTCTTTGTTGTGTATTTGTAACTAGAAACTGTACCAGATTTCGTAGGGTTTTCTGGGTGATGAATTGATAAAGGTGTTTGATTTCTTAAGCTCTTATCTGATGTTAATGATTTGGTTGTATTTGTTGATTTGGGTTTTTGGGAACTGTTGTGTTTTCATACCCATTTGGGTAAATAGCTAGCGACTATTGTAAGCTTCTGTCTGATTGATTTGCTAGATTAAAAACTTGCTCCATGGAAGAAAACATTTTTAAAGAATATGTATTTTCTTTTGCTATGGTAATCTCTTTTGCTTCGGCTGTGAATGGAGTAATAGATTGTTGCTTGCCATGAGAAACTCTGACTGTAACAAGTTTTTGATCAAGAGAACTGGAAAATGATTTCAAGATCGGGTTGCTCGTAAACTCAGTAAAAGAAAACTCGACTGTTACATGTTGCGTGTTTTGGAAATATGGAATGATTGAATCCTTATCACCTCTTGTGAAGGTGTTTGGTTGCTTTTTAATTTTCGCAGGTACTGCGAGTAATACAGTGTATGGCTTAGTTATTTATTTTATGGTGTCCATGTATGTTGGCAATATGAGTTATATGGAAAGATTAGTTGTTGAATGGGTTTCGTGTTCTTCTTATGAATTCTTGTTTGCTTCTTGGAAGATTTGTAACAAGAAATTGTGTTCATCAATTTTGTTTTTTTAGCATGTTCCTTTGGATCAGGTTTGTATCAAGTTCAATAGGATGTAATGTGTTTACGTCAAATGTTGATGTTGGTTTTACAAGAAGTATAGTTATAGATTCCATAGGGATCTATTGTCAAAACAATAAAATAGTTCTACCTGACCCTAGCTAATGGGTGAACTTAGGTGTTAGAATTACTCGTCTACTCCTTCTTTGATTGGACTAATGAATGTTTATCACTTCGTGAAAGTTGATATCGTTCGGAACTCGATTATAGTGTGTTTTGATCTCCTCTATTTTCTCTCTCTGAGCTAAAAAGGAAAATTGGAAAGGGTTTTAAAAATAAGGAAGTTTTAATACTCTCTTTTTTTTATGTTAGTGTGCTCTTCTTTAGAATTCTATAAGGAACTCAAACAAGCAAGGTTATGAGATGATAGGACTGTAATATTAAGTTGAAAGGAATAGTAGGAAGTGGGATCCTAATTTGGAAGACTCCTTTCATCTTACAAAGCATGTTAAGATCTTGTTTTGAACTTACTATTTGTTATTTATTTTTGTAAAGTAATTCAGTATTTATTGCTTGTATTCTGGATATGGAATGAAAATCTAGTATAATGAGATGAAGGACAAATTGGTAGGGAACTTGAAAGTGGCAATAATTCATTTCGTCGGTTTAATTACTTTTGTATGAACCTGTTGGAATGAATAATTCAAGTGGTTAGTGTTAAATAAAGATGAACAAATCTTATACACATTATTTCAACTTTTCGGAGGATTGGGTGCATAATTAACAAAATGTTCCTTCTTACTTTCTAGTAAGAAATGAAATGAATCATCCGAAATAGATTAAGTTGAAATTACTTCTATCATTCAAGTTATAATATGAAGTTGTATTATAATAGGTAGGAAGAAATCTCATGGTGTATTATGATTTTGAATAGTGAAGGTAATTGTTGGATTCAAATATACTTTAAATTTAGGACAAGCAGAATGGAATATTCTTTCTGTCCTTTTGGTTTTAATAGTGTACTAAGACTCTCTTTATATTGACTTCATTTTAGGATATAAAGTATGAATTAAGTGAAGTCATTTTAATAGGGTTGTTTAATTGAAACAATTAGAGGAATGTAATTGTTTTAAGGATTAGTGCTTATCATGCTCAGTTCATTGAACTGACCCGTGCTAGCAATTTTGCTAGATGGTCTTCGTAAGTGGCAAAGGAAGACAAAATCTGATATGATGCATTGATTGTTCTAAATTGGTTCTTATGAAGAATTTTGATTTGATTTCTAAATTGTATTGTGAAAAGAAAAGTTATCTCTTTTGTTGAAGGCTATTGTCTTAAAGTATGCCAGAAGTGCATAAGTTGTAATTGTATGGTTTTGGAAACGAATGAAATAGTGAGAAAATTACCTATGTAGAATGTGTATCTTATCTTGTTGGGATGATCTTCTTATTGGCTATATGAATGAGTGTGCATTCTTATTGTTTTAAACAATGGATTATAGATGATCTTCTTAAGTAAGCCATAACTAATTATGTGGCTGATTACTACATTCTTAATTAGTGACTCATTATAACTTATGATTGTGATAAAAAAAACTGTAAATAAGATCACTACATTTATAGGGAACATCGAGAGTGGGTTATGCCCTAAAATGTATCTATAAGAAGAGGTGGACCTTCCCCTCTTGCAATGCACTAATTATAAAAGGAATAAATGACTATAAATCGTTAAGACTTAACGGTATAAAGTCTGATATATCTCAGCCTATTAGGTTGATGTATTTCCCTCGTTGGATAAGTTATTTCTAAATAATGGAACTTAAATTGTTGTAGTCATATTTTTGTGGATAAAGGGAGGTTAGGTCTTAACCGACAACCAGGAAACAATATTAAGTTAATCAAAGTCCCTTTTTGGTAAAACTGAACCCTAATTACAAAAAGGTAATTTAAAGAGTATTGGACTCGGGGTTAGGGAAGGCTGCCTAAATATGTAGTCCTGTAACCCAAATATAACTTAACGTAAGTAATTGTCTGGGGATATGTACATCTTTTCGAGGCTATTCCATAGGATGTTAACACATGTCAACTGCAAGGTCATACCTTTGTGAAGATTAGGATCTTCTCGAGGATATAACAATGCAGATGACATGTGGCAACACCCTTCTGCATTGATCGTTAAGATTTACACACCTGGAATTTGATCAAGATTTTCTCTCCGGGTCTGGTTAGGACCATAATCAGGTTATGAGGAATCCCTTTGAGATTCAGGGTACCTTGGCACACGGGGATAACTTGATTGACCCTGTATGCCAATTTATCCTTAGCCTTTAAGAGTCTCTTCATAACGTGAACTATGATGTTAACCCAATCTAGAGTGAAACCTTGGGTCAAGGGGACTGATAGAAGTCAGTATAAGATGTTCTATATAACAATAGAGTGGGGTGAAGGATGTATTCCAAATTGACGAGTATGCCATCAAGGAATAAATAATACGAATAGTATGTTATAAAACTTTGGCCAAAGTATCACAAGCTATTGATTGCGTTGTCCTATGTCACCTAGTCTAAGGATCGTGATGCCGATGAATAGTGGTAACAATTATTCAGATAGGTTCCTTGGGAAGATCACTCAGAACCCAAATTAGGGAGGAAGAGCCATGAGTATGAAGTATTCAGTAGAAAACTCCATGCTCAATGTTACACATGAATAGATCGGTAGTTCACCGAGTCATGGAATGAATAGATCGGTGGTACACCGAGTCATTACAGCTGCATATGGTTATCTGTTATAAGAATGATTGTTGAGATGTGTGTTCTAAATTATGTATTTAGAACAGAGAACATTAATCATGCAAAAAAAAAATTCCTTGTTTCTAAAGTATTAAAATGGGAATGTTACATCTTGGTATCAGAGCTGAAGGTTGCAGCTCTTGGACCTATTGTGTCCATAATCTGATAAAAACCTAAATTTTCTTGTAACAGAAAATGGTTAGAACAAGGGGAAATTTTACGAATAATGCTCCACCTATTGAAGGAGTAGCAACAGCCCAAAAACTTGATGAGATCCTTGCTGCCCTGTTAGATATAAGAGATCATTTGACTGTACTTGAGCAGCAAGTGATGGGAAATGAGGAGGAAGAAGAAGCTGGTAATAACAATCAGCTACCTCCAGAGGACAACCCTAAATTGGGTGTTGATAATAACAATGGAAATGTACCTACCCAACTATAAAACAAAAAGGTCAGGTTGGCAGCAAAACTCACTAATGATATAAAAATGATAAGTCCACCCAAATTTGATGGCACCACATTAGGAGATGGAGCTGAGAACTGGCTCAGCGAAATGGAGAAGTACTTTACGATAAGAAACTTCTCAAAGGAAACCAAAGCTATTTGGGGGCATATCAGCTTTCCCATGATGCATATTCATGGTAGGACAGTCGTAAGGCTGAGTTAAATATTGATGAAACCAACATCACTTGGGTTCAATTTAAATGTTATTTTAGGCAACATTGGCTACAACAACTTTATTATGATCAGAAAATGACAAAATTTCATAACTTAGCTCAAGGAAAGCTAACTATAACTGACTATTGGGAGCGGTTTACGAAACTCCTCAAGTATGTACCGCAGTATCAAACCGACGCGTGAAGTTGAATATGAAAATTCATCATGGGACTGAAACTCGTTATTGGAGGAGAGGTTGATGTTCACAGCCCAACCACTATGGAAGGGGTTGTCAAAAAGGCCATAAAGCAGGAAAAAAAATTAAAAGCTATTTCTGCTCATAAAGAGGAAGTGCAGAAGAAAATTCTAAATCCTTCTTCAGCTTCTCTTGCACCTAAGAAGGGACCATGGAAAAAGTTTGGTAACAAAAATAAGTTTTCAGCTGATAATAATAAGAAAACAACAATGAACAAGCCTACTAGAAATTCAAGGAATAATTTTTCAAAGAATAATAATAATGGGCAGAAGCCCTATGGAGGTCAACATGATAATTTTAGGGTTGGAAATAATTTTGAGCATAAAAAGGGACTGTAGGAGGTCTATAATTATGGAAAAGATCATTACGCAAATCAATGTCCTTTGAAGAAGGATGATCGTAATCAGTAGCATAAGATACATGTTGTAGTAGCAGACAAGCAAGCTGAAAACCAAGTTACACCTATTGAAGTTCCTAGTAAGTTATTTGGCATACCTATAACTGTTATTTTCAGCACAGAGCTCTTGAATGTTTTATTTCTAGTAATCTTGCTTCAAAACCTAAAAGAAAAATATGGATAAATCATCTTCTATTCTTAAGATCCTTTGAATGAATTGGAATGGCTTCCTTAAATCCATTTTTCATTTCTTGTAGGTGGGTTACAATCTAGTTTAAGAATTGTAAACTTTTCTACTAATCTGACTCATCCTTGGATCAATTTCAGTGATCCAAGGAATGTTTTAAAAATCTCTCTGTAGGATGAATGGTAAATTGACATTCTAGAATTGATAGACATATGACTGAACTTTGATGGATACTAGTTCTTTGATTGTTGTATGAACGTGTTCTATTCAATGGTATGTCATGCTTGGATCTTTTTAGTTTGATTGTACCAGGACAATGTTGATGACACAAACTAACCGTAGTTGTTCATGGCATAGGAAAGATCCATAATCCTAAGAAGAACTATCCTATGGAATCCTAAGATAGGTAAAAATAATTACTACCTAAACTATGTTACGTAACAAAATTCCTATTTTAACCTAAAGCTTCCTATTCTGCTTTGATTTGGTTGATTGGCATCCTAACCTAATACTAAGGAATTTGGAAAGGTTTCTAGGTTATTATGATCTAACCTAATGCCTAAAACTATAGTGTTGTAAATTAATCTAACCTAAGTGAAAACTACTATAGTAATGTTAATCTAACCTATTGTGGAAACTACCTTAGGCTATGGTTATAGTACCTGGGTTGTGGTGTTGTTTGGGTTATAACCTAAGGTATATATATACTACAAATTACCTAAGGTCTAACCTAAACAATATAATCTACCCTAAACTAATGGGTTTGAATGGGGAATTAGGTGGTCGCATACATGGTAGGTGATGGTTCCAAGGCATTAAAAATGTTGATAAGGTTTTAATTGTTTGGAGGAAGTATTGCCGACTTTTGGAAGGGGTTAGTGAATTTGGTGGAGGCTTAGGTGGAGGCTCCACTAAAATGGAATTCTTTGTTAAATTTGATTTGGCAATAACTAAACATGAGAGGTGGTGGAAAAGGAGGATAGGTGGGAAAATAGGAGTTAAGGGAATTAATTGTTTTTGGTCTTTGCTCAAACTACCTTGGAAGGCATGTAAATGGTTTGGTATGTGGTTGTTTCACTTTGCATGTTTTGTGATTTTCACTCTACATGCTCACTGGTTTTTCAAACCAGCAGATAGAACTACACTTGATGGCTATTTTTGAGGTTTTAAACCTATTTTCAGTTCGTGGAATATATAGGAGGCATGATGGAAAAAGAACATGGTTATTTGATTTTTCATGGAGAAAAGGAGAAGTTTTGAGCTCGGCTGGAGATTCTTTTGAGTTCACAGAAGCTGCTATCAGGCATGATAGGCTCTAAACTTTAAGATCTTTTGCTTTCTTATAAATGTTTCATTAAAATGATTCTGCTCTATGAGATTCTCGGATTCCTTATTTTGTCTAGTTATTGACTTGTGGGGTTTATTAAATCTATGTTATTGGTTTTGAATTTCATGGTAAATAGAGTTCTATTTAGAAACTTACCATGTATAGTTCTTAAAAATAAGAATGCATGCATAAACGTATCTCTGTAACTTGGATTTTTCATTTAGAATGGGAAATGAAGTAATCTATTTAGATAAATCTTCGTTGCTATTTAAATGTGGTTTAGAGTTTTGAGATCTTTGGGTTCTATCTAAACTTGCTGGAATTTGTGTTTTGTTGATCGTGAGCTTGAGCTGAACTTGTGTATTAATGGATCTTGTATTTGAGCTCGTTTTAGATTTGGCTGGTTCGTTTTTTTATTGTTGATTTGAAACCATGTTGAGTTTTATATTGAGAGAAGCACGTATATTGGTGCTTATATCTTAGTTCCATTGAGAGATAATATGGGACTATGTAACCATTTTACATTCTTTTGAAATTTGAAATAGTTATTGTAGATTAGTAACTACAAAGCACTCGTATTTGTTACTTGTGTGGACTCTGTACTCTGTGGGAATTCCTAGTCCTACTTGAGCTAGTATTTGGACTTTGTGTTTTCTTATAAAACTGTGTAGGAGCTTTTTGTTGTTCTGAACTAGAGTTTGGAGACCTAGGTAGCTCGAACTATTGTTAGAAGTTTGTATTTGATTATGAGTACACGTAATTTAATACTCGCGTTTCCTGAACTATTGTTAGAGAACTTTTGTTCTTAAGGATCATGATTTTTATACTTGTAAATGACCTGGACTATTGTTGAAGTCCGTAAATGGCTTAGAGCCTGTGTCTTTCTCTAGTGATCATTTTCACTGTTAATACAAGGTTGTAATGTACACGGACACTCGTGTTTTGTTATTTATGTGGACTCTGAACTTTGTGGGAAACCTTAGTTCCATTGAGTTAGTCTTTGGACTTCACGTTTGATTTGAACTCATGTAGGAGTCACTTGTTGTGTTGAACCCGTGTTTATATTTTGGAAATAATCAGGGCTTTGATGATGACGCCATTTATGGCTCTGTACCTATGTTTTATGTAGAGGAATTTCAAGATTGTTAATGGAAGTTGTATTTTCATTTGCATTCGTTTTGTGTATTGTATAGATCTAAACTTTGTTAGGACTTGTGTCGACTCTATTTTGGAACTTTGGAGTTGTGTTCTATTTGTTATTAACGTTTAAAAAAATTTACAACTCTTTTGTGAGTTTTTTTCTCAAGGTAAAATTGGGAGAATAATTGGGTTATTGTGGGGAAAACTCTCCAAGATATCAATGGAAAAACATTCTCGTTTGATGAATAAAATTGTTAATTCAGTTTAAGAACTATTTCTTCTTTCCTGAGATGTTGATGGTATTTAATTGGGAGTAGCCCTTTCTCTCAGTTTCGAGGAAACTTGTATCTCAGACCTCTTAGAATAGACTCTGAGTTTCTTTTATGAGAAGAACTTAGTAATTTAGTACCGTATACTGTTATGGAGGGATTACTTGAATTTGTTCTAATAGTTTTTGTATTATAATTTGTTGAACCAAGAACTGGTTATTCTTTTTGTAATGCAAAAATGAAACCTGACCTTGGGATACCAGTATGAGTTGTTTGGTCTTCCTTTGCACAATCATTTGTAGAAATGATGTTGGAAGAGGTTATATTATTTGGTTTTATTGAACTGTAAATGTCAGTTTGTTGGTAGACTGTTGTTTTGTAGGGCCTTGCTTGTTGGTTTGAGATGAGTGAGTTGTCTCTGGCACTCTATCTTTTCAGAAATTATCTTTGGATGATGAAGAGTAGAGAGTAACCCTGTATGAGTTTGCCTTGATATTTGAACGTTGTTTCAAATCTCCAAAAGTTTAACTTCTATATTAAAATTAGATTTAAAACTTACAGGTAAAACCAATTGATCCTCTATTCTTCTTGGATTAAATGAAATTTTTCTCGGATGAATATCTTAATTGTTAAATTTTTAAGGTAATAGTCTTTTGGGAGAAATAGTTGAATCACGTTTTGAATTTATTTGTTCTTGGATGTGTTGTGTTTAGGCATGAATTGTAATGGTTCTTCTTCTTCTTGTGTTTAGGAGATAGATGAGTCATCTTAATATGAACCATGCTCTAAACTATTTCTTTTGCTTGAAGAAAAGATAAATGTTGATTTCTTTTATGAAAGATTGGGAACAATGAGATGTTATAATATGTTGTTTGTCTAAGGATAATTGATGGGATCAATTAGACTCTATTTGTAGGGTTGAAATGGTAGATAATATTCTTTTCCTTTTCATGGAAGTAAAATTAATTGTTTATAGTGTACTTCTTTTTTGTTGCTTTTGATATATTGATTATTTGATGTAATAATTGTCTCATTAAAGTAGAGTTGTTTTAATGGAACAATTATTGGAATGCACTTCTTTTTAAGGCTTAGTGCTTATCATGCTCAGTTCATTGAACTGACCCGTGTTAGCAATTTTTGCAGATGGACTTCGTAAGTGATAAAGAAGGAAAACTTACATGATACATTGGCTGATTTAAGTCTATTTCTTGTGATGAACTCTGATTTGTTCTTGAGACTGTATTGGAAAAGAAAAGTAGTATTCTTTTATAATTAATATAGTTGTTATGTAGTTTACCTGAATGCATAAGTTTTGTAAATGTAATGGTTATAAAGATAAATTGAAAGGTGGGAGATTACCAAGTATTGGTTGTGTAAATTACTTTTGCATTTGTATGAAAAAGATGGGTTCCATCTTGTTGTCAAATCTTCATATTATTTATATGTTAAATGGTTAAATTTTAATAAGATTGGATCAAGGGATTAAGTTCAATCTCCCTACTTATGATACAACTTGAAAAGTTGTAGAATGTGATTTTTGTTATATAAACTATAAATCATAGTAATGCAAAGTAGGATGAACATACATTATAAAAAAAAGTGATCAAGGGGTAGAATAAACCCTAACACTATACATATAATGAAAGACTCTTCATCTTTCATAACTTGTTCATAAATCATATAGATTGATATAACATGACTTCAATTTATTAGACTTCAT
Source organism: Taxus wallichiana var. yunnanensis (assembly GCA_018340775.1). NCBI lineage: Eukaryota > Viridiplantae > Streptophyta > Pinopsida > Cupressales > Taxaceae > Taxus > Taxus wallichiana. Next base: position 169,352,211 of record CM031237.1, read on the forward strand.
TTGTTATGAAGTCTAATTTATTTTGGATATCTTCTGGCGCTGAACTTTCTAAAAAGTTAATGTACTTTTTACATATGAAATATTATAACACTGTGTAGTTATGCTTAACTGACAGTTTAACTATGTATTCAAAAAGTAAAAGTGGAAATGAATATAACAAAGTTCTTAAAGGGCTAAATGAATCAATTTAGAAAAGAACTTATGGAATGTTGGATTAGGGATTAGGCAGGTGGCTGAAATCTATTTAAATAATCCAAATTAATTAAACAATTAATAAATTCCTTGGGTATGTACATCTCGATGAGGTTGTTCTATAGGATGTTGGCACATGCCAACTACGTAGGGTTGTACCTTTGAGAAGATTAGGATCTTCTCGAGGATACAATGATGTAGTCGACATGTGGCAATACCCTTCTGCATTGATCATCTAGATCTACACACATTGGACTTGATCTTAGTTTATCTCTAGATCTGGATAGTAGCATGGTTAAGATATGGAGTAGCCCTCTAAAACTTGGGGTACCTTGGCACACGGGGTTGACTTAGGTCGACCCAGTATGCCAACTTACCCTAAGTTTTTGGGAGCCTCCCCTTATCATAACATATGTTGTTAACTCGAACTAGGGTTAAACCTTGGGCAAGTGGACTGACGGAAGTCAGTAAAGGAAATTCTAGATAACAATAGAGTGGGGTGAAGGATGTATTCTGGATTGATGAGTATGTCATCAAGGAATAGTAATACAAATAGTATGTTAGAAATCTTTGGCCAAAGTATCGCAAGTGCAAGCTGTTGGTTGTTGTGTCTATGTCACCTAGTCTAAGGCTCGTGATGCCGATGAATATTGGTAACAAATATTTAGATAGGATCCTTAGATAGATCACTCAATACCCTAAATAGGGTAAGAACAACCAAGTATACGTAGTATAGAAAAGTATTCAATACTTGATGTTTAACATGAATAGATCGGTAGTTTACCGAGTCATGAAATGAATAGATCGGTAGTACACCGAGTCATTACAGCTGCATATGGTTATCTATTATATGAATGGTTGATAAAGAATGTGTGATCTAAATTATGAATTTAGATCAGGGAAATTTTAAAAAAAAAAAATTCCCTTGTTTCTAAAAGTCTTAAAATGGGAATGTTACATCTTGGTATCAGAGCTGAAGGTTGCAACTCTTGGACCTATTGTGTCCACAATCTGATTAAACTTAAATTTTCTTGTAACAGAAAATGGTGAGAACAAGAGGAAATGTTGCAAATAACCCTCCACCAAGAAGAAGGAGTGGCAACTACCCTAGAAACTTGATGAGATCCTTGCTACCCTGTTGGACACAAGAGATCATTTGACTGTGCTTGAGCAACAAGTAATGGGAAATGAGGAGGAAGAAGAAGCTGACAACACTAATCAGCCACCTCCAGGGGACAATGCCAATGTGGGTGTTGATAATAACAATGTTAACATACCTACTCAACCTGAGAACAAAAAGGCTAGGCTAGTAGCAGAACTCACTAATGACATAAAAAGGATAAGTCCACCCAAGTTTGATGGCACCACATTAGGAGATGGAGCTGAGAATTGGCTCAGTGAAATGGAGAAGTACTTTGCAATAAGGAACTTCTCAGAGGAAACCAAGGCTATATGGGGAGCATATCAGCTTTCCCATGAAGCATCTTCATGGTGGGACACCGTAAGGCTGAGTTAAATATTGATGAAACTAACATCACTTGGGATCAATTTAAAAGTTATTTTAGACAATGATGGCTGCCACAACTCTACTATGATCAGAAAATGACTGAATTTCAGAACTTAGCTCAAGGAAAGCTAATAAAGAACTGAGTATTGGGAATGGTTTATGAAACTCCTCAAGTATGTACCTCAGTATCAAACTGATGAGAAGTTAGGATATGGAAATTCATTATGGGATTGAATCCCATTATAGGGGAGAAGTTGATGTTCACAGCCCAACCACTATGGAAGGGGTTGTTGAAAAATCCATAAGGCAGGAACAGAAATTAAAGGCTATTTTTGCTCATAAAGAGGAAGTAAGGAAGAAAGTTCCAAACCCCTCTTCAGCTTCTCTTGCACCTAAAAAGGGACCATGGAAGAAGTTTGGTAATAAAAGCAAGTTTTCAGCTGATAATAATAAGAAAGAAACAATGAATAAGACTACTGGAAATGCACGGAATAATTTTGCCAAGAATAATAACAATGGACAGAAGTCCTATGGAGGTCAGAATAATAACTATAAGACTGGAAATAACCTTGAGTCTAGAAAGGGACCTGTAGGAGGTTGTTATAATTGTGGTAAGGATCATTACGCAAATCAATGTCCTTTGAAGAAGGATGATCGTAATCAAGCAAAGCACAAGATACATGTTGCAGTAGCTAACAAGCAAGCTGAAAAGCAAGCTACACCTATAGAAGTTCCTGGTAAGTTATTTGGCATACCTGTAACTATTATTTTTGATATGGGTGCTACTAAATGTTTTATTTCTAGTAAACTTACTTGAAACTTAAAAGAAAAGTTGGGAAAATGGATAAATCTTGGACTATACATTATGGTAATAATGTTGTTCATATAGTTAGTATGTGTCTTTTTGGAGCAGTCCTTGAATTACCTAACTTTTCCACTGAGGTTGATCTTTATGTTACACCTTTAGGGTCTTATGATGTAATCATAGGTGTTAATTGGTTAGTAGAACATAAGGCTAAAGTGGACTATTTTGAAAAATGCATTAGTTGTTTAGATGATCTAGAAAACAACAGAGATTCAGGGTGTGAAACGTGAGATTTCTATTAGGAAACTGTCAGCTATGCAACTTAAAAAGGCCAAAAATAAAGGATGTACCTTATATGTAGTAAAAATTTCAGAAACTAGAGGAAAACAATGATTTCATGGATCGATATCCATTGTTACGAGACTTTAGTGATGTATTTCGGAAGAATTGCAGGTCTTCCACCCAAAAGGGAATTTGATTTCACGATTGAGATCAAGCCTGGAACCGAACCTATATCTAAGGCACCGTATCGAATGACTACTATAGAATTAGTAGAGCTTAAGGCTCAATTGCAAGAAATTTTGTCTAAGGGTTTGATTAGACCAAGTGTTTCACCTTGGGGAGCACCAGTGATTTTTGTGAAAAAGAAAGATGGAACACTTAGATTGTGCATTGATTACAAAATGTTAAACAAAGCAACAATCAAGAATAGATATCCACTCCTAGGATTGATGATTTATTTGATCAGATGCATGGAGCATCAGTATACTCTAAGATAGATCTTTGATCTGGGTATCATCAATTGTGAATTAAGGATGAGGATATTCATAAAACAACTTTTAGAACAAGGTATGGACATTATGAGTTTACGGTTTTACCTTTTGGATTAACTAATGCACCTGTGACATTTATGAATTTAATGAATAATATCTTTCAAGAATACTTGGACAAATTTGTGCTCATATTCTTGGATGACATTCTCATATATTCTAAAAGCATTGAAGAGCATCATGAGCATTTGAAAGTAGTTTTGGAAATTTTGAGAAAGAGACGGTTGTTTGGTAAACTGTCCAAATGTTCTTTCTATGACACAGAAGTTCACTATTTGGGTCATGTAATAAGTAAAGATGGAATTGTTGTAGATCCTTCAAAAATTACAGCTATAACAAAATGGCCTGCACCAAAGAATGTACATGAAGTTAGAAGCTTCATGGGACTTGTTGCTACTATAGGAAATTTGTAAAAGACTTTTCCAAGGTAGTTGCACCAATAACTTCCTTACAAAAGAAGGATAAAAAGTTTTTGTCTAGAGTGAAAAATGTGAAATTGCATTTAAAACCTTGAAGGAATAGTTAACTTCTACACCTATTCTTGTAGTACCAGATCTGATGGAGATTTTATGGTGGTAACTGATGCATCCGGTGAAGGTCTAGGAGGTATTTTGTTACAAAGTGGTCATGTTATTGCATATGAAAGTAGGAAACTTAAGTTACATGAGTTGAATTATGCTCCACATGATTTAGAGCTTGCTTCCATTGTTCATGCACTTCAAGTTTGGAGGCATTATCTACTTGGTAAACCATTTGAGTTGAAAATTGATCATCTTGGGCTGAAGTACATTTTCACTCAGCCAAATCTGAATGCAAGACAATGAAGATGGTTAGAGTTTTTGTCTCAATATGATTTTGACATAAGTTATATTAAGGGTAAAGAAAATAGAGTGGTTGATGCTCTAAGTCGTAGGAAGCACATTTATGCTCTTATAACACTAAGAACTTAGTTTAAGGATGAAGTAAAAAGTGTTATGGAATCTGATTCTTACTTTCAACAAGTAAAAGTAGCACTTTACTGTAGATTCTAATGATTTGAGGTATAAAGGTTTTCACTTTGATAAAGAAGGAATCTTATGATTTGAAAATAGAGTTTATGTACCTTTGCTTAATGGTTTGAGAAAGAAATTGTTAGCTGAATTTCATAATTCACCTTTCTCTGGACACCCTGGCATTACAAAGATGCTTGCTGATATAAAACAACAATATTTCTAGAAAGGAATGAAGAAAGATGTTATTGATTATGTAACACATTGTCTAGAGTGCCAACGTGTTAAGGTGGAACATATGCACCCAACCGGTTTATTGTATCCTCATAGCATACCATAGTATAAATGGCAAGTAATAAGCATGGATTTTGTACAAGGGTTACCTATGTCAAGAAATAAACATGATGTTATTTTGGTAGTTGTTGATAAACTAACAAAAGTAGCTCATTTTATTGTTGGAAATATGAAGGATGATTCACCTATTTTGGCTAAAAGATTTGTACATGAAATTTTCAGATTACATGGGGTACCTGAATTAATCATATCTGATAGAGATCCTAGAATGATGTCAAGATTTTGGCAAATGCTTAATGCAGCTCTAGGAACTAAGCTAAATTTCAGTTTTGCGTACCACCCAGAAATGGATGGACAGACTGAAAGAGTAAATCAAGTTTTAGAAGATATGTTACGAATGTATTGTATGGATCAGCAAAGTATAGGTGGGAAGAATATCTTCCATTAGTTGAATTTTCTTACAACAATACATATCATGCTTCTCTTAAGATGGCACCTTTTGAGGCACTTTATGGAAGAAAATGTAGAACCCCTGTTAGTTGGGACAACATAGAGGATAGAGAGGTAATTGGACCTGAAATCCTTACGGAAATGGAACAACAAGTTAAATTGATTCGTGAATGCTTGAAAGAAGTAGCTAGATAGGAAAAAGAGTTACGTTGACTTGAAGAGGGTTGATAAGAAATTTGAACTTGGTGAGAAAGTATTTCTCTCGGGTTAAACCGAAAAAGAGTTCTATAACTTTTGGCAAGGCTGCCAAGTTATCACCTCGTTATGTGGGACCTTTTGAGATAGTTGAAGTAATCAACCCTGTAGCTGTATCGTTTAGCATTACCTCTGCTTTGTCATGAATGCATGATGTTTTCCATATTTCCTTGCTTAAGAAATATGTTTCAGATTTGTCACACGTGTTAAATTGGAATTCCTTGTAGGTCCAAGACCCAGGAATAATCGTGGTTAAACCCATTCGAGTGCTGGAAACTCACCAGTTGCATTTAAGAAATCAAGAAATAAGTCAATGTAAGGTCCAATGGGACCAATTTAACGAAGAGAGTGCAACTTGGGAAAATCTAGAAGATATGAAAATTGCTTTTCCTTATCTATTTGAACAAAATTGATTTTGTTGACTGATAAAAATTTATGATTTTATCTTTATATGACATTAAATATGCCAGTTTTGGGCAAATATTTATTTGATTTGGATAAACAACTATTAATGCTGATTTCTTGAATTATAAGATTCTAATATATTTAGACTTGTGGTAAAAGAAGTGAATGAAGTGATTGTCCTGATTTATATTGTTAAAAAAAAGTGTAATCATCGGGATGATGATTCTTTAAGGAGGGGAGCATGTAACACCCTTGATAGTTGTTATTTTCCTCCTTTACATTTCAAGTGTTGACATGTGATTTTCCTTATAAAGATGTGTTCTTTTGAATTTTGGAGATCATGCTTGATATGGATAAATCATCTTCTATTCTTAAGATCCTTTGACTGAATTGGAATGGCTTTCTTAAATCCATTTTTCATTTCTTGTAGGTGGGTTACAATCTGTTTAAGAATTGTGTAAACTTTTCTACTAATCTGACTCATCCTTGGATCAATTTCAAGTGATCCAAGGAATGTTTTAAAATCTTCTCTGTAGGATGAATGGTAAATCGACATTCCAGGAATTGATAGACATATGACTGAACTTTGATGGATACTAGTTCTTTGATTGTTGTATGAACATGTTCTATTCAATGGTATGTCATGCTTGGATCTTTTCAGTTTGATTGTACCAGGACAATGTTGACACAAACTATAACCATAGTTGAATTCATCACGGCATAGGAAAGATCCATAATCCTAAGAAGAACTATCCTACGGAATTCTAAGAGGTAAAAATAATTACTACCTAAACTATGTTACGTAACAAAATTCCTATTCTAACCTAAAGCTTCCTATTCTGCTTTGATTTGGTTGATTGGCATCCTAACCTAATACTACCAGGTTATATTATGATCTAACCTAATGCCTAAAACTATAGTGTTGTAAATTAATCTAACCTAAGTGGAAACTACCTTAGGCTATGTGCTAAGACCTATTGTGGTAATTGTTGTTTGGGTTATAACCTAAGGTATATATATACTACAAATTACCTAAGGTCTAACCTAAACAATATAATCTACCCTAAACTAATGGGTTTGAATGGGGAATTAGGTGGTCGCATACATGGTAGGTGATGGTTCCAAGGCATTAAAATTGTTGATAAGGTTTTAATTTCTTGGAGGTACTGCCAGCTTTGGTAGGGGTTAGTGAATTTGGTGGAGGCTTAGGTGGAGGCTCCACTAAAATGGAATTCTTTGTTAAATTTGATTTGGCAATAACTAAACATGAGAGGCGGTGGCAAAGGAGGATAGGTGGGAAAATAGGAGTTAAGGGAATTAATTGTTTTTGGTCTTCGTGCTCAAACTACCTTGGAAGGCATGCAAATGGTTTGGTATGTGGTTGTTTCACTTTGCATGTTTTCATGATTTTTGCTCTGCATGCTCATTGGTTTTTGAACCAACAGATAGAACTACACTTGATGGCTATTTTTGAGGTTTTAAACCTATTTTCAGTTCGTGGAATATATAGGAAGCATGATGGAAAAAGAACATGGTTATTTGATTTTTCGTGGAGAAAAGGAGAAGTTTTGAGCTTGGAGTTTTAAACCTTTTCAGTTCGATATGGAATATATAGGAGGCATGGTGGAAAAAGAACATGGTTATTTGATTTTTCATGGAGAAAAGGAGAAGTTTTGAGCTCATTAAAGATTTATTTTGAGTTCACGAAAGTCTTATTAGGCATGATAGGCTCTAAACTTTAAGATTTATTCTCTCTTATAAATGTTTCATTAAAATGATTATACTTCATGAGATTAAATAGATTTCTTATTTTTTAGAGTTATTGACTTGTGGGGTTTATTAAATCTGTGTTTTGGTTTTGAATTTCATGGTAAATAGAGTTCTATTTAGAAACTTACCATGTACAATTCTTAAAAATAAGAATGCATGCAAAATGTATCTCTGTAACTTGGCTTTTTCATTTAGGATGGGAAATTGAAGTATTATATTTAGATAAATCTTCTTCTATTTGGATGTGGTTCAGAGTTTTGAGATCTTTGGGTTCTGTCTAAACTAGCTGGAATTTGTGTTTTGTTGATCGTGAGCTTGAGCTGAACTTGTGTATTAATGGATCTTGTATTCGAGCTCGTTTTAGATTTGGAATTGGTTCTAGTTTTGTGAGAACTGTTGATTTAGGTTCTTGTTGTACTGAACCATGTTGGAATTTTGTATATCTCTGGACTGTTGTCGAAGCACGTATAAATCTCGTTGCTTATATCTTAGTTCCATTGAGAGATAATATGGGACTCTGTAACCATGCTTTACATTCTTTTGAAATTTGAAATAGTTTTTGTAGATTAGTAACTACAAAGCACTCGTATTTGTTACTTGTGTGGACTCTGTACTTTGTGGGAATTCCTAGTCCTACTTGAGCTAGTATTTGGACTTCGTGTTTTCTTATAAAAGCGTATGAGAGCTTTTGTTGTTCTAACTAGAGTTTGGAGACCTAGGTAGAACTATTGTTAGAAGTTTGTATTTGATTCTGAGCATGTTAATTTAATTTATACTCATTTTTTGAACTATTGTTAGAGAACTTTTGTTCTTAAGGATCATGATTTTTATACTTGTAATGACCTGGACTATTGTTGAAGTCCGTAAATGGCTTAGAGCCTGTGTCTTTCTCTAGTGATCATTTTCACTGTTAATACAAGGTTGTAATGTACACGACACTCGCGTTTTGTTATTTATGTGGACTCTGAACTTTGTGGGAAACCTTAGTTCCGTTGAGTTAGTCTTTGGACTTCGTTTGATTTGAACTCATGTAGGAGTCACTTGTTGTGTTGAACCCATGTTTATATTTTTGGAAATAATCAGGGCTTTGATGATGTCATTTATGGCTCTGTACCTGTGTTTTATGTAGAGGAATTTCAGATTGTTAATGGAAGTTGTATTTTCATTTGCATTCGTATTTGTGTATTGTATAGTTATATTGAACTTTAGGACTTTAGGACTTGTATTTGAACTTTGGAACTTTGGAGTTGTGTTCTACTTGTTATTAACGTTTAAAAATTTACAACTCTTTTGTTGAGTTTTTGCTCAAGGTAAAATTGGGAGAATAATTGGATTGGGAAAACCCTCCAAGATATCGAAGGAAAAATGTTCTCGTTTGATGAATAAATTTGTTAATTCATTTTAAGAACTATTTCTTCTTTCTGAGATGTTGATGGTATTTAATGGGAGTATCCTTTTTCTCTCATTCATCCGAGGAAACTTGTATCTCAGACCTCTTAGAATAGACTCGAGTTTCATTTATGAGAAGAACTTAGTAAATTAGTACTGTATATTGTTATGGAGGGATTACTTGAATTTGTTCTAATAGTTTTTGTATTATAATTTGTTGAACCAAGAACTGGTTATTCTTTTTGTAATGCAAAAATGAAACCTGACCTTGGGATACCAGTATGAGTTGTTTGGTCTTCCTTTGCACAATCATTTGTAGAAATGATGTTGGAAGAGGTTATATTATTTGGTTTTATTGAACTGTAAATGTCGATTTTTGGCAGAATTTATTGTTTTGTAGGGCCTTGCTTGTTGGTTTGAGATGAGTGAGTTGTCTCTGGCACTCTATCTTTTTAGAATTATCTTTGGATGATGAAGAGTAGAGAGTAACCCTGTATGAGTTTTCCTTGATATTTGAACGTTGTTTCAAATCTCCAAAAGTTTAACTTCTATATTAAAAGTAGATTTAAAACTTACAGGTAAAACCAATTGATCCTCTATTCTTCTTGGATTAAATGAAATTTTTTCTCGGATGAATATCTTAATTGTTAAATTTTTTAAGGTAATAGTCTTTTGGGAGAAATAGTTGAATCACGTTTTGAATCTATTTTGTTCTTGGATGTGTTGTGTTTAGGCATGAATTGTAATGGTTCTTCTTCTTCTTGTGTTTAGGAGATAGATGAGTTCATCTTAATATGAACCATGCTCTAAACTATTCTTTTGCTTGAAGCAAAGATAAATGTTGATTTCTTTTATGGCAGATTGGGAACAATGAGATGTTATAATATGTTGTTTTTCTAAGGATAATTGATGGGATCAATTAGACTCTATTTGTAGGGTTGAAATGGTAGATAATATTTTGTTCCTTTTCATGGAAGTAAAATTAATTGTTTATAGTGTACTTCTTTTTCATTGCTTTTGATATATTGATTATTTGATGTAATAATTGTCTCATTAAAGTAGAGTTGTTTTAATGGAACAATTATTGGAATGCACTTCTTTTTAAGGCTTAGTGCTTATCATGCTCAGTTCATTGAACTGACCCGTGTTAGCAATTTTTGTAGATGGACTTCGTAAGTGATAAAGAAGGAAAAACTTACATGATACATTGGCTGATTTAAGTCTATTTCTTGTGATGAACTCTAATTTGTTCTTGAGACTGTATTGGAAAAGAAAAGTAGTATTCTTTTATAATTAATACAGTTGTTATGTAGTTTACCTGAATGCATAAGTTTTGTAAATGTAATGGTTATAAAGATAAATTGAAAGGTGGGAGATTACCAGTATTGGTTGTGTAAATTACTTTGCATTTGTATGAAAAAGATGGGTTCCATCTTGTTGTCAAATCTTCATATTATTTATATGTTAAATGGTTAAATTTTAATAAGATTGGATCAAGGGATTAAGTTCAATCTCCCTACTTATGATACAACTTGAAAAGTTGTAGAATGTGATTTTGTTATATAAACTATAAATCATAGTAATGCAAAGTAGGATGAACATACATTATAAAAAAAGTGATCAAGGGTAGAATAAACCCTAACACTATACATATAATGAAAGACTCTTCATCTTTCATAATTGTTCATAAATCATATAGATTTGATAACATGACTTCAATTTATCAGACTTCATTTGTTATGAAGTCTAATTTATTTTGGATATCTTTTGGTGCTGAACTTTCTAAAAAGTTAATGTACTTTTTACATATGAAATATTATAACACTGTGTGCAGTTATGCTTAATTGACAGTTTAACTATGTATTCAAAAAGTAAAAGTGGAAATGAATATAACAAAGTTCTTAAAGGGCTAAATGAATCAATTTAGAAAAGAACTTATGGAATGTTGGATTAGGGATTAGGTAGGTGGCTGAAATCTATTTAAATAATCCAAATTAATTAAACAATTAATAAATTCCTTGGGTATGTACATCTCGATGAGGTTGTTCTGTAGGATGTTGGCACATGCCAACTATAGGGTTGTACCTTGAGAAGATTAGGATCTTCTCGAGGATACAATGATGCAGTCGACATGTGGCAATACCCTTTTGCATTGATCATCTAGATCTACACACATTGGACTTGATCTTAGTTTATCTCTAGATCTGGATAGTAGCATGGTTAAGATATGGAGTAGCCCTCTAAAACTTGGGGTACCTTGGCACATGGGGTTGACTTAGGTCGACCCAGTATGCCAACTTACCCTAAGTTTTTGGGAGCCTCCCCTTATCATAACATATGTTGTTAACTCAAACTAGGGTTAAACCTTGGGCAAGTGGACTGACAGAAGTTAGTGAAGGACATTCTAGATAACAATAGAGTGGGGTGAAGGACGTATTCTGGATTGATGAGTATGTCATCAAGGAATAGTAATACAAACAGTATGTTAGAAATCTTTGGCCAAAGTATCGCAAGTTGTTGGTTGCGTTGTCCTATGTCACCTAGTCTAAGGCTCGTGATGTAGATGAATATTGGTAACAAATATTCAGATAGGATCCTTAGATAGATCACTCAATACCCTAAACAGGGTAAGAACAACCAAGTATACGTAGTATACGAGAAAAGTATTCAATACTTGATGTTTAACATGAATAGATCGGTAGTTTACCGAGTCATGAAATGAATAGATCGGTAGTACACGAGTCATTATAGTTGCATATGGTTATCTATTATATGAATGGTTGATAAAGAATGTGTGATCTAAATTATGAATTTAGTGACATAAAAAGGATAAGTCCACCCAAGTTTGATGGCACCACATTAGGAGATGGAGCTAAGAATTGGCTCAGTGAAATGGAGAAGCACTTTGCAATAAGGAACTTCTCATAGGAAACCAAGGCTATATGGGAAGCATATAACATTCCCATGAAGCATCTTCTTGGTGGGACATCTGTAAGGATGAGTTAAATATTGATGAAACTAACATCACTTGGGATCAATTTAAAAGTTATTTTAGATAGGAATGGCTGCCACAACTCTACTATGATCAGAAAATGACTGAATTTAAAACTTAGCTCAAGGAAAGCTAACAGTAATTGAGTATTGGGAATGGTTTATGAAACTCCTCAAGTATGTACCTCAAAGATCAAACTGATGAGAATTTCAAGATACGGAAATTCATTATGGGATTGAATCCCATTATTAGGGGAGAATTTGATGTTCACATCCCAACCACTATGGAAGGGTTGTTGAAAAATCCATAAGGCAAGGAATAGAAATTAAAGGCTATTTCTACTCATAAAGAGGAAGTAAGGAAGAAAGTTCCAAACCCCTCTTCAACTTCTCTTGCACCTAAAAAGGGACCATGGAATAATTTTGGTAATAAAATCAAGTTTTCAGCTGATAATAATAAGAAAGTAACAACGAATAAGACTATTGGAAATTCATAAAACAATTTTCCAAGAATAATAAAAGAGTAAGTCCTATGGAGGTCAGAATAATAACTATAAGACTTGAAATAACCTTGAGTCTAGAAAGGGACCTGTAGGAGGTTGTTATAATTATGGTAAGGATCATTATGAAAATCAATGTCCTTTGAAGAAGGATGATCCTAATCAGCAGCACAAGATACATGTTGCAGTAGCTGACAAGTAAGCTGAAAAGCAAGCTACACCTATAGAAGATCCTAGTAAGTTATTTGGCATACTGTAACTAGTCTTTTTATACGTGTGCTATCTTTGAATGTTTTTATTTCTAGTAAACTTACTTCAAAACTTAAAAGAAAAGCTAGGAAATTGGATAAATCTTGGATTGTACATTTGTTGGCGTAGCAGCTGATTAACACAATGAGATCCCTCTCCACCATCAGTTCGATCTTTTGGTGTGATGGAAAATCATTTGGTATCAGAGCTACATGACTTGCCGTCACACCAAAATCTCAAACTAATGGTGGAGAGGGATCTCATCATGTTAATCAATTGCTACGCCAATACCCTCCCGCACGATGGAGTCGGTATAAACCCAATCGGCCCAATTGCATCAGGAGGTAGTGACACCAAGGAATTTTGGGGAGGTCACCCATTGCCACACTACTCTGGAGCTAGCGTGCTTAACTACTCCGGCTCGATACCAAATGATTTTCCATCACACCAAAAGCTCAAACTGATGGTGGAGAGGGATCTCATCATGTTAATCAGTTGCTACGCCAACACCCTCCCACATGATGGAGCCAGGTTTACACCCAATCGGCCCAACAGCATGAGGAGGTAGTGACACTGGGAATTTCTCAAGAGGTCACCCATCGCCACACTACTCTGGGGTTGGCACACTTAACTGCCTGGATCTGATACCATGAAAAGAGTTTGCGAGAATCAAATCGGAAATGAGGCACCACAAAGTAGTTACACTCCAACGGAATCGTGATAGCTCCAAAGATAATTACAAGAAAGAATCAATTAGTAAAGGAAGAACTTTCTCAACGAAACAAAGCTTGCACATAGAGGAAAAGCAAAGCGAGAGTGTCTTGGCATGCTCATAAATGAATAGTAAAAAGGTACATATAGGGTCTTTGAGTAACCCTAGTGCATGACACACATGAAACCCTAAACCTAACCCATGTGAGATGAACCTCCAATATGAGAGGAGGACACATAGGATAACTCACACTAACACCCCCCTTCATTAAAGTTGGGGTAGCGGCTATGATGAGCCGGTGAAAGGAAAGACACTCCAAAACAACTAAGAAAGATGTGGCAATGGGGCCCAACAACTAAATGCCTGATGAGGTGCCCATATAAGAACACAATCTTCCTAGAAGAAGAAGAAGAAAAGAAGGACTACATAGCCCGAAGAAGATGAGTAGCTGCAGAAGATCTCACCCCAAGAAGAGACCATAAGTGAAGAAACTTCATCTCAGTAAAGGGCTTGGTGAATAAATCTATAATCCGATCAGGTTTATCAGAATGTGAATGTCAACGATACCATCATGAATAAGCTCCCGTATGAAGTGAATATGGATCTTAATGTGCTTCATCCACGGATCTTTGAACTGGATTTCTGCAAATAGAGATTGTTCTCATGTTATCACATAGATAATGGTAGGCCACCGAAAGTGTATGCCAAACTCGCCGAGAATACCCCGTAGCCAAATAACTTATGTGGCAGCATTAACTACTCCTTTGTATTCTACCTCTGTAGAGGATATCACAATTGCATTATACTTCTTGCTAGACCAACTAATGGGACCCAAACCAAGAGAGAAAATGTAGCTAGAAGTATATTTCCAATGATCTAAGTCACCAGCCCAATCAGAATCTGTGAACCCAATCAAGTCAATATCTACCCCTCCATGATAGTGAATGCCATCAGTATAGGTGCCACGAACATAATGAAGGATCCATTTAGCTACTTTCCAATGCAGTTCATGTGGCTCCTGCATGAATATGGACACGATCCCAACAACATACGATAAATCCAGTCAAGTGTGAGTCAAGTAAATCAAGCTCCCCACCAACTGTCGATAAAGAGTACCATCAACCAAGGGAGTAGAGCAATCTGAAACCAACTTAACCCCAAAAAGAAAAGGAGTAGGAGAAGACTTGCAATTGGACATCTAAAAATAAGCTAGCAAATCAAGAGCATACTTAGGTTGCGAAATCAAGATTCCTGAGTCAGATTGTGAAATCTGGATCCCAAGGAAGTAATGAAGCAAACCTAAGTCAGTCATGGAAAACTTGTTAGCTAAGGTGATCTTCACATAATCAATAATAGAGGAAGAGTTGTCTGTGATCAAAAAGTCATCAACATAGAGAACAAGAATGACTATGGAGTCATCTTGCCATAGAATATAAACATTTGGATCGAGAGTGACACCTAGTAAACCCCGATGTAAGTAAGAAGGAGTCCATCTTGGCATACCAATTTCGAGGGGCTTGTTTAAGGCCATAAAGAGACTTATTTAACTTACAAACGAGGGAGGGATCTTAGACATAACCCAGAGGTTGTTCTATATAGATCTCTTCCTCTAGGTCACCATGAAGGAATGCACTCTTAACGTCCATTTGATGGACTTTCCATCTATTCATTCATAAGTGCAATGGCTAGGGTCATCGAATAGAAGTCATCTTCACAACTGGAGAAAAGTTTTCAGTATAGTCAACCCCAGCTATCTGGGAGAAACCATTAGCTACTAATTACGCTTTAAACTTTTCAACATCTCCATCTACTCCATACTTTGTCTGAACACCCACTTACACCGAATGATTTTTCTTCCTTTCGAAAGAGGGGTGAGATCCCAAGTATCATTCTTCATGAGAGAGGAATACTCCTCATCCATGGTAGAATCCCACTCAAGAATACCAGAAGCCTCCCGGAAAGACTATGGATTAGAAGTAGAGGTGAAGAAAGAGTGGGGTCCAATGAAATCTAAGCAAGTACATCTCATATCCAAAGTATCTGCAACTAAATCTCCAAAGACTTTGCAAAGTTTTCCTTGCCCAAAGAGGACCAAGAGCATCGAGCTCGAGTCGAAGATTATTCACTTGAGTGAGAAGGGACATAATCCTCATCATCACTCTGTTAGAATCAGAAGACTCGAAGGTCTAATGGTCGGGAGGATTGGGAAGAGGAGCACGCTCAATATCATCATCATCCGATGAGTCGAATCCAAGTCGGTGAGTGAAGAACCTCAATAGGTGGAGAAGTAGAAGTTGAAGAAGAATCATTGAACTTAATACTTATCTTGATATATAGCTCATGAGAAGTAGGATTCATCAATCGATATCCCTTCACGCCATCAGGATACCCTATAAAGATACAAGGTTTGGATTGTGGTTCCAGGGCCTTGCGTTTCTTCTTAGGAATCTGAGCCATAGCCTTGGATCTGAAGACTTGAAAGTGCTCAACATCAGCCTTGCATCCAAACCAAACTTCAAAGGGTGTCATCCCTCTTATTGCCTTGTGTGGAACATGGTTCTGAATGTAATTTTCACAATTCACTACTTCGGCCCAATACTGCAGAGGAAGAGACTTCGAGTGAGTCATACAAGTGGTCATTTCCTTAACAGTATGGTTCTTTCTTTCTGTGACTCCATTCTATGAAGGGCTATAAGCAATTATATGCTGCAAAGAGATCCCTTTAGAAGTACAGAAATCCATGAACCTATTGTTTACATATTCACCTCCATTGTTAGTTTGAAGAACCTTGATAGACCATTCCACCTGTTTCTCAGCAAGAGCCTTAAAGTCTTGAAAATGTTCAAAGACTTCAGACTTAAGCTTAAGAAAATATACCCAAGTATATCACGAATAGTCATCAATGAAGGTTAGCACATAAAGAGCTCTAGTAAATGAAGGAGAAGGAAATGGACCAGAAACATCGCTGTGAACAAGATCCAAAGGATGAGTGGCTCTCCAAGATTTTCCTTTGTCAAAGTTATTTTCAGGATGCTTTCTAAGGGTACAACCCTCACAAAGACCCTTAGAAAACTTGACGTAAGGAAACCCATTGACCATTTCATTTTGGCTCAATTGTTCAAGGTAGCGATAATTTAGATGTCCGAAATGCTCATGTCATAGCTTACTAACCTCATTTGCATGAGTGAGCAAGGCAGTGGGCATAGAATCAGAAGTAAAGTGGGAGAAGGTGTACAACCGTGAACGGTGATCTACCTTTCCCTTAGCCACTGTAGTGTCATTGTTAAGCTCACAAATAATCACCGAGTTAGGACCAAATTCCACTCGCATTCCTTCACCAAGGTGAGTAATTTGGTAAACTGATAGGAGATTGGTAGAGAGATCAGGAACACTCAACACTTGGTTAAATGTTCCCCATCCATCTCTACCGATCCACTACTGGAAACCAACACTATCGTGTCATTACCCATCGTGATTTGGGACATTCCACAAGGTTCGATGTTGGAAAACTCAACATGCAAAGAACCCATGTGGTGCGCAAGGCACCGGAATCTATAATCCATGTCGATGAAGGAGAAACTCTTACAAGGGTCTTTCCTTTCTTCTTATCATTTTTAGTACCTTTTTTGTAGAGAAGACTCGGCCTTCTTGAGCACTTTGTTTCGAAAATAGTTTTACTCATCGTAACCATACTTCTTGCAATAGGAACACAAACACTTGCTTTTATGTGTCTTAGGCTCGAAGTTGAAGTGTTTGTGTCGTTTTTAGGTTTGGTCTTGATTTCTTTCTTAGGTTGATCATTATTTTCTTTCTTCTTTTTAGTCTTCTTTCCCTTGTTAGTACTTGCTACAAGGGCATGTGACTTGGACTTGAGAGACCCCATTTGAATGAGTTTGTCCTATTCTCGAATGATTTGGGACAAAAAACAGTCAAAGGAGGGCATAGTCCAAGTATCGCCCAAAGTAGTTTTTGTAGCATAGAAAGTTGACATGAAGACAGAATATTCGGGACCTAGCTTAGAGAGAATCGACAAGATCAGTTGAGAATATTTCTTCTCTACTTGACATCCTTTTAACAACAATCTAATGTGGACAAATTTCGAGAAGAAGGCTTATAGGTTTTCAAAGTCACTAGGATTTAACCCTAGTAGTTCTTTTTCCAACTCATGTGCTCTCGTGTCATCTATTTGTCCAAACATCACATCCAGTGTTTTCCATGCAGATTTAGGTTTTGGATGCCTCAATGTGAAAGAGAAAGTCAGGAGAAATGGACATGCAAAGAAGACCTAAAGCTTCATCACTACGGTTTAACCACTTAGATTTTTAGGTTCGTCATCTGGTTCAATCTCAGTTCCCATGGTGATGCGGAATAACCCTTTACCCCTTAGTTTCATTATTATTTTTGATCTCCATTCGAAAAATTTGAACGGCGTAAGCAAAATAATTGAAAGTGCATCCATAGTGAGAGAGAGAGAAAGAAATGCAGAAAAGAAACACAACCACCTAGGACAATAACAACCCCTCGCTTTCGGCACTTTATAGTTTAGTGCGTTGATTACAATCAGGTCCGTGCATGTGGTTTGAAACACTTGGTAACTCATCTTGCAATTAGCGTAATAACGCGCAAGAGAGGAGACCACAACAGTGTTTCGTGGAGCGCACAAATAGGACACCATAAACAAGCACAAGCAAAAACAAGAAAGGAGGCGAAAGCCAACCCTAGTGGTGAGAAAAAAATGTCTCACGTCGTAAAAGGAAACCCCCTTGCTGCAGACTATGGTGGACGTGCTCACTAGTCGCAAGCAATAATAAGGGTGAAATACAAGGTTTTAAATGAACTCAAGGAGTTTAGAGAATCTTCAGAACACCGAAAAAGAGCTCGGAAGGAAAAAAGGTGCTCAGAGTGATGTTGCACACTTGAGCGCACGATTAGAGAAAAAATGACAATAATGCCTAAATTTTACTGTTTGGAAATGCCCAATTTTGCTATTTTTAGAGCTATTGGAGTTTTAAAAAAGACAAGAAGGGTTATTGAAAGAACGATTTTTAATTTACTATAAATCGTAAATAGGAGCAAATTAATTTGTAATTAATAAAAATAGATTTAATCAAATTAAATCTAATTAATTACAAAAACTAATTAAGATCTAAAAATTAAATCCTAATTAAGATAATTGATTTGATTTAAATAAATCTAAAAAATTGAAAACTTAAGATCTATGCAGATCTATAAAGCAAACTAATTATCTTTATTAATAGAAGGAGATTTTTAAAAAAACGTACAGGTTATAAAAAAGCAATTTTAAAAAAAAACCTACCAAATAAATACTTACGGCTTGTTTTACTGAAAAAAGGAAAGCTTTTTTGTGTTTAAAAAGGAAAGATTTTTAAAAGAAAATCTTTTTGTTTGTTTGTAAAAACATCTAAGAAAGGCTTTTTTAAAAACTTTTAGAAAGTATGTAAGAAAACTAATCAAAAAACATAAACACTTACCAAAAAAATGTGTCTTACCTAGGCAGCCGCGTGAAAAAATAGTTCGTTGAAAAAAAAACGCAGGGTTGCGAGGGCAGGAGAACCCTGCGAGCACAACACAGTGGGCACGGTGGGCAGCAAAAAATGCCACAGCAAGAAAAAATGAGCTCCCACGCAAAGACACCACAGCAAGCACAGAGAAAAACAACCTTCCACACAAAAAAAGAACTCCCACGTAAAAACGCCACAAAGAAACACCACAGCTCGAATCCACATTTCAAATAATGCATGAGCCCACAAGATCAGGAAAAAGCCAAAAAAACATGTACAACAACCCAATCAGCGAGCCAGAGATCCACCAACATAGGCCAGAGAGGAGAGAAGGCTCGGGACAGAGTCTAAACCCCAAAAAAAAATTACCTAAATCGTAAAAAACATAAAGAAAACAAAAAAACAGAGATAAAAAAATTCCCGGTTTTAATAAAAAAATTAAAAACTAGAAAATACTATATTTTGGATTTAGCTGCTAATTTAGCTAAAAATGGCAAAAACCCCGATTACTCAAGGTGTGATGAAAACTTGCACATGCATAAAAGCTGACACAACTTTATGAGAAATCTTGTTAGAGAGAGATTAGCAAAATAATTCCGAGAAAATAGTGATCGAAAAACTTGCATGCAGAGTAAAAGAACGAAACCAATAAAGAGTAATCGCAAATAAAAATATCGAGTGCATGTTTACTCCGATCTCAACTCGATACGAGGTAGTTAAGTGGGTAACCCCCAGTAGTTTTGGGATGGGTGATCTCCGGGAAATTCCCGGTGTCGAGTTCCTCCTAATGCTCGATACCAAATGATTTTACATCACACCAAAATTTTGAGCTAATGGTGGAGATGGATCTCATCTGTTAAATAGGCTGTGCAGGCAACAACATTATGGTAATAATGTTGTTCATATAGTTAGTATGTGTCTTTTTGGAGTATTCCTTGAATTACCTAACTTTTCCATTGAGATTGATCTTTATGTTGCACCTTTAGGGTCTTATGATGCAATCATAGGTGTTAATTGGTTAGCAGAACATAAGGCTAAAGTGGACTGTTTTGAAAACCGCATTAGTTGTTTAGATGATCTGCGAGAAAACAGTAGAGATTCGGGGTGTGAAATGTGAGATTTTTGTTAGGAAAGTGTCAGCTATGCAACTTAAAAAGGCCAAAAATAAAGGATGTACCTTATATGCAGTAAAAATTTTAGAAATCGCAGAGGAAACAAGCAATTTCATGGATTGATATCCGCTATTACGAAATTTGATGATGTATTTTCGTAAGAATTGTCGAGTCTTCCCCAAAAGGGAATTTGATTTCACGATTGAGATCAAGCCTAGAACTGAACCTATATCTAAGGCACCGTATCGAATGACTACTATAGAATTAGTAGAGCTTAAGGCTCAATTGCAAGAACTTTTGTCTAAGGGTTTGATTAGACCAAGTGTTTCACCTGTAGGTAGCACCCGGTGGTTTTTGTGAAAAAAAGATAGAACACTTAGATTTTGCATTGAGTACAGAATGTTAAACAAAGCAACAATCAAGAATACATATCTTCTCCTTAGGATTGATGATTTATTTGATCATATGTGTGGAGCATTAGTATACTCTAAGATAGATCTTCGATCTGGGTATCATCAATTGCGAGTTAAGGATGAGGATATTCATAAAACAGCTTTCAGAACAAGGTATGGGCATTACGAGTTTATGGTTTTACTTTTGGATTAACTAATGCACCTGTGGCATTTATGAATTTAATGAATAATATCTTTCAAGAATACTTGGACAAATTTGTGCTCGTTTTCTTGGACGACATTCTCATATATTCTAAAAGCATTGAAGAGCATCATGAGCATTTGAAAGTAGTTTTGGAGATTCTAAGAAAGAGACAGTTGTTTGGTAAACTGTCCAAATGTTCTTTCTATGACACAGAAGTTCACTAATTGGGTCATGTAATAAGTAAAGATGGAATTGTTGTAGATCCTTCAGAAATTATAGCTATAACAAAATGGCATGCACCAAAGAACATACATGAAGTTAGAAGATTCATGGGACTTGTTGGCTACTATAGGAAAATTGTAAAATACTTTTCCAAGGTAGCTGCACTAATAACTTCCTTACAAAAGAATGATAAAAAGTTTGTCTAGAGTAAAAATGTGAAATTACATTTAAAACCTTGAAGAAAGCAGTTAACTTCTACACCTATTCTTGTAGTACAGATCCCGATGGATATTTTATGGTGGTAATCGATGCATCCAGTAAAGGTCTAGGAGGTATTTTTTACAAAGCGGTCATGTTATTACACATGAAAGTAGGAAACTTAAGTTACATAAGTTGAATTATGCTCCACATGATTTAGAGCTTATCGCCATTGTTCATGCACTTCAAGTTTGGAGGCATTATCTCGCTTAGTAAACCATTTGAGTTGAAAACCGATCATCTTGGGCTGAAGTACATTTTCACTCAACCAAATCTGAATGCAAGACAGTGAAGATGGTTAGATTTTTGTCTCAATATGAATTCTACATAAGTTATATTAAGGGTAAAGAAAATAGAGTGGCTAATGCTCTAAGTCATAGGAAGCACATTTCTGCTCTTATAACACTAAGAACTCCGTTTAAGGATGAAGTAAAAGTGTTATGGAATCGATTCTTACTTTCAACAAGTAAAAGCAAGCACTTGCTGATTCTAATGATTTGAGGTATAAAGGTTTTCACTTTGATAAAGAATGAATCTTATGATTTGAAAACATAGTTTATGTACCTTTGCTTAATGGTTTGAGAAAGAAATTATTAGCATAATTCAATAATTCACCTTTCTCTGTCTCGAGCATTACAAAGATGCTTACCGATATAAAATAGCAATATTTCTGGAAAGGAATGAAGAAAGATGTTATTGATTATGTAACACATTGTCTAGAGTGCCAACGTGTTAAGGCGAGAACATATGCACCTAGCCGGTTTATTGTATCCTCATAGCATACCGCAGTATAAATGGCAAGTAATAAGCATGGATTTTGTACAAGGGTTACCTATGTCAAGAAATAAACATGATGTTATTTTGGTAGTTGTTAATAAACTAACAAAAGTATCTCATTTTATTGCTGGAAATCTGAAGGATGATTCACCTGTTTTGGCTAAAATATTTGTACATGAAATTTTCAGATTACATGGGGTACTTAAATTAATCATATCTGATAGAGATCCTAGAATGACATCAAGATTTTGGCAAATGCTTAATGCAGCTCTAGGAACTAAGCTAAATTTCAATTCTGCGTACCCCTAAAGCAGAAGGACATGATTGAAAGAGTAAATCAAGTTTTAGAAGATATGTTACGAATGTATTATATAGATCAGTAGTATTGGTGGGAAGAATATCTTCCATTAGTTGAATTTTCTTACAACAATACATATCATGCTTCTCTTAAGATGGCACCTTTTGAGGCACATTATGGAAGAAAATCTAGAACCCTTGTTAGCTAGGACAGCATATAGGATAAAGAGGTAATTGGACTTGAAATCCTTACGGAAATGGAACAACAAGTTAAATTGATTTGTGAATGCTTGAAACAATCAGCAGATAGGCAAAAGAGTTACGCCGAATTGAAGAGGGTTGATAAGAAATTTGAACTTGGTGAGAAATTCTTTCTCCGTAAAACCGAAAAGAGTTCTATAACTTTTGGCAAGGCTACCAAGTTATCACTCGTTATGTGGGACCTTTTGAAATAGTTGAAGTAATCAACCCCGTAGCTTATTGTTTAGCATTATCTCCTACTTTGTCATGAATGCATGATGTTTTCCATATTTCCTTGCTTAAGAAATATGTTTGATTTGTTACACGTGTTAAATTGGAATTCCTTACGAGGTCCAAGGCCTAGGAATAATCGTGGTTAAACCCATTTGAGTCTTGGAAACTCAGAGTTTCATTTAAGAAATCAAGAAATAAGTCAATGTAAGGTCCAATGGGACCAATTTAATGAAGAGAGTATAATTTGGGAAAATCTAGAAGATATGAAAATTGCTTTTCCTTATCTATTTGAACGAAATTGATTTTGTTGGCTAATAAAAATTTATGATTTTATCTTTATATGACATTAAATATGTTAATTTTGGGAAAATATTTATTGATTTGGATAAACAGCTATTAATGTTGATTTCTTGAATTATAAAATTCTAATATATGTAGACTTTTGGTAAAACAAGCAAATGAAGTGATTGTCCCTATTTATATTGTTAAAAAAAGAGTAATCATCGAAATGATGATTCTTTAAGGAGGGGAGCATGTAACACCCTTGACAGTTGTTGTTTTCCTCCTTTACATTTCAAGTGTTGACATGTGATTTTCCTTATAAAGATGTGTTCTTTTGAATTTTGGAGATCATACTTAATATGGATAAATCATCTTCTATTCTTAAGACCCTTTGAGTGAATTAGAATGGCTTCCTTAAATCCATTTTTTCTTTTCTTGTACGTGGATTACAATCTGGTTTAAGAATTGTAAACTTTCTACTAATCTGACTCATCCTTGGATCAATTTCAGTGATCCAAGGAATGTTTTAAAAATCTTCTCTGTAGGATGAATGGTAAATCGACATTCCAGGAATTGATAGACATATGACTGAACTTTGACGGATACTAGTTCTTTGATTGTTGTATGAACGTGTTCTATTCAATGGTATGTCATGCTTGGATCTTTTCAGTTCGATTGTACCAGGACAATGTTGATGCAAACTAACCGTAGTTGTTCACGGCATAGGAAAGATCCATAATCCTAAGAAGAACTATCCTACGGAATTCTAAGATAGGTAAAAATAATTACTACCTAAACTATGTTACGTAACAAAATTCCTATTTTAACCTAAATCTTTCTATTCCACTTTGATTTGGTTGATTGGCATCCTAACCTAAGCTCGGTGCTAAGGAATTTGGAAAGGTTTCTAGGTTATTAAAAATTTACCTAGAAACTAATACTACCAAGTTATATTATGATCTAACCTAATGCCTAAAACTATAGTAATGAAAAATTAATCTAACCTAAGTGGAAACTACCTTAGGCTATGTGCTAAGACCTATTGTGGTAATTGTTGTTTGGGTTATAACCTAAGGTATATATATATACTACAAATTACCTAAGGTCTAACCTAAACAATATAATCTACCCTAAACTAATGGGTTTGAATGGAGAATTAGGTTGCCACATACATGGTAGGCAACAATTCCAAGGCATTAAAATTATTGATAAGGTTTTAATTACATGGAGGTACCGCTAGCTTTGCAAGGGTTAGTGAATTTGGTGGAGGCTTAGGTGGAGGCTCCACTAAAATGGAATTCTTTATTAGATTTAATTTGGAAATAACTAAACATGAGAGGCGGTGGCAAAGGAAGATAGGCGGGAAAATAGGAGTTAAGGGAATTAATTTTTTTGGTCTTCGTCCTCAAACTGCCTTAGAAGGCATGCAAATGGTTTGGTATGTGGTTATTTCACTTTGCATGTTTTGTGATTTTTCGATCTGCATGCTCATTGGTTTTTCGAACCAGCAGATAGAACTACACTTGATGGCTATTTTTGAGGTTTTAAACCTAGTTTCAGTTCATGGAATATATAGAAGGCATGGTGGAAAAAGAACATGGTTATTTGAATTTTTGTGTATAAAAAGAGAAGTTTTGAGCTCGGCTGGAGGTTCTCTTCGACTTTAAGTGTATGCTTATCGGGCATGATAGGCTCTAAACTTTAAGATATTTTACTCTTATAAATGTTTCATTAAAATGATTCTACTCTATGAGATTCTCGGATTCCTTACTTTGTCAAGTTATTGACTTGTGGGGTTTATTAAATATGTGTTATTGGTTTTGAATTTCATGGTAAATAGAGTTATGTTTAGAAACTTACCATGTACGATTCTTAAAAATAAGAATAGATACATAAACGTATCTCTCAGAACTTGGCTTTTTAATTTAGAATAGAAATCGAAGTAATCTGTTTAGATAAATCTTCGTTGCTATTTAAATGTGGTTCAGAGTTTGGAGATCTTTGGGTTCTATCTAAACTTGCTGGAATTTGTGTTTGTTGATCATGAGCTTGAGTTGAACTTGTGTATTAATGGAGCTTGTATCCGAGCTCGTTTTAGATTTGAAACTTGAGTTTCATTGAGAGAAAATATTGGGATCTGCAACCATGTTTTACATTCTTTTGAAATTTGAAATAGTTATTGTAGATTGGTAACTACAAAGCACTCGTATTTGTTACTTGTGTGGACTCGTACTCTGTGGGAATTCCTAGTCCTACTTGAGCTAGTATTTGGACTTCGTGTTTTCTTATAAAACTGTGCAAGAGCTTTTTTGTTGTTCTAAACTAGAGTTTGGAGACCTAGGTAGCTCCGAACTATTGTTAGAAGTTTTATTTGATCCTATACATGTAATTTATTACTCACGTTTCCTGAACTATTGTTAGAGAACTTTGTTCTTAAGGATCATGATTTTTATACTTGTAATGACCTGGACTGTTGTTGAAGTCCGTAAATGGATTAGAGTCTATGTATTTCTCTAGTGATCATTTTTACTTTTAATTTGTAATGTACATGGCACTTGCGTTTTATTATTTATGTGGACTCTGAACTTTGTGGGAAACCTTAGTTCCGTTGAGTTAGTTTTTGGACTTCGCATTTGATTTGAACTCATGTAGGAGTCACTTGTTGTGTTGAACCCGTGTTTGTATTTTGGAAAAAAATCAGGGCCTCGATGAAATCGTTTATGGCTCTTTACCTGCATTTTATGTAGAGGAATTTCATATTGTTAATGGAAGTTGTATTTTCATTTGCATTCGTTTTGTGTATTGTATAGATCTGAAATTTGTTAGGACTTGTGTCGACTTTGTTCTAGAACTTTGGAGTTGTGTTCTATTTGTTATAAACGTTTAAAAAAATACAACTCTTTTGTCGAGTTTTTGCTCAAGGTAAAATTGGGAGAATAATTGGGTTATTGTGGGAAAACTCTCCAAGATATCAACGGAAAAACATTCTCGTTTGATGAATAAAATTGTTAATTCAATTAAGAACTGTTTCTTCTTTCCTGAGAAGTTGATGGTATTTAATTGGGAGTAGCCCTTTCTCTCAGTCCGAGGAAACTTGTATCTCAAACCTCTTAGAATAGACTCTGAGTTTCTTTTATGAGAAGAACTTAGTAATTTAGTATCGTATACTGTTATGGAGGGATTACTTGAATTTGTTCTAATATTTTTTTATTATAATTTGTTGAACCAAGAACTGGTTATTCTTTTTGTAATGCAAAAATTGAAACGACCTTGGGATACCAAGAGATCGAGTTGTTTAGTCTTCCTTTGCAGAATCATTTGTAGAAATGATGTTGGAAGAGGTTATATTATTTGGTTTTATTGAATTGTAAATGTCAACTTGTTGGTAGATTAGGTTGTTTTGAGATGAGTGAGTTGTCTCGCACTTTATCTTTTAGAATATTCTTTGGATGATGAAGAGTAGAGAGTAATCATGTATGAGTTTGCCTTGATATTTGAACGTTGTTTCAAATCTCCAAAATTTTAAATTCTATATTAAAAGTAGATTTAAAACTTACAGGTAAAACCAATTGATCCTCTATCCTTCTTGCATTAAATGAAATTTTGCTCAGATGAATATCTTAATTGTTAAAATTTTAAGGTAATAGTCTTTTGGGAGAAATAGTTGAATCATGTTTTGAATCTGTTCTGTTCTTGGATGTGTTGTGTTTAGGCATGAATTGTAATGGTTCTTCTTCTTCTTGTGTTTAGGAGATAGATGAGTCATCTTAATATGAACCATGCTCTAAACTGTTCTTTTGCTTGAAGCAAAGATAAATGTTAATTTCTTTTATGGCAGATTGGGAACAATGAGATGTTATAATATGTTGTTTGTCTAAGGATAATTGATGGGATCATTTAGACTCTATTTGTAGGGTTGAAATGGTAGATAATATTTTGCTCCTTTTCATGGAAGTAAAATTAATTGTTTATAGTGTAGTTATTTTTCGTTGCTTTTGATAGATTGATTATTTGATGTAATAATTGTCTCATTAAAGCAGAGTCGCTTTAATGGAACAATTATTGGAATGCACTTCTTTTTAAGGCTTAGTGCTTATCATGCTCGATTCATTGAACTTACCCGTGTTAGAAATTTTTGCAGATGGACTTCGTAAGTGATAAAGAAGGAAAAACTTACATGATACATTGGCTAATTTAAGTCTATTTCTTATGATGAACTCTAATTTGTTCTTGAGACTGTATTGGAGAAGAAAAGTAGTATTCTTTTATAATTAATACGGTTGTTATGTAGTTTACCCGAATGCATAAGTTTTGTTAATGTAATGGTTATAAAGATAAATTGAAAGGTGGAGATTACCAAGTATTGGTAGTATAAATTACTTTGTATTTGTATGAAAAAGATGGGTTCCATCTTGTTGTCAAATCGTCATATTATTTATATGTTAAATGATTAAATTTTAATAAGATTGGATCAAGGGATTAAGTTCAATTTCCCTACTTATGATACAAATTTAAAAGTTGAAGAATGTGATAATCATTATATAAACTATAAATCATAGTAATGCAAAGTAGGATGAACATACATTATAAAAAAAAAAGTGATCAAGGGGTAGAATAAACCCTAACGCTATACATATAATGAAATACTCTTCATCTTTCATAAATGTTCATAAATCATATAGATTTAATAACATGACTTCAATTTATCGACTTCATTTGTTATGAAGTCTAATTTATTTTCGATATCTTCTAGTGCTGAACTTTCTAAAAGTTAATGTACTTTTTTACATATGAAATATTATAACACTATGCAGTTATGTTTAATCGATGTTTAACTATATATTCAAAAAGTAAAAGTGGAAATGAATATAACAAAGTTCTTAAAGGGCTAAATGAATCAATTTAGAAAAGAACTTATGGAATGTGGATTAGGATTAGGCAGGTGGCTGAAATCTATTTAAATAATTCAAATTAATTAAACAATTAATAAATTCCTTGGGTATGTACATCTCGATGAGGTTGTTTATAGGATGGTGGCACATGCCAACCTGTATGGTTGTACCTTCGAGACGATGAGGATATTCTCAAGGATATAGTGATGTAGTCGACATGTGGCAATACCCTTCGCATTGATCATCTAGATCTACACACATTGGACTTGATCTAAGTTTATCTCTAGATCTGGATTGTAACATGGTTAAGATATGGAGTAGGTCATACGATGGAAAAGTGACAAGAAAGCATGGGATTCTACAAGTAACTCTTCCTCGCACCCGACCTCCCGAGGTCGTGCCGAGACAGCCGGTGGGGATGGAATATACATGGGGTATAGGCAAACTAGTTAGGTAATCTTATATCTTCGACACGCACTAATGGAATCTGCGAATCTAAGGCAAAGAAGGCCCTCCTAACCTGAACCGGTGTGATAGATCGGTTGGTGAGGATGACTACTCGAAGGCTCCAATCAATATCGAGCTCTGGCGTGATCTCGATCTATAGGTTGTGGGATATGGGGAAAATGACCTAGAATTGTTTCATGTATATCTCCAAATAGGGTCATAAGATGGATGATGGATATGGTGGATTCTACGGGTGATTCTCTGGTCTAGTCCAGAAATCTTTAGCTTCATTAGTTGCTATATCTAACAAGGATAACTGTGCGATAATGGTTGGTGGAAGTGGAGTGGATCTAAATACTAATGTGCATAAACTAGCATCAATGTCGGATTGTCCCGTGGGTCCGTTGGGTTGTGGGACCTGTGGATCACAACCGTAGATTCGTGGTTGTTGTGGACCTCCTATGGTCATGTGCGGAATCAATCCCTAATCCCTAGTATCCAGTAGTTGTATGCCTTTTCGGCCTCTATGTTTAGAATTAACAGTTGTGCAATCTTCTCAGAGTATCTTACAGGCATTCTTGCAACTTGAATTCTTAAGCTAGTGTCTATGTCAGTGAGAGTGTCTCCTGCGTCTGGCTGTGGGACCAAAGGATCACAACCAAACGTTTGCTCTCTTTCAAGCCCTTCTACAGTCATGTGGATATTTATCTAGGGTAATCTATAGTTTGGCTGGTTTGACCAAAACGTATGTGCTTTGTCTTCTATGTTTAGTCCTCTTAGTTGTGAGCTAATTTCTTGTAGGTCTGTTGTTACTTGGAAGACCTGAATTATGAGATTCTAGTCTATATCAGTTATTGCTGCAACAAGATTGGGCTGAGGCACTATTGGCTCGAATACGTATTCTCTGGGCTCTCTAGGTCCCGTGATTGTCATACAAAAGAAACAATGTAAATCTAACTAAAGCAAAGTAAAACTAACTATGTAAAGTATATCTACAGCATATATAACTTCTCTATTTTTGTGTTTTTGATGAACTATTTGAATGAAATTGAAAGAGCAATTATTTAAAATATCTAGCAATTGACAACTAAACTAATGACAAAATTAAAACAAACAAGGCAGCCGAGTATAGCTACTTGCTTGTGCAGTTGTAAGTCTATTCTAAATAATGAAATAACTGATCTAATCTATTTGAAAGACTCTCGATCCTACCTCAGAAGTGAGGAATGAATCATAGTTTCTCAGAAACTATCAATCCCCACAGCTTCCCCGGCAATATTGAAAGTGAGATTAACTGAAATGAAATGATTCACTATTCTATTTGATATATTTTAACTAGAACTTTGATAGCTTAAACCTCGATTTTGCATAACAATCTGGTCGTGTGTGGCTTTGTCCCTTTAGTGTGATCTCCTCGTTCCTTCGTGCTCATGTGAATCCAGAAAAGTGTGTAATGCTAGCATCAATAGAATTAGGTATTGGATCAATGGTAGCTTTGGGTGTAGAGTGAATACAATGCGAGTAGGAGAGGGATAGCGCAAGAGAACAAAGCTTGGCTTATGTGATTCCTAGCGGGATTTATTGTGAGTCATACGACACAAAATGTCCAGAACTTGAAGCTATTCTTTTTTATGAATAGAAACGCAAATTTAATGGCTTCTGACTGAAAATGAAACTATCCTACTCCAACTGATTGTATGAAACAGTGACAACACTAGCACAAGAAGATTATGTGGCTTCTAAATAGCAAAACAACACTAACTATGCATGTAACAACTAAAAACTATGAACTCCTAAGAACTGAAAGACTAAAACTATGAAATGAGAAGATGAGAGGTAATTTTTGAGGGGCCATTTGCTTGAAGATCAACCACTATTTATAGAATCCCCATTTACCCAAAGGTGAAAACCAATTTGAACTCTTTAACCATAAACAATGCAAAAACACTATTCCAGGGAACCAAAATCATAAATACAAGCAAAGGCGGTGAAAAAAGCTGGTAAACGTTGAAATTTTACACGAGTCACGTTAAAAAGAACATTCTGAAAAACACGTGAAGGACCGCCACCCTGAGCGAGGCGGCGGTCATGAGACCGCCACCTAGGCAGGGCAGCGGTTTCATAACTAAAGACCAAAACGCAAAGAAAAAGAGGGGAGAAGAGAAAAACAAAGCATACGGGGCTAAGCGGGACATGCGGGATGTTAACGCATACTTGGAGAGATTTTCTAGATCCCGAACACCTTGCGAGGAGACCTGTATCATCATCGGGGCACATGTACGTTGTTTTGGCGGTGCAGTACCCTACAATTTTGGGTACGTACATATTGCCCCCTCGGAGAAGTGTTTTAGCCATGAAGAGGCGTAAAATGGTGGGTCCGAGTATGGTGGTCCCAAAATGGGAAGTTAGAATTTATACCTGACACGTCCGTGTGTCGAAATGACACCCTCTAAGATTCCCGCTACCTACAAAATGAAAAGAGGACTCAAGTGCAGATAGATAAAATAAATCAAAAATAAATACTAAAATAATATGAAATGAGGACTTACCATTCATGCGGGGATAAGAACTTACCTCTGTTGGTGCTCCAAACCTACGAAAAGGGCATTCAAAATGAGTCAAGGTGATATATATGTGAAAATGGGCCCATTTTCTTATTCATTTCATGTGTTTATTTGATTTATTTTGAGCTCTGGGACCCACTGTGACAGTTTCTGATGAGAGTATAGTCAAAACATTCATGACGAGATAGTGAACATGCCTCCATGAGCCGAACATCAACCCGTGAGATCACACGTTAGTTTTTCTTGATTTAACGTTTTTATCCCCAAAATGTTAAAATGATGAAATCTTTGTCATGGGGGGATTATTTTTGAAAATGTTAGTTTTAATAGGGTCACTTAGGGGGGTGTGCTAATGGGTAGGCTTTGTTTTGGTCAAAATAGTCATTTTTCGTGTTTTTAGCCATCATTTAGGGCACGTGACCCGTGCGGAAATTTGGGACATGACCACCGCCACCCTACGGGTTACACGATCGCCGCCCTGATTAGGGTGGTGATTACAAGACCACCGCCTTTAAAGCAGCGATTACAGAACCGCCGCCCTACTCAAGGTGGCGGTCCTTTACAGAATGCCAAAATAATACTTGTTTGAATTTATTTTTGCATTTCTAGCATTCTTACCTGCTTTCATGATTTTTCCAATGTCATTTGAATACTAACTTACTTCTTTTGCATGTTTTTGGGTGTATGTAGGTGGAGGAATATATCAAATGGAGCCGAGAGAGAGAGAGTGTGTGATTGGCTTCCAATAGTGTTGGATGCACTTTCTTAGGCTGAGCAGGATATGCTTCAGAGGGCCGACATATTGTGTATATCACGGGTCCCGCATGTTGCACCTTCTAGTCACATACTTTGTGACTTGTTTTCATATTGGGATGTTGATCGGAACACTTTCCGATTTCCAGGAGTCAGGGGTGAGTGGACTATCACCCTGGAGGATGTCTACCGTATCTTGGGGTCCCGATCATGGGAGACAGCTTACGCTTGAGACAGCAGGGTCATGAGCTCAGATAGCACAGTGGGCTACATACATGGGAGACACAGTTATCTCCACTGGTTCGAAGAAGGGGGTGAGGGTCCGTTCTATTCCTAGCCTACCTATCCCCTTGATTCATCAGGCCATTATGGGGATCCTTGCCTCGAGATTGATCGGGGACAAGGGAGGAGACACTTTACTTTATTGTTGGTCCCCCATTATTGCATAGATTGAGGGACATGGCTGGATTTATGCCTGGGGAGCTGATATACTTGGGACCACCTATCATGATTTGTACCGGGTGGTTCGTTTACAGGGACAGTCTTTGAGCCATCTAACCCTGGTTATGAGCTAGGTCTATGAGCGTTTCATCCCTTATGGGAGAGGTGTAGAGAGGTAGTAGATCCCAGAGCCGTGAGGGCAGCCGCAGATGGACGGATATGTCGGTGTCGAGCACCCCACCAGCCAGCCACCTCCTTGACTACTAATAATATGGAGGCCGCACTTTTTAGGCCATGGGCAGGTTATGGGGCAGGAGACCCTCACTTTGATCTCTTGCTCTACCTGAGGGGCAGCTTGTGGGACAGGACAGGAAGGTGGAGACACACCCCTTTGATCGAGTGCCTCAGTAGTTTGGCCTTCCTTACGTCGGTATGCTCCCCCAGTGGTGCCAGTATTCATATCAGTTCGGGAGGCTAGGGGAGGTCCTAGAGGCCGAGGTTGGACCGTTATTACTCTGAGTGTCCCTATTACGCTTAGGCGGGAGTATGTGCTCGAGGGAGAGTCGGTGCTCCTCAGGCACCCTTACTTCAGATTGCCGCCGGTCCCACCCACAAGCGACGACCCCATTGATATAGACTCTGAGTCAAGGAGTTCATAGGGGGAGAGATGGAGGAGGAGACCGAGGCTGAGGTCAGCGAGTCGGGTGGAGAGGAGGACAGTGATCCCGAGTGGCATGACACTCAGGATATCTTATAGGCGGAGAGGGTGGAGCAGAGTGCGGAGAGGGTGACTCTAGTTTCAGAGGAGCTACCTTCTCAGGACCTAGGAGGGGAGGATGAGTCCATAGCAAGAAGACGATATGTTTCCCGAGACACATGAGGAGGACTTGATCGGCGGTGGCATCTGTGGCAGGTGTTAACCCTAAGGATCCCTCTTGGAGGCCCAGAGATCTGAGTGAGTTATCATCCTTCCTTTAATGTTTGTTTCTAGTAAGGATTTGCCTTAGTTGTTATCTCTACTCTTCTTTTTTTGTTTCTATCTTTTCATTATTTCTAATTTGTTTTCTCCTTTGCTTGCAGAGACTCGGCGACGAGTGGCGAGACCTGATTTGCCAGGTATGCACTGATACCCTGATGTCCCCATGGAGAGGACTTGCGCGAGCTATCCATGGATGCAAAGGAGCCTTCGGTAGGCAGTAGGCATACGACATTTTTCCCTTGTCTAGCACATGGCCAAGATGGTGACTACCCTCTGCACCGAGTTAGGTTGGGGTATAGGATAGTGGAACGCCCTGATGAGGAGTCACTCTCATAGCAAGGCTATAGCTATTCTTGAGTTCGTGAGCCCTCAAAGTGCATTCAGATCGTCGGCATAGCCGAGTCCTAGATGTGGTCATGCACCTTTAGAGGGGTCTCATAGGGGTTGAGAGGCCGCTTGGCTCTCTTAGATTGTTTATACGATTTATTTTGTATTTCCGGGCTCATTGAGTGTTTTGACCATGCCTAGCGCATGATGGCATTATACAAGAAACTTGATATATATATATATATATATATATATATATATTCTTTTTGGATCAGACTCTTGGTGTCTATGATTTTGTGATTTATTTCCACATGTAAATTATAATGTTGTTTTTATATGCTTTTCAGAATGTATGTAATGGAGAACAAAAGATACAAATGCTTTCTTTCTTTTTGTATTTCGTGATGCTGATATATGATAACATAGACACAATGTGATTTTGAAATTTTAGCTTCTATAAGCAATTTTCTGGTACTTCGTATAGTTTTGATAGAACATGATGATAAGCTGGTATGATGAGTAGATGAACTTGCCCCACTCCTAACTCCACGCAACTAGTAAGATGTGAGGGCTCACCACCGAGAGCTAGAAAGGGCACAAGCTATGAAATTTGTTGAATGGTAGTGATGAGAGATAGACAAAGATTTGGTGGAACCAAATTAGGATGCTACAAACCTATTCTACTTAAGTGACTCCATAGTTTAGAATGCGACTTGCTTTGCGGTTTATCTAGACTTAGATCGTAGATGGCCACATGGTAGACAAAATCTGGTTTTGGGGTTTTGAGCTCTCTTGGAATTTTGGACATCTAATTCATTTGTTTTTTACTCAATATTTCAAAGGTTTATCTAAATTGTTTGTTTACGACCTTCAATGTTTATTGTCAAGATGACCCCCCACACCTTGCCCCATGCTACTAGTAAGAAGCATGGGCTTATCACCATGGACAAGGCATAGGCGAGTAAGGGCATTCCCATCCTTTCCCAACCCTACGTCACTAGTAAGAGATGCAAGCTCGTCACCGAAGGTTGGTAGGGCAAGGAAATGTTTAAAAATAAAAAATTTTGTTTGATCTATATTTGACTTATTTATTTGAGCAAAATTTCAGTATGTTCTTATTTCCAAAGAGATGTATACGGGATAGATGTAACACTATGAAGCTTCTAGAACAAACCATAGGCAAGACACCTATCCTAGGAAGAAACCAAAAGTGAGAACAAGCATGCAGACCTTGGTATGGTTACCGTTAAGAATTTGTCATATCTAGCTTTATATGGATGAAATGATTCTGAAACGGTTGATGATGTTATGAAAATGAAGAAGTATGATTCGAATGTTTCTGCCAATACCATCAAAATTTTATAATGAATTGCTTTGAGAATAAGTTCCTTGATCACAAACTTTTATGAAATGAATGGACAAAATGAACCTAACTACATGAAGATGTAATGTAGATATAATTATACAAGTAGTGTGGGTTGCTTATGCATAGAATCATTTAAGATGCAAGGAATTGATTGTTTCGTTGAATTCCTCACCTTCCAGTGTACATAAGAGATATGCACCATTTCCATAGTCTTTCATGACTCGGTATGGGCCCAACCATTTGGGCCGGAATTTCCTTTTTTCTGGTCTTTTTATCGATCTGGTTGTCTAGTCTTAGAACTAGATCTCCTTCATATATATCTCGTTCATAGACCTTTTTATTATACTGCCGGCACATCCGGTCAGCATAGACTCTATGCCATTGTTCAGCGTCTAGCCTGGCCTCATCTAGGATTTCTAGTTGGGAGAGACGTGCTTCTCTATAAGCTTCTTCATCTAGAATCCCTTGTAGTGAGATACAGAGACTGGGTATTTCAACCTCAAGTGGGAGAACTGCTTCTACTCCGAATACCAGTGAGAAAGGAGTTACTCCTGTTGGTGTTCTTATTGAGGTTCGGTGGGCCCACAAGGCTAGATATAACTTTAAATGCCAATCTCATTTGTTTTCTTTTACCATTTTAAGGAGAATAGCTTTCAATGTTTTGTTTGTTGCTTCAACCTGTCCATTGGCTTGAGGGTAATACAGGGAAGTTGTATGATGGTTTATTTTAAATTTACTACATAGCTCACGGACTTCGTCATTCTTAAAGGAAGTACCATTATCTGAGATGATGATTTGTGGGACACCATACCTGTAAATGATCTGGTTCAAAATGAACTTGGCGATCACGAAACTGGTACAGTGGTGAGAGGCATAGCCTCTACCCATTTGGTAAAATACTCAATGGCCGTGATTATGAAGGTATGGCCATCTATTGATGATGGAGAGAATTTCCCTATCAAATCTATGCCCCATGTAGAAAAGGGCCATGGAGTAGCGATTGGTTGTAGAGCTTGTGCCAGCATGTGAATCTCATGGGAAAATTCTTGAAATTTATGGCACTTGCGTACAAACTCTATTGTGTCATGCTCTAGAGTGGGCCAAAAATAGCCCATCCGATGTATTTTGTGGGCAGTGGCATGACCTCCAAAATGATCTCCACATATTCCGCTATGAGATTTGTAGAGAATCTTCTTGGATTCTTCTGTGTCAACACACCTTAGGAGCATTCCATCGAAAGCCTTACGATAGAGCACTTGTTCTATAATAACGTATTTAGCTACAATAATGCGTAACCGCCTTCTTTGTTGCGGTGTAGCACCTTCTATATATGCATGGTCCATGATATAATTAACGATATTAGTGTACCATGGACATTCAGAGATAGGAGGTCTGGCTTCAATGTAGTATATGCATTCATCGGGAAAATCTAGATCTACTAGATCACCTCCGTCTAATGGGTTGTCACTAACCAATCCGCAATGATTTGTCCCTTAACGGACTTCTGGTTTACAAAAGTTAATTCGAATTCACCCATTAAGGTTATAAAGCATCCGGCCTTTTTAGACAAGGACCCTTGCATGAGGAAAGTTTGTAAATGGTCTATTTTTACAATGACCCTTGTTTCTTGATTTAGCATGTAATGTCTTAGGCATTTGGTTGCAAAGACTATGGCAAGGCATTCTCGTTCTACTTGCATATAACGTGTCTCATAATCAAGTAATGTTTGGCTAATAAAATAGATCACACGTTCTCATTTGTCATCGTCTTCTTGAGCCAGCATGCAGGCTAGCGAGACATTGGTAGCTCGTGAATATAAGATTAAAGGGCGGTCTGGCTTAGGAGGCATTAGCGTAGGTGGTGATAACAAGAAATGCTTAACTACTTCAAAAGCCTCATTGCAGTCTTCAGTCCAATCAATACTATAATCTTTCTTGAGTAGATTGTTGATTGGAT
This sequence comes from Taxus wallichiana var. yunnanensis, assembly GCA_018340775.1. Taxonomy (NCBI): domain Eukaryota; kingdom Viridiplantae; phylum Streptophyta; class Pinopsida; order Cupressales; family Taxaceae; genus Taxus; species Taxus wallichiana. The sequence goes on from CM031237.1 coordinate 169,388,815, forward strand.
GGATGGAAAAGCTTAAATCTGGGATGAATCTTTGGATTGCACTGAGTTTCCCAAGAAATGACCTGATTCCAGATTCATCCGAAGGTGGGATCATTTCAAGAACAGCCGGATTTTGGCTGGGTCTACATCAATCCCTCATGATGATATGATGTAACCCAAGAGTTTCCCTCCTGTCACACCAAATACACATTTTTCTAGGTTTAGTGTGACTTTGTATTCTATCAAACGTGAAAGAATGACACAGAGCACTTCCGGGTGATCACAAGTGCTTCCTGGCTTTAGCTAACAAGTCATCTACATAGGATTCCACGATTTTATGAATAAGATCATGAAATATATATGTCATTTCCCGTTGGTATGTAGCACCAAAGCATTCTTGAGACCGAATGGCATAACAACGTAGCAATAGGTTCCCCAAGGAGTTATAAACTTGGTTTTGACTTGGTCTTGTTTGGATATTCTGATTTGATTATATCCCGAAAATCCATCCATAAGAGACAAAAGCTCAAATCGCTATTGTATCAACGATGACGTCAATGGATGGTAACGGGAAGTCATCCTTGGGACACGCCTTGTTAATGTCTCAAAAGTCTATGCAGATGCGTATCTTCCCATTCTTTTTGAGAATGGGAATGATATTAGATACCCACTGAGAGTAATCAACCGGTTTGATGAACCCTACTTGGAGGAATTTCATTACTTCTTCCTTCACCATGAGAGCTACCTTGGGTTTCATTGGCCTCGATTTTTGTTTAACTGGCTTTACATCTGATTTGGTGATGAGGTTATGTACCGCGATGTGTGGTGTAATTCCGTCATTTCTTTATAATTAAATGTAAAATCCTTTTGATGTTCTCTAAGGATTCGAGTGTGTATTTCTATCTCTTCTGGAGTTAGCGAAGATCCTAGTTTTAAGATCTTCGGTTCTTCCTCCGTTCCGATGTTAATATCAATTGTTTCCTTGATTAAAGAAGTGTTACCTTCTTCAAACTCAGGCAGGGCTGGAGGTAGTTCCAGATCTTCTCCATTCTCTACCGCGTGTATGTCAAGTTCCTTTTGTGGGGGAAGCTCTATCATGGGATTTCCGAAGTAAGAAGACAAATGTGGGATTAAAGACAAATCTACCACATGATGGGTGAGATGTAACACTACATAGGCATTTAAGTAATCAAGAGTGGCTTTATCACTATCAACATGATCTAAGATAGCAGATTTATTCTCAGCTATGTTCGTTAAAAGAGGGTTTGTCATTTTCTTCACTAACGGTTCAGTGCGAAGGGATACCATGAAATGGGTGTCTTCCAACTCACTGCTTGGAGTGAAATGTGAAGCTGAGGTTGCTATCAAATCTGTGAGAAGATTTTATTCTTGAAAATTGCTTTAATTGATATGAAGTTAAATCCTTTGCTCAAATCTAGTACTGTTGTTTTGTAGAGCTGTAGATGTTCAGCTCTAGTCTCATACACCTCAGAGACTTGGTTTTCTATTAATTGTGAGTCTCCTAATACTCTGATGTCATTAATGCCAAGCCTCTTAGCTATGATGAGACCAAGGAGGAGGGCTTCATACTTAGCGCCATTGTTTGTACATTCAAAATTTAATTTAAAGGCGAATGGTAGGATCTTTCCTTCGGGCGAAGTAAAGATGACACCTGCCCCAGCCCCATAATGACATCTAGCTCCATCGAAATGGAGAGTCCAATATTTAATTGGGAAGATGGATGTTGGGACATTTGTTACATCTATTTCGTCTGCTTTAGTTACTTCTACCATGCAGAGTTCTTCATTGGAAGAGAACCAACTCCTAGGGTATATCCCATGCCTACATAATCAAATGGTAGGAAAATTGGTAGATCCTGTTCTAGCAATTTGACTATTTTTTCCGTAGTTCCTAATGATATTGTTTCTACAATGTTAGCCTCTTCCTTGAGGGTTGGGATATTCTTGATTAGGTTTGTAACTTCTAACTCTGTTGTAGGTACCAACTTTTCTTCCGGTTTCGAGTCGGTTGGCTTGTTAAGTTGGTTTGTTGGGAGTTCAAATTCAGAGTGAATGCCTGGCCTTTTCTTCAGGTCTGCTAGGTGTATATCGAATGGTTTTAGATCACCTTTTGCTATGAATACCTTTCCTAAGTGCAAGAATCTTACTTCTTGAAATAACATAGAAGGGATTGCCTTCATACGGTGTATCCATGGTTGGCCGAGGATCATATTATAGTTGGTTTCCCAATCTATAATATAAAACTCAATGAGGATTGTTTTGGGTCCTAAGGTGACTGGTAGTATTATAGTTCCAATCGAAGTGGCTTTAAGGCTATCATAGCCTCTTAGCGTATTCCGAGTCGTGGAACAATTTGTTTCTCCATACCCTAGCTTTTGAAGGAAAGAGAAGGGAACTATGTTAACTGCTGCCCCATCGTCAACCATTGTGCATTTAACATAATTGTTATAAACCCACACTTGTAAATGTAAGGCCGGATCACCTCTTCGTGCAATCTCAGCATCTGTTGGCATTTTTTTTATGTCAAATATAAACTCGATATCCCTATCCGGCTGCCCCGGAGGGTGGATATCAAAGTCTATATGGTTTACTTGTGTTTCGAGAGGTGGAGTGATGTTAATTAAATGACCTAAACCTAATGCTTCTAAAAGAGCAGCCCTATGGGTAGGAGAGTTCTTCAACAAGTCCAAAAAGGAGATGTGAAAGAAGGTCTTTGTTAGGTCCTTAATTAAATCATAGGCACCTAGGGGTTTTACTAATGGTTGTTGAATGTTATCTGTCTCTAGCGGGTAACTTGGACTTGGCTGAGAGGAATACTCTCGTGTCCTTGTTACAGCTTCCACGGGTAGCTCAATGTCTAACTCCACTAAACTGACTATCTTGGGTCGTAGCTGATTTCCTAATTGTGGTGTGACAGGTGGATTTAGTGAAGTCAAGGCTTCATGATCATTGTTTCCTGTCATTACACTCTTGTTCGTCCCATTTGGATTTAATTTGTTGTTATTGTGATTTGGGAGCAGATCGTTGAAGATCTTGAGGGGTGCATTTTGAGGGGAGACTACTCGTGAAAGTATTTGGCATAGGTGATGTAGGATCTGCTAAGAACATATCTATGAAAAGTTGTCTTTGTTCTTCTGGCAGACATTGCATGAATTTATTATAATTGGCAAGTTCTAGTGTCATGGCCTTGAATCTTGTGGAAACCACAATACGAGTTAGGATTGTAATTCCTAGGTTGTTGGTTTGGCACATATTGTGGTCCAAAACTCTGATTAAACTGTTGACTATTAAAGTTTTGCATTTGTTGTCTTTGGTTTTGGTTTTGGTTTTGATATCCAGTTGAATTTTGACTTGGACCCTGTGTCTGGGTCTACCTTTGTTGTTGTTGTTGTGGATGATTAAAATCCACCGAGTTGATTGTTGGGGTAAAGTTGTTGTTTCGTTGATTGTTAATTGGTGGTGGAGCATTTACAACATTTGCTTTTTTTGTTTGGTCGGTTACTCCATCTGTTGTTACGCCACAATTTTTGTTAAGGATCTTAGGTCCTTGATTGACGTTTGTGGTAGTAGGATAAGTCGTAGTATTCTGGTTGGGGGTGATTAACCTCCCATTTGTTCCATACGTCTTGCGACCGCTATCTATTGCAACTTGATCTATTCGGAGGGCGCTCTCAAGTACTTCATCGTAAGTTCTTAGTGGGAAATTTTGGACTTCTTCCTTTACCTCTCTGCTGAGAGAATGAAGGAATAAATCACATAGTTCCATCTGGTCCATGTTTGGAGCACTTGCTGAAGAATAGAGGATTGTACGCCATCTTTGGATGAAATGAGCAACAGATTCATTGTGTTCTTGCTTAATGTGCAAGAATTCCCTGATTCCTATTCTCAATAGTTTGTTCATGTCAAACGCCTTGATGAACTCTAAAACGAGTTGTTTAAACGAATGGATGGAAGCTTCAGGTATTTTGTAATACCAATCGAGGGCGATGCCCTCTAAAGTTTTGGGGAATATTTTGGCAACAACCCCATCCCAAGGGAGTAGTTCTCGAATGGCTGTGGCATAGGCCTTAATGTGTGCATTCGGGTCTCCTTCCCCTTTGTATTTGGGAAAATTAGGAAGAGGTCTTGGAAGCATGACGCTTCAGTATGGTGAAGTCTAAGGGTTCTTTCAAATATTCTGAATAAGTTCCTATTGCATAGGTTTCGACCATCGACGGTGCCTGCTGAGGGGGTGGAGGTGGAATGGGTTGTTGATATGGTGTGGCGTATGCATTTGTAGGGGCATAAGGAAATCCCTGTGGTTGAGCGAATATGCCAGGAGAGGAGAAGATATCTCCCTGTGGTGATTTGGAATACATGTTCAAGTATGGAGGAGTATTGCCCAGGAATGGATTATTTTGTACTAGACCGGGAGGTATCATATTTTCCACCGGAACGGTGTTAGAAAATGTGGTTCTAGTTGGCGTTTGTTGTGAATACTAAGGAGGCATGCCCAACGTGCCTATTCCTGTGAGGAGGTCTACTTGGCCAGGATGATGTGGAGGATTGGAATTTCCTACCTGTATGAATTGAGAATTTTGACTTGCTTGAGCAAGTTCTAACCCTCTAACTTTTTCGACTAAAGTGGAGATGACTTCATTTGGTGAAGTCGCAAAGATTTTGCCTTGCCTTAGTTGCATTTGTTGTATATCCCGAGGTTATATGGGCCTATGGTACCATGTTATGAACTGATCATTGCCCTGCCAAGTTTCACCGAGGGCATTTCCTATAGGTAGCGGCATGGAGGTGTTTCTTGAAATGAGACCTCGAGTCGTGTTTGTAAACTTCCTATAGGTGGGTACATACTCTAAGAGCATTGTTCATTCCTGGAATAATGCACTAAATGTTCATCATCTAAACATAGATATGGATCCGATTATCTACTAATTTGTGGTCTAAGAAACACCTGAGGAGATGAACCAGATTCTCTTATAAACGTCATGTTGTTCGATCCTGAAGGCTCTAGTTGTTGCGTTTGAGTGAGTTGGTCCAACTCCTCTATTTGGAAAGAAGAACTATATCTAGTCCTTAGAGGTGGAGTTTGTGTTGACAATCGGTTAGCTGAATAGTTTTCACCCCATCTTTGAGAGTGAGGGTGATGGCTGTCTATTCAGTTGATCGTAGTATGCTTCAAGACCTAGGAGAGGTCTGCCATATGCATCGAATCCCGACATATTCGAGGGGTATATGAATACCCGCAGAATAATGGGAAGGAGCGAAGGTGGATGGAAGAAATAAAACTAAAACAAGAAGAACTGTTTTTTTCACGTCGGGTTCACCAATTTTTTTGGTGAAGCTAATGTGAAGGCTAATGAGGTGGAAAAGATGAAAAGTATACTAATTGGAAGAACAAGTAGAAATATGACTCCAAACCAGAAAGTAGGAAGTTCACGTCGGGTTCACCAATTTTGTACAATGGAAAAGTGACAAGCGAGCATGGGAATCTACAAGTAACTCTTCCTCGCACCCAACCTCCCGAGGTCGTGCCGAGACAGCCGGTGGGGATGGAATATACATGGGGTATAGGCAAACTAGTTAGGTAATCTTATATCTTCGACACACACTAATGGAATCTGTGAATCTAAGGCAAAGAAGGCCCTCCTAACCTGAACCGGTGTGATAGATCGGTTCTGGTGAGGTAAGCTCGCTCAAGGCTCTAATCAATATCGAGCTCTGGCGTGATCCGATCTATAGGTTGTGGGATACGGGAAAATGACCGAGAATTGTTTCGTGTATATCTCCAGATAGGGTCATAAGATGGATGATGGATATGGTGGATTCTATGGGTGATTCTCTAATCTAGTCTAGAAATATTTAGCTTCGTTAGATGTTATATCCAACAAGGATAACTGTGTGATAATGGTTGGTGGAAGTGGAGTGGATCTAAATACTAATGTGCGTAAACCAACATCAACGTCGGATTGTCCCGTGGGTCCGTTGGGTTGTGGGACCTGTGGATCACAACCATAGATTCGTGGTTGTTATGGACCTCCTATGGTCATGTGTGAAATCAATTCCTAATCCCCAGTATCTAGTAGTCGTATGCCTTTTCGGCCTCTATGTTTAGAATTAACAGTTGTGCAATCTTCTCAGAGTATCTTACAGGTGTTCTTGCAACTTGAATTCTTAAGCTAGTGTCTATGTCAGTGAGAGTGTCTCCCTGTCTGGCTATGGGACCAAAGGATCACAACTGAATGTTTTCTCTCTTTCAAGCCCTTCTACAGTCATGCGGATATTTATCTAGGGTAATCAGTAGTTTGGCTAGTTTGACCAAAATGTCCGTGCTTTGTCATCTTCTATGTTTAGTCTCCTTAGTTGTGAGCTGATTTCTTGTAGGTCTGTTGTCACTTGGAAGACTTGAATTCTGAGATTCTGGTCTATATCAGTTATTGCTGCAACAAGATTGGGTTGAGGCACTACTAGCTAGAATACGTATTCTCTAGGCTCTCTAGGTCCTGTGATTGTCACACAAATGAAACAATGTAAATATAACTGAAGAAAAGTAAAACTAACTATGTAAAGTATATCTACAACATATATAAATTCTCCATTTTTGCATTTTTGACGAACTATTGAATGAAATTGAAAGAGAAATTATTTAAAATATCTAGCAATTGACAACTAAACTAATGAAGAAATTAAAACAAACAAGGCAACTGAGTATAGCTACTTGCCTGTGTAGTTGTAATTCTATTCTAAATAACAAAATAATTGATCTAATCTATTTGAAAGACTCTCGATCCTACCTCAGAAGTGAGGAATGAATCATAGTTTCTCAGAAACTATCAATCCCCACAGCTTCCTCGGCAATATCGAAAGTGAGATTAATTGAAATGAAATGATTCACTATTCTATTTGATATATTTTAACTAGAACTTTGATAGCTTGAACTTGGATTTTATAGAACAGTGGTGAATCCAGTTGTGTGTGGCTTTGTCCCCTCAGTGTGATCTCCTCATTCCTTCGTGCTCATGAGAATCTAGAAAAGTGTGTAATGCTAGCATCAACAGAAATAGGTATTGGATCAATGGCAGCTTTGGGTGCAGACTAAATGCAATGCGAGTAGGAGAGGGATAGCGCAAGAGAACAAAGCTTGGCTTATGTGATTCCTAGCGGGATTTATTGTGAGTCATACGACACAAAACGTCTAGAACATGAAGCTATTATTTTTTACGAACAGAACCTACAACTTTAATGGCTTCTGACTGAAAATGAAACTATCCTACTCCAACTGATTGTATGAAATAGTGACAACACTAGCACAAGAAGATTAGGTGGCTTCTAAACAGCAAAACAACACTAACTATGCATGTAACAATTGAAAACTATGAACTCCTAAGAACTAAAAGACTAAAACTATGAAATGAGAAGATGAGAGGCAATTTTTGAGGGGCCATTTTCTTAAAGATCAACCAGCTATTTATAGAATCCCCATTTACCCAAAGGTGAAAACCAATTTGAACTCTTTAACCATAAATAATGCAAAAACATTATTCCAGGGAACCAGAATCATAAATACGAGCAAAGGCGGTGAAAAAATTTGGTAAACGTTGAAATTTTACACGAGTCGTGTTAAAAAGAACATTCTGGAAAACACGTGAAGGACTACGCCCGAGCAGGCAGGCGGCGGTTATAGGCTCGCCACCTGGCTTGGGTGGCGGTCACGAGACCGGCCGCCATTGCTAGCAGGCTGTAGCTTTCAATCAAGACCAAAATGCAAAGAAAAATAGGGAAAGGAGATGAACAAAGCATGCAGGGGCTAAGCGGGACATGCGAGATGTTAATGCATACTTAGAGAGCTTTTCCATATCCCGAACACCTTACGAGGAGACTTGTATCATCATCGTGGCACGTGTACATTATTCTAGTGCATGGTGCAAGACCCTACAATTTTGGGTATGTACAAAGAGCCCTCTAAAACTTGGGGTACCTTGGCATATGGGGTTGACTTAGGTCGACCTAGTATGCCAACTTACCCTAAGTTTTTGGGAGCCTCCCCTTATCATAACATATGTTGTTAACTCGAACTATGGTTAAACCTTGGGCAAGTGGACTTACTAAGTCAAGTAAAGGGCATTCTAGATAACAATAGAGTGGGGTGAAGGACGTATTTTGGATTGATGAGTATGCCATCAAGGAATAGTAATACAAACAGTATGTTAGAAATCTTTGGCCAAAGTATCGCAAGCTGCTGGTTGCGTTGTCCTATGTCACCTAGTCTAAGGCTCATGACGCCGATGAATATTGGTAACAAATATTCGAGATAGGATCCTTAGACGAGATCACTCAATACTCCCGAACAGGTAATAATGACCAAGTATACGTAGTATACGTAAAAGTATTCAATACTTGATGTTTAACATGAATAGATCGGTAGTTTATCGAGTCATGAAATGAATAGTCGATAGTACACTCGAGTCATTATAAGCTGCATATGGCTATCTCGTTATATGAATGGTTGATAAAGAATGTGTGGTCTAAATTATGACTTTAGATCAGGGAACATTATTTTTTTAAAAAAATTCCCTTGTTTCTAAAAAATTTTTAAATGGGAATGTTACATCTTGGTATCAGAGTGAAGGTTGCAGCTCTTGGACCTATTGTGTCCACAATCTGATTAAACTTAAATTTTCTTATAACAAAAAATGGTGAGAACAAGAGGAAATTTTGAAAATAACCCTCCACCTAAAGAAGGAGTGGTAACTACCCAGAAACTTGATGAGATCCTTGCTACCCTGTTGGACACAAGAGATCGTTTGGCTATGCTTAAGCAGCAAGTAATGGGCAATGAGGAGGAGGAAGAACTCGACAACACTAATCAACCACCTCCGGGGGACAATGCCAATGTGGGTGTTGATAATAAAAATGTTAACATACCTACTCAACCCGAGAACAAAAAGGCTAGGCTAGGCTGCGCAGAACTCACTAGTGACATAAAAAGGATAAGTCCACCCAAGTTTGATGGCACAACATTAGGAGATGGAGGCGAGAATTGGCCAAGCGAAATGGAGAAGTACTTTACAATAAGGAACTTCTCATAGGAAACCAAGGCTATATGGGGAGCATATCAGCTTTCCCATGAAGCATCTTCTTAGTGGGAGAATCGTAAGTCTAAGTTAAATATTGATGAAACTAACATCACTTGGGATCAATTTAAAAGTTATTTTAGATAGCGATGGCTGCCACAACTCTACTATGATCAGAAAATGACTGAATTTTAGAACTTAGCTCAAGGAAAGCTAACAGTAACTGAGTATTGGGAATGGTTTACGAAACTCCTCAAGTATGTACCTTAGTATCAAACTGATGAGAAGTTCAGATACGGAAATTCATTATGGGATTGAATCCCATTATAGGGGGAGAAGTTGATGTTCACAACCCAACCACTATGGAAGGGGTTGTAGAAAAATCCATAAGGCAGGAATAGAAATTAAAGGCTATTTCGCTCATAAAGAGGAAGTAAGGAAGAAATTTCCAAACCCTCTTGACTTCTCTTGCACCTAAAAAGGGACCATGGAAGAAGTTTGGTAATAAAAGAAAGTTTTCAGCTGATAATAATAAGAAAGCAACAACAAATAAGACTACTTGAAATTCACAGAACAATTTTGCCAAGAATAATAACAACGTAAGTCCTATGGAGGTCAGAATAATAAATATAAGACTAGAAATAACCTTGAGTCTAGAAAGGGACCTGTAGGAGGTTGTTATAATTATGGTAAGGATCATTACGCAAATCAATGTCCTTTGAAAAAGGATGATTGTAATTAGTAGCAAAAGATACATGTTCAGTAAGAGTCGACAAGCAAGCTTAAAAGCAAGCTACACCTATAGGAGTTCCTAGTAAGTTATTTGGCATATCTGTAACTATTCTTTTTTATACAGTGCTACTAAATATTTTATTTCTAGTAAACTTACTTTGAAACTTAAAAGAAGAGCTAAGAAAATGGATAAATCTTGGATTATGCGTTATGGTAATAATGATGTTCATACGATTAGTATGTGTCTTTTTAGAGCAAAGTCCTTGAATTACCTAACTTTTCCACTGAGATTGATCTTTATGTTGCACCTTTAGGGTCTTATGATGTAATCATAGGTGTTAATTGGTTAGCAGAACATAAGGCTAAAGTGGACTATTTTGAAAAATGCATTAGTTGTTTAGATGATCTGCAGAAAATAGTAGAGATTCAGGGTGTGAAACGTGAGATTTTTCTTAGGAAACTGTCATCTATGCAACTTTAAAAGGCCAAAAATAAAGGATGTACCTTATATGCAGTAAAAATTTCAGAAACTGCAGAGGAAAAAATCGATTTCATGGATCGATATCCATTGTTAAAAGATTTCAGTGATGTATTTCAAGAAGAATTACCAGGTCTTCCATCCAAAACGGAATTTGATTTCACGATTGAGAACAATCATGGAATTGAACCTATATCTAAGGCACCGTATCGAATAACTACTATAGAATTAGTAGAGCTTAAGGCTCAATTGCAAGAACTTTTGTCTAAGGGTTTGATTAGACCAAGTGTTTCACCTTGGGGAGCACCAATGATTTTTGTGAAAAATAAAGATGGAACACTTAGATTGTGCATTGATTACAGAATGTTAAACAAAGAAACAATCAAGAATAGATATCCGCTCCCTAGGATTGATGATTTATTTGATCAGATGCGTGGAGCATCAGTATACTCTAAGATAGATCTTCGATCTGGGTATCATCAATTACGAATTAAGGATGAGGATATTCATAAAAAAGCTTTCAAAACAAGGTATGGACATTACGAGTTTACGGTTTTACCTTTTGGATTAACTAATGCACCTACGGAATTTATGAATTTAATGAATAATATCTTTCAAGAATACTTGGACAAATTTGTGCTCGTATTCTTGGATAACATTCTCATATATTCTAAAAGCATTGAAGAGCATCATGAGCATTTGAAATTAGTTTTGGAGATTATGAGAAATAGACAATTGTTTAGTAGACTTTCCAAATGTTCTTTCTATGACACGAAGTTCACTCTTTGGGTCATGTAATAAGTAAAGATGGAATTGTTGTAGATCCTTCAAAATTACAGCTATAATGAATGGCGTGCACCAAAGAACGTACATGAAGTTAAAAGCTTCATGGGACTTGCTTTGGCTACTATAGGAAATTTGTAAAAGACTTTTCCAAGGTAGTTACACTAATAACTTCCTTACAAAAGAAGGATAAAAAGTTTGTCTGGAGTGAAAAATGTGAAATTGCATTTAAAACCTTGAAGGAACAGTTAACTTCTACACCTATTCTTGCAGTACCAGATCCTGATTGAGATTTTATGGTGGTAACTGATGCATCCAGGTGAAGGTCTAGGAGGTATTTTGTTACAAAATGATCATGTTATTGCATATGAAAGTAGGAAACTTAAGCTACATGAGTTGAATTATGCTCCACATGATTTAGAGCTTGTTGTCATTGTTCATGCACTTCAAGTTTGGAGGCATTATCTCGCTTGGTAAAACATTTGAGTTTAAAACTAATCATCTTGGGTGAAGTACATTTTCACTCACCCAAATCGAATGCAAGACGAAGATGGTTAGAGATTTTGTCTCAATATGATTTCGACATAAGTTATAATAAGGGTAAAGAAAATAGAGTGGTCGATAATCTAAGTCGTAGGAAGCACATTTCTTCTCTTATAACACTAAGAACTCGGTTTAAGTATGAAGTAAAAAGTGTTATGGAATCGATTCTTACTTTCAACAAGTAAAAGTAGCACTTGTTGCAAATTCTAATGATTTAAGGTATAAAGGTTTTCACTTTGATAAATAATGAATCTTACGATTTGAAAACAGAGTTTATGTACCTTTGCTTAATGGTTTGAGAAAGAAATTATTAGCAGAATTTCATAATTCACCTTTCTCTGGACACCCTGGCATTACAAAGATGCTTGCTGATATAAAACAACAATATTTCTGGAAAGGAATGAAGAAATATGTTATTGATTATGTAACACATTGTCTAGAGTGCCAACGTGTTAAGGTGGAACATATGCACCCAGCCGGTTTATTGTATCCTCATAGCATACCGCAATATAAATGGCAAGTAATAAGCATGGATTTTGTACAAGGGTTACCTATGTCAAGAAATAAACATGATGTTATTTTGGTAGTTGTTGATAAACTAACAAAAGTAGCTCATTTTATTGCTGGAAATCTGAAGGATGATTCACCTGTTTTGGCTAAAAGATTTGTACATGAAATTTTCAGATTACATGGGGTACCTGAATTAATCATATCTGATAGAGATCCTAGAATGACGTCAAGATTTTGGTAAACGTTTAAAGCAGCTCTAGGAACTAAGCTAAATTTCAGTTCTGCGTATCACCCGGAAACGGATGGATAGACTGAAAGAGTAAATCAAGTTTTAGAAGATATGTTATGGGAATAAGGAACTAACATGGAAGGCACATATCTAGAATGGGTGATAGACGAGATAAGGGGTTATTGATAATAGGTGTATGTAGGTGGGATGGTTGTTCATTGACATGGTAGCAATTGGGGAAATGTTTACGGGATGGAGAGGATGAGATTTTGGAATGGAGTAGGGATCACCGATACACGGGCCGATGTGTTCATTTGGATAAACAAATGGGTATTTATGAGACAATGGGAGTGGATTGTGCATTGGGCTATCGAGATAAGTCTTTATTATCTATCATTTCTTGAATGATATTTTTAGGTAATATGGTTATTATCGTTATGACCTTTGACGATAGTAGATACAAAAGTCGTATTTCGCCTTACCGCATATGGTCTTGGTGGTAGACGAGGGGACAACGAATGAACGACAAGTGCGCAAGGAAACTTTCGATGCAACGGTTATGATGGGTATGAGTCCTAGCTACAAAACTACCGGGGTGAAGTAGGTGAGGGTAATGCGAATAGATTAGGAATAAGGGTAGGAGATATTGACACGGGCATGTCGTATATCAACTAACTAGAGGAGTCTCTCGGGTGGAAGAGTGGGAAAGGTAAAACTGTAAGGTCATGGGATTCTGGTCAAGGAGTCATGCAAACTCCTCGTCACCAAAGATTCAAATAGTTGTTTTAAGGTTTCAATATGAAGAAGTAATGGTGATAGGTAAGGTTGGATCCATGGGTGATAGGACAGTGAGAAGACGGTGAAAGACTAGGTTGGAGTAGTTGACAACTAGTATGGAATATGAGGGCATTAGTGGGGCGAGTGTGAGTTAGCACCATGTGAACAAGTGATGACTCGTAATACCTATGGTAAGACTGTATTTTGTAGATGTCACATAAAACAGTAAAAAACAAAGAATAATGGGGTCAAGGAGAGAATCTGGGTCAATGTCTAGATTTTGAAAAAAATTAAACATAGCGACCCCATGATGGTCGGAGTTGACCGGGATGGTTATGGGCAAACCGATGACGTTCAGGATGATGGAGTGATGATGGTTGAGACAACACCGATGATGGTTTCAAACTTATACCGATCACCATGGAAGAAACCGAAAGACCTCAAAAAAATGAAGTGGGAATGTTGGATTTATACTGGTGAAACTATGTATGACAAAAAATATCAATAAGGGAGAAATATGATGATGTCTAGATTTTGAAATTTAGGAAAGCGTTCGAGAATAGAATAGTAATGAAAGATGTTCTAGGTAAAGTAACTAGAAATCTAGAAGCTGAAAATGGTTAGGGTTTAACCAATGATGGTAGATGAATGAAAGAGATGTGAACCGGCGATGGTCACTGGACCGACATCGGTGACTATGAAATTAGAAAGAAATAAAGAAAATTGGTTTTTTGAATTAAATTAAGTGAAGAATCAAACTCAGAAGTCTGAGAATGAGAAGATGAGGCCCTGACACACTCAGAAAAATTTAGAATACTCTAACTACGATGGTGGAGTGTGCAAGGAAGAAGAAAAATGGGGATTCATAGTCTCACACCTCAAAATGCAAGCTAAGAAGAATGTTAAGAAAAATCATGATCCTAATAGTGATTTTCTTATGTTTGTTTAGCTTATGTTATTTAGGACTGACTGTGTGTATTTAGAACAAAAAATTTTGATTGGGAAGGTGTCCTATGAAAAAGGATATCTAAAAGGAGAGGTTTTGGTATGTTATGGCGAGGCGGGCCGTCCTCGAGATGATGACTCGGACAGAGGAAATGATATGGGGAGTACCTACCAACCGGATCGTGTGATCACTAACAGATGTTCCTGGGTAATATGTTGTTTAAGAATGATGTGTATATTTGATTTTGTGCAAGTTTTGTAAGACACAGAGAGAGAGAGAGAGAGAGAAATGTGTTTTCTACGATTCTTTGTGTCAACCATCGGTGGGCATGACTTCCAGCATATAGGTTTCCCTCAGTTTTAATGTGAGCTAATAATGCAACAAATCATAATGCAATGCAAGTGTTTTAAACCCAAATCAAAGTGTGATATTCAATGTAGCAAGAGATGAACAAGAAGAGGGATGCTCTTTCACTAATGCAATGCAAAAGAAAGGAAGATGTGTTCTTTTTAAAGCACTAAAAACACGATTGTTTTTAGACAATAGAAAGAAGGAGAATGATTCCAAAGAAGAAAAATTAATGTGGAAACTTTTCTAAGGGAAACAAACACACAACTTTCACCTAGGAATGAATAAATGCAAAATAACCCCGATGGGTCCCATCGGGTGTGCCAAAATGTTTCACCATTTTCTTTACCTTTTCGAAATGACGAAATAGATAAGGGTAAGGGCCAAGGAGGAATACCTATTAAATTCTAGTCGGTTGATGGTTGTTGCACACGTTCTGACTTCTTGATCCATAGCTTAATGTGAGAGCTTCCTTTTGGCTAGGAGGAACTACCTGTAATAGAAAACAAGACCACAAAAATATAGTTAAATGATATATGATAGTGGACTGCCTAGCGTATGCTAGTTCGGGAAGTGTGATACTTCCTAGATAGCTATCAATCCATTGTTTAAAACAAGTTAATGCAAGAAATAAACAAGTTCCTACTGTATTTGATATGATTTAGGTATCTCATTCAAATACAATAAGCAAATCCAATCACAACAAGCTAGGCTATAGTTGGATCTGAGAGGTGAGGTATGTCACAAGGCACCAGGGATTGGTCAGGTGGGGTTCGGGTTATTTAGGTCAACTGATAAGGTGATTGTTGGGTTTGTTCTTGGTCAAGGTGTAAAACACAGAGATCGACATTTGGCTAAATGTGACCAATGTCGATTTAGGTAGAACCGACGATGGTTGTGGATAACCGGTGTCGGTATGGTCGGGGTAAAAGAAACTCAAAATAAGTTAAATGGGGGTGATCTGAGGTCAAATAAAGTTTGGGCGAGTGAATGGGGAGGTCTGTAGAGATCCTAGGTATGCTCAGAAGTATACAACAGGTGAGAATAGGTGATTTGGTGATGTGGGTGAAGGGATATTTGGGTTTACAAGCAAGTGGGTGATGAAGCAATAAGCATGCAAAGAATAGATTAATAACAGGAGTAATAAAGATTACTAACTGAAATAAACTATACTGGTTAGGGCCATACTTACTATGTTAAGGTTTTTGATGGCTGAGTGGTGGAGGCGGTTGATCAGAGAATACGTGTATGGTCCTATAGTGGTGCCTTCCTAGTGCTCCCATGAATGCAATGGCTCTCTGATTGGTCCTGGTGATGGCTCTAAATGTCTGGATCCGCAAAAGGATGCTTCTTTCACTTACATGCAGCTCTAGTCTCCTTTCTTTTGCTCTCAGAATGTGCCAACCTCGAAATAAGGTTACCAAAGGGAATAAAAGGTAACCGACGATGGTTTTGGGTTGACCAGGCGTCGGTTTAGGGGTGACCGACATTGGTTAGGGTGGGATTCCCTAGGTTTACTAAAAATAGGAGATCATGGCAATGATTTCCGCTAGATCTCTCTATTCATCTGGGCAAGAGCGGGAGTTACCTTTTCTTATGTGGGAATGTGGTTAGAGGGGATGTAGGCTTTGATTTTTAGGGTTTAGTTAGGTCTTAGTTAGTTATGGCAACATACTAAGAATATACTTAGGGTGAGGTGGCTAGGTGAGGTGGTGGGGTGGGAATTATCCTAATTAGGATAATTAAATAGTAAATATTATGAGGACATGGATTAATTTAATTAAATTAATATTAGTGTGGGGTGCAAGGGGCCATGGTTAGGTGAGTGTGTTCAAGTTGATTATTTAATGAGGGGTAAAGGAGAGTGTGACCCAATTTTGGTGTGTGAGACAACTAGGTAGGATTTTCACCTTCCTAGAGTTAGACATATCAAACTTTAGAGTGCTTTGTTTACCTGAGTCTACTTCCTTATGTGCTACTTCTGGTTTGATTTCCTACCTCTCTTTCCTGTTGAACCACAAATAACAGAAATTAAGCCTTCCTAACTAACAACTAATTTAGAAGAAACCACATCTGAAGCTAAGCCTTCAAGATTAATCTCTCCATCCTCCAAAACACCACTTAAATCTATGGATTTCTCCACATTCAAACCCTTATTACTTGAGATCCACCCATTCAAAACTACCAACAAAGAGGCATGACCTTTCTCCATTCCCTCCCTAATCAGGGAAACTAATTCGCCTAAGTCTTTATGGACTTCTTTCATTTCCTTTAAAAGAGTGTGAGGAGACAACTCCTTTGAAGGGCCAGTAATGGCGTAACAACATTAGATGAACCGTGATGAACGCCTTCCTTTGGACTGACCTATGAAAATTGAATTCCAATAGAAGGATCGGGACTGTGTGGTTAATCCTCAGCGTGAGGAGGGGGATGACTAGAGGCCTTCCTGAATTTGACCGAACAGTCCTTCCTCATATGACCCAATTTCTGCAAAGTAAAAACACTTCACATTCAAACCCTCATAATCAATAGCCTAAGACTAGGAACCCCTAACTGATTTCAAGTTGAAAGAGCTAGGGAGTAGGGAAGACAAATCCATTTCAATGCAAACACGAGCCAAAGAATTCCTCTAGGTAGAGAGAGAAGGATTTCTGATAGGGACAAACAAACCTAGGGAATTCGCAACAGCCTTCAAGGTGGACTGATTCTGGAATTTAGAGGGCAAGTTATGAAAGCTCAATCAAATCAGGGCTCATGCAATATTTTTAGTCCACGGGTTAAAATCCGGAGACCAAGGGCGAAAATACAAACTAGAGGAATTCAAAAACTAGGGTCCTTCTTTATAAACCTTTTTCAAGGAATTTCACTGTAGAAAAGAACTTGAAAAAAACCATTCGCAAGAAAGCTTACCTTGGGTTTCCTCTCCTTCCCCCAAAACCAGAACACCCAATCCATAATTTTTCTTCTATAAAACCTTTCCCCACAAACTTGCAACAGATCGCCCTTCTCAAACAAACATCGATAAACTCCTCTTCAACGCCGATGGTGAGATCCACATTCACCTTCTCCAAGGAGATTTTAAAATCTATACCTCCCACCTTAATCTCCTCAATGTGATTCGAGCCAGCGATCTCAACCTCCTTTGGATTCGAAGGGACCTCCTCCAATGAAACTAGGGTTGATTTACCTTGCACCAAGCTTAGAAGAACTTTAGCCACCAAATTTTCCAAAGTTGAAACCCCTAACAACGACGCAAAGGATTTGATGACTGCTCCAGGGCCAATCTTCGAACCAAAGCTGAAACGTTCCTTTCTCGCTGGGTTATAAACCCAAAACCCTTCCATTCTACACCACTTCTATTTCCAAACAGAATCTTATTCACTCCATAAGGAAACACTTGGCCGCTATAAAACTCTTCAAACCCTCCAGTTGACACAACGGGCTCTTTCGCTAGCAAAAATTCAAAAAAAATCGTAGTTTTCGCTACTTTGCGGTCCATCCTCATCACCCGAAAAATAACCCAATCATGCCCTAACACATGTTGTTACAAGAATTTTGTAAAAAATTGTATCTCTACCATTGAAAAGTTTTTATTAATGAAATATGTATTCCTAAATTATTTTTAGCATGCTTAACTACTAGTTTTTCTTCGATAATAGAAACTTCATACCACTTTCCAATGGAATGAAATAACTATAATATGGTATGTTGTTGGGCCCTAAAATATTGGATAAGGACCAAAGGGTGCACGCGTAAGACTAGTGAGAAGAAGAGCACTCAAGGAAAGTGCACAAAACAAAGGGGTTTAAGAAGGGTTTAAGTGAAACTAGGGCATGTGTGGAAGGAAAAACACGGGTTTAAATGACTTAGCCATATTTGTCATTCTAGGGCACTTGGAGGAAAAGAGTGAGGACTCGACTAGGCATGATGAGTGTATAAGGTTCCACTGGAACCTTGGAGGTCAAGGAAAGGATATACCCCACAAGGGATAAGCATTCACCAATGGAGGACCACATTGACACTTAGCATGGGATCATTCAGAGAGAAGGCATGGCAGTGGGTTTTGATCCTATAAAAAGAGATGCTTATGCTGCTAGATATAGAACGAAGAGAGAATACAAGAGATGACGGAGACAAAGGGAATGCATAGAGAATGCAAAGAAAAAGAAGGAGAGTACAAAGTGTTGCAATAATGTTATGGTTTAGAGCACTTAGTGCTAAGGGTTATAAGGGATGCCATAAGCCTATGTATGGCACTAGGATCTGTAACAAGGGTTAAAATGGGAAAAGTATAGTTAGGGTCTCATATCAAAGAAGCTTACAAGAGTTAAGTCTCTATCATTTATTATATATGGTATGAGATGACCCTTTTGACTATAATGTGGCTACCAAAACTATTTAAATCAATATATATATATGGGTTCATTTTGTATATCTTGTTTAGGGTGTAAACCCTCATGTTATATGACTATCATGGCTCAGATCTAGTTTATTATGCTTCTTACAATGTTATTTAGCTTTTCTATAATGCATTAAGGTGTGGATCTGTTAGTTGCATCTTCTACCTTTTTAAATAAGTGAATGTACTTTTACTTTTGCAAATCATCCTCCATTAATGGTGAGAACCTTCTCAAAAGCTCACATAAAGGATAGGTGCATGCCTGCCATGGGTGAGCACCCAATGCCCACTGGGTGACGCACTTGCTTGGGGTTAGAAAATAGTATTAAGGGTAAATAAATGACTACATCTTGGTTTTCCATTGTCTTAGACCTCTTTTCAAAGCTGTTGTGAGAATGGTGTGTGATGATAGAGCACTTGACCTTGGACAATGTCGAAGCATGGATTAAAAGCACAGGAGGATGATTTTTCTCAGAGATTTAGTACTGGACCTGAGTTTGATGCACGTAAATGGGTAGAAGAACATCTATATCATGAGTTGTATGAGACCTTCTTTTGTTGTTTTCAGTGGAGTTGTATGAATGGATTTTGATGTATGCATCTAGATCAAGCTGGTACTATAGACCTCACGTATGGACCCAAGAGGAGTATCAGAGGCTGCATGATGTTGATCTGACTTGGACATGTGTTGTTGATCATTGGTGGAGTAGAGTGTTGATGAGTTACACCTTGGAGTACGTAATTTCTACGTATTCTATCCAGAGATTGTTGAGTTTGAGTTCTTGAGGGAGCCAAGAGGATCATTCTTACATGTTATCCCTTTAGCTATAAAGATCTTGATCATTACACTGAGTTTGGAAGCATTTCCTATGGCCTGGCTAAGCTTTTTCGAGTGCTAGGTGAGGAAGCTAGGGTGAAAGAAGATGGTGGACCTTGTGGCTGAAAAGGAGAGGGAAGAGAGATGACTCAAGTATAATGAAGCTCGTGAGAGGGAGTTAGATAGACAACATGAAGTTGCAAGAGTGATGGATTTATGGAGGCAGATGTTGTCAGGAAGGAATTGAGGTTCACACAGAGGACGTGGAGCCTAAGTAGTTTGTGTTACCCCATCTTGGCAAGTGTGAGAGAGACCCCTCAGCTTTTGATGAGAGCTCATCACTTGGAGAAAGGAGAGTTGGCATGCATCTAAATCCACCTAGTGACCAACCCCTAGTGCTTAGTTTTCCAAATCTAGAGATAAGTATTACTAACCCAGTTGGTATTGGTGGAAGTAACCGATCAACACCTAGGAGGTATAACTTTTCATTTGGCACATCTATGGCTGCACAATCATTTCTATGTATTTGGAGGTATATTGTCTAGAGTGGAATTTGGGAAAATTTTGGGTACACAAAGCTTGGGTATCACATCTAGAAGTGTGCAAGACACACACATCTGGTAGTGGTGCAATATCACAAGACTATTGGCAGTGCATAGTTTAACAACAAAGTGGGGACACAAGGCAACCACTTCAGGACCCTTTCCATCCACATGGGAGGAGGATCCGGTGGGTCTGGTGGAATAGGAACTAGCAAACCTAGTGGACTAGTAGATCTGGAGGATCTGGTGGGTCAGGGGGAATAAGCTGGTGGATCTAGTGGATCTAGTGGTGGTGGAGGTAACATCGAGGGAATCAAGGTTCTGGATCAGGTAGACAAGGGCCTCAACCACCTCAACAAGTATTTTTGAAATGTCTTTACATCTACCAGATTACAAAGGTGTTGAGGATGTTTAGAGACATGTACACAAATGTGAGTTACTATGGCATGTGAAGGGGATCACTACCCAGAATGGAAGGCAAGTTAGTTTACAACAAACATGTTGCAGAGGACATGCATGCATAGTTGGTACCAGAAGTATGACCCCCACTAGATAGTAGTAGATTATACCACGCTTACATGTAATGCCTTCTTAGCTAAATTCCATATTCCTGAGTTTGAATAGAAGAGCATTAAAGAGTGCTGAAGGAAATTCAACAAGGTATGACAGAGAGTGTGTGGAGTATGATGCACATTTTAAGACTCTCTTATCAAAATTGTCTTATGATATTCATCCTTCTCAACATGCTCAATGGTTGTTGGAGGATTAATAACACCTTTCAAAGAGAGAGATCTTTCACATAAGACTTTCATAGAGACCGTGTGAAGGCCTTGGAGGCTACCCTATGCACGAGGTTGTAGGAAGCATGGATACTAGTGTTATCCCTTTTCTTGAAGCTTCAGATTTTGCAATGGAAAAACAACTGGAGAAGCTATCTATGAACTCAACGCATGAGACTCACAAAGTGGCCTATGGTGCATGGATTGTGAGGTAGAGGGGCACAAAGGATAGTTTCCTCAGAGATCGGTACGCACCATGATGATAGACTATGAGATTTTCCATGAGAGATCATGATGTAAGTAGGTGTCCACTACTGTAGTGTGCATGATCCATAAGAATGTGTCTTGTTATTGCAATATTTGCACCTCTACTACTCATGACACCAAGGATTGTAGATTGATTGACTAGATACATGATGTCATTGATATTGTGTGTGCTAGACCAACATTGCAAATAATTCCAAGGATGATGGTCATCACTATGAAGGGATGCATGGATGGAGGAGCTTGTGGAAGAGGCTTTCACATGGAGGATTTAGAGGTCATGGAAACCATGGAGGTGGAAGAAGTGAGTTCCTGCATGGAACTTGTTACAATTATGGGTCCATGGAGCATTATAAGCGTGAATGTCCTGACCTACTACAATGCTCTTGGTGTGGAAAGAAGCACAAGTATGAGGAGTTCCTAGAGCTATTTGAACATATGAGCAACAACAACACAAAAGACAAGGGCATCGGGATGGTAAGAATTAAGAAAACAGACTCAATGGATGCCAGGGTGGCGCGTGAGTTAGAATTAGAACCTGTATTAGTGATGATGTGAGCTGAGGTTGCACATGCCAGGGAGATACCAAAGTAGAGACCATTGATTACAAAGAGAAGAGGTGGTGTATGGGAAGTATCTGGACCCTACCCATCGAAGGAAGTCTATCAAGAGACCATGGATGTAATCAAGAGTCTTCAAGGGGAAATTCAATGTCTAAAGGAGCAATCCAGAAGTTGGGGAAGAAGAAAAGCATTGAGGTTCCTCAGTTAGATATAGATGATGTCTAGAGAGGTGTGTAAGATGTTACACCAAGAGAATATCATTCCTTATTAGAGAATGGTTGAGGAATAAGATACCAAGTGTTGGAGCAGAGCATGAGAGGTAGGTTTTGCATGCTAACCTTCCCCCACAACCTCGACTATGATAAGGAGATTACCTTGAATGCAGTTGTTGATGGATGGCTCCTAAGAAATATTCTGATTGACATGGGCATGGAAGTCAATGTTCTCACCCTAGACACCTAGAATCAAATGGGAAGGCCCCATTACAACCATCTTCAAATGTGTTATATATGGCCAATAAGAAAAAGGCAATGCCCATTGGTGTTTTAAAGGATGTTGCTATCACTATCCAAGGGGTGAAATTCACTAGAGACTTCAAAGTCTTAGCACTTGCTGAGGTGGACAACTTTCCAGCATTACTTGGGCACCCCTAGTGCTATAAGAACAATGTTGACTTATGTTTCAATAAGGGGTATATAAGTTTTGAGAACAAAGAGGAACATGTTATCATTCCTTTGACAGATGGGAAGTCAACACCCTATATTGAGCCTTTAGGAGAGGAAGACCTAGACAAAATTTATGTGTGCACTATCTGGGACCCTGAAGTTGTGCAACCAACAAAGGAGGGCATTATTTAGTGGGAAGACACTCAATCTATAAGTGATACAACTAGTGTGGCATGTGAAAATTGGGCACATGAGACATATGAGTTGGTCGAAGGTAGTTAAGAGGCTCTGTGATGAGAGTACAAAGGTGTGCACTCAATCAAGTGCACCTAGGAGGAAAGAATTTGCCAAGTTATTCTGGAGGAGCCAACCCGATGTTTTCCTATGAGAAATGGAGACCCAGTGGAGAAGTGAGATCGAAAGAAGAAGGATGCTCAGCTATACCTTGCTCGGGACCACAACATGTTGGTGGGTGACCCATCATGATAGCCTTCTAGAGTGGCATGAAGTGAGAATCACATTCTCTGTTAGGTTTTCTCAAAGTAATGCACCTACTATCATACAAGATTATCATGGGAAGGAACCCACCTCATTTCATGTCCAAGCATGTGAGAAGGCCTGGATGGAAGGTGCAGAAGCCTTGCCACCTTCTTTATGGGTGCATAAGTTGTACTCCACCTTATAAGGTTGCACACACACATGGTACATTCACTCAGAGATGCACCATTAGACAAGAAACTGGCAGGAGTTGATGGCTTGACCTCCTTCAAGATTTTGAATATTAGAGTACCAAGCCATCGTGGATGAGGCGTTATAGGTTGTTAAGCCTAATGATGGGAGATAGTGCCATGGAGGAGGATAGAATACTAGAATTATTGGGTGAACCTAGCTTAGAAGCACACTTTGATGAGGAAGAATCAGAGGAGATACAACTTGAGCATACATGCATGGAAAAAGAAAAAGGAAAATTGGTCTATGTGATCGATGGTGAAGAAGTGGAAAATTTGGATGTTAACCATACTATAAGGTACATGTGAAGTTATGGATAGTGTTGATGAGCAAGCATGTGCCTACCATGAACCCCTGAAAACCAAGAAGGTTAACATTGGTTTGGAGGCCGAACCTAAGGAGGCTACTATTGGAGACTATTGGTAGAAAAGGAGGTTTCAAAGATCATTGATCTATTGCATGAGTTTAGGACTTATTTCGCATGGGTACCATGAGCTTAAAGGAGTTCACCACTCCTTGGGGAAATGAAAATCAAGTTAAAGGAAGGTGTGCACCTAATTTGAAAAGACCTTATCGAATGAATCTGAATCTTCATGTCAAAGTCAAGGAGGAGATTGACAAGATGATCGCATCAAGAGCATCATTGAGGCCATTGAGGAATCAGAATGGATAAGTTCGATGGTCATCAACATTAAGAAGGATGGGAGGATAAGGATTTGTGTTGATTACATGGATTTGAATGTGGTATGTGTTATTGACCCTTTTCCAACCCCTTCACCGAGGAGATCTTGGAAGGAGAGTAGCATGGGTGTGAGATCTATTCTTTCACAGATGGATTCTCGGGATATCATCAAGTTAGAATTACAAAGGAAGACCAAGAAAAGAAAATTTTTCACCACTTGAATGGGGAAGCTTTTCCTACACAGTCATGCCTTTTGGACTGAAGAACATGCTGTGTGTTTTTTCGCATTGGTGGTGTAGAATTTCAAGACTTCATCCATAAGTTTCTTCAAGTCTACCTTGATGATTGGATGGTATATGGATTAGTAAGGGATCATTGTGACAATTTGAGGTTGATGTTTGAAAGATGTCGATAGTTGAGGATATCCCTCAACATTAAGAAATGTGTTTTTCACTACTCCATTTGGAACCCTTTTGGGGCATATCATATGTAAGGAAGGCTTGTTGGTGGATCCTACCAAAGTTTTTATTATGGGATTGGGGAACCTACTACCAGAGAGCACAATACATGCATAGATTCCTTGGGCATATGGGGTATTACCAGAAATTTATTAAGGGGTATGCCAAGATCATCACACCATTGGAAGAGTTACTAAAACACAAAAGTACATTTCACTAGGAGAGAGCACAATAGATGGCATTTGATACATTGAAGAATAAGCTTATCACTGCGCCCATATTATGCTTTCCTTCTTGGGATAAGCCATTCCATGTACATGTTGATGCTTTGGGGATGGCGATTGGGGAAATCTTAGCACAACTAGAGAAGGAATTATTGACCACCCCTTGTGTTTTTCTAGTAGAAGTTAACCCCAGTAGAACAAAACTATACTACTACTGAGTGTGAAAGCATTGTCAATGATCTACATGTTGCAAAATTTAGGTAAGTATCTTTGGAAACACCCTTTATTTCTACATGGACCACATGGCATTGAAGTACTTAGTAAACAAGCCCATTTTACAAGGGCACATATGTCGGTGGGTCTTGTTGTTTCAAGAATTTGAGTTTATGGTTGTTGTGAAACTAGGTAAGAGTAATTTGGGACCTGACCATTTATCAAGGATTGACTCAGGGGAGGATGCACAGAGCATTGAGGATATAATGCCAGATGCAAAACTATTTAGATTTATGGTGTGTGCCCTCTGACTTGGAAGATATTGTTGTATTTCTCAAAATGGGTGTGGCACCGAGGAATGAAGACTTTGGAAAGGAAAAGTAGTTAGCCATATGCGCCATGCCCTACATGTTAATTAGTGGAGACTTATACAAGCTAGGCCATGATGAGGTTTTTGTGCCAATCGGTGTGTGTTAGAGCATGAACATGTTGCAATCATGGAGGAAGCACATGGTGGAATTACAGGAGGACACTATGTAGGGAATGCAACCATGCACAAGATCCTTTCTAGTAGGTTTTTGGTGGGAAATCATCTACCAAGATTGTATTGAGTTTTGCAAGGTCTGTGACCATTTCCAGCACCTTAGAAAACTAGGAAGAAGAGATGAGATGCCCTTGAGACCGATAGCTAGTGCAAGAACCATTTGAGAAGTGGGTGATTGATTTTGTAGGACCAATTTCACCTACCGCGTGAAGGACTAGTTTTACGCTATATCATTACATGCACAGATTACTTAACAAAGGGGGGAAGAGGTGCACCTATAAGGGATTACATATGGAAATAACAAACAACATCTAGGTTCTTATGGGAAAATATAATCAATAGATATGGATGTCCATTGAGTTTAACAAGTGATAGGGGTACTCATTTCTTGAATGAGATAGTTAGGATTTTGTTGGTAGAATTCATGGTAGCCCACCACAAGACTACCCCTTATCACCCCCAAGCTAATGGAACCACTGAGGCATTTAACAAGATATTGAGTCACACGTTAACCAAAATTTGTGATGTGGGAAGAAAGGATTGGGATGATAAAGTTTTTTATGTTGTGTTATGGTCATACTAGACTACTTATAAAAGACTGAATAAGGCCACACCTTTTCAATTGGTGTTTTGCACAGAAGTGGTGTTACCTATTGAATTCATGTTACCATCACTACGTATAACATGCATGTAGGAGGATTAGCTGATGAACAAGCACTTGAGGAGAGGATTGATAAGTTAATGTAGTTAGATGAGAGGTGGGCTATTGCTCATTGGAGTTAGAAAATAGAAAAAGCCAGGTAGAAGGCATGGCATGATAGACACATCAAGAAAAAAAGTTTGAGGTTGGGAAGATGGTTCTATTGTATGATTCCAAGTTTTTATGCCATCCTAGGAAATTCAAAGTCCATTGGATGGGCCCATACATTATATCCTATATACTTGATTTAGGCACTTTGTCATTATAAGTGTTGGATGGAACATGGTTACTAGCCATTTCAATGGGAGTAGGCTAAAGCCCTACTATAAATAAGTCTTCCTTGTGTTTATAAATAAGGCAATATTTCCATTTAGCCTAGGATTTCCCTTAATGCATTTCTTTCTTTGTGTTTCCTTCTGTTGCTTTTTCCTTTTTTTTTTTGTTGTGTGTGTGCATTGTGCAGCCAATAGCCACTTACTTACAATTTCAAAAAAATTCTATGCACAGAGGACCACACATCTATTTTTGTGTGGGGTGGAGTGATGTGACAAGTATTGGAAGCTAGTAGTGGAAGTTGTGTTTCGATGGCCCAAGTCAAAGGATCAAAAGCACATAGTTTGGAAGAGCACATGGAAAAGGTGAACATAAGGATTTTGGTGTCAGGAAGGCTTTACAAAAACCATGTACAAGGGTGAGAAGCATAGGAACAACATGAGGTAGGTGATGTCAAAAATAGGGTAAGGACAAGAAGAAGTGCCTTAAACTAAAAGCACATGTGTAAGGATCTTGGTTAGTAAGGGTTTTTACGTGCCAAAAGGTTGTAGAAGTTTTTCATGCATAGGATTGGGCATGGGGGTAAAAGTGTTGAAGGTTGATTTAGAAAAAATCCACCTTTTTATTAAAAGGTACATTGGTAGGTGGCATGGCATTTATTATGGGAAAAAAAAAAAAATCTATAAGTAGAAGGTTGGGGTACATTATTGTTTACCTTGCATTTGTGATATCAAAGAGCTCTCATGAACTAGGGAATCCTTGAAGAAAATTTGTGTGAAAAAGGTTGTGAAGATTTGAGTGCATAGCTAGTTTGATCAGCAAACCTGGAGTGGGAAAAAAAGTACATGGGCATATGAGGGAGAAGGTTGTGGAAGAATCTCAAGTGATTACATCATCTTGTGGAAAAAAGGGTTTTCTAGGTTAGGGTTCCGTAGCTAGGGCACAATGATTGAAGGGATTTTCACAAAGGAGTGGAGCCACAGAGTTGAGAAAGAGCTAGGATCAGGGAAAGAAGAACTTTTAGTGACCAAAAGAGAAATGGCACCAAGGAAAGCAACAAATGTTTCACCAAAGAAGGGAAAGGGAAAGGGGAAACAAGCCATTTCCACCAGTTTCAATGAAGAATGGTATGTGGAGATGCAATATCTAGATGACATATATTACTTGGAAAAGAATGGGTGTCTCATGTTAGAAAGATGGCCATGAGTGACTACAACCATCAACGAGCACCATAGAGAATGAGATGGCATTAGAACTAGTTCACCCTATAGATAAAAGGACACTAGATGGAATGCCTATCTATGATGATGAGGTAAAGGTGAAGATGGAGAAGGTTGGGTTATTGCAACTCTATGAGTTTCCCTATTTTGGAAAACCTGAGTGACTATACTAGTGGTTAATGTCATCGCGTACATGAAGACCATTTCTACTTCACAGGATGAAGGATGTGAATAACTCCCCAACTGATTTCTAAGTTTATTGGTCTTGTCTATGAAGGAGAATATTTTGATGATGACTTGGATGATAAGGAGGCCATCAAAAATACTGTTGAAGCTTATGACTACAAGAAGGGTTCATGATACTTTGACATCTCTGTGATTTTCGACCTGTAATGAGGATGGTCACATGCTTGGTCACAAAACTAAATGGGTAGGAGAGATGGACACAGATCAACAAGGCTTGGTTGAAATTTTTCATAAGATCTTGGAGGGGACCATCTATAACCTCTCGGATTTCATAGTAGAAGAAATCATCAATTTTGTGCGTGATGGAGAAAAGATCATGTTTGGTAATGTCCTCCTTACCATGTTTTTCAGAGATTGGAGTGCCCGATGGGCCAGATAAATTTTTTTGGGAGTACCCAGATGAGAACCCTTCCCATGCCAAAATATTTGAGAAATACACTTGTGACACCATGATGGCCACCCACAAGGTGCGCCTAGAAAAATGGTATAAGAAGATGTGTGATGCATTCGGCGCTGAGTGGAGAATACTTAAGAAGTTACCTATTTTACTACAAGGTGAGGCTGAATTCACCATGTACCAACATTTTTGTATTGGTAGGTTTACTTTGGAAGATGGCGCCAAGGGTCCCTGGTGTAAATTGTCATTCTCCTTCACAACACAATACTTCTAGGCTGGAGTCAATCGATTCAAAGAGGAAAATAAGATAAGGTTTGACCTCAACACAGTAGACCAAGATTACCGTGAGTTATGCAAGACATTGATATATCCAAAGAAGTGTACCTATGTGGAGAAGTATGTCTCCCATGACGTACATATGTTGAAGCCAATGACATTTCCTGTCATTGTTGGAGGACCGCAACAAGGGTATACCTATGTATAAGGCCTAAGTATGAGAAGGGTCACTTACGTTTAAAATGATGTCTCTATCCCAAAAGACCCCACCATAAGGAAGAAGGATCATGCCAAGGAAAAGGGAGAGAGAGGAGGCCCTAAGAAAAAGGCACCAAGTACATACAATGCATAATAGTAGGCATGCACGTGAGTTGAACGCAAAACCAAACACCTATGCATGGAGGAAGAAGTCCCCCATAGAAGAGAAAGAGAAGACACCTGAGGAAGAGGTGCCAAAGTAAGAGAAGCCCCCTATGAAAGAAGAATCACCAAAGAAGAAAGGAGTCACTAGGGAAGAAGAAAAAGAAGAGTCTCCTATATTGGAATCACCAGTTAGGAAGAAGAAAAAGTAACAGAAAAGGTAGACTCAGAAGAAACAAAGAGCATGGAGGCCGACAAGGGTGATGAGGATGATGAAGAGAACATGGTGAGGCTCAAGACCATCTTGTGTATGATGTACATGAGTCGAGAGGAGGGAAATGAAGAGAAGGATGAGGATGAAGGAGGTGCTCATGGAAAGGGGGGAAGTGAAGAAGTCAACATGAAGGATCAAAGACTCCAAGCCTGACTAAGGAGTAGATAGAGGATGCCATGGAGAGGGAGGTAACAAGCATTATAAATGACTTGGTGGATCAAGAGGTGGAGTGCAACGCCAAAGAAGTACTAAAGGAGATGGAGGAAAGAAAAAGTGTGGGAAAGGAGTATGGAAGCATGGTGGAGATCCCAGCCAAATAGTAAGCTTCCCAAAGGCAAGCACACATATAAGTGGAAAGGGTATGGTAGTGGCACAGAACAAGGAATGACTTACATCAATGATCCAAATAAGGTATTATGCGTGTGTTTCCAAAGTATCGTGCCTTCAAACCAACTCCTTGCATGGTCTTCTTTTCGATGAAGAGGGTGCATACCCACGCACGAGGAAGATGTTATCTTGGGATTTTGAGTCCCATGTTGATGAGCCCAATTTGAGGTCAACCATGAGGCATTGATGAAGATACCAAATACCAAGGGAGTAAACCCTCTGGTGAATTCTCAACAACTATCGATGAGCAAGTTTGTAATGCACTCAACAAAGTATCAGTAGAAGTTGAGGCAAGGCTCTTCGGAAGAAATGACATAATAAGGTCTTAGAGGAAGAGCTTGAAAATAAAAATGAAGAGATCATTGAAAAAGACAAGGAGTTAAAGCAGGAGGATCTTATCAGTGTCCAATTAAGGCATGAGTTAAGGGAGGAGAATGTAAAGGAGCGTGGGATCCATAAGAAAACAAAGATGATTTTAAACACCATAATCTTGAAGAACCTAAACTTGACCCCACCGAAAAAATACGAGTCAACCATGTAATGCTTGGAAGACTTGACCCACATCCTCACCATGGAGAGGGAAACCACTCGCATTGGAATTAGTAGAAGAGGCAATGGCATGCCGAAGGAGGAAGAAAACCTTAATGTTTGGGAGAAAGTTACTCGGCATTCGAGCTCCTTGCCATTGTAAAGACCATCATGCAAATGGTCGAGGTTGTATATGATAATTGCTGACCTTGATGAAGAGATAGGGTATCAATCATATTACTTGCTACGCACGAGGCAGATCTAAAGGAGTTTCAAGAGAAGAACAAAGGAAATAGGGCGGGATGGGATAAGATCTAAGTCGAGGTTGAGAAAAAGTTGGAAGTAATCGAAACCTTATGGGGTTCAATTAAGAATCGGCTTAAGGAACTATATCCCCAGGTCACTTGTAGAATGGACGCGTTGGATGATCTTAGCAAACAACTAGAAGGAATTGTAGATACACTAAATCCTAAGAGCGATGAATTGAGTTTTGATGAGGTGAGTGCTCTAGTAGGTGACCTACTTCAAAGCAGCAGGTGAGGTAGATGCCTAGGAAAAGATTGAGGCAACAATGAAGAAGGAATTCCCACTCCTCCTACAGTAGAATGATTCTTCTATTCTTTCATTCTTTATTCAAATTGTCCATGTTCCACTATTCTTTATTCTTTAAAGAAGCAGGATGTTTCGAGGATGAATAACATGCTTAGTGTAATTCCCTCTAAAAACAACCCACTTGAGACCCAAGAACAACTTAGGATTAGTTAGGAAAATTATGGAATAATTTTTTTGTTTAAAAGAGTCTACAACCAAGTTACAAGACAACAGTTGTCACAAGCAAGTTTCAAAGCCAAATACTATTAATAGCTTAAATTTTTATTAATACGACAATTATAAAAGATCACAAGGTCCAAACTTAGGGTTAGATTAATAAATTAGGTTAAGAGGGTAATTTCTCACTAAACCACCCTCTAACATGATTAAAAAATTTAACTTGATTTTTCTCAAAATTAACACACTTAAAACTTTCCAAAAACATTCCCATTAGATACAAAATTTCCTCACCTTTCCGGTGATATAAAGAAGTCCTCCTAACTCCTCATATTTCTTGAGTTATGGGCTGGTGGACCTTGGGAGGAAAATTTTCCCAAGAGCGGGTCTGCAGGCTTGGGAAAGAAAATTTTCCCATGCGCGGGCTTAGCGGCAGAGCGAGCGAGGAGAGCTTTAGTGCATTTTCTCTTTTGGAAAAAGCATGATCTACCTTCGTGAGCCCGAAGAGGACACTTGTCGACATTTCTAAACTCGCAAAAATCGAGCCATCAGAGGATTTTAAGACAATGATCCTTTTCGGCCTAAGGCGCTATGGAATCAAATGATCCACACCTCTTCGATGCCCAAAGTGCCACGTGTCAAGTGTTGATTGGTTGCGGCCCGTCAGGCCGTCGGAGTAATTTAGCAAAATTTGACTTTTACGAGAAAAAGGTTTAAAGACTTAAAAAGCTCTGCACCTCTGTGGACGCATCATGAAGACACATGTCAGCCATCCATTGGATGTGGGTCGGCAGCCGGCAAGAGAATTTAGGAAAATTTTCCCAAAAAAATTCCAAAGCGCTAAGCTAAAAAGGGGATCCGCTCCTCCGCCGATGCCTTGTGACGCCACATGGTAGCACTTGATTGGCTATGGGCCGGAGGGTGGCGGAGGAAACTTAGAAAAATTCCCAAATTATTTTAAAGGTTAAGTTAACTATTGCAGGCCCGCGTGGCCGCGAAAAACAACCAAAAAGGCAAAAGCAGGGCGGCGGGTCGGGGGAAATTTTTCCAAAATTTCTTTTTTGAACTTAGGTAATTTTTGACAAAAAGAAAGGCTTACGGGTCAGCGGAGTGGCGTGGGGAATTTGTGCCTTTGGTGTTTTTGACCAAAAAATGCTAAGGGAAAATTCGGGCCCGTGGGTCCGCTTGTCGAAATCTTTTTTTTTCCAATTTTTTTTACAGTTAGAATTATTTTTACGCCAAATGAAGAAAAACTTCAAAAGGCCATAACTTTTGATTGGGAGATCATTTTTGGGAAAACGAGGACTTTTGGAAATCTCTTGACGTCCTCTTGCACAAGAATCATTAATTTTTTTATTTTGATAATGTTTAAAGTGTCAATTTCATGAAAATGATCTGCAGGATTTTAAAAGGCAAAGCTGGTAGATTTCAACTTATGAAATTTTAATCAATTGATCTTCTTCCTCTCTCAACATGTCAATTAGATGTGGAGAATTGTTCTTAGATGGATTTAGGATGGAATTGGAAGGTAAGTTTGTTTGATTAACTCCCAATAAAAAAACAACTTTGACAACAAATGACAACAAAACAGTTTGAGCCTGATTTTGCTAAGTTTTCTAAGAAATTCCTTAAGTGTTTTTGTCCAATTGAATTCATTTAGGGCATACTACTTCAATTTAATCATTTAATTTGTTATTTCATTGTTACAGTTTGAACTGTGCATTTTGGATAAAGTATTTTCTAGTTTGAAAATACAAAATAAAGATCAAATTTTAAAGGATCTATTTGCCATTTTCATCTTTCAAGTATTAGAATTCATTCCAATTCTAATCTAATACATTTAGTTGATTCAAATCAAACTATTCAAAACCAAAATGTAATTCTGATTTCCAATTTTACACATTTCAAAAGATAGAGTTCTGTATTTTCCTCACACACATTTCTTCCTTTCAAACAGAGATTTCAAATACATTTCAAACTCAGATTTTAAACAACAATAGTTCCAATCATGGAAAAGAATGAAAATTTTATTCCAAAGACAAGATTTCCTTCTTTTACAACTTCTCTTTTCTATTGATTTTCACAATACAATATACAAAATACATCTCTTTCTTTCAAGATAGAAAATAGAGTATATCTCTCCTTTACATTTCAAAATTACAACTTTCATATTCAATACAACATATTTCCATTACAAAACATATACAAGTTCATCCACTTCAAGTGGGAAAGGTTACAATAAGATTTCATTCCAACAAGGGACTGTCAAACCCTTTTTTTCTTCTTCTTTGCTCCAGAACGAAACATGTAGATTTATCATTCTCCCAATTTTGATCACAACAAGAGCAGGGGAAAGGCAATGCTCTCCACCCAACCAAGACATCCAATGAAAAGGAGAATCCATCCTTCTTCATTGGCCCCTAAGCCCCAACCATAATGCAATAGAATATGTGATTCAACTCATGGCAACAAAGGCTTCCACAACACACAAGCAACATTTTCACATTTAAAACATAGTCCAAAACAAAACTACAGTTTGCAACCACAGATAAAAGACAACAAACAACACTCAAGCTTCCTCATGCAAGCCAAAGGAGCAAGAAACTATGGGGGATGTTGTTTATGCCTCCCAAGGGGAAATGGGTATCACCACCTGAGAACAACCGCCATATATATATATATATATATATATATATATATATATATATATATCATTTAAAATATATATATATATATATATATATATATATATATATATATATATGCCGACATGCCCTTATGCCTCCCCAAGTACCCCCTTATTCCTCACATTTCCTTATGCCTCCCCAACCTCTTATGGCACCCCATAATGAGTAAATAAATGCAAGCTATTTATTTTTAAGGTGGAACCCAAATCCCAACTCCCTCCACACTTATACCTCCCTAAAATACTTATGCCTCCCACAAAAATACCCCATAGTCTTCTCCTACACCATCCCTAGGCCATCTACCCAAACAGCCCACACACATGCCAAAACATTCACAACAATAACATTTGCACAATAAAAGAAGAGCATTTCAAGAGCCAAGATCTTACCTCTCCATAATGGAGTTTGTTCCAAGTTCCAAACCGCAAGCTTTCTAATACAAAACAGCCCAAGATCAACAAAACACAAGTCTGTAAAAATTCTGCAACTTTCTCTAAAAGCAAGAGCTCCAAATAGCAAAAGAATTCACCCAAAAGAAGTATGCAAAAGTAAAGCAACCAAAAGAGTGTAACCCCAAAACAATAAAAATAATTTAGAATATATAGAAGGGGGAAGAGAGGAGGATGAGGTGGATCTTTGTAGGATGCCACATCACACATCCTCAACTCCAACTCATAAGTCAACTTCAATCTCTAAGACACAATAAATAAGTAGGTGAATAATATGACAATTTTACTTACACACTCAAATTAAGCCCATACCCCAAAGGACTGAAATTAATTTCAAGCAAGAAGTGCAATTAAAACATTTAGCTAGACTTACAGAAATGCATAATGAAGGCTAGGTTTAAACTCTCCAACCGTAGGTAAGGTTGGCATGCAAATTTAAGAGGTATGGGACAAGTTTAACTTGTCCCACAAGCCTCCAAAATCAGTCTCCAAGGACAATTTCGAATTCCAAAGAAGATGAAGTGTTTCATACTCCAAATTTTACTTACATATCTCTTACACATCACTTACACATATCTTACAACATTTAATACAAGAGTCAACCACTCCAATAATTACTTTCTTATGACCCAATTTGATTAATTTATTTTAACAATATGATTACTCACATTATATACCACAATTTATTTAAATAAAAGGGATAAACACATCACTTAATAAACACATACAAACATCAATAAAAAGGAACCAAATAAATAAATACACATAACCCTTGGTCACGTTTAAAGGTGATCCCCCATGAAAATCCCTAACACAATCAAACACACAAACAAATACAAGTTGCCATGGTGACCTTGTTGAATTCATCTAGAATTCCAATGTGGTTGGTCTCCAATCCCCCGATGTTTGTTGTGATATTTTAAACCTGCAAAATACAAATACCTCCTTCAGCCTCGTGGCCATATTAAAACATCCAAATTAATATAAATATAATTTTCAAGATCATCGACATATATGTGAATCTCAACAATCATCAAGAAAAACAGTAGAATCACTCACAATTCCATCCACAACTATGTCATTACCAAATTTAATTCAATTCTCATTTTCTAGGTCTACTCAAAATATCCAAATATTAGAAGTTCGAATCAACATCTTTCAAACAATATATCAACATCAATATCCAAAATGTCTCTAATAATCATCATGCACCATATATGAATCAAAGTCCATAATAAACCATGATCTAACATCTAACATCATACTATAATAAATTCCATAATCATGTCTATAATATAATTAGCAATATCATGATCGTATCAAAAGGTGTCAAAGGGAAGTGGTCACTACACTTAATCTAGGGTGATGTTGGTGTAGACACCAAAATTGGGTCACACTCCCCTTGGTCCCTTGTCAAATAACCAGCTCAAACATACTCATCTAATCATGGCCCCTTCCACCCCACATCACTATTAATTTAATTAATTAAATTAAATTAAAATATATCCTCACAATATTTAATATCTAATTACCTTAATTTCTACCCCATCACCTCACCTAGACACCTCATCCAGCCACCTCACCCTAGACCTATTCTTGGCATGTTTCCATAACCAACAATAACTAAGTATTACTTGCCTTAATGAGCTAAGATTTGGTCTAACCCTAAAATCAATCCCTAAAATCTCTCTAACCACATTCCCGCTCATTAGAAGGGAAGTTTTTGTTCTAATCCATGAGAACAAACTAACTGGGCCCAAGAAATTAGAAAGATCTGCCCATTTTAGTAAACCTAGGGAATCTCGCCTTAACTAACATCGGTCACCCCTAAACCGACGTCGGTCAACCCGGAACCATCGTCAATTACCATTTATTCACCCAAACAACCTTGTTTTTGGGTTGGCACATTCTAAGAGCAAGAGAAGGGAGATCAGAGTTGCATGCAAGCGAAACCAAGCATCCTTTCACGTATCTAGACATCTAGAGCCATCACCAAGACAAATATTGAAGCATTGCACTCATAGAATCATTCGGGAGCCACTGCTGCGATATCAAACACCATTCTTCTGATCAATTTCCATTACCATTCAGCCATCAAGTCTGCATCACAGTAAGTACATTTCTACCAGTATTTTCCATTTTAGTGTAGTTAGCTTCTGTTATTTCTATCATCAATTTATACTTTGCATGCTCATTCCTCCATCTCTTTCTAGCTTATAACTCAAATATTTCCTTTACCCACATCGCCAAATCACCCATTCTTTCATGTTGTTCATTCCTAAGTATACTTGATACCCCTATCAACCTCTTTATCCACCCTACCCTCCTTATTAGATCCCAAATCAAACCCTGTAATCAGTTTTCTTTGATTCTCTTACACCCCGACCTTACCGACGCCTGATTACCCATGACCGTCGTCGGTTCTACATAAACCATCCTCGGTTGTATTAGACCGATGTCGGTCTCTGTGTTTTATACCCTGACCTAGAACAGAACCTAACAACCTCTCATCAGTTGACCTAAACAACCCAGAATCAGACCCTGACTAGTCCCAACACCCGATAACTACCTAAATATCTTATCGACCATAGCCTTTACTTTGTTATGTTAAGATTTGCTTATTATACTTGAATGAGAAACCTAAATCATATCATCTACAATAGGATTTCCTTTATTTTTGGCATTAAATTATTTTAAACAATGGATTGACAGCCATCTAGGAAGTATCACACTTCCCAAAGCTAGCACTCACTAGGCAATCCACTGTCATATATCATTTAACTTCTCTTTGTGGTCTTCTTTTCTATTACATGTAGTTCCTCCTATCCAAAAGGAAGTTCTCACATTCAACGTGGATCGAGAAGTCGATGACGCGCGCAACAACCTTCAACCAACTATTATAAATAGGTATTCCCCTTGGCCCTTACCCTTATCTGTTTCGTCATTCAAAACATAAAGAAAATGGTGAAACATTTTGGCATGCCCAGTTGGACCCATCAAGGGTTCTATTGCATTTTCTTCATTCCTAGGTAAAAAATTGTGTGTTTGTTTCCCTTCAAAAAAAAAAAAAAAAAAATTACACATTAATCTTCTTCCTTTGTAATCCTCTCTTCTCTTTAATTGCTCTAAAAGGATACACTTTCTTTTGGTGCATTTAAAAAGAACCATTCTTCTTTCTTTTTGCATTTAGTGAAAGAGCATACCCTCTCCTATTCACCATTTGTGTCATCATACATAATATTTCAATTTCGGCTTAAAATTGTTGCATTATATTCGGTTTGTTGCATTTAGATCACATTAAAATGAGGGCAACCTATATGCTAGAAGTCATGCCCAAATGATGGTTGACATAAAGAGTCGTAGAAATCACACTCTCTCTCTATCTTACCAAACTTCCATAAAATTTGAAATATACACATCTTTCTTAGACAACATCTTACCCAGGAACATCTGTCAGTGATCACACAATCCGATTGGCAGGTACTCCCAACTCGTTGCTTCTGTCAAGTCATTATCTCATAAGATGGCCTTCCCTACCATAACATACCTGAAACCTCTCCTTTTAGATATCTTTCTTTGTAGGAAGCCTTCCTCACCAAAAAATCTATTCTAAAATTCATGAGTCAGTCTTATAAATAGCATAAGCTCAATACATTAAAAATCACTTGTTAGGAGCATGTTTTTAGTGTTTGATTGACATGCATTTTGAGGTGTGAGGATACGCTTCTCCATTTTTTTCATTTTGTTGCCTTACACACTCCACAATCACAGTTGGAGTATTTTGACTTCTTCTGAGTGTGTTAGGACTTCATTGCATCATCTCCAAAACTCTGGGTTGGTGGTTTATCTCATTAAAACTCATAACAATCCATTTTTCTACATCTTTCCAATTTTCACAGTAACTGACATCGGTTACCCCTGACCAAAGATCGGTTTTGTCTTAACCGACATCAGTTTTCTGTTCTTTTGGGTTGAATTGCCTAAAATAACCCTTATTTCATTTCTTCATTGTCAGGTTCATATGAGTCTCTGTACTCTCTCTGCTTTGATACACAGTCATCATTCAACTTTTTTCATCTAACCGTCAAGCAATCTTTGCTTCATTTGATAAAATTGTTCCTATTTCACAGTAACCAACCTCGGTTACCCCTTAAGCATCATCAACCTTAACTAGCGTCGGTTACCCTATATTGAACATCAACTAATATATTACACAAATCTACCTATAGACACCTGTTTTCTTCATTCTTACTACCCCCTATGTCATTAGCAGGATACAAAATCACCTGATATATACCCATTCACATGGTGTTGACACGCAGTCAAGCCAATGCTCTTATATTTCACACGAGTCGTCAACCACTCCCACCTAGTCCCTCACCGCCTTCCGTCCTGTCACCCATGGATCCAACCTTACCTACCACCATTGTTACAGGTGAAGAAGAATTTATACGACTCCTTGATCATAATCCTGCGGCCTTACAGTTCTACCTTTCCCACTCTTCCACTCGAGACTCCTCGAGTGGGTTGATATATGACATTCTAGTATTCATCTCTCCTGTCCTTATTCCTACTTCAAAGCATCGGTCCCTAATAATGCATCGTTACCCTCACTCGCTTTGCTTCGGTAGTTTAGCAGACTAGGCCCATACCTGCCATGACCATTGCGTCTACAGTATCACTCACGCCTATCATATATGTTGTCCCCTCATTGACCACCTAGGCCATAGCCCAATCTACACCCATTGTCTCACAAATACCCATCGCAACATACCCGCGCTTTGTCTTGCCGGTGACCCCTACTCCATTCCAGAATCTTTTCCTCTCCATCCCACAAACACTACCCCTAATCACTACTAGAGTCACCACGACCGTCCCACCTACATACACATACTATCAACCACCCCCTATCTCATTTGTCACCCATTAGGATATGTGCCTTCTATGTTGGTGCCCTATTCTCAACCTCCCTATCAGGTTCAATATCCACCCCCTTATGCCACATGAGGTGTCTCTCCATCACAACCTACCAATGACCTCATCAAGTTGATGATGGAAAAGATGCAGACACTGGAAGCATCGGTTTCCATCTCACGTAATTCCCTCACCTATGACGAAATTTGTAATGATCCTATTCACCCATCCATTCCTATTCGACCATACCCCGTACATTGGGAAATTCCAAAGTTCAACCACTTCAATAGCAAAGAGGATCCACAACAACATTTGTGGTCCTTTAAACATGGGTGTTACCTGATTTCCCATGATGACACTTTACTCCTACGAACCTTCCCGATGTCCCCGACAGGACTTGCATTGACCTGATACATGGTGGGTTACGAAGACACTCCATCTATTCATTTAATCAAGTGGCCCAAGCCTTCTTAGATCACTTCTCTATCAACATTGTTAAGAAGGTTACCATGACTAATCTTTATTCCACTCAACAGTACGACGATGAGTCTATCGCTAACTTTGTCACTCATTAGCATAGCCTAATCAATCAACTCACATTTCAACTGCCTCAAACTGAACTCATAGAGTTATTTACTCAAGCTTGTGCTTAGGCACATCTCACCAACCTGCAGGGTGCATACCTTCTGTACTTTTGACGAGGCATTCACCATGGCACAGAAATTAGAAATTTGTGTTATCAAAGAGAAGAAAATTCAGCTTTGTAACAAGAACATCGCTTTTAAATCGGATGAAGCTTCTTCATCTTCAAAACCCCAAAACAACTATGCAAAACCCAAAGGATCTGCCAATGCCATAATTTTCAAGGCTGACCCCCTCATCAATCAAACCTAGCCAAACCCCTTTTAATCTCTCTCCGTCCAAGCTTTCCAGTTTAGACGAGAACAACGAAAGTACACTTCTATAGGAGAATCGTATTCTTCTATTTTGCAAATGTTTGTTAAGGCTAGTGCCATTACCCTTCCACCTATAAAACCACATTTTCTTTTTACCCCGAGTGCCACATGCCCGCATGGTATAAGGAACATGAATTTTACAACTATCATCGTGTCAAAGGTCATAGCAACAATAACTGCATCACCTTCAAGAATATCATCCAATAAATGTTAGAAAATGGAGATCTAGTCTTGGATAGCCCAAATGCACCTACTAACCAAAACCTACATATCTTCAAGAAGCCATTCCCTAATCATGCCCCATCTTCCAACCAAGTTCATGATACCTCAAACAATGATAACAATATATGTGAAGTCCACGCTATTTTCGATGACATACCAATTGCTTCTCACTTGTCTCATGTTCCTTCCATAAATGAAATCTTAGTCCGAGCTCCACTACCTGCACAAGAACCAATTTCATCTACTCCTCCACCCACAGAGACACCCCCTTCATTTTCTTCTTCACCCGTGGAAGATCCCATAATTAGCACGTTGCCTTTGACCCCTCAAATTTCTTAGTAATTGTTAGTGGCACCTCTCCTACTCATAGACGATGTAGGTCCACTACCTACACCAACACAAGGAGAGTCTACTTCATCTAGCCCATCCTCTCCTCTACCCATGGAGGATTATATAGAAGTACCAGTGTCTTTTGATGACCCTTCACCATCGGACCTTCAAGATCCCGTTGGTTTGCTTTCAGCTCTCTTACCCACAGAGTCCGAGGCTAGCCATTTCCCTATATCTCAAACACATTTTATGGGGATTTCCACTCAATCCATGTCGGCCCCACCTACGTCAGTACCATTCTCACGCTTGGCTGATTACCTAGACTATGTCGATAGAGCCTTACTTTGGGGACACCTTCTACTTCCTGTTTCAACATAGATGTACGCAGTGTCCCTTCGACACCTCCACTATCTATCCAAAAGTGTTTCAGAAACCGAACCAAACACAATCACAACTATTGCAACACCTTCCATGTCACCACCCCTGGCCCAACTCACACCTCTACCCATAACCCAACATACATCTACACCCAAACACCTACCCACGCCTATATCATCTCCCTTACCTAAACCTATCACTACCTTAGGGGTCATACCAACAACTAGCCTTACTCACCCACCCATCAAATTAGATTTAGCTACATCTTCCAAAACTAACACTAAACTTACACCAGCCCCTAAAAAGAAGATCTAATCTCCTAGACCTCCTACACCAACCTTTCCTACCATGCCTTTATCACCTTCACCCCTACCTCCCATTATAGGACCTCACCTCTCGACCTTGGCCAAGAAACCCCCATCCACCAGTAAACCAAGAGCACAGCAACACATTTCCCCATCATAGACCTCTAATATTCCCAAGTGACCCACATAACCTCCACCATCACCCGTAACCTTCTTACCACCCATACCTCCACTACCATCAATAACTTCTTCATTGCTCATGACACTTTCTTCCCTTCCACTCACACTTCCCGCTCAACCCACACCACCTACCTCCACAACACCTTGTTACCCCCATGGGTAACCTACCCTCTTCCACCATTGGCTTTTCCCTCCACATCTCGTACACCCGTATCACCTTTACCCAAAAGGATGTAACCTAAAGCTAAAAATCCGTTATCCTCCAATAAGGTAGTTAAACTAGCCAAACCTTCCATCATCAGTTCTTCTACCATGCCCCTACCCAAGCAGATATGACCAACACCTAAGACCACACCACACACTAAACTAGTAGACCAACCTACTCCCCCTCTTGTAAAGACTCTTCCTCCACAATCAGCTACACTTGTACCCAAACCCACATTCACCTCCCATTGTGATCCACTAGCAGGATCCTATGCCAAAATCCTAACCAATCTCCTTAAAACTTCTATCATCACATTACCACCTCTTAGACCTTACAACCCACTCAAACCCAAACCAAAATGGTTTGACAAAACCAAAATTTGTGCCTACCATCATGTGTCAGGACATGATGTAGAGAACTGTAAGGCCTTAAAAACTGCCCTAGTCTAATTATGTCCTCCCAAAGAAAATTTTGACAATGATGATCTTCTTGATGAGGACCCCATTTTGCCTTCACCAATTTCCATAGATCTTCTCCCGTTACCTACTCAACGACCAAAATATCCACCCCCACAACTCTTTGATCCACCCCTAAGATTCAAGATTAACATGGTTTGTATAAGAGAGTTGGCCAAACCACCACCAAAATGCCAATGTGCCCTACTCATTTCATAAGGATCATATCCCCCACTAGGGTTTTGTCCCTCATGCTGCTATACCTTCCATGACACACCCTCTTCATCCACCTCTCCTCATATTAACATGATCAACATTGCCACTCATGCTCAGAAAGATAAGGGCAAGGAAAAATCAACTGGCCCATCAACCAACCATGTACCCAACATACCATCCGCACCCATACCTAAAGTCATCATTTGAGGTCTTACATATCCTATTTTTGACTAGGTCACACATCACACAATTCTAAAACAAGTACACCAATCCCCCCTCAAAATGTCCTTATATGACCTTGTCCAAACCTTGGAGTCACATCATCAAGCCCTCATTGAGGTCCTTTGATCTATTGAAGTCTTACCAAATGACCCCACACCCGTAGCCTCCATCATTACCCCTCACCACATAGCCTCTCTCACTAGGTCTTCGCCTTCCTCTACACCTCCACCCACTCACCAAGTGGTCACCCTTAGCTTTTCAGATGAAGAGATCACTCCCTTCCAATCTAATGACCCCGACCCCACTCTTTTCATCTCTATCTTTATCGATAATATACACATACGACGTGTTATGATCAATGGTGGTGCTAGCATTAACATCATCTCCTCCCATGCATATGACCAAATGCGGATACCTGCCAATTACATGCATGGTAACCCTATTATGTTGCATTCCTTTAATGATGTCATGACCTCTACCTTGGGTACCATTGTTCTCCATGTCCGCGTGGGCCCCCGTACTATCCGAAACTTTTCTATGTTCTAGAAGGGGAG
This sequence comes from Taxus wallichiana var. yunnanensis, assembly GCA_018340775.1. NCBI lineage: Eukaryota > Viridiplantae > Streptophyta > Pinopsida > Cupressales > Taxaceae > Taxus > Taxus wallichiana. The sequence continues at coordinate 169,431,606 of CM031237.1, forward strand.
TTCCAATATAACTTGTTGCTCGGCCGACCTTGGATTTGTGTCATGGGTTGTGTCCCTTCGACTTTACATCGATGCCTCAAATTTGAACATGAGGGACATAATTACACCATCCCTACCAACCCATCACCTTTCAATACCTGTAACATGCTATATCGGCCCAATGATGTGCTTATACCGGTCAAGGCATCTGCCACCGTCACCACTTCACCTTCACCCATGAGTCCATCCACCAAAATTGCCACCACTTCGTGAAATCTAACCTTGTTATCTCCACTTCAACCGTAGCCTCTACCACTGATGCACTTATTTCCCCAACATCTAGTGAGCAATATATACCCACTACCCAAATACCAACTACCGATCCCTTCGAACATGTTTTTCAACACCTCACTCTAGGGGAATACCGCCTATACAATATCGACACCTTCCTCGCCCGCAAGAGTATGGAAACCTCCGCCAACACCCCTTGTTATGACATCGCATCGGTGACATTTTCCTTATGGCCCTCCCCACCTTCGCACCAACCTAACATATGGGGGACTTGATATGGCCACCTATAAACCTGAACCTCCATCCCAAACCCAACCATTTTCATCCGACCTACACTCCCTCACTAACCGCCGCTTTGCTCACACTTTCCTCCACCGGTGTGTGTGGAAAGGATTTGGCTTCAATTTTTATGAACAAGGCTGTCATACTGTCATTTCTTGTACCTCTCGTAAACACAATGACCATAGTGGCATTGGTTTTGACACTCCACCCTCCAAGAAGGTTCACGTCGACCTTATCCAGGATGAGAAATCTTCCCCCTCTCATTCACCCACATTACCATCTTCACCCATGGAGTCCATAGATCCTGAATCTATTCCTCCTAACTTTTTTTTTCTGTAAACACCATTTCCTGGGACCGTGACCTATCAACGCGATGGTGAGGCTCCCTCTTCTCCCATTCCTATATCCTGACATGATTGATGACAATACACCTTTAATTAACATCATTCAATGTCAAGACGATGAGTCCATCCTCACCTACCTTGGTGCAAAAGACTCTTATATTCATCGGTCATTACCCTCTGAGATGCAAACCATGTTGAACGAATCAACCATCGAAATCAACATTAATACCAGGATGACCCGCACATTCTAAAGATCAGTCAATCCTTAGATGCTACTAAACATGAAGCCTTCACCTCTTTCCTTTAGGACCATAGCAATGCATTTGCCTGGTCCTATGCCGATATGCCCAGTATTGACCCAAAAATCATGGTTCACAATATCGTAACCATTCCTGATGCCAAACCCATCAAAAAAAAGTTACGGAAAATGCATCCTCACATTGCTCTTCTAGTCAAAGAAGAGCTTTAGCACCTTCTCTCAATTTCCTTCATTCTACCCATTAATTATCCCCAATGGATTTCTAACATCGTTCCTGTCACAAAAGTGACAGGGGGACTCCGCATTTGCATGGATTTCCGTGACCTCAACCTCACCTGTCTCAAAGATGATTTCCCACTGCCACGCATTGACCAACTAGTTGATCTCACCACTGGCCATGAAATGTTGTCGCTCATGAATGGTTTCTGGTCTACAATCAAATATTACTAGCCCCAAAGGATTAACAAAAGATTGCCTTCATCACCCCTTGAGGGACTTTCTGCTATCGAGTCATACCCTTTGGCCTCAAAAATGCTAGTGCTACATATCAGCAAGCCATGACTTACATCTTTAATGACATCATGCATCACATATTGGAGGATTACGTAGATGATTTTCTTGCCAAATCCAAGCATCGAACCGAAACACCTGCCTGTTCTTAAATTCATCTTTGACCACCTCATCAAGTATTGTGTTCGTCTTCAACCAAAAAAGTGTGTCTTTGCGGTACTTTCTAGAAAACTCCTAGGTTTCATCGTTTCTTTGTGTGGCATAGAAGTTGATCCTACTAAATTCAAGGCTATTCTTGAAATTCCGCCACCCACTAATCTCTGTCAACTTCACAGCCTACAAGGAAAGTTGCAATCAATTCATCATTTTATCTCACAACTTTCCGACCGTTGTCAACCATTCCATCATCTTCTCAAGAAAGACATGTCCTTCAAATGGGATGATGAATGCCATAAAGCCTTCAAGCCTTGAAACAATACCTCCTTCAACCACCAATGCTCATTCCTCCTAAGGATGACCAACCCTTCTACCTATATATTTCCGCCACTAACCATTCTCTAGGTGCCATGCTCGCTCATCGCAATGACCAACACCGAGAGCAAGCGGTTTATTACATAAGTCGTACCCTTCTTGACTACAAAACTAGATATACCCATGCTAAAAAACTTTGCCTAGCCTTAGTTTTCATCGCCACCAAACTCCGCCATTACCTACTCAACCACAAAACCTTCGTCATTACTAATATTGACCCATTACACTATATGTATGCCAAACCTTATCAAAATCAATGTGCCGCATGTTGGCTTATGCTTCTGGCTGACCTCGACCTCGAATTCATCCATCAAAAGTCCATCAAGGGCCAAACTATCACTAACCAATTGGCCGATGCACCTATTTTCGGGAATCAACCCTCTAACTTTGACTTCCTAGATGAGTCTATAACTACCCTTTCCTGGACGAACCCGCTTACCAAATGACACTCTTCTTTGATGGCTCTAAGTGTCAACGTGGGGGTGGGGCTGGTGTTATCCTCATTCCGCTTGATGGTGAACCTATGCCTTTGTCTTTCAAACTTGATTTTGATTGTACAAACAATATTGTTGAATATGAAGCACTCGTATTGGGTCTCCAGGCTACTTATGCCTTAGATGTTAATTCAATCAACATCTTTGGTGATTCTCAATTGGTCATAAACTAAGTCAATGGTATATACTAGTGTCGTAATGAGATACTTTAAAAGTATAAGCATCACATAGACATACTTTTGACCACCTTTGACCATTACACACTTCAAACCACCCCACATTCTACCAATAAATTTGTAAATACCATGGCCTGCTTGGCTTCTCAAATACCCACTTCACCCGCTAACTCTAAAATCTTTGTCACTATACAAAGGCTACAATCACCCTCTTATTTACCTCATGAAGTTTACTCTGTCGAAAACCGTTGTCCCCTGACCCACATGACCTTTGGTATAAGCAATATGCAGACTATCTTTCCCTTTCCATTCTACTTGTTGATCTCACTCGTAATGGACAACGTACCTTTCTTAAAAGTGTCTCCCATTATGCCATCATGGGTGGTCTTCTTTATAAGTGTGGTTTTGATGGCATTCTCTTACGATGCCTTACAAGTTTTGAAATTCCTTACACCATTAAGGAAGTCCGAATGGAATTTATGGGGGTCACTTTAGCGGTTTGGCTGTCCACAAGATGCATTCTTCACCTAAGATATTATTAGCAAACCTTGAACCGTGACTGTTGTGATTATGTCAAACATTGCATGAAATTCCAACAACATGCTAATCCTCATCGCACACCTAGTCACGCCTTACAGGTTACGTTAGACCTTTGGCCTTTCTCTCAATGGAGTTTAGATCTTATCGGTGAGATCAACCCCCATTCTTTACACAACACCAAAGTAATGGATCATAACCGCTACTGAATATTACACTAAATAGGTAGAAGTCATTCCCCTCATTTCCACCAAAGCTGAGAAAATATGTGAATTCATCAACCATCACATCATTTGTCATTTTGGTGTCCCTCACCGCATTATCACTGATAACAAAAAACAATTCAAAAACAAAACCCTACGCAAACTATGTGATGCTTTTGGCATCCAACTTAGTTTCTCATCACCTTATTACCCACAAACCAATGGTCAAGCTGAATCAACAAATAAAACCTTGAACAAAATTCTTATGAAGGTAGTCAATGATACTAGAAAAGATTGGCATACGCACATTCCTTTCACCTTATGGGCTTATCGCACTAGTATTCACACTTTCAATCATTGTTGCCACCCCCTTTTCTCTGGTCTACGATACTGAGGTTGTCTTACCTCTCAAAGTCCAGATTCCATCTCTCTGCATCTCACTACAAGACATGCTCAACAATGATGACTTTCACCAGGATCATTTGGTGTAACTTGAATTATTAGATGAATGTCGTCTTAACGCTCTTGACCATCTCCAAATCTACTAAAAACGTATCAAACGTGCCTATGAAAAATGTGTTCACAAATGAACCTTTCAGGTCGGTGACCTCATCCTGAAGGAAAATCAACATATAACCAAAGAGGAGAAAAGTAAACAGGGCAAATTTGCTCCTAATTGACTTGGACCCTATATCATTACCCATGCATATGGATCATGTGCTTATCATTTGTCTTCACTCGAAGGTAAACCCGAACTTGAGCCCTTAATGCCTTACATCTTCGACCATTCTATTGTTGATATCAAGTCCTATATCACTTTCTATCAGTTGATCACTCATCCCTTGAGCGTTGTTCACCTTCCATATTACCCATTTTGAGGATCCACGACTAAACAAGAATCATGTGATTACCTGTCACCTTTTAGCCTTGTCTTCAATATGAGTACCACGGCTCTACTCATAGCATGATTCTCATGGATACTTTTCATCTTCTTAAAGATGGAATCCCATGGTCGTTCATCACTCGAAACCACCTCTTCCACAATTAATCTTTGTGTGCTATGGTCTTGTCTTCTAAACAAGAACCTAATCTTCCTCTATAGTCTTTTCCATGACTTAAATGTCTAAAAACAAAAAGGGATACCACTCCTTGAGTCAAACTTCCAAAGAAAAGATAACTCCCTCAAAAGGGACATCTCTTCTTTATATTCTACCACTATCAATAGACTTGCTCCTTGAAGGACAGCTATATAAAGTCATTACAAAAATATAATAAATATTTAGAAGCTTCCCGCATTGATCAGCTTCACGAAGACCTCAAGGAGATAATATATTCATCCCATCTAGACTTCCCGCATCGATCAGTCTATTAAAAACAAACAAATGAAGAAAAAGATGAAATTTTCGTCATGGACTTGCCTATTCTTGATCCTGGGTTTCTTGCTAAGAAAAACATCCTGTCGTACACTAAGTTACACTAAACCACCCATTCTCACCTCATTTACCTTCTTATCCTAACTCCCTCTCTACTCAAGGGACTTGCCACAACCATGACATTTCATGATCATGTGACTTTTCTTCACCCTTAGAATAGTCCATTATGCAAGGCATGTAGGGTCTTACATTCATAAGCCCATCGAGGTATGGTAGACTTAGTAGGGTTCTTATCAATTAGGTGGTTCTTTTTCCACCTCTTACCTTTCTACCTTCTTCATCACCTATTGATTCTCCTATAATAGGACCAGCTCATCGACACTTATATTTAAAACAACTCAATCATGCCTATAACCTAAACTCAATCATGCCTATGACCTACATTCACCCGTGCCTAACACCTATCAATCCATTCCTTTACTTCATCATAATCTTCCCTAGCTTATGGGAGAACTACATCAGCATGAGGTCCCTTTTCGCCGGGACTATGTAGGCAGCACTTCGAGGGCATGGGGCCCTTGGAGGTTAGATCACCACTCTCTACCCTAACCAATTCCCTCTTTCCCTTTCCTATTCACTCTCTACCCTAACTAATTCCCTCTTCCCCTTTCCTATTCACATTCTACCCTAGTTAGTTTCCTTTTATATCAATAATTGGAAATTAAACCAAACAAACAACAATTGCTTAACATCTTTACCATCATCACTCATACATTCATTTCATCTTGTCTATAATTTCTTTACCATAATCATACATTTTCCTACAAATCATCTTAACATGATCCACACCATCATTGATTACACAAATTAATGAATTAGAAACTTAACCATACCTAAACATGACGACTCAATCCATGCCTATGACCTGACTCCATCCATGCCTAAACAGACCTGACTCAATCCATGCCTATGACCTGACTCTATCCATGCCTAAACAGACATGACTACTGCCATGCCTACACTGACCTTGACTCTATCAAGCCTATTCCACTTGATTTCCACCTATCTATATATAGCAATAAAAATTAAAACATGTACACCATCCATACCATAAACACCATCATCTATAAATCAGATAGTTTGTATAAAAATACATGTGAACATATATCCCAATAATAATCACAATCATCTCAAATCACTCAGATACATCCTCACCATCTTTGGCACACAATGGTATATCATCAAAAATATCAAAAACTCTCATGTACATCCTCACTCTCTTGGCACGCAGGCTGATATATATCAAAAATACACAACTATACAAAACAAGAGGTACATATGGCTATCAGACATCACCCTGTTAGATATCCTCCATATCTATCTCACATGTCTCCTCCTCCTCCTCTGCCCCCGTATGACGTCCAACTAGCATCTCACCACCCATCATCGGTCCTAGTCGGATCTCTGTTGGTACCTCACCTAGGGTTGGCCTTCATGAACTGGTGGCCTCACCCTGACCTGTCTCAGGGCTCAATGGCCCCCGTGCTCTCTACACTGTGGGTACATGACTGGTCCTCTCACTCGAGGCCTGTTATGCTCTATAATCCCCATAGGATAGAAAATCTATCCTTGCGGCCATCAAAATATCCTGATAATATTGGACCTCACCTAAGGTATCTCTCAACCTACCTATCGGTACTATCTGTGGTGGTGTCATTGGCCTCGGCCCTTGTTCCTATCTCTTGGGACCATGTCCCATTGGTACCTATAAAGAGGGACCCTATACATGTGCTTGTTTTGAGGGAACTGTACATGTCTCGTATCTGGGCACTGAAGGGTCGCGACCTATGCCTGTGCAAAGTGGACTAAATAGCCATGTAAACCTATAATTTGTGCTTGTAGGGTGGCCACCTATACCCCATCTCCATCTCCACCCTATGCGGGTACCTATCCCTATGCTACTGGGCTTATAGAGTGGCCACCCGTGCCTCTGTACAATAAGCAACATGTGCCTCTGAGCCCATTAGTTGTCCCTACACTATACCCAACTGTGTAATCAGGGTCATCACCTACCCCTGTAAGGCATCCCTCTACACTGTGATGGTGGCTAAATCTGACTACCCCGGCCTCGGCAATACTACTCGTAAATTTACAGCCCACCATTGCCTGTATCTATTGTAACCCCGACATCATCAATCCTTTGGTCTCTCACTTGCTCCTCCTACCCTATCGGCCTTTATCAACTATGGTAGAGGCAATGACCTCTCCACATCATCCCTCCTATATTGTGGGAAAGGTGGTGGTATATCTTGAAGCAATGAAACGTCGTCTAACCCCCGTCCACGGGTATCATCTTGTGCTCTTCCGCATGTCGCCCCTCTATCCACCGAAGTAGTGTAGTAGCCTGTAGCTCCTCTACCATCCGCCCATATGATGGAAAACCCACATAGGGTCTCCAAATGATGTCCACATTGGACAACCCCTCTAACAATCACCTGTAATAGGCTACATCGTGTGTAGCTCTAGTTGTTTAGTGCTCCCTAATCACAGGCACCCATCACCTGAAGCCCACTCGAACAAAACCCGGCTCGAATGCATCACCTAGGGCATACCGACTGGATGCACACATATAATGTACTCATATGCCCAACAATGAAGTAGGAAAGTACAAACATAGGCTAAACCTTCGTAGCTGCCCATAAGCCCATAGCTCTATACAATGTATTAGAATGCGGGCACCCATGAAAAATGGTCTGTCCTCCACCATGTCGTGTAGAACCCCATCAAGGATGTGGGAATCTCCCACCCTCTGCATCCGGCAGTGCAAAGTAGCAGACTTCCTCCATCAAGCAACACTACCAGCCTCATCTCCTCTGGATGGGCCCGGTACATATCACCATAGCCCATACTAGTGCTATATAACTCAACTCTGTCATCCCCTCGCTAAACACGGTCAACATCAACTCCTTAGAGGCCTCTGAGGAGATATAATACACTTACGTCCCCATTATTGGTAGACACAGGATCTTGTACACATCCTCCAAGGTGAATGTGATCTCACCCATTGGCAAATGGAAGGTATTGGTCGCTGAGTCCCATCTGTTGATGAGAGTGACCATCAAACTCAGCTCCCAGACCAATTATCGTAGCGTCTAACCCCAATTAGGCCAACCTTTGCAACATGGCGCTAGTCCTCAGCTGTCGCACCCCCTCGTACCTCCATGAGCAAGGGAGGTACCCTATCCCACATTTGTAACTAGTCCCTCACCTGCACCCAACAAAACACACTATTGTCAAAACCTTCCCATACCGAACACACCCCTTACCTCATAAACCTTGTATCCAACCCTCACTTCTTATTGTACCCACCCAACCACTTACCCCTTGCTAGACCAATATATTCATGCCATTTATACCTACTCCCTTATTTTTCTCTCATGAAACCTACCCTTACATCTCCGACATATCCTTACCTCTTACCCTTGCTCTCTATTGCCCTATTTTCTTATATAGTCAGCCAACACCTAAATCAACGACAACCGTTATCGGTCATGTGTGACCGACATCGGTCACCCATTACTTGACCGATGCCGCCAAATACCACCGACATCGGCCAACACTTGACTGGTGTCGGTCACTATCGCAATGTCGAATACGTCCAAACCCCCCATTTTCCCAAATTCTCAAAATCTACCCTAATCCTCCACTCTAACCTACCCAAACCTATCCTAGCTTCATTCCCAATCCTATTTAATCTACATTGGACCTCCCCACCCCTCATTTCCTTCCTTTTTACCCATACATTCCCAATAATAAACTTACACCCAAATTTTCACCCAACCCCATTTCAATAGCCTATTTCAATCAAATATAAGATTGGATAGAATCCTACCTCATCTCGGTGTCATCAACATAATGGCATGTCTATCCACTACACCTTGGTGGTCCACCCGAACCTTCTCCCGCCTCTACCATGTCTAATCACCAAATCCAATCCTCCTGACCTCCACCCAATCACAATCGATCCCCCTGTGCTCATGGACCCATCTACCTAGACCCTCTCACCAACCAGATCTCTCCACCTCAGCAGGATATCATCCCTCATCCTTTCCTCCGACAAAGCACAACTCGTTCAGCGCTATCATTTTCATAAAATCCAAAATGTACAAATGAATCCATATTATACAATTTTTTTCTTTTTATATACCCACGTCGACCTAACCGACATTGGTTATACCTAAACCGACATTGGTCTTGTGCCCTAGCACACTTGTGGTCGATTATACTCAAAAGCGACATCGGTCGTGTGCCCGAGAAAACCGTGGTCGGTTTACCTAGACCGTCAATGGTTCCGTATGACCGGCATCGGTTACCCGTCATACTCTTGTCAACTACCCTTTCCCCATTTCTGACCCAACTTAACCAACCCAACCACCGTTTGGCCTTACCCACCCTTATCATAACCTACCTCCAAGCCTACATTACCTATACCTATCTTTAATTGCATTTAGGGACTTGTTATTTTACCCATACCTCGGCCCTACCCATGTCGTGACCTCATTTACTGGACGAAACATTTTTAATGACCTATGAACCCATGTGCTTGTTATACCTTGCGACATTGTTACCCGTGTTGTTTGACCTAATGACCTTACCTTGCCTATTGTCATGTCGTTTATCTTGACTCAACCTTTGGTGTACCAGAATATACCTACATGTTCCTACCCCTAACTGTGATGTGCTTCGCACCATATCCTATACCTTGGATACCGGAATCACCTCAACCTTGTTTGGATAAACCTATCGACCTTAAACAATGTAGAGTTTGCATGCTCTTTAACCGGTACCATGTCACAATTTATACGTGTGCATATGTTTGATTATCACTACCTTTGACCTTGGCCCATTACCTTGATTTACCTGATTGGACCTTTACCCAATTACCCCCATTGTCCACCTTCCTCTTCATCACATCCACCTTTATCAAACCACTCTCATTTTTGTCCGACCTCTGTCTTCCTAGTTTGAGGAGATCACCTTCACCCACACATGGGGCAACCACATCGAGTTCCTTGTTAGCATCGCTTACCAATACAAGCTATGCAACAAAAAGGGGAAAAATGTAGACACCAAAATTGGGTCACACTCCCCTTGGTCCCTTGTCAAATAACCAGCTCAAACATACTCATCTAACCATGGCCCCTTCCACCCCACATCACCATTAATTTAATTAATTAAATTAAATTAATATATATCCTCACAATATTTAATATCTAATTACCTTAATTTCTACCCCACCACCTCACCTAGACACCTCATCCAGCCACACCCTAGACCTATTCTTGGCATGTTTCCATAACCAACAATAACTAAGTCTTACTTGCCTTAATGAGCTAAGATTTGGTCTAACCCTAAAATCAATCCCTAAAATCTCTCTAACCACATTCCCGCTCATTAGAAGGGAAGTTTTTGTTCTAATCCGCGAGAACAAACTAACTGGGCCCAAGAAATTAGAAAGATCTTCCCATTTTAGTAAACCTAGGGAATCCCACCTTAATCGACGCGTCGGTCACACCTAAACCGACAGCCGATCAACCTGGAACCATCGTCGGTTACCATTTATTCACCCAAACAACCTTGTTTTTGGGTTGGCACATTCTAAGAGCAAGAGGAGGGAGATCAAAGTTGCATGCAAGTAGAACCAACATCCTTTCACGTATCCAGACATCCAAAGCCATCACCAGGATAGATATTGAAGCATTGCACTCACGGAATCATTCTAGGAGCCACTGCTACGATACCAAACACCATTCTTCTGATCAACTACCATTACCATTCAGCCATCAAGTCTACATCATAGTAAGTACATTTCTACCAACATTGTCCATTTTAGTGTAGTTAGCTTCTATTATTTCTGTCATCAATTTATACTTTGCATGCTCATTCCTCCATCTCTTTCTAGCTTATAACTCAAATATTTCCTTTACCCACATCACCAAATCACCCATTCTTGTCATTGTTCATTCTTGAGTATACTTAATACCCCTATCAACCTCTTTATCCACCCTACCCTCCTTATCAGATCCCAGATCAAACCCTGCAATCAGTTTTCCTTGATTCTCTTACACCCCAACCTTACCAACGCCGATTACCCATGACCGTCGTTGGTTCTGCATAAACCGTCATCGATTGTATTAGACCGAAGTCAGTCTCTATGTTTTATACCCTGACCTAGAATAGAACCCAACAACCTCTCATCAGTTGACCTAAACAACCCAGAATCAGACCCTGACTAGTCCCAACACCTTGACAACTACCTACCTTTCTGATCTGACCATAGCCTAGCCTATTATGTTAAGATTTACTTATTGTACTTGAATGAGAAACCTAAATCATATCATATACAGTAGGATTTCCTTTATTTCGGCATTAAATTGTTTTAAACAGTGGATTGATAGCCATCTAGGAAGTATCACACTTCTCGGAGCTAGCACTCGCTAGGCAATCCACTATCATATATCATTTAACTTCTCTTTTGTGGTCTTATTTTCTATTATAGGTAGTTCCTCCTAGCCGAAAGGAAGTTCTCACATTTAGTTTTGGATCAAGAAGTTAGTATGCACGCAACAACCTTCAACCAACTATTACAAATAGGTATTCCTCCTTGGCCCTTACCCTTATCTCTGTTTGGTCATTCAAAACATAAAGAAACGGTGAAATAGTTGGGCCACTGAAATATTGACTAAGCACCAAAGGGAGCGCTTGTAAGACTAGTGACAAGAAGGGCACTTAGGGGAAATTTTGCATAACAAAGGGGTTTAAGAAGGGTTTAAGTTAAACCAAGGTGCACGCGGAAGGAAAAACACGGGTTTAAAGGACTATTAGTGCAAAATCACCGCACCCCCAAATGAGTTCTACATATTTGCTTTTCTAAGGTAGAGTCATTTGGTGTGATCCACATAACATTGAACTTTTCTCAAGTGTGGGACCTTATAAATGGAAAATCTCCCCAAATTAAAGGTTGGTTCCTTATTCCTCTCTGTTTAGGTGCATACGTGAGAACTTGCAGAGGATTTATCTCTATATTTAATCTAAAATTTGCGAGGAAATAGAGATGATAGGGATATAAGAAATAAGAAATGACTAAACTAGAAGGTGATGCACCAAAGGAATGATGAACATTTATTTTGCTGATAGACACAAACCAAATGAAATGCATACAATAATCAAACATAGATAACCAGATTTGTAATGAAAGACCAGATGAGAGAAAAGAAGACAAGAGAGGATCTAGGATTGATCACAAAACATGTTTTATTACTCTACAGATTGATACAATACATTAAAAAAATGGCCAAGAGGTGAGAAATGTATTACAGTTTTAATGGAAGGTCTGAACTCCATGAGTTCCTTGCCAGAAGGGAAGGGGAGCCTACAAAAGATGAAAGAATGTCCAACCCTTTACAATGAGTCCTGACCCGGTATATGTAGACTCGATCAGAGAGAAGAAAGAGAGAGAAGCGAGGAAAGTAGGTTGAAGCTCAACCACTACTGTTAAATTCCCTTAACAAAATTTGCCCCCAAATCCATCTTGATTGTATCAATCTTTGGTTCGGTGCCTTGAAGGAAGAAGAAACAGCGGAGTAGATCAAATTTGATCTAGTTGTTGGGGTAGATGGATCCCGCATTAATGGCCCTGAAGACGTTCTCTCCATTTTCCTCTACCTAACCTCCCCAAACTTAAAGTTTCAAATCTCCATGGTGTGGGTGAGGCCGAGATCTTTCCAATGGTGTCAGATTTGTAATATTTTGAGCCCTGAGTCGAAAGATATGCCTCTTCGAAGTTTGTATCGGGTTTGTACAAATGGGTGGGAAAATAGTTTGAAAAACGGGCCTCCTTTTGACCTCTGGGACACGTGGAGGGCTAGCACTTGTCTGAAGGTAGCCTCTATATTTTTCTCTTGGAATGGCATGGGGTGACACGTGGCTTCCTCCACCGACTTGCTCAATTTCTTTGTTTCTCGGCTAAGTTCTTTGCTCGGTGGGATCATATTCCTTATCTAAAGACATGTGGCGGCTGACACTTGATTGGAAATGCTCTCTCTATTTGATCTTTGAGTTAGCGCCATTTGGACACTTGGCACTCTCTCGTCGGCCTGCCACCATACATTGACTATTTAACCCGACTCTGGTTCCCTTTTTAGACTGGACGCGTGGAGGCCTATGCTCGCTTGAAAGCTCGATTCAAAATTTTCCTTTGAAAGAGTGTCAAGTTGACACTTGTCAGCCTCCACTGGCCTATGGAATTTTCAATAGTCCCTCTTACCTTTTTAGACTTTGGGCTACGTGGCGAGCTCACGCTCATTTGGGTCTCCACCCTAGGACTAACTCTTGGAGATGTGCCACACTGACACTTGGCATTCTCCGCTTACACTTTTATACTTAGCCAATTTTGAGGCCCGCCCTATCCGCCTTTTGACTCTATTTGACCATTTGCTATGTGGAGGGCTGGCACAAGTTTGAGTCTCTACCCTGGGCTCCCATTTCAAATTTGCGTTGAGCTAACACCTGACACCTTCTTTCTTAGTTGAAGACTTTTCAATGGCCCTACAACTTTTGGGGCTCTGGACACGTGGAAGCCTAGCACTTGTTTGGGCTTCCCTTTCTGGATTCAACTTTGGAGAAGTGCCACATAGACACGTGGTTCTTTCCGCTGCCTCCTCCATACTTAGTTGATTTTGGACTCTTTCGAACTATTTCGAGCTCAAAAACTTTGAATCTTCACCTTTCTTTCCCCCTCTTGCTCCTGGCTTCTCTGTGGCACTGCCCCTTCTTTTTCGACCCTGTTATTCCATTGTTGAGTCTACCTGTAACTTAAAAAATGGATTTAAGACACGGAAATAGCCTAACATAGTCGTTTCTTTTTCATAGGTTCATTGAGTCCTTCTCGGCCCCCGTCACTCCATTGTTGAGTCCTTTTGTGACCTATTTACAAGATTTGAATGAGATTTCTCAGGTTCCTTCTATGTGGGGTCGTGGCTGACCCAATATTTTGCTCTGGGGGTGAAATATGGATAACAATTTGGTGACTCATAGGGGTATTTTCTTGCTAGATAAAAAAACCATTTGCCTTGTCATATCCATTGGGCATAGAGTCGAGAACGATGGTCTGCTACCGGTTCTGCCTCTGATTCACGAGCCTGGCGATTTGCATTCTCAATTTTCATAAGAAATCTCGAAATGAAGGTTTCTGAGAGTAGAAAATTGTTTTGACCAGGGCTTCATCTGTCTCTCTGAATGGACTGCATAAGAGCAACAAAACAACACCACAACTATATACAAAATTTGAAATCATACATGCTCTAAATAGAACATGTAGAGTGTGTAAAGCACTTAGGAGAAAAGTAACCTAAACTACAGCAAGACAATGTGCATAAGCACTTAGAGGAAAGAGAAACTAAACTAATATGTACAAGATGAGACTTTCCTTTTAGTAGCAATGCTTAAGATAGATCCCATTCACTGGAATCTACAACTCTTCACCCTTCAATGTAGACAATTAGAAAGCATTGCTACTCTTACATTTTATGACCATGTAAGGCCACTCCAAATGGCATCAAACTTAGAATGCCTTCCTAGTTTTGCTCGATCTGCATCCCATTTCAAAATCAGGTCTCCTTCTGGAAGGTCCTTGTTTTTGCCTTCTTGTCAAAGCATCTCTTGATTGAGGCCTGATTCTTCTCTATTGCTTAGACTGCATGCTCTCTAGTTTCTTCCAATTATATCAACTCTACATACCTGGCCTCCATCGGTTCAAATTCAGACATCTCTAGCTACTTCACAAGCTCCAATGTTGGCAACTCAAGTGATATAGGCAACACTGCCTCTTTCCCATAGACAAGTTTGAATGGAGAGTTTCTGTAGATCTCTTAGGTGTTATCCTATCATCCCATAAGGCCGATCCGAGCTTTATGTGCAGTTCTCTCGATTTTCATCAAGAGTTCTTATGATGATCTTTAGCAGGTTCTTGTTTGTGGACTCGGCTTGGCCATTACCTTGAGGGTAATAGTTTGATGAAGTGCTTAAGTAAGTCTCATTCTTAACAGCCCATCCTGTGATCTTGGAACCTATGAATGCCAATGCATTGTCTGATATAATGGTGGCTGACACTCCAAATTTGGTTATTATCCCTTCATAGAAATCTAGTATACTAGACTCATTAGCTTCTTTGAGTGCCACTACCTCGGTCCACTTGGTGAAATAGTCTGTTGTTGTCAAAATCCATTTGTGGCCTTGGCTTGAATTTGGATTGATGACTCCAATGAAGTCCAATCCCCATTGCATAAAAGGTTGGTCAACTGAGATTGGGTGTAATGGAAGTGCTGCTAGCTTTTCTTTGCCCTTGAAGAATGCACAATTCTTACACCTTTTGATCCATGCATAGCAGTCACTAAACACTCTGGGCCAATAATAACCTGCCTTCATGATTTTGAGTGTTGTCACCCTTGGAGCAAAATGACCTCCAACTACTCCAACATGGAATTCTTGTAACATTCTCTCAACCTGATCTGTCCCAATGCATCTTAGCAGAATGTCATTTATGTCCCTTTTGAACAAGACACCATCAATAAGAACATATGGGATGGCCTGCAGTCTGAAATGTCTCCTTTTTGCTTTACCCATCCAATGAGGACACAGGCCTATTTGAAGGAAGTGCACCATGTCTTGAGTCCAACAAGGAGCAGGTACATCAGCATTTTCTTCCTCTTGATTATTCTGTAGAACAAAAATAGCCTCCTTTTCACTGTTTGCTTCATCTTGTTGACCTAAGGCTAGTTGTTCACACAACCCCTTCCCATGGACCAACTTAGTGACCTTGATCTCAATGTCATACTCCATGACACAGGTGATCCACCCTGCATGTTTTTCATTCAGATCCTTGTTGAGAAGGAAGTCTTTAACTCCTACATGGGAGACTAACAATTGGATTTTATTGTTTGAAACTAGATGTTTAAACTTCTTTAACCCTCTGATCACTGCCAGGACTTGCTTTTCAATGAAGGAGTATCTCACTTCATAGTCTCCTAGACCTTGGCTGAAGAAAGCAATTGGTTGTTCTATACCTTCTTTGTTCTGCTGAACTAAGATTGCAGAAATTGTGTCACTGCCACCAAAGGCATATAGTATGAATTCTTTAGAGAAATCGGATTAATGAGAGTTAGGGCTTATGATATAGCTTCTTTTATGGCTTCAAAGCTTGTTCTCCCCTTAGTTGTCCACCTGAATGATAAGCTCTTCTTCAACATCAACGTTATTGGCTTAACAAGGGCTGCAAATTTTGGTACAAACCTTTAAAAAAATTGATCTTTCCTAAGAAGCTTTGAATATCTTTCTTGTGGCTTGGTAATGGCAATGCTCTTATTGCTTCAAATCTCTCTGGGTCAATTACTAGTCCTTCCTTAGACACAATGTGGCCTAAAAGCCTGCCCTCATGGGCTAAGAATATGCATTTTTTAGGGTTCAATGATACCCCAAATCTCCTGCATCTTTGAAACACTTGCCTCAAGTGAAAAAGGTGGTCTTTGCATTTTGGAGAACACAGTAATGTCATCCAAATAGATCAACACTATTTTGTTGGTCAGCCCTTTAAATGACATATCCATAGCCCTTTGGAAAGTGGCTCCAGCATTAGACAATCCAAATGGCATTTTTATGTAGGCATAGGTGCCCCATTTGGTGGTGAAAGTTGTTTTAAATTGACCATCTTCTTTCACCATGATTTGGTTGTACCCTGAGTAGCCATCTAGGAGAGAGAATCTCTCTGATCTAGACACCACTTACAAGATCTACTCTATTGAAGGGAGTGGGTAATGATCTTTGAGGGAAGATATGTTTAAGTCACGAAAATCTACACACAACCTAATCTCTCTATTCTTCTTCCTGACTGGGACAAGGTTTGTAACCCAGCTTGAGTGTTTGATTGGAAATATGATACTTGCCTCTATCAACTTGTTCAACTCTTTCTTCATTAGAGGCTCGATGTGTGGATTGACTTGTCTCTGCTTTTTCCTGATGGGCTTAACAGTTGGGTCTAGTTCAATTGTGTGTTGTGCTAGCTTTGGATTGAATCCTCTTAAGTCTTCATAGCCCCAAGCAAATACATCTGGAAACTCTTGAAAAAGTTGTATGAATTCATACCTTTCTTGCTCAGTGGCCACTTTTCCAATTTGAAGTGTTTTTCCTTCTCTAACTGGGATTGACTTTGAATCTTCTCCTTTGATCTGTATGTTAGCCTTCTCTTTTCTAAACTGATCATTAGGATTGAAGATAAACTCCAATGTCACTAAGCCTTTGGGAAGATTGTTTGTATGCAGCTGTACTATTTGATTCCCATATTGCTGCTCTAATCTACTTTGATTTCTAGCTAAGAATTCAGCTTCTTCTTGCAAAAAATTAATGATATGTTGATCATTCTCGAACACCTGCTAGCATGTGTTGTTATCTGGCACTACTGGCCTCATAACTATATGGATATGTGGTTGTTCCTTGTCTCTTTTGATGCTGTCAACCACATCAAATGTTTCTCCAACTGTTGTAAGCCTATCAGCAGCTTCATTCTCCTTCTCGGGCATGGACACAATGCTAAAGGCCTCAAAATCCTCCATGAGATCTCATACCCTACTCTTGTAGTTCTTTAGTAGGTCATTCTTGATAGCATTAAGTCCTCTGACTTGATGGCAACCAATTCATTGTCACCAAACACTTGCAAGTTCTTGATTCCTAACTTCCTTGCCTAATGAAGACCATGGACTAAAGCCTCATATTCAGCAGTGTTATTTGAGCAGGAGTAAACTGGAATCTAAAGGCTGAATAATATTTCATACCCTTGGGGGACATAATCATAGCTCCTCATCCAGCTCCTTGTCTACTCCTTGAGCCATCAAAGAACAATTGTCATACCTCATTGTCATCTTTATATTCTAGCTTAATTAGGTCAGGAAGAGGATGATTCTCTTCATGTAGATAGTAGAGACCTAGCTCAGATTCTTCCATCTCCTTGTAGGGGTAAAAAGCATGTCTTTTGTTGGCTCACTCATCAAGATTCAATTCTAGGATACATCCCACCTTGGTATCTGCTTCACAAGTGCTTGGGAGGTCTTCTTGATCAAAAGTGAGTAGTTGGCATTGATTGGGCTAGGCACATAAGATTCAATATGATAATCAGCAATGGGTTCAAATCTGATCATGGCCTTTGCCCCATACCTTGTTCTGAAGAGTATATGTGACCAATCAATAGATAGATAGCCTCCAATTTTGGTAGTGAAGTCCCTGGACAAGCACAAAGCAAAATGTGGTGGGAAATCTATGATTGACATGTTTCTGCAAAACAATCACATTGGGGCAGGCATGCAGAGTGAGGCTCAGATCCTTGATGATTCCAATAGTTTTCACTGTTGTCCCATCTAATTGCACCACCCCTCTAGAGATGAATTCATATTGGAGACCCAGTTGATCAGTTATTTGCTTGGGCATTATAGAACTACTTGCCCAAGAATAAATCATACAATTGTACACCAATTTGTCTCAAATAATCAATGAAACATAGAATGGAGGAGGTCTCGGGTTCTTACCTTGTTGTTCGTGTTTTCCCCATGTTGAGTTGTATTGGTAAGCAACTTTCTCTTCTTTGGTTAGGGTGTGATTTGAGCTTGACCAATTATGTATAGTAGTCCGCAATAGATCCTCTCGCCCTGGAATGCCGGTGACTCCCATAGTGAAATGTTCACAATTGTCTTCTTCATTTGCTCAATGATGTTGAATGAGTTATCCTTTTGCTACCCCTTTCCAGACACATTTTTCTCTTGCACTGGCTATTACAACCGGTGCCTAAGTATGTTTGGAAGGTGGCTTGGATTGACTTTGCACATTGGGAGTTGTATTTAGAGCACCAAAACCTTGTGGAGTGATGGAAGGTTAAGGGTTACTTGAGTTCAGTGATCGACCTTCTCCAATATCTCTCCTTTTAGACCGTGTATTAGTAGGTACACTTTGAGAAGGGAACTGGTTCATTCCACAGAAGTCCTTAGCTTGCCAATTGACAAGCATAGTCTCACTTGGAGATCCCTCTTGCTGAGCTCCTTGTTGGTGATCTCCTTCTTGGCTAGGTTCTTATGACACCATATTGGTCTGCACCATCAAGGCCTGATTTAGTGCACCATTAAAACACATTGATTGTTTATGTGGTGATTGAATGGGAAACACCAATCATATTCTTGTGCCATGTTGTTCAATGTTAGAACTAGTGCCCTTGATGTTGAAGCTATGTTTGGATCATATGACACGAAAGGCCTAGCGAGTTTGAGGTTGTCCTTGGTTTTGACTCTAATTTACAGCCGAGAGATAGTGGTCTATTTTTGCGTCTTGGGGTCTAGCACGATCTGAGCCGATGTTGATATGGCCAAGAACTCGAGCTTCCTACCTTTTGATGGTTAGTAACTCATTCCCTAGGTTCTAAAGTTTTTTCATGACTTCCTGGAGCTATTTTAAAGTGTTAGATGATGAGGTGGAGGCTTCAGTTGAGCTTTGACTCCTAGGAATTTGTACAAGGGTTAATGTGGGCATTTGGCTAGTACTTGGGTTTCCTAACTCGGGGTACAGAAGCATGGATGGCCTAGGAGTGAGTTTGCCAGCCTGAATCAAATGATTCTCAGCCCCTATGGAAAGGTTATAGGTTACAGGTAAGGTTGTGCCTCCCGTTGACTGAATCATCAAAGAAATATCAGAATTTAAAGCCCTAAGAAAGTATAAGAAGGCACCTTCATTAGTGGGCTTTACTGTTGTTGGAATCTTGTCCCAGGTCCATTAAAATCTGAGGTTGAAATCCATCAATTGCTCATTCAGGGCTCTCTTGATTGTTGTCAGTTGCTCCAACAAAGACAAGTTATCACCTTTTCTCCAAACTGGTTATGAAGAGTTGTGCACAATTGGTTCCAATTTTGAATAGAGCCTACTTCAAGGCTCTGAACCATTGTGAATCTTTACCTTTGAGTGAAGAGGCTAGCAACTTGACTGCAATATCCATCTCATGGATTTCGTGGATTATATAGACATTTATAATATCTTGGACATGGTCACTAGGAGAAGTCTGGTTTTCCCCAGTGAAATATGGGATGCTCTTTAATGCTACAATCGGGACTGGATTTTGTGCATTCAGGGCGAGTGGGTTGTTGCCAGTGAAGTTGACATAAGGATTTGGCTGAGCCATTCTAATCGGCTTGAGTACCCTTCTTGTTTGAAAGAACGGCCTACTAGGAGGAGGTGTTGATAAGGCTCTGTTTGGGGGAGATGGAGACCTCTAGGCTCTTCTTATTTTCCTTAGTCTGGAGACAAGTGTATGTGTACAAACTATCCTTCCTCTCTTATTCTAGACCTTGTTTGTATCCTTCTCATGAACTTGCTTGGACTGCTGAAACCAGTGGATTTGTTTCTTTTGGAGTCACCAGATGTACAATCTTAAGACTTCTTCAAAGTTAGAATCACAAAGCAAGTGCACATTAACCTTACTATAATAAGATAGAGACTTATGTCCCACCAAGCATGTCAAAACTATTAGTGCAAAATCACAGCACCCCCAAATGAGTTCTACAGATCTACTTTTCTAAGGCAGAGTCATTTGGTGTGATCCACATAACATTGAACTTTTCTCAAGGTGTAGGACCTTGCAAATGGAAAATCTCTCCAGATTAAAGGTTGGTTCCTTATTCCTCTGTTTAGGTGCATACGTGAGAACTTGTAGAGGATCTATCTCTATATTTAATCTAAAATTTTCCAAGGAAACAGGGATGAAAGGGATATAAGAAATAAGAAATGACTAAACTACAAGGTGATGCACCAAAGGAATGATGAACATTTATTTTGCTGATAGACACAAACCAAATGAAATGCATATAATAATTAAAGGCAAATTACGGATTTGTAATGAAAGACCAGATGAGAGAAAAGAAGACAAGAGAGGATCTAGGATCGATCACAAAACATGTTTTATTACTCTGCAGACTAATACAATACATTAAAAAAATGGTCAGGAGGTGAGAAATGTATTATAATTTTAATGGAAGGTCGAACTCCACGAGTTCCTTCTTAGGAAGGAAGGGGAGCCCATAAAATATGAAAGAATGTCCAACCCTTTACAATGAGTCCTGACCCGGTATATGTAGACTCGATCAGAGAGAAGAAAGAGAGAGAAGTGGGAAAGCATGTTAAAGCTCAACCACTGTTGTTAAATGCCCCTGACAAAATATGCCCCCAAATCCATCTTGACTATATCAATCTTTGGTTCGGTGCCTTGAAGGAAGAAGAAATGACGGAGAGAAAATCAAATCTGATCTAGTTGTTGGGGCAGATGGATCCCGCATTAATGGACCTAAAGATGTTATCTCCATTTTCCTCTACCTAACCTCCTCAAACTTAAAGTTTCAGATCTCCATGGCATGGGCGAGGTTGAGATCTTTCCAATGGTGCCAGATTTGCATTATTTTGAGCCCTAAGTTGAAAGATATGCCTCTTCGAAGTTTGTATCAGTCCGTACAAATGGGCGGGAAAACAATTTGAAAAATAGGACTCCTTGTGACCTCTGGGACACATGGAGGGCTGGCACTAGTCTGAAGGCGGCCTCTGTATTTTTCTCTTAGAATGGCATGGGGTGACATGTGGCTTCCTCCACTAGCCCACTCAATTTCTTTATTTCTTGGCTAAGTTCTTTGCTCGGCGGGATCGTATTCCTTGTCTAAAGACACGCGGCAGCCTAACGCTTGATTGGAAACCCTCTCTCTATTCGATCCTTGAGTTAGCACCATTTGGACA
The DNA here is from genome assembly GCA_018340775.1 of Taxus wallichiana var. yunnanensis. Classification (NCBI taxonomy): domain Eukaryota; kingdom Viridiplantae; phylum Streptophyta; class Pinopsida; order Cupressales; family Taxaceae; genus Taxus; species Taxus wallichiana. The sequence continues at coordinate 169,453,448 of CM031237.1, forward strand.
CTTAGCACTCTTTGTCGGCTGCCACCATACATTGACTATTCAACCCGACTCTAGTTCCCTTTTTAGACTAGACGCGTGGAGGCCCTGCGCTCACTTGAAAGCCTAATTCAAAATTTGTGTTTAAAAGAGTGTCGAGTTGACACTTGTCAGCCTCCACTGGCTGTGGAATTTTCAATGGTCCCTCTTACCTTTTTGGACTTTGGGCTACATGGTGAGCTCGCGCTCATTTGGGTCTCTACCCTAGGACTAACTCTTGGAGATGCGCCACACTAACACTTGGCATTCTCCGCTTACACTTTTATACTTAGCCAATTTTGAGGCCCGCCCTATCTCGCCTTTTGACTCTGTTTGACCATTTGCTACATGGAGGGCTGGTGCAAGTTTGAGTCTCCACCATGGGCTCCCATTTCAGATTTGAACTAAGCTAAAACCTAGCACCTTCTTTCTTAGTTGAAAAATTTTCAACGGCCCCGCAACTTTGGGGCTCTGGATGCGTGGAAGCTGATGCTCATTTGGGCTTCCTTTTCTAGATTCAACTTTGGAGAAGTGTCGTATAGACACGTGGTTCTTTCCATTGCCTCCTCCATACTTAGTCGATTTTGGACTCCTTTCTGAAACTGTTTGAGCCCGAAAACTTTGAATCTTCATCTTTCTTTCCCCCTCTTGCTCCCGGCTTCTCTCGTAGCACTACCCTTTCTTTTTCTGACCCTGTTATTCCCTTGTTGATTCTACCTATAACTTTAAAAATGGATTTAAGACACGAAAATAGCCCAACATAGTTGTTTCTTTTTGCATAGGGTCATTTAGTCCTTCTCATCCCTCGTCACTCCATTGTTGAGTCCTTCATGACTGTTTACAAGATCTCGAGCGAGATTTCTCGGGTTCCTTCTATGTGGGGTCGTGGCTGATCCAATATTTTACCCGGGGAATGAAATATGGATAACAAGGACTTAGCCATTTATGGTGTTCTAGGGGCACTGGAGGAAAAGCATGAGGACCCAACTAGGTGTGATGGTGGATAAGGTGCCACTTGGAACCTTGGAGGTCAAATAAAGCATTCACAATGGAGGACCACATCATCACTTAACAAGTGATATGTTCGGGAGAGAAGGCATGGCGGCGGTGTTGATCTTATAAAAAGAGATGTTTGGGCTAGAGACAAGGACGAAGATAGAATACAAGAGATGATGGGAGATAGAGGGAATGCATAGAGAATGCAAAGAAAAAAAAAGAAAAGTACGAAGTGTTGCGTACAAGTAATGTTAGGGTTTAGAGCACTTAGTGCTAAGGGTTATAAGGGATACCCTAAGCCTCTGTATGGCACTAGGATCTATAACAAGGGTTAAAATGGGAAAAGTATAGCTAAGGTCACATATCGAGAAGCTTACATGAGTTAAGTCTCGACATTTATTGTATATGGTTTGAGATGGCCCTTTTAAGCGTAATGTGGCTACCAAAGCTATTTTAAATTAATATACATACGAGTTCGTTTTGTATATCTTGTTTAGGGGTGTAAGCCCTCGTGTTATATGACTATCATGGCTTATATTTGGTTTATTATGCTTCGTAATGCATTAAGGTGTGGATCTGTTAGTTGTATCTTCTACCTTTTCAAGTAAATGAATGTACTTATGTTTCTGCAAATCATCCTCCATTAATGGCAGAACCTTCTCACAAAGCTCACATAAAGGAGGGGCTCGGCACCCACGCGTGCCTCGGGTGAGTGCCAGCACCCGTTGGGTGATAGGCCGACGCGCTTGGGGTTAGAAAATAGTATTAAGGGTAAATAAATGACTACATATGTGAAGACTCATCGCACTAAAACATTACATTCTATTCAAATAAATTTAGCACAAGAAAATATTCTTAGTATAACAATAAGAAAATATTCCTAGTATAGTTAATTCCAATATATGTGATTATGGATTTCAATATATGTGATTATGGATTCCAATATATGTGATATTGATATGTGTGATTTTGGAATCCAATATGTGAGATTTTGAAGTGCAAATAATTTCAATATTTAACATTTTGGAATCCAAAAATAGTAATATCGGATTCCAATATTGGCTATATTTTTTAGATGTGTGGACTAGAATAAGTCTAGATTTGGTGAAAAATAAGTGTTTTATGATCATATTAACAATATAGAAAAAGTGGATTTCATCAGTGAATAAAAACCCTAGTTTTTCCGATCAATTGAAAAAGCTCTAATTTCGACAAATGTGCAAAGACAAAGCTGAAAGTTTGATAGAGGTGCACCTATGCTTTCAAGCTTGTGTATGTGCTTCAAAACCCGCACATGTGCACTCAGGTAAATTTCCTTCAAACTTCATGATTTTTATTTCTAGCTTTTAGGATTTTGTCATTTTTAGAGGATTTTAGTTGTTTTTGTCAATTTATTGATTTTAGAGAAATGTTCCTAACAAAATTCACTTAGGGCTTGATAAGTAATCTTTGGTAAAATTGGCTTAGGGTTTGATAAGTGATTTTTCATGCTTTATTTATGTAAGCTAGGAAAAATGCACTATTAGCAAGGAAATAAAATACTAACAATAATACCTCCTCCTTTGTGTTCTTAGCAAACCTCGAATGGGCTAGGAAACATGGATTGAGCCCTGATTGTGTGATATATAGGTACTTTTATTCAAGACGGAGCAAGGCCTTCCTGTAACAATGATCCACTTACTTTGCACCAAATGGGTGAAAGGATTATGGATTTAGGGTGCTTCAAGATGAGGCTATTTGGGCATTAGGACGAGGTGGAAGGATGTTCTTTTCTCAAAGGATGCAAGAACTTAAACAGGGCATTCAAGATTATTCTCTGTGTCCTTAGAGGGGAGGGGTAAGGTTGTATTTATAGCCCTGGGGAGTGATTAACTTAGAGTAATTTAAGTAATCATGGTTTGAAAATGTGGGCAAGATTAGGTGAGTGGGGACCACGAAGAATGGGTGAGGATTTGATTTTAGATTTTTAATTCATAAGTGGAGGATTTTAGGTGAGTGGGGACCACGAAGAGTGGGTGAGGATTTGATTTTGAATTTTGAATTCAATTGTTTCGCTCGAGAATGTTTCGACTTCTAGGAATAGAGTTGTTTCTATCCTTTCATTCCTTTTAAAAGCAGATAAGGGTTAGGGCTAGGAGAAATACCTGTGGAATGTCGAGATGGTGTGCGCGTACCGTAGAGGAAGATCAGGCTGACTGCGAAGAACTCCTTTTTGTCTTGGAAGGACTACCTGCAAATAAGAACACAAGACCACAAGATTTTGATTAGACAATAAATGAGGAAACTGCCTTGGGCCTAGGAAATATAAAACTTCCTTTCGAAGGTGGTCAGTTTCCCTGCTAATATGAATTAACACAAAAGACTGTAAAATATCAATCAAATTACTTCGTTTGGAACAGATAGGGGAAAGGCTGATTTCTGGTTTGTAGTCTTGGTAACCGATACCGGTTACTGGTAACTGATGTCGGTAGGGTTTAGGATCTGTCGGTTGGTTGTTTTGTGGGGCGTTCGTGTTATTTGTAAAGGTGTATATGGGTGATATTAGGAAATAAGGTGATGAGAGGTAGATGAATAATAGTTAGATGTAATATGCACTTATTTGGGTAGTGGATCGAGGATGGATTTATGAGGACTGTGATTCAAAAGGCATAAGAAATGTTATAACAGAGGACATGCAAGATGTGACTTACTGGTTTTGACGAAGATGCAAGTTGATCTCCTTTGCTGTAAACACTTCTGGTATCTCCACTCGTCTCTGCTCGGTCAAGTGAAGATCTGGACTCTGTTCCTCGCTCCCAATGATCTCTGTTGATTCAAAAATCCTTTTTCCTTTGATCCAAAATGAAATTTCGATCCCTTGTTTTTGGTTTGGGGAGGCCATTTACAGGGAACCGATGGCGGTTACGTAACCGACGGCGGTCGAGTAGGAACCGGCATCGGTAAGGAAAAAGTAGGCTATTTTTAGTAAAATAGCCCACCTTCCCTGCTTTTCTCCCGAGAGATTAGTTGCGGGCTTGGTCAAGTGACTAGAAGGTCGGTTTTGGGTGCGAGAAAGGGGTCATTAGTCATGGGTGTAGGTGTAGACCAAGTTTTAGGTCTTAATTAGGTTAGTTTAGGATTAGGGCTAGGTCATGATGAGGTGGCAAAATGAGGTGGTAGGTGAGGTGATGGGGATTTATCAATTACAAGGTAATTAATAAATAATTGTGTAAGGTTTAGGTAATGAGGTTAGGTTGCGAAATGGGATGCGGGTCACAAGGGGTCGTAAGACACGAATTTGGTGTCTACATTAGCCCCTTATGTCGTGTAAAGCTGAAGTAAAGTGGACAATAATATGAAGTGGTTTCTCCTGTTAAGGATATAGGTAATCCCCCTCAAATCTATCACGGATTGAGTGAACGGGAAATCAGGGATAGGGTTGATAAAGGGTACATGTTGTAGAGAGGATGGTAAGGTGGTGGGGAGGTCCAAGGCAGCGCATGTTGAAATGCAATAGTGTAACTAGGGTACATGATTTGGCGAGCAAACCAAAGAATGTATAGGCAAAGGTCGATAGTTTATCCAAACAAGGGTGATATAATCCCTGGTATCCAAGGCATAGGAAGTAGCTCCGTGGTATATATAAGGTAAGGTACAGAACGTTTAGGCATGTTTGATAAACATCAAATGGTTGGTTTGGTTGAGATAAACGTCACGGTCTAGGTCTAGGCAAAGTTGGTCGACAGATCAAGTCAAGGACCCTAATTATGCTAAAACACGAACAAGTGAGCTCGATTGGACAAAAAACTACAGGATGGGTGGATAAGAGTGTATGTTGGTGATGTTGGGTAAGGTATGGAAGTGGTACGGCCTTGGGTCGGGCCAAATGGTTGGGGTGCGGCGTTGGGTTGGGCCAAATGGGTAAGGTTGCGGCCTTGGGTCGGGCCGGATAGGTAGGTTGAGGCCTTGGGTCGGGCCGGATTAGTTGGTTGAGGCCTTGGGTCGGGCCGGATGGGTAGGGTGAGGCCTTGGGTTGGGCCGGATGGGTAAGGTGGCGGCCTTGGGTCGGGCCGGATTAGTTGGTTGAGGCCTTGGGTCGGGCCGGATGGGTAGGGTGAGGCCTTGGGTCGGGCCGGATGGGTAAGGTGGCGGCCTTGGGTCGGGCCGGATTAGTTGGTTGAGGCCTTGGGTCGGGCCGGATGAGTAGGGTGAGGCCTTGGGTCGGGCCGGATGGTTAGGTTGAGGCCTTGGGTCGGGCCGGATAGGTGAACAAATGGTGTTCAGCAAAGGTGGATATAGGCGATATTGGGAGAAAGGGCGATTAGTAAATAGGGGCAGAAAGTTGGGTGGATAAAGACAAAACCGATATCGGTTAGCTATGACCGGTACCGGTTAGATAACCGACGCCGGTTCCTTAGGGCACGATTTGACCGGTATCGGTTCTATGTTAAAAACCTATAAAAAGAAAAATACGGCCGGTCATTGTCACTTTTGCAATTTGGAAACCAATTAAGTTGTCTGAGGTGGATTTTGGATAGTGGTGCATTTGTTGGCTGAGGTGGCACTAGTTGAGTGGAGAAGTGAGTTGATTGGTGGGCCTGAGTGAGTAGCAGGCAACATTTGATTGGTAGAGGACCCAGCAAAGCAAAGTTGGACCCATGGCACAGGCAGGAGGAGCAGGAGGGGCTGGACCAGCTGGACCACCACCACCCATCCCACCACGATGACGTGTCGTCGTACGGGTAGGTTCGAAACTCTTTAATTGTGTTCATTTTATTGCATTATGCGAAATTTGGGGTTTTGGGTAGGAATCCAAGTTTTTGATAAAAGGAGTAAATGGAAGTTGTTTGGAAAATAGAGAGGGTAGGTAGGGTAGTTAGGCTAAAACGGTAGGGTGGGTAGGTTTGTAGGGCTTTTCAATGGGTAAAAGGGGAGTAATAGGAAAAAAATAGGTTTGGGGGGCGGCGTCGGGTTCGGCTCCGCATTTTTACAGCGACCCATGTCGGTTGCTAAGCGACCGGCATCGGTCGCAAATTTCAGGGGCAGGTTGTTTTGTAGCTAACCGGCGCCGGTCGTATATCAGCCGGCGTCGGTGGGGGTTTGGGTGGGTTAATTTGGGTTTGGGTGGGTTGATTTGGGTTTTGTAGGTTTGGGTGGGTTTTGTGGGTTTGGGTGGGTTGATTTGGGTTTTGTGGGTTTGGGTGGGTTTTGTGGGTTTTGTGGGTTTGGGTGGGTTATGGGTTGGGCTTGGGGTGGGTGTGGTGTGGGGTGGGTTATGGGTTGGGCTTGGGGTGGGTATGGTTTGGGGTTTGTGTGGGTTTGGGTGGGTTATGGGTTGGGCTTGGGGTGGGTATGGTTTGGGTTTGGGTTGGGTTGGTTATGGTATGGGTTTGGGTTGGGTTTTGGGTTGGGAGAGGGAGGGGGATAGTGGAGAAGATAGGTGGCTAGAGGGGGTGTTAGAGAGTTGGGGTGTGGTCGGGGGGATAAAAAGGGGGTATAGAGGGTAAAGTAGATGATGTGATAAAGAGTAGGTCTAAGGTTGTGGGTTGGTTTTGCAGGCACGTCAGCAGTTGACGATGCGGGATAGGATGCCCCCGCTGTTGGTGCGGATGTGGCCACACGTATCCGCGGCACACTGGGCTATCATGCGCGAGGTGGGACTCAGCGGAGTCAGCGATCTGAGTTATTGGTAGAGATCACGGCGATGGTTGCCCCCTCATCGAGAGATGGGATCCGCGACCAATGTGTTCCATCTCCGACCGGGAGATGACTATCACATGGAGGATGTGTATCGCATCCTTCGACCGCCGATCGAGGGAGAGGAGTGTTCCGTAGATTCGAGACGGCGATGGACAAAGCATCCGCAGTTTTTGGAGATGCGGCCGCGCTACTTACCTATCACAGCAGTGAGTATCGGTATGGTGACATGTACCGTGCGCACCGACATGAGACATGGCTAGCCGTGTTGATGATGATCGGGATCACCTGCTTCGCCCTCCCGGACTCGAGGGAGGCGCTTTCCTGGCATTGATGGGGGTGTTGCTTGAGATGGTGGAGGAGCACACCTATTACGCTGGGCACCAGATATACCAGTGCGCTTATACAGAAGCTATGGGGCTATCGCCGGATGAGGTGATTTGGGATTTGCTCTACCTTTTTACTTCACTGTTGGGCATATGAGCACATCATATGCATCAGGCCAGTAGGGTTACCCCAGCAGCCAGGGCCACAGGTCATATACAGATATGGCTTTCAGAGATGGTTGGGGGTCGTGGGCCAGCCACGAGCAGTTCTTGCAGGTCGGGATGTGGCGTATTATAGACATTTGTTAGAGGGCCTGACAGCGGTAGACATTGTATGGAGACCTTACAGAGGTCATCACCCTCGCAGAGGAGCCCGCTTACAGTTACGCTGGATCCAGTACACCTTCTGGATAGCAGGACGGAGGCCGGGAGAGTACGAGAGGATACCCTAGAGAGAGGGTACGTAGAGTAGATGGGGCTACGACAGACGAGCCACCTCCCTTCCCTCAAGACAGAGGGATGATGTAGAGGCCCCATCGCCCCGCACCACGCCCCTGTGGATCCAGATTGGGCTGCCGAGAGGCCAGCAGAGATGATGGTGTAGATGATCTTTGGGTGTACGGGGCATTCATGGTTTGGTGGCTGGTTAGAGAGTAGCAACAGATAAGATCACTGCCGCGCACAGCCAGACTTGGCTGCAGTGATAGCAGAGCGAGATCAGCTCCGGGGCCAGGTGCAGCTATTACAGGGACAGTTGGCTGCTGCACAGGCACAGATAGGTGTCCTACAGGCAGCTAAAGCAGCGAGCAAAGCAGTGCAGTATAGCACACGTAGCACGATGTGCACATGTGCACCACCACCAAGAATGGCCACAAAGCACACCTGTGCATGTGTGCAAGAGATACCACCACCACAGTGGCATTAAACACACCCACAGTGCACCACCAAAGATGAGCAGTGTGGGGTACCGGCAAAGAGGGTCCGGGACCAAGCCCCAAGATCACTGACGGTGGCACGGGATAGATACATGGAGGCGAGAGCGGAGGCCCGGTACTATCAGGATGTCCCGATAGTACTGAGCGGAGTATCGCCATATGCGGCACACCGAGCGGAGACCTCGCATAGTCAGAGATCGCAGGGAGGCGCAGCCACAGCCGGCGTGTCCGTTACAGGTAGGAGGCGAGAGGCACCACAGGGACCAGCAGGGAGAGGTGCTGAGGGTGGTGGGGAGAGCTGAGGGATCCCCACATAGTTTTTGTATATGGACATGGGCACCGGTCTGCGAACCGGTTGTGTTGATAGAGGCCTGCGTGCCTACATTTATTCATGTATTGATTCATTCATTCATTATATACGGCCAAGAGCGAGCAGTGTCAGATTGATACATACTGAGCTTTAGCGAGTATATTTTTGATATGAGTGACCGGCCTGCGAGCCGAGTCGAGGTGATTGATATTTATTGCGGCCTGCGTGCCGGCTTTGTTGTTGTATTATGAGATCACAGAGGCCCCGATGCAGGGCACATTGTACATTTGAAACTTGTATATATATATAGAGATGATGTTTTGATCCATATGCAGTGTTGAAAATGTTTTTAAGTATTTCGTCAATGGTTTGTGGTATAGAATGTATGATGAGTTTAATTGACATGTTGATATATGGATGATGTGTTATATGATGAAATGTTGCATGTTTTGGTGCTGGTTTTGGGACATTGTTATATATGTATCTGATGAGTTGGATTCAAATGATGTATAGATAGATAGTTTTTTGTTTTGTTTTGTTTTGTTTTGGTATCCTTAGCTGATGGCTGGTTTGTTTTTGTAAAATAGATGATGTTAATGAAATTGTAATGATATGTGTGGTGGATGGACAAATATGGATAATGGTGTTGTGATGCAGGAAAAGAGGCGGGCGCGACAAAAAATTAGGTAGAAAATGAAGAAAAGAACCATGTTTTAAAAAGCCAGGTGTGTAACCGATATCGGTTAGGGAACCGATGACGGTAGCTGATAGACCGATATCGGTTATATAACCGATACCGGTTACTTAGGTATGAGCTTTTCTAAAAATAGAAAAGCTAGGGTGGCAACTTAAGTTCTAATTTTGAGAGCCATGCAAGAAGTTAAATACGTGAACGCGACGCTTTTTGACGACTGGGACAGGTATTTGCATGAGAGATTTGAGTGATAAGGAGAAAAGAGACAGGGTATTGCATGAGAGATTTAGGTGATAAGAAAAGAGACAGGGGAAGTGAATGCGATCTGAGATTCAGACGATAGAAAGGCGAATTTGAAAAAGAGTGGTGATCATGACAGAACGAGGAGAAGCATCCAGCAGGCAGGGACGAGAGGGAAGACAAGTGCCACCGCAAGCTGCTGCAACCCAAGAGGTAAACGTTTTGGTTGTGATTTGATTTTTGCATGTTTTGTGAATAGGAGGAGGGAGATTAAGTGGGTAGATATGAGAAAGAAAACATGATAGCAAGGGTTATAGATGAGGTGAGTGTTACGGGGTAGGTAATCAGGGGTTTCAGGTATGTTTGTATGTACAGAAAGGAATAAACGCTCAAATTATTGTCGTAGGTGGTGTATTTAGGCAGGCTGTATTAAGGTAACAGTGACCGATATCGGTTAGGGATAACCGGTATCGGTTACTCAACCAGTAACCGGTTATGTAGTAAATGATACCGATTCTTGTGTAGAGGGAATTTCAGAATTTGAGAAAAACCCGGGGGATTTGAGGAATTGAATGGTTGTTTGTTATTTGGATGTATGCAAAGAAAAGGTGGTCGAGGATGAATGATAGTGTTCCAACATTGTTGTCACAAATCCGAGCGGATGTAACGCTTGGTGAATGGACATTGATAAATCGTTTAGGGTTAAGTGGAATCCGCTATTATTCACGAATCGCACGTAACCATGCTATGTTACAGGCGTTGATTGAGAGATGGAATCCTGAGAAAAATACCTTCTATCTGCCAACAGGGGAGATGACAGTAACATTGGAAGATGTGTTCCGTATTTTGAGGCTCCCTATTACAGGAAAACCAGTATATCAGGCATTACCTAGCGGGCGGGGAGCGATAACAGATTTGGTCCATACGCACGAGATCTGACACAGCGAGGTTTGACATTCACATATGGGGTAATGTATGCAGCACACCCTGAGGAGACAAGGTTAGCAGTGATATTAATGATAGCGGTAGGGTATTATGCGTTACCGAGGCGAAGGGGAAGATTTCCAAAGGCATTGATGTGTGTTATTTGGGAGATGATAGAAAGGAACGTGACGTTTGCATGGGCACCTGCATATTTGGCGGAGCTATACAGGGGTTTATGGGCTTGTAGGCGAAATCACAGAACGACACTGGATTGTTCATACTTATTACACTGTTGGGCCTATGAGCACATTGTTTGTGTGCGACCAATAGGCCGACCCATCCAGGCAGGAGAGACCGGAGTACAGAGGTTGGGATTCAGACGATGGGTCCAGACAGAACAAGAGGCAAGATCTCAGGCCGTGACGGGTGACATTGAGTATTACAGGCAGGTATGGGAGAGGGTGACGGTTGCGGATATCTGTTGGAGGCCTTACGGGAACTATATGGTAACAGAGAACATAGCTGAGGAGTTGAGGGGTGTAGAGCGATTGAGGTGGATCGCGGGGCACAGGCCAGGTGAATATGAGAGGATTCCTATAGATCGCGTGCGGCGACAATTTGGATTTGTGCAGGACATACCGCAGGCTTATAGACCATATATGAGGATCGACGCAGAGGCAGCATTCTCACCTCCCCAGCCAACACCTCCAGAAGGTCCTGAAGAAGTAGCAGCCGATCGCAGGGTAATGGACGCAGGAACGACAGAGGCCTATAGATTATGGTGGGTAGCAGAGCTGCAAGGTGTACGTGATCGTCCTGACATAGCGGTGATTACAGCAGAGAGAGGATCGTCTGCAGCGTTTGGTTCAGCAGCTCCAAACGCAGGTGAATGAGACAAGAGGATTGTTAGCGGTCATGAGTCACGGGCGGAGAGACTAGAGGTGGAGTCCTCCATGCGAGAGGCGTATTCATATGTTACAGAGAGGTTGGCGAGATCGGTGGGTGGTACCAATAGCCGTGGTACCTTTGAGGACAGAGAGGCCTGGCGAGAGGGGTCGACGATCACGATCCTCACCTAGTTTGGGATGAGGCGTAAGGTTCTAAATAAATGTTAGCAAGGTATAAGAATTAATAAGGATGCCGACCTGCGTGTCGATGATAGAGAAGATGTATTTGTTTAACATCTAAATAAAACTGAATATGTATGTTGATTTGAGTTACGATAATAATAAGAATGTTTTCGTTTTGACTTTCGGTGTTTTGAAAAAGGATAAAGAGGAATGTGATTAAATAGAAATACACAAAAATATTTATATTTACCACACATGATAGGTTATGGTAGGGAATGGTCGAGCTAACCTTGGGAGACCCCATGTCTCCAAAGTGCTGCCTACATAGCCCATTGCACAAAGCAAGGAGGGGCCTCAGACCGATGTAGTTCTCCCTTAGGACCAGGGAGAGGTGAATTCAGGCAATTTAGGTATGGTTAGGCGATTGGTTGGTTGGTAAAGGTATTGATAGTAATATTGGTAAGGCAAGGTTGATGGTGTTGGTAACGAATTGGTGAGGTTTGTAAAAGGTATAAGAGAAGCGAAAGTTAGCCTACCCAAGTGGTAGGGAACCATGTCCTGCTTAAGATCAACACACAATCCTAGATGTGAGGCAAAAAGGAAAGATTGCTCCGTAGGTGAAAAGAGCAAAATGAACCACACAACATAGAATGAACGTGAAGCCCTAGGTACCGGTGCATAGACGAGAAGTCAATAGGTGAAAAGAGTTGTATGATCACATCCTATCAGGTGTACGTCACGTCCCTTGAGTTGAAACAAATGGTGAGGTGAGGTGAATGGTATAGTTGAGGTATGGAAAACTTATTACAAAGTGAGTGTTCGGACGAAAGAGAACCTACCCTAAATAGACAAGTCCATGACTCAAAAGTTCTTTTGAATGAGGCTTTTATTTTATTGAATATAGGTGATCGATCGATGCGGGAAGTCTACAAGGATTTTGATTGTTTTATTCTTGAGGTCTTCACGAAAGCTGATCAATGCGAGAAGCTTCGATAAAGGTCGACCGTGTGTATAGCTGTCCTTCGAGGGAGCAAGTCTATTTATATAGAGAGATATGATTTTAATGCATAGCTGTCCTTCGGGGAGCAACTTATTTATAATATCAAAAGCAATAGTTCGGCATATAGCTGTCCTTCGAGGGAGTAGTCTATATTTAATTTAGATGACTAGATGTTCTTTTGGCGTGAAGCATCTAGTTTAGTAGGAAGTTTGACTCAAGAAAATCCCATAAGAATACGGCTTATTTTAATACTTTGAAGTCATGGACTAGACTAAAAAGGGGAAGGCATCATTGAGGGGAGGTGAGAAGTGAGCTTGATTTTATTTTGAGATGTAGAAAACAAAGTGTATGTAGCGGTAAATGAGCTCAAGGGACGAGCAGTAGGTAGATAAGAAGTGATATAACACTAAATTCAACAGTAGAATGGTCGAAGATGCAAGGCATTAAGGGGCTCAGGCTCAGGTTTACCATTAAGCGAAGCTAAACGATAAGTGCCTGATCCATAAGTGTGAGTGATTATATAAGGCCCAATCCAATTGGGAGCAAATTTTCCACGTTTGCTCTTTTCTAGTTTGGTTACATGTTGATTCTCTTTGAGGACAAGATCACCAACCTTAAAGGTACGCTCATGAAGTCGCTTATCATAAGCACGCTTGATGCGTTTTTGATAGATTTGAAGGTGATCGAGAGCTGTAAGACGACGTTCGTCAAGAAGCTCCAATTGGGCTAACCGCTCTTGGCGGAAATCATCGTTGGTGAGAATATCCTGAAGGGATATTCTGAGGGAGGGTATTTGTATTTCGAGAGGCAAGACACCTCTGCACCATATACCAAAGAAAAAGGTGTAGCATTAGTAGAGGTATGAATGCTAGTACGATAAGCCCAAAGGGCAAAGGAATGTGATCGTGCCAATTTCTTCCTAGGATTCATGACAACTTCATGAGGATTTTGGTTAGGGTTTTATTAGAGGATTCGGCTTGTCCATTTGCTTGTGGATAGTACGGTGATGAGAAGCTAAGTTTAATACCAAAGTTGTCACAAAGGTCTTGCAATAACTTATTTTTGAAAGATTTTCCATTATCTGTAATCAGGTGATGAGGAACACCAAAACGACAGATAATGTGGTGGTTAATGAACTCTACAATTTTTTCTTTTTTAGTTGAAATGAGTGGAATAGCCTCCACCCATTTTGTGTAATATTCGGTTGCTGTGATAATCCATCGGTGACGTTGTGAAGAGGACGGGTGAATCTCACCAATAAGGTCTAAACCCCATGTGAGAAGGGCCAAAGATCTCGAGCGACACGGAGCGGGTGGCTAGGAGTATGTTGAAGGTTGGCATGTTCCGACACATAACACAATGCTTAACATATTCGTAGCGATCGTTATTGAGAGTAGGCCAATAATAACCAAGGCGAAGGATTCGTTTGGCCACGGCAAAAGGCCGCTAAAATGTCCACCACAAATACCGTCATGGACTGTTGGATGGTATGGGTGACCTCGCGCCGGTGAGACATCGAAGGAGGATGCCATCAAAGCCACATTTATAAAGGAGTCCCCCCATAACTACATAATGAGAAATGCATTTAAGAAAAGTGCGTTTACCAGACTAGTAAGGTCAGAAGGAGAACAGAGGTTGTAAGGTAGTCATGGAATTGGTGATACCAAGTATCCTGCGAGTTAGCAGACACCGTATTTATCGTACAAACAACCGGGGCTGAATAAGATGGGGCAAAGAGTTGTTGGACCAAGACGAAAATGTCAGAGTCAGTTGATGAGGCTGGAATTTGCGAGGCTAAGCAAGCCATAGTATCCGCAAATTTGTTAGTGGAGCGGGGAATGGTTTGGATAGAATAGTGAGTAAATAAGGCTAGAAGTGAATCCACGTAGTGTTTGTACTTTTGAAGTTCCTCATTTTTACATTGGTAGATGCCCATAACTTGATTGACTACCAATTGAGAGTCGCCAAAAATATTGATAGATTTGATACCTAAGTGCAGCGCAACCTGGAGACCCAGAACAAGGGCCTCGTATTCCGCTGTATTATTAGTGCAAGGGAAATCGAGTCGGAATGAAAGAGGCATAGGCTCGGCGTCGAGAGGAATAAGAACAACGCCGGCTCCTCCACCGCGTTGGCATTTGGATCCATCGAAGAAGAGAGTCATTGAATACGACTCCTCCTGGAGTGAAAGAGTGGCAATGAGTTCGTCGGGGAATGTAAAATTGGTAAATTGTTCCCCAGGTAAAGGGGCTTCCGCAAGTTGGTCTGCGATGGTTTGTCCTTTGATTGATTTCTGGTGGACAAACTCAAGGTCGAGGTCGGCGAGGAGCATGAGCCATCGGGCGATGCATTGGTTTAGATGAGGTTTGGCATACATGTAATGGATGGGGTCCGTGTTGGTGATGACGAAAGTTTTGTGATTCAGAAGGTAGTGTCGGAGTTTGGTAGCCACGAATGATAGGGCTAGGCACAACCTTTCTACATGTGTATACCTAGTCTCATAGTCCACCAAAGTACGACTTATATAATAAACGGCTTGTTCTCTATTTTCAGAGTCACGATGTGCAAGCATGGCCCCTACAGCGTGGTCAGTGGCGGAAAGGTAAAGGTAGAAAGGGTGGTCGTCTTGAGGTGGGATAAGCACGGGTGGCTGTAAGAGATAAGTTTTGAGAGCTTCAAAGGCTAGGTGGCACTTTTCGCTCCATTGAAAATCAATGTCCTTTTTAAGAAGGTGATGAAAAGGTTGACATCGATCCGAGAGTTGGGAGATGAAACGTCGGATAGATTGGAGCTTACCTTGTAAACTACGCAATTGTTTGAGATTGGTAGGTGGGGGCATTTCTAGGATAGCTTTGACTTTAGATGGGTCGACCTCAATGCCATGCAAAGAGACGATAAAGCCAAGAAGTTTTCCGAAAGGACACCAAAGACACATTTTTTGGGTGAAGACGGACGAGAATATTGTAATAAAGCATCAAAAATAATGGTTAAAACATCGAGATGTTCACCTGCGATGTTTAGACTTGCAAGAAGATCGTCGACGTAATCTTCAAGGATAGTGTGCATAATGTCATGAAAAATGTAGGTCATAGCCACGATAGGTCGCACCAGCATTCTTAAGGCCAAATGGCATTACACGGTAACAGAAGGTTCCCCAAGGAGTTATGAAGGCAGTTTTGTGTTGATCGGCAGGGGCAACCAAAATTTGGTTGTATCCTGAAAAGCCATCCATGAGAGAGAGCATCTCATGGCCTGTAGTGAGATCAACAAGTTGGTCAATACTAGGTAGGGGGAAGTCATCCTTAGGGCAAGCGAGGTTAAGATCCCAGAAATCCGTGCATATCCGAAGTCCCCCCGTCGCTTTAGTGACAGGTACGATGTTAGAAATCCATTGAGGATAGTCAATAGGCAAGAATGAAGGAAATAGAAAGGAGTCGTTGGAGCTCCTCTTTGACCAAGAGGGCAATGCGCGGATGCATTTTTCTCAATTTCTGTTTAATTGGCTTGGAATCGGGTTTCAGGGTAATGTTATGGACAGCAATGTCAGGATCAATTCTGGCGCATGTCAACAGAGACCAAGCGAAAGCTTTTGTCATGAGCACGGAGGAAAGTAGTAAAGGCAACTTGTTCTGATGCGTTAAGGGATTGTCCGATCTTCACAATGTGAGGATCCTCCTCCGTGTGGATGTTGATTTCTATAGTAGATTCATTCAGCATGGTTTGGGTTTCAGATGGTAAGGCTCGTTGAATATAAGAGTCATCCGCGCCAAGGTAAGTGAGGATGGAGTCATCATCCTGGCACTCAATAACGTTAATTGAAGGGGAGTCCTCTTCAATCATGTCTGGATATAGAAGGGGAATAGAAGAGGGGTCCTCATTATCACGTTGATAAGTGAGAGGACCTAGGAAGATAGCATTTATGAAAAAAAAAAGTTAGGAGGGATAGATTCAGGATCTATCGACTCGGTGGGAGACGAAGGCAAAATGGGTGATGATGGTTCGGTAGGGGTGACGTCATCATCTTCTAGAAGACAACTGACACGAGGTTCCGTCGATGTAAGTGTTCCCGGAAATCCGAGACCACTACGATCATTATGTTTGCGTGTGGTGATGGGGATGAGCGTATGTCGGCCTTGTTCATAAAGGCCAAAACCAAAGCCTTTCCAAGCACAGCGAGTCAAGAAGGTGAGGGCGAAGCGACGATTTGTCAGGTATTGAAAATCGGATTGGAAAGGAACCACACCAAGAGGAGGCTCAGGGGCAACGGAAGATGCGTCGACACCCCCATATGTTAGGTTAGTACGGCAGTGCGGTGGTCCGTAGGAGATTACTTCTCCCACACGACGGTCATAAGTAGGATGTGCATGTACCTGTCCGTACTCCTGTGGGGTATGGAAAGAACTAACGTTATATAGGCGATACTCCCCCAGCGTAAGGCGTTGAAAAACATCTACTAAGGGATCAACGGTTGGGATGTTAGCTGCGGGAAGGGAAGTGGTTTTTGCGACGGTAGTTTCATCAGTTGAAGGCGTAGGTGCGGTTGAGGTGGGTGGTTGAGGCACAGTTGAAGAGGATGGTTGGGTTGAGTGAACGGGTGTCTTGATTGGTACAAGCACATCATTTGGGTGGTATAACATATTGCAGGTTTTAAAGGGGGATCAGCTTTTACGGTGTAGGATTTCCCCTCGTACTCAAATTTTATGCATCTATGTAATGTTGAGGGAACGCATCCCATGGCCCGGATCCAAGGACGACCCAACAATATATTATATTGGAACTCTCCCTCAAGGACATAGAAGAGTTCGGGTAAAGTACGTGGTCCTACCCGAATGTTGAGGATCACGGTGCCTAAGGTAGAGGTAATAGCGTCATTAAATGACCGCAACATGATGGGGTTGGCACACATGTAGCTAGAAGGGATATTCATTTGTTGGAAGGATTTTGAAGAGATGATGTTTAGGCTAGCGCCCCCGTCAATCATAACACGACGTACCCGAATGTCCCGGACGTAAGCGGAGATGAAAAGGGCAGGGTCAGGGTCTTCTGTACCAAAGTCAACAATTTCATCTTCAGAGAAACTGACTGCAGCAGCTTGTGGTACAGAGACGGAAGTGGTTGGGGCGGTGGGTTGTTTGGTGAGAGAGGCAACGTGATTGGGTGTTAGAATGGAGGCAACGGGCAGGGTTTCATTAGGTAAGACCTCGATCCCCTGAAGAATTTCAACGAGAGCTTGTCGATGAGATTCAGAAGTCTGAATGAGATCATATAGTGTCATTTTTACGGGTGATTGGTGAAGCTGTTTGATCATGGCTCGATGGGCAGCTCCATTAGAGACGGGGTAAGCGGGTCCACGAATAACCACTTTGGGTGGTGGTGCAATCGGGATGCTGGACGGAGAAGGAGAGGACGCAGGTGTGCTTTCTTTCGCTTTCTCATTGTTTTTCTGCGCTCGAGTAGCAACACTAATCATATTAATCTCGTAAACCTGAGATGAGGAAGATGGTTGGGATAAATCATGGTTTTCAAGAGGTGGGGTTGTAATAATGATAGATCTTGGTGAGGTGGGGACAGATGGTAGAGGAGAGGGAATGGAAGCTAAAGGTCTCTCCCTTCGTAAGTTGTCTTTCTTAACCTTTCTATCTGGGAGAGGTGATTGACAAAGGATGGTTTTTAAAGCTTTGCATCCCTCCACATCATGTCCTGGTGTGCGGTGATAAGCGCAGATTT
Source organism: Taxus wallichiana var. yunnanensis (assembly GCA_018340775.1). NCBI lineage: Eukaryota > Viridiplantae > Streptophyta > Pinopsida > Cupressales > Taxaceae > Taxus > Taxus wallichiana. The sequence continues at coordinate 169,471,361 of CM031237.1, forward strand.
TAGACTCATCGTAACCTATAGGGCGAGGTTTAGAAGGGTCATAAGGTCTAAGTGGGGGTAGAGAAATGGTCGCATTCTCCACCAACATAGCAAGGATTTTGGCGTAAGATCCTTTGAGTGGGTCAAAATCGGAGGAGGATGAGGGCATTGGTTGTGCGGGTTTCGATAATGTTTGGGCGTGGTTGGTTCGTACGGGTGGTGGTTTAGCCAAGGGGTGTTGACACGTGGTTTTTACCAAACGTGGTTTCTTTGGCGCAGGAGCTACGTTTGGCTGGTTAGATGATGAGGCTACAGATGACGTGGTAGCGGGAAACAACCACGGAGAAAGGGGAGTGACAGAAAATAAATCCTTTGATGATGGAGTTTGTTTAGGGTTGATGGGTGGACAGGATACGTGGGGTGATAATGTTGATATACCCTTAGATCTCTGTATAGGTGCAGAAGGCGTAGGTCGTTTTGAAGAAAACGCAGGAGGTATGATATATTGATGCAAGGTGGAAGGATGAGGTCCCAATATGGAAGGTAGGTGTGACGATGATGGTTTTGATTGTGATAGAGGCACGGATTGAGCTTGTCTTCTAGGTGGCGGGGCGGCTTTATTCTTGGATAAATCTAGTCGCTTAGGCGGGTGTGTTAGACTGGGTATGGGTGAGGTCCCAAGTGTAGGGGAAGGTTTGGTTAGGTTAATAGAGGTGGATGGGATACTTGATATAGATACGGGGGGTGAGAATGAGGACATAGGCATTTTGAGTTTCTGTAAACACTTAGGATATATGGTAGAGGTGTCGGGATCGGTCATCTGCATTTGAGTAGAATAAGGGGTACTCAAACGTTCCCATAGGATTCGTCTATCTTCTGGAGAATGACAGTCTTCAGGTTTGAATTGTAAATTTGGTACGGAAGAAAGGTGGGTTGTGATTCCAATCCACTGTGGGTGTGATACAGGGAGTAGATGAGGCACTGTATCAATAGATGTTACGAGGTCAACCGGTCGTTGAAAAGATTTAGGCAATGAAGAACTAATAGGTAAGAGGGCATGTTCGAGAGGATCCGTCATGGTTAAAGAATTTGGTGATGTCGGTGCAAGAGATTTCTCGTCTAAGGATGTCAAAAGGAGTGGCGTACCTTCCTCTTGTACAGCAAGAGCGGTAGAAGGGGAAGTCTGGGAAATAGATAGATTAGATAACATCCGTTCGCAGTCTTGTAGGGATGTGGTATAAGAAGACTCATCGATGGGAAGAGAAGTCTGGGCAGTTAACTCCTTTATGGGTAAAGGAATGATTTCACTTTGGCTTGATGGTGGTAAAGGAGGTTCGGGCTCCTGTGTTAGTGAAGAGGCTTGATTCAAAATTTTCTCGATAGAGGCTTTTGGCTGGGTATCGAAGACTGCATGGATCTCATGAACACTCTCCTCGGCTAAGATATCCTGGTTTGTGTTACTGTTGGGAGAGTGATTCGGGAATGGTTTGTTGAAGATTTTCAAATTTCGGTTGGCAGGGGCATTAGGATTATCGAGGGTTATATCCCCTGCGTCAACCATTTCCTGCACTATGTTTTTCAACATCTTGCAGTTTTCATGACTATGTCCTTTTACACGGTGAAAGTTACAGAAGTCATTTTCTTTGTACCAGGAAGGTATAGCGCGAGTGGAGTCAAACCCGGAGTGAGGTTTAATAGGAGGCAAGGTGATAGCTCCGGCCTTGAGCAATTTTTCCAAGATGACACCATAGGTTTCTCCCAAGGGAGTGTAATTGATGGGCTCTGCTTTATACTTATAGGTGGTTTTTGGTGGGGTATTAGACGGTGTTTGAGATTTAACCATCACCGCGTGGACAGCTCCTTTTGATTTAGAAGAAGTGGATGCGTGAGGAGTGGTGGTATTTGGTTTATTGGTAGAATCAGGAGTTCGGAAATTGGGGTTTTGTTTACAAGAACCGCAATTTCTCTTCTTCTAAGGCTCGAATTTCTAGTTTCCGAGCCATGGTAAAGGCCTCATCAAATGTGCGGAAAGTTTGAATTTTAAGAGTAGGAGAAATGTGCTTAGCACATGCCCGCGTGAAAAGTTCGATAAGTTCAGTCTGAGGCAAGGCATATGTAAGTTGGTTGATAAGGCCGCGCCATCGTCCGACGAAATCTGCGATAGATTCGTCTTCGAATTGTCGAATGGCATAAAGGTCGGTGATGGATACTTTCTTAGCAATGTTAATGGAGAAGTGATCCAAGAAAGATTGGGCTAGTTGGTTAAAAGAGAAGATTGAGTGCTGGGTTAAAGCACTGTACCACTCCAAGGCGGGTCCTGATAAGGACATGGGAAATGTGCGGAGTAACAAGGCATCATCATGGGCAATCAAATAACAAGCATGTCTAAATGATCGCAAGTGTTGTTGAGGATCCTCTTTACTATTAAAACGAGTAAATTTTGGCAATTCCCATTGAGGAGGATATGAGTGAAGGGGGACAGAAGGGTGAATAGGCTCCCGACAAACTTGCTCGTATGTCAAGGCACTACGACTTCCCGAAACAGAAGCCTCTAGATTTTGCATTTTGTCCATCATTTGTTTGATGAAATCCGTGGTTGGATGAGATGATGGTGCGGTTGTGGTAAACGGAGGCAAATTGGGCCAAGGGCCTCCGCTGGACAATGGTGGGGTTAAGTGTTGATAAGGTATGGAGGATGAATATGTTGAGGCGACCGAATAGGGATGTCCCATATAAGATGTTGAGGTTACTGGATACGTGTATGGGAATGAAAAGGTAGGCGGAGCTTGAGAAGGAAAGCTCGTGTGGATAGGTGGCAGAGAGCAAGTCATGAATGGAGTGGTCTCAAAGAGAGATGAGGTAGGGGCGTCGGTGGTAATGATATGTGGGGTCCAAGATTAGCCAAAGGAAAGCCAATCGAGTCGTATGAATCTCGAAGTCATCGGATTGGGAGATGGGGCTAAAGGTGCAGGAAGCAAGGCGGTGTTATCAGGCGGAGTGGGCGCTAAATGAGCAGCTATACTAATAGGCATGCCAACAAGGAGCTGACCATCAGGCGTACGGTCAGGGGCATGAGACAAATAGTATTGTACAGCACTAGGATTAGCATCTAGAAACTTGGCAAAGTCCTTATCTCCCACAGGAATTTTAGGAACCTCGCTGGTATCCGTAGGATTCCCCACAGAATGTGAAGGGGGTGATTCAGGTAAAGAAACAGAGCAAGCATGTGAAACCATAGCGGTGGCTTGCTTTCGAGTGATAACAACCATGGACAGGTGTTCACAGTAGGGTTTCAATCTGTCAGGAACAGAAACAAACTCAGACTGGTGAAATTGGTAGGTTGCTGGTTTGTCAGGAATTGGGAAAGACAAGAATCGATATCGATATCGGTCTAATGAATGATGTCGGTTATACTATAGCCGACGTCGGTCAGGTAACCGATGTCGGTGTAAGAAGTCTGGGCCAACAAGATATAAAAGGCTGCTAATTTGATTTTTAACAACGTTTAGTATACTTGTCCAATTATTGATCACAGAAGACAGAGTATGAGAAAGAAAACAAGAACTAAAAACAAGCAAGATGTACACGCAAATCCAGAGATTAACCCTAGGGTTAATTTTAATTATTGTGGGCTTATGCCTTTAGACGTAGAATGATGTCAGAATCCTAAACAAAAGACTTAGGGGAAATGTCAAGTTTGTTTTGGCTTATAAGGTTACCTCAATCGGGCGGAGGAATACCGCGGAAAAAGGGGGGATGTTTGAGCTGTTGTGTTAATTGTGAAGTGATCGGTATGTGTTTGCAGTGAATGTAAGATTAATTTCTTGTCAATACCGTGGATATCACCCCCCGTGTACGACACTGTTACTTAATCTATGTTCACTAGAATTGAAAACAACAAGCAAGGATGCAATGCACGTGTTTTAAACCCAAATCGAAAATGATATTCGATGAAGCAAAAGAGATGACTTTCACTAATGCAAGATGCAAAAACAAAGCAAGTTCTTTTACCAAAATAATAAAATACCTTGTGAATATCTTTAGAAGAAGAAAACAGCAAGTATGCTCCCTATATGAAAGCAAGCAAGAAATAAAGAAACCCAAAATGGGTCCCACCGGGCGTGCCAAAATGTTTCGCTCGGAATGTTTCGACTTCTGGGAATAGAGTTGCTTCTATCCTTTCATTCCTTTTAGAAACAGATAAGGGTTAGGGCTAGGAGGAATACCTGTGGAATGTCGAGATGGTGTGCGCGTACCGTAGAGGAAGATCAGGCTGACTGCGAAGAACTCCTTTTTGTCTTGGAAGGACTACCTGCAAATAAGAACACAAGACCACAAGATTTTGATTAGACAATAAATGAGGAAACTGCCTTGGGCCCAGGAAATATAAAACTTCCTTTCGAAGGTGGTCAGTTTCCCTGCTAATATGAATTAACACAAAAGACTGTAAAATATCAATCAAATTACTTCGTTTGGAACAGATAGGGGAAAGGCTGATTTCTGGTTTGTAGTCTGGGTAACCGATACCGGTTACTGGTAACCGATGTCGGTAGGGTTTAGGATCTGTCGGTTGGTTGTTTTGTGGGGTGTTTGTGTTATTTGTAAGGCTGTATATGGGTGATATTAGGAAATAAGGTGATGAGAGGTAGATGAATGATAGTTAGATGTAATATGCACGCTGGGTAGTGGATTCAGGGATGGATTTATGAGGACTGTGATTCAAAAGGCATAAGAAATGTTATAACAGAGGACATGCAAGATGTGACTTACTGGTTTTGACGAAGATGCAAGCTGATCTCCTTTGCTGTAAACACTTCTGGTATCTCCACTCGTCTCTGCTCGGTCAAGTGAAGATCTGGACTCTGTTCCTCGCTCCCAATGATCTCTGTTTATTCAAAAATCCTTTTTCCTTTGATCCAAAATGAAATTTCGATCCCTTGTTTTTGGTTTGGGGAGGCCATTTACAGGGAACCGATGGCGGTTACGTAACCGACGGCGGTCGAGTAGGAACCGGCATCGGTAAGGAAAAAGTAGGCTATTTTTAGTAAAATAGCCCACCTTCCCTGCTTTTCTCCCGAGAGATTAGTTGCGGGCTTGGTCAAGTGACTAGAAGGTCGGTTTTGGGTGCAAGAAAGGGGTCATTAGTCATGGGTGTAGGTGTAGACCAAGTTTTAGGTCTTAATTAGGTTAGTTTAGGATTAGGGCTAGGTCATGATGAGGTGGCAAAATGAGGTGGTAGGTGAGGTGATGGGGATTTATCAATTACAAGGTAATTAATAAATAATTGTGTAAGGTTTAGGTAATGAGGTTAGGTTGCGAAATGGGATGCGGGTCACAAGGGGTCGTAAGACACGAATTTGGTGTCTACATCAATAGTAGAAAAACATGGAGAATGATGACATGTGGTAAGGATTAGGTTATTTTTGGATTTTGAAAGCAGATAATTAATCAAATTATATTTGATTAATTCGAAGTGTATTTTTGTGGGAAATGAGGAAGGGGAATTAATTGATTTAGGACAGATGTGAAATTAGGGTGTCTACATTTTCCCCTCTTTGGAAGGGTACTATGAAAGTAGTGTCCTTTCAAAGAAAGTAGATGAGATGGGGAAGAATTCAATCTACTTTTCTTAAGCAAAAAGTAGAGCGATTTTTGTTGGGGAGAATAGAAGGTGGTGAGTGACGGATGTCATAGTATCCTCCAAGACAAAAATGTCATGAGAAGATGTGATTATGGACAGATATGATGATGCCCCCTTGAGAGGGCTGACGAGAATGGAATATATGACAGAGCTCTCGAAAAGAGGAGAGATGAATTCTACGAGAGAAGAGGATGATAATGGAGTGGAAGAGACTGGAATGACCACACAACGCAAATGGAGAAAAGATTTAATCAGCCTTGAATGTTAGGTGTGAGGGTGTGTGGGAAGATGAAATGGGAAAGAGAAAAGGGAATGGATAGGATTGGGGGTTGACTATGAGAGGAGTAAGTAAGGGGAAGAGTAATGGAGATAGGGGAGGGACAAAAAAATGAATGAAAGAGGTAGAAAATAATAAGAGAGAGGGATGATAGGGGAAGAAGGGAATGATGAAGGATAAATAAGGAAAAGACAGGAAAATGACATAAGAGTAAAGGGTGAAGGAAGGAAATAGATAGATGTGCCAAATGAAGGAAGAAACAAAGATAATAAGGAGGGATGCATGAAAGTGAAAGAAATGATAGAGCTAAGAAAAGTAGAAAACTGGGAAGGATAAATAAGAAGGAGAAGGTGAGGTGAGAGTGGGGTAAAATCAACAAAAATTGAAAGAGGACGAAAGAAGAAGTAGAACGGAGAAAAAAGAAACTATGAGGGGCGAGTAAAGTGTGAAAAAGAGTAGAAAATAATAGAAACATATCCATAATGAGCGAAAAGGTAGAGGTGGTAGAGAAAAGGAGAAGTGGTCGGAAGAAAGCGTGAAAATTGAGGGAGAGGAAAAGAAGATGGAGAAAATTGAAGGAACCATGTCGTTGTGCGGAAGACCAAGGCAAAGAATATGAAGCAGACCATATGGAGATGCATGTGGAGGGTGGTATGATAAAAAAGATAGGACAATGCTGAAGATCCAAGTTATCGATGGGAAAGTAAGGAGGAAGCGAAATGTAAAAAGGGGAAGAAGGCGATGAGGGGAAGAAAAATAAGACAAGGGGGGAGAGAGAAGAGGATAACAGAGAAAATGATGTAGAAGGAAGGGAATATAGAAAGGGGATAATAAGTGGAAAGTGAATAGTATGAGGAATGTAAAGAGAAGAAAGAGGGGAGGAATGACATAGATTGGAAAAGAGGTGGAGATGCATGAAATGAGGATACTAGGATTACGAGAAAATAGACAAAGGATGTATGATGAAGATAGTAAAGATATTGAAGAGGGCGAAGGGAAGATGGAGAGATGGGTAAGAAGTGACAAGAAAGGGTGGGATTGGGGGAAAAGAATATGAGAGAAAAGAGAATGGGGGATAGAAGAGGCAATGCCAATGAGGGGACGTTAGGGAAATTCCACTAACAATGAGTGGTGAGGAAGGGTGAGAGAAAAAATGAAGAAAAGGAGAAAGGTAATAAGGATTGGAAAGGGTAACGCCAACGAAGGGACGTTAGGGAAAGCCCACTAACAATGAGTGGTGGGCTTAGAGGAAGGAATGAATGAAGGGAAACTCTAGAAGGTCCAAGGGAGTGAACGAGGTCATGTGGAATGAGGATTGATGATTTTTAGGGAAATTCCACTAACAATTATTAGTGCGGGAATAAAAGATGATGATGAAAGAATGATAGAGGAATGTTAATAATAATGGCGAACAAGTGTGTGGGTAGAAATGTGGGAGAATTTGAGAAGATGAAGTGGAAAGAGTAAAGAAAATGGGAGGGATGAGTTAGGACTAGGTGAAAGCAAGGAGAGGATGCGGAAGATGAGGACGAATGAGGCGAGGATGAAGAAATAAGACATGAAAAGAATGGGAAGAAACGGTATGAAGGATGATGGATCAAGAAGGGGAAAATGGGTGAAAATAATGTGATTGTAGGTGAAGATATTAGACGTACGTTATAGGATGATAGGTGGAGAGAGGATAATGGTAGGAGGAAAATGTGGTTGGTAAGAGAGACCAGGTGGAAGAAGTGATCAACAAAGTGAATGAAAAATGAGGTGAGGGAGAAGTTCATAATGACTAGTTTAATGTAAAGAGGACCCTGACGTAAGACTGTCATGTGACAAAAGTGGTTAAGTAAGGTTGCAAGCGAGTGACACTAGAGATGACGAGTGGGTTTGCAGGAAGTGGTGTTTGTGAAAATGGAAAAGGAGGTGAAAGGATGTGATAATGGGGAATGTCGAGAAAAAGTGAAGGGTGAAGGGTGTGTAGTGATGGGGAAAGGCAAGAAGGTAGATCATCCTTAAGAGGGAATCTTAAGTGAGATCATCATGTCGTGCGAGTGGTTAAGTAAGATTGCTAAGTAGAGGATGGTGATAATGGTGGTAAAAATATGTGATGATGGGGAATGAAGAGAAAAGATGGATGGTGAGAATGTGGAGTGATGGGCGAGTGTAAGATGGTATGTCATACTTAAGTGAATCTCTTGAGTAAGATCATCATGCCGTCGAAGTGGTTTCATAAGATCACCTAATCGACAGGGATGATATGCAAGGAGAAAGACAAAATTATATTGGGTACAGGGGTGGAATAGTTGGTTAAAGAATATGATCGCGACGAGAGGTGGGAGAAATAAGATGGGCGAAATATGATGGGATGGGGGAAGGCCATAGGGCAGATCATCCTTAAGAGGAAGTCTTAAGTAAGATTGTCATGTAGTCAAAATGGTTAAGTAAGATCGCCAAGCTGAAGAAGAAGAAGAATGATGATAGAGTTGGTGGGAATAGGGTATGACAAAATGGACTGAAGGGGAACCCTCAAGTGAATTTGTCATACTATGAGAGCATGTAAATAGGATGACCAGGCATAAGATGGATTTGGGGAAGGATGAGAAAAGAGTGAGTGAGGTATGCCTGAGTAGAAGAGGATACGAGATGAGGTGATAACAAGAAAGAAAGGAAACAAAGGAGTGTAACATGAATGGATGAAGGAATATATGTAGTGAAGGGTGGAGAGTGTGAGGGGAATCCTTAATTGGGATGCCCACATGGTGAGAGTAATGATGTGAGAATGAGAAGTAGAAGAGGTGGAATGGGAAGATGTGTGTGGTGGTGAAGAAGCTTCTACGGTGGGAAATCTTAGGGAGAGGGTAAAATTCCATCGAGGATCTCATATAAAAGGGGTTATTAATTAAGATTGTCAAGTGGGAAGTAGAAGAGTGAAAGGAAAGAATACAAATGGGTGAGAGGGGATAGGAATGGTGAGAAGGGTAATATGGGGATGAGTGGTGGAAGAGTAAAAATGAGGAGCAAGGATGAATGGATAAAATACATGGTGATCATGGTGGGGGAGGAGGAGTTCTTTGGATAGTGAATGCTACTTGAGAAAAATCTTCAAGTAGGATTCGCAAACTACAATGGTGATCAAGTAGGATTCCCAAACTGGGGAATGTATTAGTACGGGTGAATGGATGGGGCACAAAGTAAGATGTTGATCATGCAAAAAGATACTCACATGACAAAAAGCATCTTAATTTTAATATAACACACAATAGGATGCATCGTGATATAAAAGATCGGGATGAATAGACTGTAATATGCATGATAGCATAGACAGGGGCCATAAAAAAGTTTTGATGCCCCAATACGATATGTAAGTGAAAGAGAGCATAGGCAGAGGCCATCAAGAAAGTATGATGGCCCAAGTATGCCATGTAATCAAATAACATAAGTATATTAGAGGGAACACCAGGATACATAAAATCAATATGCCCCCTGTACTATATCAAGATACAAGAAAGTAATTAATAATTTGTAACTAATAATGCAACACAAGAACCAATAAACATGTCCCTAACATGTTCCATAATGAGGATTGACCGGATGTGCCCCCAAGCAGGGGTACAAAAACATAGAAAAGGATTGGGTCACTGTCCTTAAACAAGGAAACAATGAGAGCCGGATTTGCCCCAAGCGAGGATTTACGCGAGGAGAAGTGGGTTGAATTTGGTAGTCATAAGGTGATTGGATCATTCGTAGGGATAATAGTTCAAAGGTTGAATTGTGTTGATTATTTTAGAGTTTTTGCGATTTTGTGGAGTTTACAATATTTTTATTTTTGTTTATTATATATTTATTTTTTGTTTGGAGTTTTTTTTTTGTGGATATTTTCCAATGTTTTTAGATTTTGACGATTTTCAAATGTTTTTTGGATTTTTGATTATTTTTAATGTTTTTGATTATTGATGATTTTGGAGTATTTTTGGATTTTTGGATTTTTACACTATTATTGGCAATTTATGGACCAGAGTGCAGACTTATTTTGAGAGGTGATAAACTAGGATATTATCCGCATGTATTGTGTTCCTCATGGTAACTCATGCTCGGAATAACACAAATTCTCATTCTATTGGTAGGATATGGTGGTGATGGTATGATGAAGCAGAAGTCGGCTCCATTCTTGACTCCACACAACTAGTAAAATGTGGTTGGTAGGAGAGACCAAGTGGAAGAAGGGATCAACAAAGTGAAAGAAGAATGAGGTGAGGGAGAAGTTCACAATGATGAGTTTAGCGTAAGGAGGATCTGACGTAAAGGCGTCATCTGGCCCGAAGTGGTTAAGTAAGGTTGCAGCGAGTGACACTTTGGAGATGAAATACCACCTGGCGGCGTGCGAGAATGTAAACTACAAAAATGCACTACTAACAAGGAAATAAAATACTAACAATAATACATCCTCCTTCGTGTTCAGAAGAAACCTCAAAATGGGCTAGGAAACATGGATTGAGCCCCAATTGCGTGATATGTAGGTGCTTTTCTTCAAGACAGAGCAAGGCCTTCCTGCAACAATGATCCACTTACTTTGCACCAAATGGGTAAAAGTATTATGGATTTGGGGTGCTTTAAGATGAGGCTATTTGGGCATTAGGACAAGGTGGAAGGATGTTCTTTGCTCAAAGGATGCAAGAACTTAGACAGGGAATTCAAGCTTATTCTCTATGTCCTTAGAGGGGAGGGGTAAGGCTGTATTTATAGCCTGGGGGAGTGATTAACTTAGAGTAATTTAAGTAATCATGGTTTGAAAATGTGGGCAAGATTAGGTGAGTGGGGACCACGAAGAATGGGTGAGGATTTGATTTTGGATTTTTAATTCATAAGTGGAGGATTTTAGGTGAGTGGGGACCACGAAGAGTGGGTGAGGATTTGATTTTGAATTTTTAATTCAATAGTAGAAAAACATGGAGAATAATGACATGTGGTGAGGATTGGGTTATTTTTTGGATTTTGAAATGGATAATTAATCAAATTATATTTGATTAATTCAAAGTGTATTTTTGTGGGAAATGAGGAAGGGAATTAATTGATTTAGGACAGATGTGAAATTAGGGTGTGTACAATTTGAGTTTGTAATAGAGTGTGTATTCTCTTCCCTTGCACTTAGTGTGATCTTAAAAAGCACTTATACACCACGTTTTCTATTTTAGAGTAAGTAAGAAAAATCATCATTCATTAACATGCTTGATCTTTTAGTTTAAGATATTTTTCACTTGATAAAGAACCAAGGCTAAAATTTGTGTATGCTCTTCCCTTGCACCTAGTGTGATCTTGGGAACCAAAAGCAATTTTAGTCTTTCATTAAGCACCTGGATTAATTGGGAAAAAACCTTGTTTTTACAAAGTTCAATGGTAGTTAGTTAATTTACAAGCTTTTTCATTACTATATTTCTATGATATTGTGAATCTTGTTGAACTACTAACCATTTGTGTGAAGGACCTAAAATGCTTGTCAAAGAAAGAAGGGCTCTCTTCAAACCAAACTCTAACATTCACGTTTGCTTATAGGTTGCCAACGGTGGTCAAAAACCAAATTACTTAATCCAAAAGATTAAAAAACACACCATTATACAAAACACTTTATTTACAAGTTGGTTAAGAGCTAAAGCTCTTGCATTCAACTAGAACATGACCTATTTGGCATAAGCCGTAAGCTCACAACAGGGGTGGTTCTATGAACCCTAAAGTAGTTCACGTAAGAGGGAACCTTGTGAATGAAATAGGAAAGTGCTCCACACTACCGAATTGACTAGTACTCCTTAAAAGTTTAGAGTCAAAAATATCGTATCGTGACCCTAGTGAAAGTATAACTGAACGCACTTCGGTGCTCATTATACTAAAGGGGTAAAGTAAAGCCAAGATAACCCCAAACTAGTCAGTGTGACTTTTTGGGTAAATCGAGCTCACTCTAGATATTTTGTGACACCTAGAGAGAAAACCCCTAGGAAAGCTTGTCGGCTTGGAGCCAATTTTGTCTTAGATAGTATACTTGAGTGCTCTCACAAAGTGACAACTTTGTTGGATTCAAACTCTTGTTTTTGAACAAGGGAAAGAATATCTTAAAGTTGAAACCGTGTGACATTTCATCATGAAACCTACTAACGTGTTACTTTTCTCTAGTTTTTCATTTGCCTTAAGGCAAGGTGAAACTTTAGTAAAGTATACTTAGTTTTTTTCATCACCATTTGGTCTACCCCCTTTGTTTTCTTGTTGCTCATTTTGAGACAAAAGAAAAACAAACATATACGGATACCTACTAGATATAATCATGTCCACCACTTTTTAGTCTTCTTGCATGACCATGTCGCAATAGGAATGCAAGAGTTGAAAGTGTGAATGGTACGTCTTCACGATCTAGTAGCCCCTTGTGTCTCAAAACCCATATTTGAGACTTACTATCATTGTAGCTAGGTTGTCTTATCATTATCTTCTCTAGAGTTATTACGCTTCCCGCATTATAGCCATACAATTGTGACATTTATGTCTTGTTTCCATTGTGAAACTTGGCCTAAATCTCTATATTGTATTATTACATTGCTTTCGCACGCTTAATAATTCCTTGATATACTTAGACATATTTTTTACATCCTAGCCTTGTCTTGAATTTTGTAGTATATCTTGAGGTTAGGGTTAGGAGGAATATCCTTTCATTCCTTTTGAATGTTCGAGGTGTGAATGTCGAGATGGTGTGCGCGCGTAGAGAAAGATCGAGTGTGCTGCGAAGAACTCCTTTTTGTCTTGGAAGGACTACTGTAAATAAGAACACAAGACCACAAGATTTTGATTAAACAATAAATGAGAAGCGCCTTGGGCCGGGAAATATAAAACTTCCTTTCGAAGGTGGTCGAGTTCCCCTTAATATGAATTAACACAAAAGGCGCAAAATATCAATTAAATTGTTTCGTTAAAGCTGGGTAGGGGAAAATTTGGTTTTTGGTTTTGATAGCGAGGAAGCCGATGCGATTGCGATAACCGATGCGATTACTAATAACCGAAATCCGGTGGGTTCAGGATCTTCTTGGTAGCTATGGTGTTTTGTAAGGCTGGTTTATGGATGATATTAGGAAATGGGATGATTAGAAGCAAAAGAATGACAGTTAGATCTGATGCACGTTGGGTAGTGGATTAGAAATGGATTTAGGAGGACCGAGATTCAAGAAGCATAAGAAATGTTATAACAAAGGACATGCAAGATGTGACTTACTGGTTTTGACAAAGATGCAAGTTGATCTCCTTGGTTGTAAACACTTCTGGTTTCTTTACTCGTCTCTGCTCTGTCAAGTGAAGATCTGGACTCTGTTCCTCGCTCGCAATGCTCTCTGTTGATCCAGAAATCCTTTGACTGATCTCAAAATGAAATTCTGATCCGTTGTTTTGGTTTGGGAGCCCATTTCTGAGGAGGCCGATGGCGGTTGCGTAACCGACGGCGGTCGAGTAGGAACCGGCATCGGTAAGGAAAAAGTAGGCTATTTTTAGTAAAATAGCCCACCTTCCCTGCTTTTCTCCCGAGAGATCAGTTGCGGGCTTGGTCAAGTGGCTAGAAGGTCGGCTTTGGGTGCGAGTAAGGAGGCATTAGTTATGGATGTGAGTCTAGACCAAGTCATGGGTCTTAATTAGGTTAGTTTAGGGTTAGGGCTAGGTCATGATGAGGTGGCAAAGTGAGGTGGCGGGTAAGGTGATGTGGATTTATCAATTACAAGGTAATTAATAAATAATTGTGTAAAGTTTAGGTAATGAGGTTAGGTTGCGAAATGGGATGCGGGTCTGAGGGTCGTAAGACACGAATTTGGTGTCTACATTAGCCCCTTATTGTCGTGTAGCTTGTTACGTAAAGGCTGCGCGGACAATAATATGAAGTGGTTTCTCATGTTAAAGATATAGGTAATCCCCTCAAATCTATCATCGCCGATTGAGTGAATGGGGAAATCAAGGATAGGGTTGATAAAGGGTACATGTTGTAGAGAGGATGGTAAGGTGGTGGGGTAGGTCGAGGAAAGACGCATGTTGAAATGCAATAATACGACGAGGGTACATGATTTTGACAAGCAAACCAGCAATGTGTAGGCAAAGGTCGATAGTTTATCCAAACAAGGGTGATATAATCACGGTATCAAGGCATAGGAAGTAGCTCGGGGTATATAACGGTGAGAATGTACGAGCGTTTAGGCATGTTCGGCGTACGAATGGTTGGTTTGGTTGAGATAAGCGTCACGGTCTAGAGTCAAGCAAAGTTGGTCGACAGATCAAGTCGAGGACCCTAATCATGCTAAAACACGAAGCAGGTGAGCTCGATTGAACAAAGGTACATGATGGATGGATAAAATAAAAGCGTTGATTGTGGGTATGGTATTGAAGTGATACGGCCTTGGGTCGGGCCAAGTGGTTGGGCGGTGGGCCAGGTCGGAGTCATAGAGGGTAGAGTGAGGCCTTGGGTCGGGTCAAATTGTTAGAGGCGAGGCCTTGGGTGGGGGGCTAGATAGGTAGGTTGAGGCCTTGAGGTCGGGCCAAATGGTTAGGGCGAGGCCTTGGGTCGGGCGATGGGTAGGTTGAGGCCTTGGGTCGGGCCGGATAGGTAGGTTGAGGCCTTGGGTCGGGCCTAATGGTTAGGGCGAGGCCTTGGGTCGGGCCGAATGGGTAGGTTGAGGCCTTGGGTCGGGCGAATTGGTAGGTTGAGGCCTTGGGTCGGGCCGAATGGGTAGGTTGAGGCCTTAGGTCGGGCTAATGGTAGAGGCGAGGCCTTGGGTCGGGCGAATAGGTAGGTTGAGGCCTTGGGCCGGGCCGAATAGGTAGGTTGAGGCCTTGGGTCGGGCCGAATAGGTAGGTTGAGGCCGAGGTCGGGCCGAATAGGTAGGTTGAGGCCTTAGGTCGGGCCGAATAGGTAGGTTGAGGCCTTAGGTCGGGCCGAATAGGTAGGTTGAGGCCTTAGGTTAGGCGAATAAGGGAGGCCAAGTGAACAAATAGGTCGAAGTGGACAAGTGAACAAATGGTGGATAGAGTGCGCGATATTGGTGAAAAAGAGGCGAGGAGTAAATAAGGGCAAAGAATGGGGTGAAAGTTGGGTAGCGACGATGTCGATTCTGCATGGCCGATATCGGTTAAGGGGCCAAATACGGTTCCTTAGGGCAAAATGAAACCGATATCGGTGAAAGGCGAAAAACCTATAAAAAGAAAAATACGGCTTGTCATTGTCACTTTTGTTATTTGCAATCCAAATCGACTTGTCTGACGTGGAGACTTGGGATTAGAGGCTTGATTGAGTGAGGTGGAGCTATTGTATTGGCGGAGAGAGTTGATAGTGGGCCCGATTAAGGAGGAGGCAGCAGTTGATTGGCCGGGGACCCAGCAGATCAGGATTGGAGCCATGGCACGAGCGAGGAGGCAGGAGGAGCTGGAGGCTGGACCAGCTGGACCGCCACCACCCATCCCACCACGACGACGTGTCGTCGTTCGGGTAGATTCGAAACTCTTTAATTTGGTGATTTGGTTGTATTATGCTAAATTGGGGGTTTGGGTAGGAATTAACCTTTTTTAGGAAATAATGAGAAAATGGAAATGATTTGAAAAAGGGAGAGGGTAGATAGGCTAGATAGGCTAAGGTGGGTAGGTGGGTAAGTTTTTAGGGTATTTGGGTGGGTAGATGGGTAGAAATAGGTAAAAAATGGGTTTTGGGGGCCGCGCGGGGGTTCGGCTCAGGAGAGAAAACGATGGCCGATGTCGGTCACTAAGCGGCCGGCATCATCATCGCACAATTTTAGGGAAAGGAGTGTTGTTGGTGGCCGGCGTCGGTCATGTATCGGCGGCGTCGGTGGTTGTGTTTTGTGGTTGGGTTGGGTTGGTGGGTGGGTTGGGTTGGTTTTGGGTTTTGGGTTGGGTTGTGGGTGGGAGTGGGGTTGGGTTGGGTTTGGGTGGGTGTGGGTTGGTTGTGGGTGGGGGTTGGGTGTAGGGGTTGGGTTAGGGTGGAGAAGGGTTTGGGTTGTGGGTTGGGTTGGGTTTGGGTTGGGGTGGGAGAAGGGTTTGGTGTAGGGTTGGGTTAGGGTGGGAAGGGTTTGGTGTAGGGTTGGGTTGGTTTGGTTGGAGGTTGAGTTGGAGGTGGGAGAAGGGTTTGGTGTAGGGTTGGGTTAGGAGTGGAGAAGGGTTTGGTGTAGGGTTGGGTTGGGTTTGAGTTGGAGGTGGGAGAAGGGTTTGGTGTAAGGTTGGGTTTTGGGTTTTGGGTTGGGTTGGGTGGGTCGGTGTGGGTGTTGGGTTGGGTTGGGTTTTTATGTGGGAGTTGGTTTTGTGTTGGGGTTGGTTTTGTGTTGGGGTTGGGTTGCATGTGTTTTGTTTGGGTTTTGTTTTTGTTGGTTTTGGGTGGGATGGTTTTGGGTTTGTAGGGTGGTAGGTTCTTAGAGGGGGTGGTAGAGTCGGGGTATGGTCGGGGGATAAAAGGGGTGTTTAGATGATAAAGTAGATGTTGTAATAAAAGTAGGTCTAAGGATGTGGGTTGGTTTTGCGAGCACGTCGGCGGATTGCGATGCGGGATAGGATGCCCCCGCTGTTAGTGCGGATGAGGCCACACGTATCTGCGGCTCATTGGGCCATCATGCGTGAGAGTGGGACTCGGTGGAGTCGAGAGTAAAGCGATAGAGAGAGATCACGGCTGATGGTCGCCCTCATCGAGAGATGGGATCCGGCGACAATGTGTTCCATCTCCCGTGGGAGATGACCGTCACATTGGAGGATGTGTATCG
The DNA here is from genome assembly GCA_018340775.1 of Taxus wallichiana var. yunnanensis. Lineage (NCBI taxonomy): Eukaryota > Viridiplantae > Streptophyta > Pinopsida > Cupressales > Taxaceae > Taxus > Taxus wallichiana. The sequence goes on from CM031237.1 coordinate 169,488,018, forward strand.
CATCCTTGGTTACCTATCGAGAAGCGATCTTCGAGGTAGGTCGAGAAGCTGCCATGGACAGCATCTGCGAGTTTTGGGGATGCGGCCGCGCTCTTGCGGACCTACCATGCGCGAGTATCGGGTGCAGTGACATGTACCGTGCGCATCGACACGAGACACGGCCATTTGTGTTGATGATGGTTGGGATCACACTGCTTCGCCCTCCGGACTCGAGAGGAGGCCGCTTCCCACGAGCATTGATAGAGTGCTGCTTGAGATGGTGGAGGAGCACACATTGCGCACAGGCACGGTATATACAGTGTAATTATACGAGGAGCTATGGGGCTATCGCCGGAGGAGCGGCGATTTGGTATTTGTTCTACATTTTGTTGCATTGTTGGGCATACGAGCACATCGTATGCATCGAGGCGATAGGGTTACCCCCAGCGGCCGGGGCCCGAGTCATATACCGATATGGCTTTCGAGAGGTGGTTGGGGTCGTGGGGGCCAGCCACGGCGATTATTGCGAGTCGGGATGTGGCATCTATAGACATTTGCTAGAGGGCCTTACAGTAGATAGACATTGTATGGAGACCCTACGAGAGAGTCACCATCTGGCGAGAGGAGCCGCTTACGATTGCGCCTAATCCAGTACACATTACGGATAGCAGGGCGGAGGCCGGGAAATCTGGCGGATACCCCTGAGAGAGAGTGCGCGAGCGAGATGGGGCTGCGGCAGGGCGAGCCACCTCCCCTTCCTCGGTACGGAGAGAGATGATGTAGAGGCCCCCCACTGCACCACGGCCTTTGGATCCAGATTGGGTTGCGAGAGGCGGCGGTGAGGTATAGATGATCTTGGGTGCACGGAGAGCATACGGGTGTGGTGGGGTGCAGGCGAGAGCGGCCGAGATAGTACCACTGCACTGCAGCCAGAACTTAGGCTGCGGTGATAGAGAGAGAGATCAGCTCGGGGTGAGTGCAGCTCTTACGAAGCGGTAGCTGCTGCAGCACGAGCACGAATAGGTGTCTTACGAGGGCATTGCTTGCTTGAGCTCGAGCACGCGAGCACGGCGGCACCACCACGGCACCACGGCCACAGTGCGAGTGCAGTGCAGCGGCAGCCGCAGTAGCAGCACCACCACCGATGGCAGTATGACCCAGCCCGGCCAGCACGAGTGCAGTGCAGTACCACGGCCCACGAGCACCACCCGCGCAGCCAGCACGAGCACGGGGGCATTGGTAGTAGGTGTCGAGGGACCGGCCCAGTACCTACGGTGGCTCGAGAAGCGTTACATGGAGGCTAGAGCGGAGGCCGATACTATCGGGATATTCTTGATGGTAATAGGGCGATTCTCGAGCCCTATGCGGCACATAGAGCGAGAGACCTCTCGGGCAGAGGTCTCGGGAGAGTGCGGCCCACGGTGGTGGGTCCGTCACGGCGAGGCGAGAGGCACCACGGGGACCGGCGGGAGAGGTGCCGAGGGTGGGGAAGGCGAGGATCCCGGACATGACTTTTGTATTTAGAGATGGGCACCGTCTGCAAGGTGTATTGATAGAGGCTGCGTGCTATGTATTATTCATGTATTCATTTATTCATTTATTGTATACGGCTGCGAGCGAGTAGGGGTTGTATAGTGGATCTGCGGCTGCGAGCGAGTATATATCTATTTTGATCGAGGACCGGCTGCGAGCGAGTCGAGATTTTTGCGATTATTGCGGCTGCGTGCGGCTTTTGTGAATTATGAGATCACGAGAGGCCCGATGTAGGGCACATTGTATTTTGAAAATTTATATATATATAGAAGCGATGTTTTGATCCACATGCGAGTGTTCAAAATGTGTTTAAATATTTGTTAATGGTTGGTAATATATAATGTGTGATAAGTTTTAATTGACATGTTGATAGATGGATGATGTTGATGTTTTTGTTTTTTACGTATATATGAATGTCGGGTTATGTGATGAATTGGTGGTTTTGTGACATTGTGATATATATAAGCGATGAGTTGGATCAAATGATGTATAGATTGATAGTTTCTTGATATCCGTAGTTGATGGTTTGTGTATTTGTATAAAATAAATGATGTTAATGAAATTGTAATGCTATGTGTGGTGGATGAACAAATGTGGTAAATTGTGTTGTTTATGCGGGGAAAAAGAGGCGGCGCGACAAAAATTTAGGTGAGAAATGAAGAAAAAACAGCTGTTGAGAAAAGATAGGTGTGTAACCGATATCGGTTAAGGAAGGCGATATCGGTAGGTGATGAACCGATATCGGTTAAATGCCGATACCGGTTATTTAGGTATGAGCTTTTCTAAAAATAGAAAAGCTGGGAATTGGTGACTTAAGTTTTAATTTTAGAGCCATGCGAGAGGTTAAATACGTGAGCGCGGCGCTTTTTGTGATACGAGGTATTTGCATGAGAGATTTGAGTGATAAGGAGAAGAGAGACAGGGAATTTGCATGAGAGATTTGGGTGATAAGAAAAAAGCCCAGGAAGGTGAATGCGATCGGAGATTTGAGAAAGTAGAAAGGTGAATTTGAAAAGAGTGGTGATAATGGCGGGACGAGGAGAAACATCCAGCGAGGCGAGGGGGACAAGAGGAAGACAAGGGCCACCTCAAGCTCACTGACCCTGACCCAGAGGTAAATGTTTTGGTTGTGATTTGATTTTTGCATGTGTTATGAATAAGAGATTAAGTGGGTAGATATGAAGAAGAAAACATGATAGCAAGGGTTATAAGTGAGGTAAGTGTTACGTGGTAGGTAATCACGGGTTTCGGGTATGTCTGTGTATACTGAGAGAGGAATAAGCGAGCAATTTATTGTAATCGTAGGTGGTTGTTTTAGGCAAGATGTATGTAATTGTGCAGTGGCCGGTAGCGGTTAGAAAGAACCGGTATCGGTTACTCAAGCCGATCTCGGTTATGTATAGCAAATACCGATTCTTGGAGAGAATTTCGAGAATGTTTGAAAAACCACGGCCGGATTGAATGGTTGTTTGTTGTTTTGGTGTATGCGGCGAGGCGGGATTGAGGATGAATGATAGTGTGTGCGTATTTGTTGTCACGAATCAGCGGATGTAACACCGGTGAATGGACATTGATAAATCGTTTGGGGTTAAGTGGAATCATTATTATTCACGAATCGCACGTAATCATGCTATGTTGCGAGGCATTGATTGAGAGATGGAATCCGAGACAAATACCTTTTATACGCAGCGAGGGGAGATAGCGGTAACATTGGAAGATGTGTTTGATTTTGAGACTCCCTATTACGGGAGAACAGTATATCGGCACTACTAGCGCGGCACGGGAGCGATAACGCGAGTATTTGGTCCATCGCACGAGATTTGACACGGTGAGGTTTATCTTTTACATATGGGGTAATGTATGCAGCACACCACGAGAGAGACAAGGTTAGCAGTGATATTAATGATAGCGGTAGGGTATTATGCATTACAGAGGCGGAAGGAGGAAGATTTCAAAGGCATTGATGTGTGTTATTTGGGAGATGGTAGAAAGGCGTGACTTTTGCATGGGCACTGCATATTTGGCGGAGCTATACGAGGGGTTTATGGGCTTGTAGGTGAAATCACGGGGGCGACCTTTGGATTGTTCATACTTATTACACTTTGTTGGGCCTATGAGCACATTGTTTGTGTGCGACCAATAGGCCGACCCATCCCTCGGCGGGAGAAGGCGGAGTGCGAGAGGTTGGGATTGAGCGATGGGTCGAGGCGAACAAGAGGCGAGATCCCGAGCCGTGACAGGTGATATTGAGTATTACGAGGCGAGTATGGGAGAGAGTGCGGTTGCGGATATCATTGGAGGCCACACGGAAACTATATGGTAACGAGAAACATAGGCGAGAGTTAAGGGTGTAGAGCGAATGAGGTGGATCGCGGGGCACGAGCCGGGTGAATATGAGAGGATTCCTATAGATCGCGTGTGGCGGCAATTTGGATTTGTGCGGGATATACCCCTGGCTTATAGACCATATATGAGGATCGCGCGGCGGCATTCTCACCTCCCGACCAACACCTCGAGAAGGGCACGAAGAGTAGTAGCGGCCGATCGCGAGGTAATGGATGCGAGAGCAGCAGAGGCCTATAGATTATGGTGGGTAGCGAAGCTGCGAGGTGTACGTGAGCGCCACGACATAGTGTGATTACGGCGAGAGAGGGATCTGCGGCGTTTGGTTGGCAGCTCAAAGCGAGTGAATGAGACAAGAGGATTGTTAGTGGTTGCGGAGTCACGGGCGGGAGACTAGAGGCTGGAGTCCTCCATGCGAGAGGCGTATTCATATGTTACAGGAGAGATTGGCGGATCGGTGGCGGTACCAATAGCCGTGGTACCTTTGAGAGAGAGAGGCCGGCGAGAGGGTCGCGATCACGATCATCACCTAGTTCGGGATGAGGCGTGAGAGTGCGAGTAAATGTTAGCAAGGTATAAGAATAAATAAGGATGCTGAGACCTGCGTGTCGATGATAGAGAAGATGTATTTGTTTAACATCTAAATAAAAGCGAATATGTATGTTGATTTGAGTTACGATAATAATAAGATTGTTTGTGTTTTGATTTTCGGTGTTTTGAAAAAGGATAAAGAGGATGTGATTAAATAGAAATACACAAAAATATTTATATTCACCACACGGGATAGGTTATGGTAGGGGATGGTCGAGCTAACCTTGGGAGACCCCATGTCTCGAAGTCTTTGCCTCATAGCCCATTGCACAAAGCAAGGAGGGCCTCGGGCCGATGTAGTTCTCCCTTAGGATCGGGGAGGCGGTCGAGCAATTGGAGTGCGGTTTAGGTAATTGGTTGGTTGGTAAAAATATTAAGATTAGTAAAGGTAAGGTGGATGGTGTTGGTAATGAATTGGTGATGTTGTAAAAGGTATAAGGGAAGCGAAAGTTAGCCTACCCAAGTAGAAGGGAATCATGTCTGATTAAGATCAACACACAATCCTAGATGCGAGGCAAAGCGGAAAGAGTGCTCAGTAGATGAAAAGAGCTAAACAAACCACACCACGTAGAGCGAGCTTGGAGCCCTAGGTACCGTGCGTAGCGAGAAGTCAATAGGTGAAAAGAGTTGTGTGATCACTGATATATCGGTGTACATCACGTCCCTTGAGTTGAAACAAATGGTGAGGTGAGGTGGATGATATAGCTGAGTACGGAGAACTTATTACAAAGTGAGTGTTACGGCGAAAGAGAACCTACCCTAAATAGACAAGTCCATGACTCAAAAGTCCTTTTGAATGAGGCTTTTTTTTATTGAATGTAGGCGATCGATGGGAAGTCTACTGAGGATATTGATTGTATTATTCTTGAGGTCTTCACGAAGGTGATCAATGCGAGAAGCTTCGAAAAAATTATATGTATAATTTGTCCTTCGAGGAAGCGATCTATTTATAGTAGCGAATATGATTGTAATGCATAGCATTTGTCCTTCGGGGAAGCGATCTATATATAATAGCAGCAATAGTTCGGCATATAATTTGTCCTTCGAGGAGATCTATATTTAATTTAGATGACTAGATGTTCATTTGGCGTGAAGCATCTAGTTTAGTAGAGAAGTTTGACTCAAGAAAATCCCATAAGAATACGGCTTATTTTAATACTTTGAAGTCATGGACTAGACTAAAAGGGAAGGCATCATCGAGGAGGTGAGGATCAAACTATGTGAGCTTGATTGTTATTATGAGGTGTAGGAAGCGAGTGTATGTAGTGGTAAGTGAGCTCAAGGGACGAGCGGAGGTAGATAAGTGATATAACACTAATTTCAACTTGATAGAATGGTCGAAGATCACGAGGCATTAAGGGTTCGAGCTCGGGTTTACCATTAAGCGAAGCTAAGCGATAAGTACGAGATCCATAGGTATGAGTGATTATATAAGGCCCAATCAATTGGGAGCAAATTTTCCACGTTTGCTCTTTTCTAGTTTGGTTACATGTTGATTCTCTTTGAGAACAAGATCACCAACCTTAAAAATACGCTCATGAAGTCGCTTATCATAAGCACGTTTAATGCGTTTTTGATAGATTTGAAGGTGATCAAAGCTGTAAGGCGGCGTTCGTCAAGAAGCTCAATTGGGCTAACCGCTCTTGGCGGAAATCATCGTTGGTGAGAATATCTGAAGAGATATTCTAAGGGAGGGTATTTGTATTTGAGAGGCAAAACAGCCTCGGTACCGTATACGAAAAGAAAAGGTGTGGCATTAGTAGAGTGCGAATCTTTGAAGTACGATAAGCCCAAAGGGCAAAGGGAATGTGATCGTGCCAATTTCTTCCGGATTCATTGACAACTTTCATGAGGATTTTGGTTAGTGTTTTATTAGAGGACTCGGCTTGCCCATTGGCTTGTGGATAGTAAGGTGATGAGAAACTAAGTTTGATACCAAAGTTGTCCTGAGGTCTTGCAACAACTTGTTTTTGAAAGATTTTCCATTATCTCATTATCGGGTGATGAGGAACACCAAAGCGGCGAGATAATGTGGTGGTTAATGAACTCGACAATTTTTTCTTTTTGATTGAAATGAGTGGAATAGCCTCCACCCATTTTGTGTAATATTCGGTCATTGTGATTATCCAACGGTGGCGTTGTGAAGAGGTTGGGTGAATCTCACCAATAAGGTCTAAACCCCATTGTGAAGGGCGAAGATCTCGAAGCGATCTGGAAGCGGGTGGCTAGGAGTATGTTGAAGGTTGGCATGTTCTTGACACATAACACAACGCTTAACATATTAATAGTGATCGTTATTGAGAAGTAGGCAATAATAACCAAGGCGAAGGATTCGTTTGGCCACAGCGAGGCGCTAAAATGTCCACCACAAATACCGTCATGGACTGTTGGATGGTATGAGTGGCCTCGCGCTTGATTAGGCGGCGAAGGAGGATGCCATCAAAGCCACGTTTATAGAGAGTCCCCCATGACAACATAACGCGAAACACTTTTAAGAAAAGCACGTTTTGCCGTTACTAGTAAGGTCGAGTGGGAGGACGAGAGATTGTAAGGTAGTCGTGAAATTGGTGGTACGGGTATCCTGTGAATTAGTAGACACGGTATTTATCATACAAACTACGGGGTTGAATAGGATGGGGCAAAAAGTTGTTGGACCACTGACGAATAATTGAGTCGGTTGGCGCGGCGGGAATTTGCGAGGCTAAGCAAGCCATAGTATCCATGCAAATTTGTTAGTGGAGCGGGGAATGGTTTGTATAGAATAGTGGGTAAATAAGGCTAGAAGTGAATCACGTAGTGTTTGTATTTTGAAGTTCCTCGTTTTTGCATTGGTAGACGCCCATAGCTTGATTGACTACCCGATTGAGTCGCAAAAATGTTGATAGATTTGATACCTAAGTGTGCATGACTTGGAGACCCGAGCAAGGGCCTCGTATTCCATTTGTATTATTAGTGCAAGGAAATCAAGTCGGAATGAAAGAGGCATAGGTTCAGCGTTGAGAGGAATGAGAACAACGCGGCTCCTCCTTGTGGCATTTAGATCCATCGAAGAAGAGGGTCATTGGAGTACGACTCCTCAGTGAGGAAAGAGTAGCGATGAGTTCGTCGGGAAATGTGAAATTGGTAAATTGTTCCCGGGTAAAGGAGCTTCATGCAAGTTGGTGCGATGGTTTGTCCTTTGATTGATTTACGGTGGACAAACTCAAGGTCGAGTCGGCGAGAAGCATGAGCCATCTAGCAATGCGTTGGTTGAGATGAGGTTTGGCATACATGTAATGGATGGGAGTCTGTATTGGTGATGATGAAAGTCTTGTGATTTAGAAGGTAGTGTCGGAGTTTGGTGGCCACGAATGATAGGGCAAGGCACTGATTTTTCTACATGTGTGTACCTAGTCTCATAGTCCACCAAAGTATGACTTATATAATAAGCGGCTTGTTCGCGATTCTCGAGTCACGATGTGCAAGCATGGCTCTCTGAGCGTGGTCGGTGGCGGAAAGGTAAAGGTAGAAAGGGCGGTCGTCTTGGGGTGGGATAAGCACGGGTGGCTGCGAGATAGGATTTGAGAGCTTGAAGGCTTGGTGACATTCTTCGCTCCATTGGAATGCAATATCCTTTTTAAGGAGGTGATGGAAAGGTTGACACCGATCCGAGAGTTGGGAGATGAAGCGTCGGATAGATTGAAGCTTACCTTGTAAACTACGCAATTGTTTGAGATTTTTGGGTGGGGGCATTTCTAGGATAGCTTTGACTTTAGATGGATCGACCTCGATGCCACGCATGAAAAGAGGCGATAAAGCAAGAAGTTTTCCGAAAGAACACAAAGACACATTTCTTGGTTGAAGGCGGACGAGAATATTGTAGTGAGCGATCAAAATAATGGTTAAAACATCGAGATGTTCACTACGATGTTTAGACTTGCGAGAAGATCGTCGACATAGTCTTGAGGATAGTGTGCATAATGTCATGAAAAATGTAGGTCATAGCCGGCGATAGGTAGCACCGGCATTCTTAAGGCCAAATGGCATGACACGATAACGAAGGTTCCCGAGGAGTTATGAAGGCGGTTTTGTGTTGATCGGCGAAGCTGACCAAAATTTGGTTGTATCTGAAAAGCCATCCATGAGAAGAGCATCTCATGACCTGCGGATTAGATCAACAAGTTGGTCAATGCTAGGTAAAGGAAGTCATCCTTAGGGCAAGCGAGGTTAAGATCCGGAAATATGTGCATATCAGAAGTCCCCCTGTCGCTTTAGTAGCAGTGCGATGTTAGAAATCCATTGAGGATAGTCGATAGGCAAGATGAAGGAAGCGAGAAAGGAGTCGTTGGAGCTCCTCTTTGACAAGAAGCAATGCGTGGATGCATTTTCTCAATTTGTTTGATTGGTTTGGAATCGGGGTTTAGGGTGATGTTATGGACGGCGATGGTAGGATCAATTCTGGCATGTCGGCGTAAGACCATGCGAAAGCTTGGTTGCGAAGCACGGAGAAAGGTAGTAAAGGCGGCTTGTACGATGTGTTAAGGGATTGTCAATCTTCACAATGTGAGGATCCTCCTCGTGTGGATATTGATTTCTATGGTAGATTCGTTCGGCATAGTTTGGGTTTGAGATGGTAAGGCTCGTTGAATATAAGAATCATCGCGCGAGAGTAAGTGAGGATGGAGTCGTCATCTGGCATTCAACAACATTAATCAAAGGCGAATCCTCTTGATCATGTACGGATAAAGAAAGGGCAAAGAAGATGGGTCATCATTATCGCGTTGATAAGTGAGAGGACCTATGAAGATAGCATTTATGAAAAAAAAAAAAAAAGTTAGGAGGGATGGATTGAGGTCTATAGATTGCGGGTGATGATGGCAAAGTGGGTGATGATGGTTTGGTAGGGCGGCGTCTTCTTCTTCGAGGATACGGTGACGGGAGGTGTCTCTGTGTAGGTGTTTCGGGAAAACCGAGACCCGCTGCGATCATTGTGTTTACGGGTAGTCACGGGAATGAGTGTATGTCGGCCTTGTTCGTAAAGGCCAAAACCAAAGCCTTTCCACGCCTGGCAGTGAGTCAAGAAGGTGAGGGCGAAGCGACGATTTGTCAAGTATTGAAAATCGGATTGGAAAGGAACCACACCAAGAGGAGGTTCGGGGGTAATGGAGGATGCGTCAACACCCCATACGTTAGGTTAGTGCGGCGATGGGGTGGTCGTAAGAGATTATCTCCCCCACGCGACGGTCGTAGGTGGGATGTGCATGTAATTGTCCGTACTCCTGCGGGGTAGGGAAAGAACTAACGTTATATAGGCGGTACTCCCCCAGCGTAAGGCGCTGAAAAACATCTACTAAGGGTCGGAGGTTGGAATGTTAGCTGCGGGAAGGGAAGTGGTTTTTGCGATGGTGGTTTCATCAATTGAAGGCGTAGGCGCGGTTGAGGTGGATGGTTGAGGTACATTTGAGGAGGATGGTTGGGTTGAATGTATGGGTGTCTTGATTGGTATAAGCACATCGTTAGGGCGGTATAACATATTGCAGGTTTTAAAGGGGGGAGGGTCAGCTTTTACGGTGTAAGACTTCCCCTCGTACTCAAATTTTATGCATCATGTAATGTTGAGGAACGCATCCCATGGCTCGGATCGAGGGCGACCCGTGATATATTATATTGGAACTCTCCCTCAAGACATAGAAGAGTTCGGGTAAAGTCGTGGTCTACCGAATGTTGAGGATCACGGTGCCTAAGGTAGAAGTAATAGCGTCATTGAATGACCGCATGACATGATGGGGTTGGCACACATGCAACTAGAAGGGATATTCATGTTGGAAGGCTTTTGAAGAGATGATGTTTAGGCTAGCGCCCCGTCAATCATAACCGGCGTACTCGAATGTCCCGGACGTAAGCGGAGATGAAAAGGGCGGGGTCGGGGTCTTACATGTACCAAAGTCGACAATTTCATCTTGAGCCAGCTATGAGCTTGTTGTACGAGAGCGAAGTGGTTGGGGCGAGTGGGTTGTTTGGTGAGAGAAGCAGCGTGATTGGGTGTTAGAATGGAGGCGGCAGGCGGGGTTTCATTAGGTAAAACCTCTATCCCTTGAAGGATCTCAACGAGCTTGTCGATGAGATTGAAGTCGAATGAGATCATACTGATGTCATTTTACGGGCGATTGGTGAAGGCTGTTTAATCATATTTCGGTGGGCAATGCCATTAGAGGCGGGATAGGCGGGTCACGAATGACCACTTTAGGTGGTGGTGCAATCGGGATGTTTGACGGAGAAAAGAGATGCGCAGTGTGTTTTCTTTTGCTTTCCCATTGTTTTTACGCCTCGAGTAGCGACACTAATCATATTAATCTCGTAGACACTGAGATGAGGAAGATGGTTGGGATAACTCATGGTCTTGAGAGGTGGGGTTGTAATAATGATAGATCTTGGTGAGGCGGGGCAGATGGTATAGGAGAGGAATGGAAACTAAAGGTCTCTCCCTTCGTAAGTTGTCTTTCTTAATCTTTCTATCGGGAGAGGTGGTGGCGAAGGATGGTTTTAGAGCTTTGCATCCCTCCACATCATGTCTGGTGTGCGGTGATAGCGCAGATTTTAGACTCATCGTAACCCATAGGTCGGGGTTTAGACGGGTCATAAGGTCTAAGTGGAGGTAGGGAAATGGTCGCATTCTCCACCAACATAGCAAGGATTTTGGCGTAAGATCCTTTGAGTGGGTCAAAATCGGAAGAGGATGAGGGTATTGGTTGTGCGGGTTTTGGTAATGTTTGGGCATGATTGGTTCGTACGGGTGGTGGTTTAGCCGAGGGGTGTTGATACATGGTTTTTACTAAACGTGATTTCTTTGGCGTAGAAGCTATGTTGGATGATGAGGCCGCAGATGATGTGGTATCAGAAAACAACCACGGGGAAATAGGAGTGACTGAAAACAAATCTTTTGATGATGGAATTTGTTTAGGGTTGATAGGTGGACAAGATACGCGGAGTAGCGGTGTTCTTATACCTGGAATTTACGTATAGGTGCGGAAGGCGTAGGTTGTTTTGAAAAAGCGCGGGAGGTATGATATATTGATGTAAGGTAGAGGATGGGGTCCCAATATGGAAGGTAGGTATGGCGATGATGGTTTTGATTGTGATAGGGGCACGGATTGAGTTTGTCTCTAGGTGGCGGGCGGATTTATTTTGGATAGATCGAGTCGCTTAGGCGGGTGCGTTAGGCCTGGGCATTGGTGAGGTCCCAGCGTAGGGGAAGATCTGGTTAAGTTGATAGAAGTGGACGGGGCATTTGGTAGAGGTGAGGGGGTGAAGGTGAGAGCAGGGGCATTTTAAGCACGTAAGCACTTCGGGTATATGGTGGAGACATCGGGATCGAGTCATTTGCATTTGAGTAGAAAAAGGGGTACTCAAGCGTTCCCATAGGGAACTGTCATCTTACGTGGAATGGCAGTCTCAGTGTGATTTGTAATTTTTATACGGAAGAAAGGTGGGTTGTAATTCCGAGTCCACTGCGGGTGTGACACGGGGAGGTAGATGATGAGCCTTTGTATCAATAGATGTTAAGAGGTCAATTGTCAGCCGGTCGTTGAAAAGATTTAGGCGATGAGGACTAATAGGTAGGTAGGGCGTGTTCGAGGGGATCATCACGTTTAAAGAATGTGGTGATGTTAGTGTAAGAGATTTCTCGTCTAAGGATGTCAAAAGGAGTGGCGAGCCTTCCTCTTGTGTGTGAAGTGGTAGAAGGGACGTTTGGGAAATAGATAAATTAGATAGCATCCGCTCACAGTCTTGTAGGGATGTGGTGTAAGAAGACTCGTCGATGAGAAGAGAAGTCAGGCGTTAACTCTTCTATGGGTAAAGGAATGATTTCACTTTGGCTTGATGGTGGTGAAGGAGGTTGAACTCTGTGTTGGTGGAGAGGCTTGATTTAAAATTTTTTCAATAGAGGCTTTTGGTGAGAATCGAAGCTGCATGGATCTCATGAACACTCTCCTCGGCTAAGATATCTTGGTTCACATTCTTGTTGGGAGTGATTCGGGAATGGCTTGTTGAAAATTTTCAAATTTCGGTTAGCGAGGGCGTTAGGATTATCGAGGTTATATCCCTGCGTCAACCATTTCCTGCACTATGTTTTTCAACATCTTGCAGTTTTCATGACTATGTCCTTTTACGCGGTGAAAGTTACAAAAGTCATTTTCTTTGTACCAGGAAGGTATTGCGCGGGTGGAGTCAAACCCAGTGAGGTTTTAGGGGCAAGGTGATAGCCCGACTTTGAGCAATTTCTCGAGGATGACGCCATAAGTTTCTCCCGAGGAGTGTAATTGGTGGGCTCGGCTTTGTACTTATAAGTGGTTTTCGGCGGAGTATTGGACGGTGTTTGAGATTTGACCATTACCGCGTGGACAGCTCCTTTTGATTTAGAAGAAGTGGACGCGTGAGGAGTGGTGGTGTTTGGCTTGTTGGTAGAATCGGGAGTTCGGAAAGTGGGGTTTTTGTTCTGTGACCGCATAATTTCTCTTCTTAAGGCTCGAATTTCAAGTTTAGAGCCATGGTAAAGGCCTCGTCGAATGTGTGGAAAGTTTGAATTTGGAGGGTAGGGGAGATGTGCTTAGCGCGTGAGCCCGCGTAAATAGTTCGATGAGTTCGGTTTGAGGCAAGGCATCGTAAGTTGGTTGATAAGGCCCCGCCATCGTCAGCGAAATCTGCGATAGATTCGTCTTCAAATTGTCGGATGGCATAGAGTCGGTGATAGATACTTTCTTGGCAATGTTAATGGAGAAATGATCGAAAGATTGGGCTAGTTGGTTAAAAGAGAAGATCGAGTCTTTGGGTTAAAGCAACTTTGTACCCTCAGCGGGTCTGATAAGGACATGGGAAGGTGCGGAGTAATGAGCGTCATCATGGGCAATCAAATAACAAGCATGTCTAAATGATCGCAAGTGTTGTTGAGGATCCTCTTTCTTGTTAAAAGCGAGTAAACTTTGGCAACTCCCATTGAGGAGGATATGAATGAAGGGGACGAGAAGGGTGAATGGGCTCGACAAACTTGCTCGTATGTCAGTGCTACGACTTCTGAAAGCGGAAGCCTCGGGTTTTGCATTTTGTCCATCATTTGTTTGATGAAATCGTGGTTGGATGAGATGATGGTGCCACGAGAATAGGGATGTCCCATATAAGGTGTTGAGGTTCTTGGATACGTGTATGGGAATGAAAAGGTAGGCGGAGCTTGAGAAGGAAAGCTCGTGTGAATAGGTGGCGAGAGTAAGTCATGAATGGAGTGGTGCGAAAGAGAGATGAGATAGGGGCGAGTTGGTGGTAAGCGATACGTGGGGTCAAGGTTAACAAAGGAAAGCTAATCGGGGTCGTATGAACCTCACGAAGGCTGTCGGATTGGGAGGCGGGGCTAGAGATGAGGAAGTAAGGCGGTGTTATCGGGAGGAGTAGGAGCTAAATGAGCAGCTATACTAATAGGCATGCAATAAGGAGGCTGACCATCGGGCGTACGGTCGGGGCATGAGACAAATAGTATTATGCAGCGCTAGGATTAGCATCCGAGAAATTTGGCAAAGTCCTTGTCTCCTACGAGGAATTTGGGGATCTCTTGGTGTCAAGTAGGGTTCACTATAGAATGTGAAGGGGTGATTCGAGCAAAGACACGGAGCGAGGCATGTGAAACCATGGCGGCGGCTTGCTTCCAGTGATGACAACCATAGACAAGAACACACGGGAAAGTTTCAATCTATCAAGAACAAAAACAACCTCGAGAATGATGAATTTGGCAAATTCTTTGGTTTGTCGGTGATGAAGGCGATGCCGATATCGGTTTAGTAGCCGGTGTCGGTCCGAGAAAGCGGCGTCGGTCCCTTACCGATGCGGTGTCAAAAGTCTAGGATAAGAAGATATAAAAGGCTGCTAATTTGATTTTTAGCAGCGTTGAGTATATTTATCAACTTATTGATCACGAGAAGACAAAGTATGACGAGAAAGCAGAATTTGAAAACAAGCAAGAGGCACACGCAAATCTAGAGACTAATCCTAGGGTTAATTTTAGTTATCGTGGGCTTATGCCTTTAGACGTAAGATGATGTCGAGAATCCTAAACAACAAGACCTAGGGAAATGTCAAGTTTGTTTTGGCTTATAAGGTTACCTCAATCGGGCGGAGGAATACCGCGGAAAAGGGGGATGTTTGGTGTTGTGTTAATTGTGAAGTGATTCGGTATGTGTTGTGCGGTGAAACTAAGGTTAATTTCTGTCAATACCGTGGATATCACCCCACGTGTACGACACATTACTTAATCTATGTTCACTAGAATTGAAGAACAACAAGCGGGAATGCAATACGTGTTTTAAACCCAAATCGAAAATTATATTCGATGAAGCAAGAGAGATGACTTTCACTAATGCGAAACTAGGAAAGCAAGACAAATTCTTTCTGAAATATATAACAAAAGCGCCAAGCAGCAAATATGCTTCCTAAAATGAAAATAAGCAAGAGAAAGAAACCCAAAATGGGTCCCATAAGGCGTGCCAAAATGTTTCGCTCGGAATGTTTAACCACGGGAATAGAGTTGCTTCTATCCTTTCATTCCTTTTAGAAAGCAGATGAGGTTAGGGTTAGGAGGAATACACTGTTGAATGTCGAGATGGTGTGCGCGTACCGTAGAAAGATCAGGTGATGCTGGAAGAACTCCTTTTGTCTTGGAAGGACTACTGTAAATAAGAACACAAGACCACAAGATTTTGATTAAACAATAAATGAGAAGCGCCTTGGGCAGGGAAATATAAAACTTCCTTTCGAAGGTGGTGAGTTCCCCTGCTTAATATGAATTAACACAAAAAAGACTGCAAAATATCAATTAAATTGTTTCGTTAAAGCTGGGTAGGGGAAAAGGCTGGTTTTTGGTTTTTGATCGAGGAACCGATGTCGATTGCGATAACCGATGCTTGATGCTTACGATAACCGATGCGATTCTACTAATAAGCGAACCGGTGGGTTCTAGGATCTTCTTGGTAGCTATGGTGTTTTGTAAGGCTGGTTTATGGATGATATTAGGAAATGGGATGATTAGAAGCAAAAGAATGCAGATTAGATGCAATGGCACGTTGGGTAGTGGATTGAAAAGCGGATTTAGGAGGCGAGATTCAAGAAGCATAAGAAATGTTATAACAAAGGACATGCAAGATGTGACTTACTTGGTTTTGACAAAGATGCAAGTTGATCTCCTTGGTTGTAAACACTTGGTTTCTTTACTCGTCTCTGCTCTGTCAAGTGAAGATCGGACTCTGTTCCTCGCTCACAATGCTCTCTGTTGATCAGAAATCCTTTGGTGATCTCAAAATGAAATTCCGATCCGTTGTTTTGGTTTGGGAGCCCATTTACGAGGCCGATGGCGGTTGCATGTAGCAAGCGGCGGTCGAGTAGAGAGAAGCATCGGTAAGGAAAAAGTAGGCTATTTTTAGTAAAATAGCCCACCTTCCCCGCTTTTCTCCGAGAGATCGGTTGCGGGCTTGGTCAAGTGGCTAGAAGGTCGGCTTTGGGTGCGAGTAAGGAGGCATTAGTTATGGATGTGAGTCTAGACCAAGTCATGGGTCTTAATTAGGTTAGTTTAGGGTTAGGGCTAGGTCATGATGAGGTGGCAAAGTGAGGTGGCGGGTAAGGTGATGTGGATTTATCAATTCTGGTAATTAATAAATAATTGTGTAAAGTTTAGGTAATGAGGTTAGGTTGCGAAATGGGATGCGGGTCACGAGGGTCGTAAGACACGAATTTGAGACTATTCGTTGTGACTAAATTTAGAGTATTATACATCATTATATTGTTTTAGAAAAACATGATTCGTGCATTACCTTCTTTATGGTAGCTTGTTATTTAGTTCTTAGGTTCACATTGACCTATTAAATTTTTGGCTATTTTATAGTCACCTTTGTTGTTACAACTTAGGGTCATTGCACTACACAAATTTGGCTATAATCCCTTATTAATAAACCTTAGTGGAAATATTTTGTGTTGTACCTCCTATTCCAAGTAATTCCTACTACGATAATGAGGTCCTAAAAGTTAGAAGCCAATATATTTGGAGGTGACAACCATGTTATCAGATTTTACACGCACGACAAAATTGGACAATGGGGTCCTATTACGAATAAATTACGACATTGGTCCCAAGGCCCATTTCTGGTCATCACAGAGATAAAATGACTAAAATAATTAATAAATTGATAAGTGAGCTCTCCTAGCTTTAAATAGGATCAACTCGAGCCCAACTCGGGCTCGGCTCGATTGTCGGCTCGAGATAAGGTCTTTGGGTGTGTAGCTCGAAGGTGGGAAGGGGTTGGCCTTTTTATGAAAACATAACAAGGCGATGTCGATTCTTTCATCAACTCGATCAAACTGGTGTAGTCAGCTCGGAAGGTAACTCGGGCTAGGTGGAGTCACTTCAATAGAGAGCTCGACTCGGTAGGGAAAAATTCACCGAGGTAGAGGTAGGATGGCTCGGTAGTCATCCAAAGGAGCCAACTCGGCTATAAAATTATTATAAGGGACCAAGCTCACAGGATCTCAATGAAGAACAAGCTCATGGGATCGAGCTAAAGATAGCTTAGGGATCTCACGAATGCAAGAAAGGATCTTGACATGTTTATCACGAGGAGCTCGGTATCACCATAGAAATGAATGCGAGCTCAAGATTAAAGTTTGGAGAAGTGAGTCATGTCTTTCAAAATTAGGGTGAGCTCGGTGCGAGTGACTCAGGGTCCAAGGACTCGGTGATTCATAGTGGGCTCGGTCCATACATAGAGGATCGATTCTGAGGCTAAGCCAAAAAGTAGAGATCCATGGATAGCTCGCCAAGCTAGAGAGAAAAACTTGAGCGATTCGTAAGACTCGAGTTAGGTTATTGCAAAGACAACTCGGCAGGCGCTTGATGAGCGAGTTGATTTGATCATAGGAACATCGGTATGGAGCTCAATAATGGCTCAATATCGACTAGAAGAATTCCAAACTCATTGATCCGTTGTGGTCAAAGCAAGACATAACTCAATTTGTGACTCAATGTTACATGTTCATTCGAGTTGAAGGACTCGAGACATGGTTGAGCCATCGAATTGAGCTTAGCTCATGGCCAAGTTAAATAGATGCAATTACTTGAAGGACCAGTCGAGCCACTTGATTGGAATGCTAATGCCAACTAGCTTAGGCTAGTACTAGGTCGATATATCAAATGAGCTATGAGGGTCATGATAAGACAAGAGTATAAGCTCAGTGATGAATAGATTAGTTACGTAGAGTTTTCTAAGTTCAATAGTTTAAGTGAGCTCGCAAAAGAGGAGATTAATACATGAGGCATCGTAATGATGAAGTCACAAAATTTGAGCTCACCTTTCATTCACAACCAAGTTTCTTAATGGCTCGATCGAGTTTTAGTGGATCGGGTGGAATTTGTTTAGGTTCACAAAGATGGATGACGAATTGGTTTAGGATAAAATACACACCGAATTACTCAAACATTGAAGCCAATTCAACATGGGGCACATGTGTTGGCTCATTGAAGGAGCTTGGTGATCCTTAAGATGAAATCAGGATGACTCGACATTGAAGTGTAATGGCGAGCTCACAGGATGAGTTATTGTATTAGCTCGGGAAATCTCGAGGATGACTCAGTGAGCCAAGACGGTCACTACTTGTAGATAGAGCTGGTAGAAAACTTCGGTGCCAAGGTGAGTTGAGTTGAAGAGCTCACTCGATTGAGCATGAGGAAGGGGAGCTCATAATTCAAGACTAATGGAGCATGGCTCGGGGTGAGCCAAGCTCATATCAAGTTGGGGAGTTTTGAAGGGTCGTGCCATGGGACAATGAAAATACCACTCAAAGAAGCTTGGATGAGATAGGTTAAAAATGAAGAACATCTCGGTCGATGTAAGGCATCAAATCACATTACCAAGATGAGGGGGGATTCATAAGATTTTTGCTCCATTGTCAACCAGGTGGGAAAGGGTGATGGCTAATCCCGCACTTAGACATGGCATGGGAAATTCAAGAAACTTTGGGTCCATATCCTAGTCGAGTCGATAAAATGGTGCTAAACTCCTGCACTCCGTCTTCACTGTGGAAATTTAGAAGAGCATTTCCATGCGGCGATGTCAAAATGACAACCCAAAAAAAGAGTTCCACGTAGAGGAGGAGTCTAAGTTAGGAACAGAGTTATCAGGTGAGTCACCGAGTGAGTCGAGCACATTAGAGTGAGTCATGAGAGAGCCCAATATGATTGGTGACAGAAGAGGAGGTATGGCGAAATCAAGGTAACTAACATGATGAATGACCAAGTTGGTCACCGAGTTGATAGGGTGATAGTTACCTTCCAAGTCGGATGCGAGTAAAATTTGGCTTATGGAGAATTCATCACCATCATTAGAGAAGATAGGAATGAGATGTTTCAAGCTTATCATGTGCTTGTGTGAGAAAGAAATGGTGAAATCTCAACTCATTTGGAGTGATGAGCTTGTAAGAAAGTTCGAATAGCTAAGACGTGTTTTCAAGCTATGAGGAAATTGGATCATTGATTGATGGAGAGCTCATCAGTGAGCATGGCACGGGGTGGTCTATTCCAAGTCAAACTCGCAGTGAAAAAGGAAAAAGAGCTCACGAAGAAGTGGGTGTTTAACATCAAGATTTGAGTGAAGAGACGAGATGTTCGTAATGGCTTGGTGGAACACATAAGAACTTGGACACCATCACATGAGTTGAGGAGAGCTCATGTCATAGAGCTCGCATGAAAGATTCGACTAACCGAGTTGAGCCATTCATCGAGGAGGGTCAGAGAGAGCTTGCATGGAGGACAAGTTGGCAGACTTGTGAGGAAGAATTGAGTTGGTGAGTAGCTTGATCCGAGCTCGCAGGCATCGTGTGACTCAGTTGGAAGGTTCGCGAGCTCCGAGGAGAAACATTAGAGTTGGCTCAACCAAGCCAATTGTTTGGTTTACCAAGCATGGTTTTTGTTGCATAATGGTGAGTTAGCTCGATATGAGTAGTAATCCGACGATATTGGCTTCAAGGTCATAAAGATAATATGAACTCGGTCGCGGAGTTGAACCCATGAATGGAGCTTGGTCAACATTGAAGCATCTAACTAGAGAGTGCACAAGCCAAACAGATGTGGAATGAGATTGCAGGTGTCGATAGGCTAGAGAAGTAGGGTAGAGCTCGAGTCATTTGAGATCATCATCGACTCGGTCGTGGTGGTGGAGAACCAGCTCGGTGAATAGGGAAGAGCCACTGCGGCGAGCCGTTAAAGATAGAGCTTGAATTTCCATACAAGTAAGGGTGCTCAATACCAAAGGAGCTCATGCAAAGTCGACAATGAGCTTGATTCAACAAATAGCTGGCCAATGCCATGACATGGAGCTCGGACCAACTCGGTGAGCCAACCACCGAGTTGGGCTCTTTTTGGCCTTTTCCTCATAATTTTCCCCTTCAGCACAAACTAGTCAACAGGGGGCCCACCAAAAATAGTAATTAATTTAATATTTTTATTTAAATATTTTAATAATAATATTTATTATTATTATTTAAATATTCTTTTAATTAATTGAGAATATTAGGTCAATTGGGCATTAATGACACATGATGGAAGCTTCTCAAAGTGGTTCAACCAACTGTAATAAATACATCATGTGCCTTCATTTTAGGAAGAAATTTATGACTCCTCTCCTCTCTCTCAATTTCTTCTATAAATGTAAGTTGGAAGCTCATTCTAAAGGGTTACAACAAGTCAGATAGGTTGGACAAGTTAGATATCTTAGACAAGTGCAATTTTTTTCAAGAGTCCTCTCTCTTCTGTAAGTTGTCCTTGTATATTGAGAGAACTTTCAGCCTCCTTTTCAAGATTGTAATGGAAACCATTGCCTCTTTTGAATGTATGATGTATTTTTCACGTTATTAAAATAATAAAAGTGTGTGTTTTGTGACTAATCTTGGTCCTTTCATCCTTCTATACTTCTTTGTGCCTTTTCTCATGCTTGCAGGTACACTATGCAAGTTCACGTTTCTATTGTAGGTTCTTGGAGTTCTGTGCTTATCAAGTGGTGGAGCATTGCATGCAATTGAGTTGTGGTGCTTATTCACCCTTCTCAATTTCATCCTTCTTCACTGGAAGACTAATAACTTATTTTTCTGATCAAGTTTAACAAAGGGAACATGTGCTTCCTAGTATGTGGTATTTTGTTACCCTCTCTAAGTTACAGTAGGTGAATTTGACTTGTGGTGCACACACCCTCTTCAAATTAACCCTTCCTGAGTCTGACAACACCCTTTATTTGGTGCATCACCATCCCTAGTATAGTTTCATTTCTTGCAAATCTCTTTCCCTAAAGCCCATGAAAATGTTAGCATAGGGCTAGATAACCATTTTATTGCACTAGGAGAAGTATAACACTTAGTTTAGGAAGAGGAAATCGGCCTTCACTAGAGGTGATCCCATGTGTCCCAATCACACTAAACGTCATGTTCACATTCGGCCATTCGGAAGGTGCGGTGATTTGGGGACAACAAACCCTCTTTTAGAGGATAATCTTATGGTTGACCATAGTGGTGGAGAGGAGGATTCTCCTCGTATGGATGTAGAACTTCATTTTGCCCATTTTGACGATTACATTTTTCACAAAAAACATGAAGTTCTTATGTGTGTTGTGAAACTAGGGGCCAAATTACCTTCCACAGCTAGACCCTTCTCTTATCGTCGGCATGGTTAGGGGAGAAGAAATAGACCGCCCTCATCACACTCTTAACAAGATATTAAACCCAGGTCATGCTTCTACTTCTGGATGACTAGAATAATGAGGAGGTTCCTTTTGAAAATAATGGGGACTATCACATACCTATAGTTAGGGTTCATTGTGAAGATCGTGAATACCATGTTCATCATGTGCAACCTCCTCCTAATGAAGATCATCATGAAATACCTATTAAAGAGGCAACGTTAGAACAACAGGTCCAAGCCCTCACTCACCAATTAGTAAGTTTGGCATCGCATATACATAAGGAACAACCAATTTTTTTGAAGCAAGCTATACCAAAAGTGAAACCAAAAACTTCGTTTCACGAGTTCCTCATAAACACTCTTCGATGGGAGACACGCAAAGACCCCTACGAAGAATTTCTTACAGAGAATAGAGGTGGGAATACACCTAAATTTAACCCTTTGTATAGGCTTACGCCACCCATGCAAGATCCACTTTTTAATCAAGAGTGGTCAACTATGAAGGACGCCCTTCAAACATTACAAGAGGGCCAAATTGGTAACAATAACAAGAAATACCAGTTTGATGAGTTATGTCCTTACCCATTTGACAAAGCCATGATACAAGTACCTTTCCCAAGACATTTTGATTTTCCAAAATTTGATAAATATAAGGAAAAGGTGACCCTCGTGACCATATAAAAGACTTTTATATGGCATGCGAAGGTCGCATATAATGACAATTATCTTATTTGCTTGTTTCCACAAAGTTTAGGAGCAACGACGTTAGAATGGTTAGCACACATCCCTAAAGGATCCATATCAACATGTCCAAAACTAGCAGAAAGTTTCGTATGACACTTCTCTTTTAATATAGAAAATGACGTTACCATGTTAGATCTCCGTAATGTCAAACAACAAAACAATGAAAACTTTGTTGCATTTTTACAACAACGGAGAGGATTAGCTAGCTACTTTCCGTACTCCATACCCGAAAAGTAGTTAATCAGTATATTTGTTCCTAACCTCCATCCAAACATTACGTTCCACTTACAAATTCATTGTGGCAACACATTTGAAGAGGTAATCGAAAAAGGGAGTCAAATTGAAAAATCATTGCTAGCTAGGGGGACTCTTAAGCCTTTTTCCCGTGATCATAATGAGTCTAAATCTAACGACAAACCAAAATTCATTCAAAATAAGAATAAAAATGTCATTAATGATGGGATAGTAGATTCTAAGTGGGTGCAAGCCATTCAGAGCCACACACCTTTGAATCTTGCAAAGGGAAATCCACCTACTAAGTATAATCGTTGTACTTGTACCCCTCTCTCTGAATCTATATCATTCATACTAAAGCGGTTAGAGGCTACAAACATGGTAAAGTATCGTGAAACATAACCCTACGGGGATGACACACCTAAACCATCATGATTTAGGGATAATGAATTTTTGGATTCCATCTCGTAAAAGGTCACAAAATTGACAAGTGTTTGAGATTAAAACACTATATTCAAGACCTAGTCAACAGTGGTGATATAGAAGTAGATTCCGCCGCCATTCTTCAAACGTAAACTTAGAGATCTTCAAAGAGCCTTTTCCCAATCACAAAGAAAAGAAAAATATGGATTAGGGACAATCATCTTAGAATAAGAATGCTAACTATGTGTCAAAAAAAGACCATTTTGATGCCTTGATAGGTTGTGTTGACCCACTCATTGATCAAATCAATACAGTTAGAATTAAGACAAGAGAGTGCATCGTGGCAACGCGACGGGCTCACTATGTTATAAATTTTGAACCTACTCCCCCTCCTCCTCAAGAGATTCATTATGATGTGTTAGATCAACTAGAGAAGACTATAGCTAAGATTTCAATCTTAGACCTTCTAAATATTTCTAACGTCCATAAAGATATACTTTATAAAACCTTACAGGGATTAGGAGTATCTATTGATGTTGACCCAACACATTTACAAGCCATGGTAGCGTAAATCACTCCCACAAGACACATAACCTTCAGTCTGATGAAGCCTTAACTAAAAATCCCTCCCATAACCTACCCTTACATATTGAGGTAATAATCAAGCGTAAGAAGGTCAAGAGAGTGCTTGTGGATGGTGGATCGGGTCTTAACATTTGTACTCTTAAACTAGTTCGTCAACTAGGTTGCATAGAAGCTGATTTAGAGACAAAGGTCATCACCATAAAGGCATATGACAATGAAGAAAGACAATCAGCTGGGATGATCACTTTCTCATTAGAATTTGGTCCCATAACACATGATACGAAATTCCATGTCTTGGACCTGGAACTCCCTTACAACATCTTACTTGGCCACCCATGGATTCATGCCATGCAAGTTGTGCCATCAACATATCATCAGTGTTTAAAGTTGCAGTATGAAGGACAAACACTTACTATACAAGGAGACCCCCAATTGTTTGCTCATTGCAGAGCATTGTCACGGTATTTTCCTACCATCATGAATGTCCCTCCTGAGATATTGTTGTCCCTTTTCATCGAGGCCCTCGCTTCACAAGTGGATCCAAATACCTTGTCTACCAATGACAATGGTGCTTCCACCTTAGAAACTCCTTTTACAACATGGGAGATGAAGGTTATACCAAGTGGTTGTGGAGAATATGATCTGCAGCAGGCTCTTATGATTCAAAATATTCCCTTATCTGCTAAAGTGTATGGTAGACCATGTTATAAGTTCCAAAGATCAAGGGAAATTACCCCTTTAACAGATTTTGTCCCAGGTGGCTTACTAGAAGAGGAGAGAATCTTCAATGATATTATATTTCATCCATAAGATGATGAAATGGCTTTATGTTACAAGTCATCTAGGTATGTTATTCCTAACAAAATCATGCTTACTATGAGATATCAAAGACATGGTTGTGGCCACCAAGAATAAGGCTTATTAGAAGCTCTTCCAATACCTCACCATATAAAGGGTAAATTTGATCTTGGCACTCATTTGTATGAGTCTCACCCTTTAGATAACGAGTGTGCTTCTTCTGAGAGTGAGGATAGTGTGTTTGAAAATGAAAGCGAAACATATTCTCGGTGTAGTCTTTATGAAGACCTCGCCTCTACGAACCTATTCTCTAACATGTCTATCCTTACTATAACCCATGTTATACCCACCATATCCCTATAATTTAGACGTTAACCCTCATCTACCCATCACTCATGAATTGGGACTAACAACAACACGTACCTATTGACATGTTTCAGAATGATGAGGCTATTGGTGAATTCATGAGCATCAGAGATAACATTCCAAGAAACAATCACAAGAAAGGATTCTCCATTTAGCTCAATGTGTGTGTGTACTTTGGAGAGGAGGTAGAGTTATGTGGACACTTAAGTAAAAAAGTGAGCAAGGGAAAGAGTACTACAGAAAATCCTTACGGAAAGAAAAAGGGGAAGTCCTATAGCAAAAACCTCTTTGAGGCGCTTATGGACAAAAAGCTAGAACAACCTATGGAAAAGATAATGTACCCATATAAAGATGAGGATCTCCCTGAGACACCTTTGGTAGAAGAGGACCTCAATCTTCCTCCCAATCCTACGCACATGGAGGATGAGTCAAAGCTACTAGTGGAAGATATGATAGATATTAACATCGGCACGAAGGAGCTACCTAGAATAGTTAAGTTGGGAGCTTCACTCTCAACCAAAGAATAGAAAACATTTACAGGACTTTTGAGAGAATATGTAGATATCTTCACTTGGTCTTACACCGACATGTTAGGACTTGATTTTGCATTAGTGGTGTGCAATCTTGTTGTACACCCGGACACTAAGCCTATCAAATAAAAGCTTCAAAAGATGCATCATCACTTCGCCTTGCTGGTTAAGGCAGAGCTAGAACAATTATTAGAAGTAGGCTTCATCAGGCCTATTGATTACTCAGAATGGATTTCCAATTTGGTACCAGTCGAAAAAGTCATTGAAGAGTATATGTACCGATTTTAGAGATATAAACAAATCTTGTCCCAAGGATGATTTTCCTCTTCCAAACATCAACATGATTGTTGATTCTACAACAAGTTATACAATGCTTTCACTCATGGATGGCTTCTTAGGTTATAATCAGATACATATTGTGGAAGAATATCAACACAAGACAAATTTCACAACCCCCTGGGGGACATTCTACTACCAAGTCATGCCCTTTGGCCTTAAGAATGCAGGCACTACATATCAAAGGGTGATGATTGTGATCTTTCATGATATAATAAGTGACATCATGGAAGATTATGTAGATGATATATTAGTTAAATCTATAACTCGAGAGGAACACCCAGAGATCTTGTGGCGTATCTTTTGGCGCTAGGGATTATAAAGTCTACCTTAACCCAAAGAAATGTGTCTTTGGTGTGTTATCCAGAAATTGCTAGGATTCATTGTATCAAGGAGAGGAATAGAAGTGGACCCCACAAAGGTCACGACTATCACAAAAATGCCTCCTCCTAAGAATATTAGACAATTACATAGCTTACAAGGGAAAATTCAGGCCATCAGAAGGTTTATTTCACAACTAGCAGACAAGTGTCACACACTTACACATCTTCTTAAGAAGGGTTTAAATTTGAGCGAGGACCAGAACAACAAGTGTTTGCTTTACTAAAATAATAGTTGGCTAAAGCCCCTATTCTCATGTTGCCCATGGCAGAGAACCCTTGTTTCTTTACATCTCGCTACACATTTTGCAATTGGGGCATTATTGGCCCAATATGATAAAGAGTAGAGAGAAAAATTTGTATACTACTTGAATAGAACATTGATAGCATATGAGCTCATCTATCCACAGATCGAAAAATATTTCCTGGTCGTAGTGTTTGCTTTCAGAAGCTACACCACTATTTTCTCAACAATAAAGTCAAGCTTATTTCAAAGGTGGATCCACTAAAATACTTATTGTCAAAACCTACACTCACAGGAAAAATGGCTAATTGGATCATCTTGTTAAGTGAGTTTGACATTAAGTATGTACATAAAAAGTCAGTGAAAGGACAAGTCTTAGCAAATCAATAGCAAAAGCTCCACTACAGTCTTGAAACTTTGAGTCGGAACTACTAAATGCCTCCATTATGTATCTTGAGGAATCTATCGTGTGGTAACTATACTTTGATGGCTCCTTTACCTTTCATGGTTTAGGTGCTGAAGTTGTCTTAATCATACGGGAGACTTGATTCCCAAGAATTTTGGCTCGGGTTCCCATGCACAAATAATACAGTGGAGTATGAAGCTCTCATCATGAGGATGAAGCTAGCCATCAAATGGGATATCAAACAAGTAAAATGCATTGGTGATTTAATGCTCATCATAAAACAAGTTACGGATGAGTATAAGGTAAAAGAAGAGAAACTCCTTCCATACAAAAGGATGGTTGATTCTTTGAAGGAGTATTTTGAGCAAATACCAAGAGCACAAAGCGAGTAGATGATGCTATGGCTATAGTGGGTTCCTTGTTGAGTGTTCCATTAGGGAACAAAGATATGCCATTCTTAGTTCAACATCTAAGAATGCCAGTATACGACATACCACAGTCATGTTTGGTGAGCAAAGTTGTTGGTCCCTTTTCCTCGTGGTACGCTGAAATCCTTAACTACCTCCATGATGAAAATTTTCCCACCGACATTTCTTATGCTGAAAAATGCACTCTCATCCAACGTATAGCTCGTTATACCCTACTCGGGGGCACCCTCTTACGTCGAGGCTATGACGGGGATGCATTGCGCTATTTAAATTTAGATGAATCCATCCAAGTAATTAAAGAGGTACACGAAGGAATCTGCAAGGCTCATACTAATGGGATTATCCTTACGAAGAAAATACTCAAAGTAGGCTACTATTGGCCTACTTATGGAGTGACTGTTGTAACCATGTGAAGAAGTGCGTGGATTGTCAAAAGTATGACAACTTGATACATGCACCAGTGTAATCCTTACTGACCTATCACAACCCCTTGGCCGTTCTCAAAGTGGGGTCTCGATCTAATAGGGAAACTTAACCTTGTCTCTTCAGATGGTCATAAATTCATCATTACTGTAACTAAGTACTTTACAAAGTGGGTAGAGGTTGTTCCTCTCACCTATGTTGAAGGTGCCCAGATCTCTAAATTTATCATGAACCATATCATTTGTTGATATGGTATCCCTCTCTGCTATTATCATTGATAATGGTAAGCCATTTAAGAATAAAATAGTGAAAGCACTCTACAAATGCTTTCAAATCTCCCTCAAGTTCTCGACCCCTATTACCCTCAAGGTAATGGGCAAGTCGAGGCTTCCAACAAAACCCTCATTCACATTATGGAGAAGATGGTGAATAAGATAGGTCATGACTGGCATTTACAAATTCACCCTACCCTCTAGGAATTTAGAACTTCTATCTGCACCCCACAAGTGCCACTCCATACTCCTTAGTATTCAGCATGGAGGCCATACTACCTTTAGAGATCGAGATCCCTTCTTTGCGTATCAAGCTAAGGGATTACAGAACAAAGAGGAGGACTACATAGTAGCTCGACTAGTAGAGTTGGAGCTATTAGACGAGAAAAGACTTCATGCTCTCAATCACCTTAAAGTGTATTAGGATCAAGTGTGGCGAAGCTACAATAAAAGAGTCATACCTCGTCAATTTGAGGTAGGGGATTTGGTGTTAAAAGAGAATCAAAAGAACACCAATAAGGATCATGAAAAGAAAGGGAAATTTGAACCCAATTGGCTAGGACCATATGTTGTGGTTACCAAGTTTGGTTCAGGTGCCTATAAGCTAGCCCATGTAGATGGTCAAGAGCTTCAAGAACCCATGAATGTAATGCATCTTAAGTACTTTTATGCTTAAGTATGGGGTCTCTAAAGTATCGAGAAAAGTACAAAAATAGATCAAGATAAAGATAAATAAACAGGTACATCCAATAGTGAAAACCACACAATGGTGGCACTTTAGACAAGTCCTTTGGTGAAAACTAGTTTCCAACACTAAGGGAGGGTCCGTTGTTCACAAGAATTTCAGGTTTAGGAGTACGACAACTTTGTCCTAAGCTAGTATTTACCTTCATTTGAGTCCCTTATGAGCCTATCCTTCTTTGCCCTGATCCGACTAATCTTACCTTATGAATGTAGAGAATTTAACTTTGAATGAACCCATCTCACGTTGGGGGAAACTTTACAACATCACTTCTGGCATATACCACGTGACATTTTTCCCTTATACATCCCATCTAATGTTGGGGGCATCCACGTTTCTTCATTTCCTTGCATGTTCACTTGAAAAATTGTTTAGAAAACATCAAAAACATTTGTATAACTTTTAAAAACCCCAAAACATATAGATATGTTCCTTGGAAAAATAAAAACATTCAAATATGTTTCGTAGAAAACTCCAAAACAATAGAAAATTATCTTAAGATAAGACCAAAACAAGTGAAAAATGTTTCAAAATTGCCCCACAAAAACAAGTTAAGTAGTTTGCTTACTTTTTAGTTGTTGGTTTGTATGGTTTTTAGTTGCATTGCTTTTTCGTATTGTGTACTTTAAGATAGATTCACTTGCTTACTTAGATTGAATGTTATTTTAATCTGTGGTGCATTGCATTGAGTTCATTTTATCTTGCATACTTGTAAATAAATGTGTTGCTTTGATTAGGTTTGTTAACTTGTGTTTGGTATTTTTACTTGTACGTTTTGTTATCATTTCATCATCATATCACATAAAACCATCACATCTATACATCATATAAAAATAAAATGGTAAGTATACATCGAGCATATATGCTAAAGCTAATCATCACATATTGTGTCATCAATGGGGAAAGAGGGGTTACGCATGATCACAAATCCATCCCCCCCACACCAATATCAAAAATATAAACATGTTTTACTAAAATTATCTCATCAACATGCAATATGACATTAGCTAAGGCTATCTCATACATCTAACAACATGTGATACAAAACATAACCATAATAGATTAAACATGATATCTCATAAAGTAGAAAGTGATACATCAATAATCCACCTATCATCATACATCATCATAAATATAAATGTCTCATGCGTGTATAAAACAATATGTGTCAAAAGTACATCGATATAATGAGCCATCACGGCGCCTATAAAAAAATGTGCCTTCATCACAAGGCATAGTAAAAAATAATACATAACGTACATTTGTACAAAAAAGTGCCTTCATCACGAGGCATGATAAAAAATAGTACATATACATCCGTACAAAATTATGCCTTCATATCGAGGTGATACACCAAAAATATACATCTAGTACATCAATAAATAGAGTCAGCCATGACTTGAGCCCTCTCTGGGACTACAGTGCGGATCTACCACTAAGAGGTGGCATTTGAGAGAGGTTTGTGGAGGAGGTGTTGTGTCATGTTGTACAAACTGTGTTGCTCTAAAGCTGTTGTCTGAAGGACCACAGCATACATATCGCGTTAATCGTGAATGCCTATGGGATCTAGAATGAGATGAGGTGCCTACTATCTAGCTATACTCAAGAATTCTCTAATCGGCTAGTATAACTACATAATATTGCATCCTATATAGTATAAAGCCTCCCCTACTACGGTGACATTGTGCCCAATCAATTGTTGTAAACACGAAGTAGTGTCGTCCTCTTGTAGCACATCACACTCTACTCTCACACCTGCTAATGCTTGTATCCATAGTTGGTCTCACTCGCAATAACTTTGGTATCACTCTAAAACAAGTTGGTCCCTCTCTAACTATAGTTGTAATCCATATGCAGTCACCTAGTCTCACTATGTCATGATGTGTATCCTCCGCCCTACTTTGGTCTCGCTTAGTAATGAGTTGATCTCTCTCAGTGATCACCAAATCCCTCTTGACTATGGACTGAAGTTGTAAGGCTACTACATGTTATAGCTACTGCTATAAGGTAGCCACCTGTCCACAAACCTATATATCATGAATATCCTCATCCATCTCTGCCCTTTCATTCACCACTGTTCACCAACTAGTATGTCCTCCTCCATTTGCTGCTCTCCACCCCCACCATCTCCTCCATCTCTCGGTGGACTCACGTGAGGGGGTGATAGAGGTTCTGCAAAGGTGCTCATAATGGAAACTGTTAGGGCATCTATGGTGCTTAGTACCTAGGGTTGTACTACTGACCTATGGTTACTGTAAGAACTTTCTTCTTAGATGAGCACCTATTGTACTAGTACTTGTTGTCGTCCTCCCCGTGGGTTAGCTTTGGCTCGGTGCTGTGCCTAGGAGGTGGGCCCTAAAATCCCTATGCCGTTGCATCCAGTACCTCTTATGGAATGGTCAAATGTCGAGGTAACATTATAGCATACCAACTTGCATAGTCATGTGTAGTACCAGGATCCACTATCTATACATATTGTACCCAAGGATGAAAAACCACCTGTAAAAAGTTGGCACAAGCTCGACCCAACCTGATCTCGAGGCCCCATATGAAAGACCTCTCTATATCTATGAGCATACCACATCTCAACACCAAGAATCCCCTGAATAAGTCCAAACTGACGTTGAACCTGGTCTACTCTATACCACTCCATAATGTGGCTCCTACTCCTAAGAAGGAAGTGATCAACCATCATTGTACAAAGCTCAACATCATCCTCAGGCCACTGATATAACCTATATAGTCATCGAGGTAATCATATGGGGTTGTAGTAGTCGAGTATCTCTGCGTGACCGCGTACATCCTCCTGGCCCTAGAACCCAACCCATAACGGAAGGCTCTCCAATGGTTCGAGCTCTCAAAGCCCCACGGGGTGGTCGATCACAATATGGTCTTAAACCCATATCCACGGTAAAGTATGAGAACCCACATATTTATGTTTGTGGTAAGCTATCAAGTGAAGATCCACATATAAATGAGCTAGTATGCACTGACCCCAATAGTAAACCTCTCCTGTAGAAGGTCATGAATCACTCCAATGAGGCCAAGGGGAAACTGAGCACCAATCTTGTCAGAGCGATAATATGTCGTGTGACAAGAGCTACAAAAACATGGGGACTCAACCTAACTACTAATCGATCATGCACCTCGATAAAAATTGTCATACCCAGTAGGGTATATCTCATCCTCTACGAATGTCATAGTTGTATAATGCTCAATACGGTCCTAACGACCATCATATGTGATCAAACGACCCTAAATAGGAACTCACAAGATCTGCCACACATCCTCTAAGGTAATACTCATCTCATCAATAAAGCGGATGAATGTCGACTCTCACTCTGTCATCTCTCAACTAAGGTTGTGAGCAAGTTGTGGTCTAAGGTAATTTGGGGCATGTGTCTTAAGCCAATCACCTCAGTGTGATCTCCAAAAAAATACGATCGCGTCAACTAGATGTCACCTCATAGGCTTGGAGCTGCACATGTCACTCCTGCATCTCTAACCTGTCTAAGTCCTCCTGTAAAACTAATCGAGTCATTTAATTATGATCCTATTCTTCTATTCTAACATCTCCTTGTTATTCTTCTACTCTACCATTTAATTTTTCTATTCTACCATAATAGTTTGCTTTTTGTTATAACTACCATCTACACCTAACACATAGGGTTTCTTTAAAACCTTGGTTTTCTAATAGAAAAGAATTTAAGAATGACTTTTGTGCACTCGCACGCCCTTGTGGCACTAGCACAACCCTCGGGGCACATGTGCATTCCGTTCAAGTTTCGAGATCCAATTGTGCACGAGCGCACCCCTTTATGCATTAGCGCATCCATTTATGCGGAGGTGAATGTGTGCCACTATCTAAAAGAAATTTTTGCATAGGCACATACTTGGTTGCATAGGTGGATGCGCGCCCATGCATTGTGCGGCACATATGCACGCCCCTAGGCCACACCTACATATTTTGTCCACCAAAAAACCCTAATTACTACCCTAAAATGCATACATATTAATCAAAATTAAATACTAGTAATTAACGAGGGTAAATAAGAGCTTTATGTGCCTGTGATCCATCCGTTGAGAGCCTCATGTAATGTCTCACATGATCCACACAATGTTTTCACCTCGCACCCTCGCCATCTTCTCTTGTAGGTCAGAGCTCCAATTAACGGTAAATGGTAAGTGAATGTGGTAAATGAATTGGTGTCGACGGCTTATATACCCATTTTTACCTCCCGTGACGTGTTTCTCACCTTTGAGGTGCCCTATAACCATCGTGGTTCTTCTAATTTCTTCTAATACTAGTCGTGATGATTATTTTTAATAAATAATTATTGTTGCGCCCGTTTAATTTCCTCAAAGCATGTTTTTACATCCCGATAGCCTTTTCTACTACCGGGGCATATTTTTGCCTCACGGTCACTTTTGGCAACGTCTCATGACTACGTCATTTCTTCTATACTATTTTATTCCTAAAAATAAAAAATTTAAAACAATGCAAAATTCTCAAAATAACCCAAAAAATTAGTAAAATCATTAAAATCCCAAAAAGTTGTAAAAATTAAAATTTTCACAAAATTAGGTAAATGGCATGCAACGCAATTGAAGCCTATATGGAATGCATCATCCTCAAACATCGAAATTGGTCCTACAAAACCATATTTCGGGCATTCTTGCTTATTCTTGTCTTAAAGCGACATGCGGATCATCGTGATCTATCTCCATTAACAACGCTAGGTCTACTTATATTATGTTAGTAGTCCCATGCAACAATGAGTTAACAGTGTAGTGTGTCATAATGCATGAATGCTTTCCACGGGACTACTTGTGTCCTTTGTTTTTCCCTCGCATGTGTTATTGCTTGGGGCATCATTTTTAACCCTTGTCGTTACAACATGAACATTTGGGAACTGTAGCTTGATAACAAAAACATTGGTGTAACTATCTTAAATGTTGTTTGTTTGAGTATGTGTGATTATACTAGTTTTCGTGTTAGGTTAGCTGGTTTAATTTCTCGTATTGCATTGCATTCTATATGTTGCATGGAGTTAAGTATCATTTTAATTTCTCGTATTGCATTACATAATGTATGTTGCATGGAGTTACATATTTTTAGCAGTGAACAATTGTTAGTGATTTAGCTTTTCATGTTATCTTACACTTTTGTTTATTTTAAATAAAGGTCGATGATGTAGACCTAGGGGCAAAATGATATAAACGAGGTTTATTGAAAGGTTGGATGCAAAGATTGGCCTTGTCCTATATTCTCCATTCTCATTTCTTCGCCATTATCATTTATTATCACCACTAATTTTTCTTCCAAATCACCTAGGGCAATAAACAACCACGTTTATCCCTATCCCTGTCCCTTCTAAATAACCAAAGGTTTCGTGCCCGTTCTATCCTATTTCTTCTATCCATTTCGATCATATTTTTGATCGTCGATGGACTTCTCCTATCACCCCATCAACACTCGAGGGGGCATCCTTCATTCTACTAATTTTTCTTCAAAAATTTACTTGTGTACACTTTTCTATTATGTTTGAAGTGAAGCCACTGACTTCACCTCAAACAGGGGAAAATGTAGACACCTAAATTTTGCTTTTGAAATCTTATTTCCAAATGCACACAAATCACCGTCATTCTTACCATTTCCATTATAATTAGTGATTTCCGCTAATTAATTAATGCTTTACCTCTATTATGGTTAATTAACAATGCTTTGTTGATTATCCCCCTTTCCACATTCAAGAGGCCAATCGACATCAAATCGTAAGTTGGTATCCTCTTAGAACTTGATTAGCGTTATTAGCTAATTAAGCCTATTTTGCTCTTGTTTTGGTCAATATACCCTACTACTAGCTCAAACCCCTCTTCCAACCAATCAAAATCACCCCGGTTTCCTCCCAATGTCTCAACAAGCTTCAAAAAGCTTATCCTAGCCTCTAGTTGACCCTAATCGGTTGATTAAGGCTTCATACCTCTTAATCACTTGGTAATTCACTAATTGTGATTAACAAGGCCTAATCATGATTAACAATTCTAATATAATTTGGGGCTTTTAGTCCCACATGCACCAAAATACAAGTTTCTCCCAAAAGGAAAACTATAAAAAGAGTGCACCTCTTACCTTAATATTTTACACCATGCTTTGATTTGCATCTCATATAATACATATGATTCATAGCCAAGCTCAAATCCTTGCCTAAAACCTTCAACAAGGTTAGTAGATGAATATCTAAAGTGACTTAACAAGTCATTTGGAGAGGTCATTTCACCATTGTTTGGAGTAGCAACCATAACCATTTGATTTCCCATTTAGGTCTATTTAGGCTTATCTTAGGTAATTAAAGCATATTAGTAGGCATGTTTAGTTAGATTTTGCATTGTTTTCATACTAGTTAAGCATTCCTTTTAGCTTCTATCTTAATGTTACATTCCTAGACTTAGAACCTTGACTAGAGGTGGAAATGGTGTTAGCCTTCCTTAGTTAGTCATGCAATTTACTTTGAAAAGTTTAGGGTGATCACAACCATACCGCAAAGAAGTGTAAGGAGGAATTTCATTGTATCCTCCAAGCTCGAAGCTCGCTTTATGAATGTGCATGAAGAGATATTTGTCTTGTCTTGGTTTTTGGGTGATTCGCGCCACTAGCTTAGAAGTAGTGTAGGGAGGCACACCCGCTATAATCTCAAGCTTGTAACTACTTCCCGAGAATGCTAAGGACTCCATGTCTATAAAAGCCGTTATGTATGGAGTTTGTAGACTGGTTTGAACTCACTGCGCATGATATGTAAACCCACAATGTCAAGGGTGGAAAGTACACTTTGGCCCGAGGCGGGTGTAAACGTGTTGTGTTAGTATGTAAAATCCCAAATGATTTCCCCCTCTTTGGGGGTGCATGCAACGTCACCGATAGGAGAATGCAGCCCCAAAAGAGGACCAACCACATGTACTGCGAAACTCGTCGGGAATGCGCTTGGTAAAAACTAAGGCATGCACAAACAAGGATGTCTAGTCAAAGACAAGTGTTAGTACGAACAAACATGTATGTAAAAAGACAATGTGTAATGTACACAAACAAGATGTAACAATTACCAAGCAAAGTAGTGTAAACACGCAAGAAGACAAGTAAGCCACACAAAGTGGGGTGTAAACAAGAGGACATCACTCATGATTACATAAGACACGCAAAGGTAATCATAAGCTGCAAACAACAAACAAGTGTGGACACTAAACATAGAGGCAATGACTACATACACACAATGAACAAAGACAAATAATGTAACAAATAAATATGGAAGCAAATATTCCTGCATAAAAAATGTTGCACATGAAGTACCTGTTAACATGTTAGAAAGATAATTGGTATGTCAAAAGAGTGTAAAACTAAGTAATGTAAAGTGCTAAGTACAAAATGAAACAATAACACTTGTGAGAGACGAATGTGGATGCCCCGAAGGCCGAGTAGTGTAGGAAGGATAAAAGGTGAGCATCGTATTTGCGCATATAAGAGACCTATATCTATGATCACAACTTGAAAAAGACACGAAGCTGCGCGTGTGTGGATGAGATAGATAAATGACATACAAGTAAGCTAACTAGCATGTGTAATAAAGTGACCATGAACAAGCACAAGTAAGCAAGAGTAAAAGCAACCATAATATGCAGTATGTTGTGGATGGATGGAATGGAATGCAAGATGGAGTGATAGGAGTCACGTGCCCCGAGTGAATGGAAATGTATGCAGTGAGGTTTATTTGGTTTCCCCCTCAATAGTCTAGAATGAACCATAAACGAGAGTGCATCATTGGGAAAATGGTCAAAGTTTGTGTTGTATCTAATGTGTTGTGATGAATATGCATGCGTAGCGATGATGAGATGTGACCTAGTAACAATGTGTACATGAACCCTATAGCCGAAGCATATATCACGACCAAATGAACATATAAGTGATGATTTAACCTAAGCGTATATCACTATGAGATGAATGGATAAGTGATGATTTAACACTAAGCATATATCACTATGAGATGAAAAATAAGGAGTGGTGATGTAACCTAAGGTGTATACCACTACAAAAGGATAAAAATAGGTGACGATTTAGTCAAAAGCGTGTGTCTTTGGGCTAGAAATGTCGCATGATGAAAGGTCAATTAGTAAATGTGTGATGAGTATAAGGTCCATTTGATTTGTAAACCCTTGATAGTCAAGTATGGGTGAGGAACTAAAGTGCGTCATAGGGTAGTGAGTGCAACACGTAGAAGAATATGTAGTATATGTGATGAGTAGATGACCATATAATGAGTAGAAATGCAATGCATAGTGTGGTAGGTAATATATGTAGATAGTAATGTAGTATGTAGGATGAGTAGTATACGATAGTAAACGTGTAGACAATAGGAGTGTGAAATGTATATGATGGACATTAATATGATGTGTAAAGTATGTATGATATGTAAATGCGCGATCGTCAAAATGATGTAGTCTAAATGGAGAATGTATGATGTATAAGATGTAATGTATGATGTAGACTAAAAGTAGTATGTATGAGGAGTAGTATGGAATGCGAGATGCAAGTATCTATGATGAAGACTAATATGATGTAAGATGTGTAAATGTGCAAATGTCAAAATTTTGTAGATGAAGTATAGAATGTATGGTGTATGACGCGTAATATGTGAGTAGATGTGATATGTAAGACCCACTGTGCAAAGTGTGTGGGGTTCATGTGTGGTAAGCCCTCAATAATCAAGTGTGAACCAAAGTATAAGAGTGTGTCATCGGGTGGTGGTGACACTATAACATATGTATGACTATGCAAGATGGGATGATGCTAAGATGAGGTATGCGTAAGTGTTAAGAGTGTGATGTAGTACTATGTAAATATGCTAGAATGTGGGGGAGTGTAAATACTATGCCCCCAAGTATGTAAGCGATGGAAGTCTAGTCAAAAGACACTAAGTGGATCCACGTAAGGAGTAGTTTCCTTAACAAAAGTGATGGGATGTTGAGGTGGTAATGTCACAGACAACTTGAGTGGAGGGGTATTTGCTTTAAAAAATGATTAGAAAATGGAAGTGGAGTAGGATGGCGAGAAAGCTTGAATGGTGGCAGCTTTGGTGGTATTGATGATGTTACCAAAGGAGAAGGGTGATTGATTTTGAGAGGTGGTTGTGCACCTTGACTTGGTAGTGTTGTAGATGTGTTGGGAGGAAGAAGTGCTATATTGGTTGTTATAGGTGGTTGCTTAGGCAGTGCTTGTCTTTTGAAGAAGGCGCATGAGAAACAATGGTGTGATGTGCATTAAGTGGAGAAGAGGCAATATCAGAAATAGGAGAACCATGTGATGAAACTATGGTATTTTTTTGACTAGGTGAAGAATCAATATGCACATGTGAGTGATTGTCAATATCAAACATGTAATGAATAAGGGAATCATCTAGAACTTCCTTAGAAATATTAGGAGGTGGCGCACTAGTAGTCGTAGAGCATGGTGTAGCAGTTGTAGATGGGCATGCAATAGAATGTTGTGCATTGAATGAGATAAAACCCTGATACTCAAGATGTTTGATTATTCATGGAAAAGTATGGCAATCGTTGTCATTATGTCCATTGATTCGATGATAATTGTAACATCCTCATTATAGACAATAGAACAAGTCAAATTTTTTTTTTTGATAATTGCATCTTTGGTTCTAAATACATAATTTAGAACTCACAATTCAAATAACCATTTATATAACATGATGACCATATGCAATTTGTAATGACTCGGAATACCTCCGATCTATTCATTCCATGACTCGGTAATCTACCGATCTATTCATGAGTAAAAAGAGTTAGTGTTTTTATTTAACACAACACTCTGGCGGTTCTCTTCCTAACTGGGATTGAGAATGTTACGTCTAAGGAATCTAAGCCGAATAAGCTGTTACCATTATTCATCGGCATCTCATCCCTTAGACTAGGTGAATTAGGACAACGCAATCAAGCGACTTTGCGATACTTTGGCCAAAGATTTGAAACATCTTGTTCATGTCTCGTATTCCTTAACGGCATACTCGTCAATCGGAATACGTCCTTCACCCCATTCATATGTTATATAAAATGTCTTATCTTGACTCTTGCATCGGTCCTTCCTTTCACAATTTGAATCACTCGGAGGCGTGATTAACAAGGTGATAATGTTATATGGATGCCCACGAGGATTAGGGATATGAGGACATCTTGGTTCAATCTTGCAATTCAACCAAAGTGTGTCATGATACCCCAAATCTCCGAGGGCGATCTTATAACATGGCCACGTTCTTAATCGGTCCCAAGGTAACTCTTGCGAAATCAAGTGTAAATCTTAGCGATCGTGCAAAGGGTGTCGCCATAAGTCACTGCATAGTTGTAACTTCGAGAAGATCCTAATCTTCTCGGAGGTACAGCCCTGCAGTCGACTTTATGTCATCATCCTTTAAATCCGCCTCGAGAAGATCTACCCAATAACAAGCGTTACGCACTTGAGATTAAATTACTTTTAAAGACTTTTCCCTAAGGTTAGCCTTCTTAAATCCCTGGATTCTTTGTCTTAAGACGACCCTCCTCTAAAAGACTCATTACTGGTAGAGGTATTACGGTCACGCTCTCATCAAGGAGTCATTAGAATACACCTGATTCCAAAGCAACAGAATGGGACAATATCTCATAACCAATGCTTGAGATTGCCATCTGAACTCCATTGGTTGCCTATCAGTTCTCTTAACTGAATTTATATCATACTTTTAGTTTAAAGATATAAATGATTTAGAATCCAATTTACTATTGTCCTGTTATACTTAGGACTAGGGATTAGTAATTCAATCCAACTTATTTAGCGTTATCTTTTAGGCTCAATTTTTAACCTATCCTCTAGAGAGACAATAATTAAATTACAATGTTGCTTGCTAGATCAAATAGAACTACTAAATACTCATAAGAATTTAGTCTAATTACTTACAAGCTTTCATTGTCAATCACAAAAGCATCCATATTATACAAAGATAACTATGCCTCTTCGTTACATAACCGAAGAAGTTCATCTTTCAGAATAGAATACAACACATAAGTATCAAACACTTATTTTCATTCCTTTCGAAACTCGTACAATTACATTTTATGCAACAGCATGCTTGATATAATGCTACGGAAAAGAAACATCTTTTCACATATAGTACATTTATAAAATCAAGCTGTAATTCTTTATAAGTCAAATAAACTATCGATCGACTCACTTGAGATCTGCATTGTTTTTACCTCTTGGCAACCATCGCAAAATAGTCAACATGAGTCGATTCGATGAAGGCCGAGCATGATAAGCACTAGCATTTAAAACAATTGCAATCCATCAATTGTTTTCATTAAACACCCTGTTTAAATGAGATCTGATATTCACATAAGTAAACATAATCAGACTATGCTCTTGTAACACAAAATGGTTACAAATATGTAACTCTATCATTGTTAGTAATAGTCTTAATCACTTTCTAATATTTCATCAAATATTAAGAAACAAGGAACGAAAGCACACAACAATCATTAAATCCAAAATCACAACATTGGTCAGATTGTTTCATTCTCCAAAAAGGAAATAACATAACAATTCGGGATTCCACCAATATGTTACAAACAATTTCCCACTGATAGTCAATTATCAATAATATTAAATAAAGGAAGAGAAAGAACCAAACCATTCATGCTTCCTTTCACATAAGTTCATCACTGTACTGCCTTCACATATGAAAACATTCAACCAGTATATAAGTGAACAAGTTAGACAAGCCGCAAGCAAGATCACTGTTTAATCAAGAAAGCGAAACACAAAGAAACTCTTGTGCAAAGAACCAACACATCCACAAATCATGAAGCAATCCTAAGCCCAATGCTAATTCCTTTTATACAATAAGGCTTGACACAAGTTGAAAACAAGAAACTAGAAGCGTATCGCTAAAAACAACAACCTTATTGCATCAAGCAATCGAAGGTTTCCAATGGACTATGCTATGTTGCCCACACGATATTTCCAAATCACGCACAGTCAAATCGGGCAGTTTATTTGGAATAGAACATAGCATACACATTCTTGCTCAGTCAAAAATCGGACTGAAGTAAAAGAAAGGAATTCAACCAAACGATCCTCACCTTGCCGCATGCAAGTCTTGGAGTGATGTTCGCGACTTACCCAAACAAGGTCAGAACACGAAACGGTCATCCATACACAAGGACCTCAAAAGGTGACAAGACAGTGTCCAAGGTCAAGCTCAGAAAGAGACAGAAGTATAAGTTGCCTTTCCAGAATTCCAAGGATTCAAACGGAGGTATCAAATTAAGCAAAAACTTAAGAATTCATACTGACATTCATCAACAAAGCATATCAATAATCAGACAGCAAATTACTCTCCGCCAATTATTTTACACTAATTTGCTCAGGTCAAAGACATACATGTCCACCTAAGAATCTGAACCTCAGAATCCCAAAACACGAAGGAATTCCAATCTCAATAACAAGATCGAAGTACATGTTATTCCATTGAGTCGCCGGCACTTAAAATACCAACAACTTAACTTTAATCGGCTCATGAATAAAATGAATCATTCAATCGACTCCTCAGAGTCGTCCAAGTCGTAATAGCATAATCTATATATTCACACAGTGACTGATAAAGGTTTGCACGCATAACCACTGAACCCTACAGCAACGTACAATGACATTGATTGATAAATCCATATATGCTATTCATGGCTAACATTCAGAATGAAACAAGCGAAGCAAATCGAATATCCATTTCTAGCAAGGAAAGCAACTGAGCCGCTTCGAACTTTCGAACAGCTTGCACATAGAAAGGGAAAATGCAAATACAGGAAGTCTTTATCCTTTAATTACTACAAATAACAGTAGCCAAAAGCCCTGTTTCATCTTATCAGGCTTTTACAAAAATCCAAGCACAAAACTTATGGATAAATCTACATTTCCAGCAAAAGATAGCAATACGATTCAATCATC
This sequence comes from Taxus wallichiana var. yunnanensis, assembly GCA_018340775.1. Taxonomy (NCBI): domain Eukaryota; kingdom Viridiplantae; phylum Streptophyta; class Pinopsida; order Cupressales; family Taxaceae; genus Taxus; species Taxus wallichiana. The sequence continues at coordinate 169,529,143 of CM031237.1, forward strand.
GACTCCACTGAGTCGATACAACGAAGTACAGGTGTATCTATATTATACACTGTCCACAAGTAATCCCGCTAACCTAACAACAAGGAAAACAACTTCCGATAGGTCGAAAGGACTACGGTAACACTACAGTTACCTGTTCCAAGCCAAAAATTGAACACAATGAAAACCCAAGAGGCATCATTAAACACAGTCAACAAAGCTCACGACTGAGTTTCCAAGGAAGCGATATTTATTAAACAATCTTACTGCATTCATCCCAATTCATTCATACAGTTTCAATAACAGGAACAGCGACCACGAAACAAAGACGTACAGTGGTCTATACTGCCCACAGGTATATTCTAAGGGCTCACGCCAAACAGGCCGAACACTCGAACCTTACAATAAATACCTCATATGCATAAGCCAGGAAGGATACACAAACAAATAGGGTCGAAGTTTGATTTCAACAAACACCCAGCAAGAAGAAATTGAAAAAGCGAACCAGACGAGATACAGTGCAAAAATCAAACTAGATCTCATAGAAAATTCATCCATTCTTCACAGAACATTTGAACAGAGTTGTTTTAATGAAAGCACTTGAAAAACAGCAAGATATTTAAAGGTTAGGGCCTAGCATGCCTGTATGTTGATCAAATTCCCGAAGCAAACCACAGGAAGAGCTCAAACTTCCTTTTCTTTTCCCACGATGAAGCGACCAACAAAATTTCGCTGTCTTCATCGCATATATAACTTCCATGACAGAAAAAAGAGCTATGGCAGTTCCTACATGCCATGCAACTCAAAGAGAACTGGTGTGAAGAACCAGTAAACCAGCAGAGCAAAAACCGAAAATCGCGACAAGCCAAACAAACCCCCAAATTTCCGCTTGCATGCCTTCTCGCGAGTTCCGAGCTCGACTTCCGAGAGTATTGAATGCCAATAACCAATTTTCCCGCTTAAACTCTATTCCCACCGACCGCCAGAATTGGTGACAGTCCAACTACAAATTTAAGTCCATTTCCAAACTTAGCAATTGCCAAGTCTGCACAAATTAGCCGTCGCCTAAACCTCCGCCATGACCTGTCCCTCATCCTTATCCCTTACATTTATTGCCATAGAAAACACCGCCATGGTTCGCCACCCTTCATCGGCCCCTTCCTAATCTCTTCCAAAGTTAGGTTAGTATCTTAGGTTAGAGTTTAGGGTAATACCCATACTAACAAATTTACACAAAGATACTAACTTAGGATATTAACAAATAGCCTAGGTCTAGGTTAGACTAACAATAATCTAACCCCTAGGTTAGGTTTTAGTTTTAGGTTACTAACCCTTAATAATTCAGTTTGGTCCTTGTCCTGAAACTCGGAAAGACCTGTACCATACCTTCTAGAACAGAGTTAGCTTCCGTTCTTATGCATAATTGTATGTCAACGAATTATTACCTGGTCTACAATCGAGACCTTCCAGATATACTTTGATATCGGGAACCGTTTCTTTTCTCAAGATCGGCTTTGAGTCGTAATCGATGGTTTGGCTTAATAAATGCTTCCATACCTTGCAACAACTGTTCAAGTGTCCGTGATATAATTTATCACATACTGATTTAAAGCATTACTTGGATCAATTCCATCGATCCAAGTCTAGATATTATAGAAGAATATCTCTATAATTCATTCCGTGATCGATTAATATTCGGACACAAAATGAAATAAATAAAAGAGTCCATTCATATTTTGACTCAGTCAAGATCTGCAATCTGCAAGAAATTCAGTACATATCAAGCATGATTTCTGAATCGAGGTACACATCCTTTTACAAGAAATCACATATCAACACTTGAATGCTTAGGAGAAAGTAACAACAATTCAGGGTGTTACAAAGATGGTGTAATATGGATGACCTTGATATTTTGCTAACCGATAAGGAGAATAGTAATGAGTAGGTGATAGAGTGATCAACTAATGACTAAGGAGTTGAATAAGAATGTCATGTGGCGTAGTATTATGCTCAAATATGAGAGGCTCGGGAAATGACATGTCTTGAGGTTCAGCTAAATGACATGTAGTGGACATAGATTGCATATAAGATGTAGAAGGAACACAAACATGTGATTGAGAAACATCCTTAAGTTGTTGAATTTTGATTTGAGAGATATAATCATGGATTCCATGGCCTTAAATTTATCTTGAAATAAAGCATGTAGAGCATGGATTGAGTCCAATAGGGGTTGATTAGATGGAGGATCACTAGGGTCGTCAGATAAATAATTGAATATAGGACTTATTTTATGCGGTGGCATATTGTCATCCAGATACATGGTGTCTAGTTGTTTTTGCAAAACAACTTTGACAATGGGGATATCTCTTAAGTAAATCAGATAAAGAGACTTGAGAAACTTTACGACACTGTGATAGAAGAGAAATTCAAGGATCCTAAGCGTGAAAATGGTCGAGTTCACTAAAATGATTAACTAAAAATGTAAATGTAGATACTATTTAATCTAAGATATGATTTGTAAATAAATGCGGAAAGAAGTATATAAGTGACCAAACAACTATGCAAAAGTAAAGGCTAACCACGATGTACAAGAGAGAAGAGGAAAGAACTCAACTAAATAGAAGATGTTCGAGGGATTGTGTGCAGAGCTAAGCTGGAGAATCTAGAAGTAAAACGACCACGCGAAGCTCAAAAGGATGGATCTAGAGTATTTGGATGAACTGGAGCACTGGAGAGGGACCGGGCGCCTAAGGCCGCTCACGGTCTACAAACTAGGCACTTTGGTCTATCAAAAGCTCTTAAACTAATTTTCATAGGTTCGATAGACGGTCGAAACCCTCGTTGTCTATCATATTAACTTTGTTGCACTACTCTGGATGTCGCTGATATTCCAAGATGATGAAAAAACCTGCAAAAGACCAAGGAGGAGTATCAAAACCCTAAAAAAAGAAGAATTCAAATGAATGGGTCAGATTGACCTCAACTACCACAACAATGGGTTGACTAACTTAATGATGCACAATATTTCAGACCCAAATGTAGTTCTGGTGAGTGTGTGCATAATGTGCCCTAGGTGCTCTTATGTCAGTCACACTTTGTGAAGTAGCGAGCAATAACTAGATGTAGAAAATGTAATAGAATGTGTGCATGAAATAGAATAGAATCTCCCCTATGTTGTGTGTGATGCAGATGACCTAGCCTTGTGCCTTGTGATGGAGCTATGTGGATGCAAGTGATCTCCAATGTAATAGATGGATGTAACTCTAGATGGATGATAGTAGTGACTAGTGCTTAGTCCCTCATTATGGTCTCATAACTTTATATTTATAGGGTTCTCTTGATCTAATTTCGTAATTAACCCTGAAATGGTTGACCACCAAAAAGATAAAGATCTAAAATGGCTAGAAAGAGCCCAAAAGTGGTGGGAAAGTGCAAAGGAATCGGGGCACCCTAGTGGGACCAAGGTGCCCACTGGGTGCCCAAGATTAGCCTAGGTGCCCCAATCGAGGCTAAAATAATGACAAATGGTAAACAGGAGTTAGGCATGTAGGTGTAAAAGGTCGGGAATGACGAAATAAAATAAAAGAAGATGGCCAAAAGATAGGGGTTAATTAGTACTTTCTTCACTCAAGAACCTTCTAAATAATAATATGAGACTGAGACTAAATGATGTCTAAAGTGCATGATTTTGTGTCTACAACAACATAAAAAGACTTATTTTTCAATGGCTTGTAATTTTTAAGATTTCCACTAGTATATTACTATGTGTTTAATAACATATGCATAAAATGAGTATAACAAAAAAAAAATTGTAAATACAATGAAAATAAAATATTCTTTGGAATAGAAAAAAATGGTATATTAAGAATAAATCAAGACACATTGTAAGGGTGGCAGGAAAATCTACAAGTTAAAATATCATTAGGGAAATATAGGTTGAATATTTTGGAATGCAGGGGACATTGACTCCCAACACAATCAATGGATGTTGCGAGAAGAGAAAATGTTATACCGAATCGAGTCCTGTGATGTTTCTCAAAATTCTAAAGAAAAAACATGTACTCGATCTCCATGCCTAAAACTTACAAAAATAAATTTTTTAGAGACGCAGGAAAGAGATATATGTGAATTAAGCTAGATTTTAATAACAAACGATTATAATATATGCACATATAGAGATGGTTGAAAACATAGTTCAATATAGTGAGCCAAGCACTAAGGTGTAAGATGACAACAAGTTCACGATAGAAGTAGAGGTCGAGCTTGCAAGCGCATACGAAGGAAAACCTTAATACATTTCCTCTAATGCCCACATTCTCCCTTCCCTCCAAGAATTTACAAAGTCTCATTCACAGTGCATGGAGATAGGAAGCTTTCAAATGTATGAATCCCTCATGCACACTTTCCCACCATGTCGCCAAGCCTGTCCTCTTTCTATAGCTTATCCTCTCCATCAAGAGACAAGGGAACACCAAAACATTCATAGTCAACATTGTCGTTGGAGTTGTGGATGTCCATTTCCTTACAAAATTAATGCTCCTATGTGAATGAGTGATTTATGTCAAGCTACTTGCACGATTATCTTGCCAACATTCCAATTGAAAAACATAACTTAGACCCCAAACTTTTATTCTAAAAGCGGCATAATCTCAACAAAGATTGGCAAGAGGAAACACCATCGTAAACATAATAGTCGATTCCAAACCCAATCTCTTTATAGGGTACCGAGTGGGTAGAGTCATGAAAATAACAATGTTCGACCTTTCAGATTGTTGTTATCAAACATAAATTTTAATTAACTACTCAAATCATAAATGTGGATGATTGAATTTCATCCGTACATAAACACAAAAACCATTGTAACTTTTAATCTTGTCATGTGTCAAAGCTAGTATGTATGTTGATAACTTCATACATTAAGAGTTTAATGACCTTAAATCATTATAATTTTTTTAGACTTACCAACACTATAAATCTATTAATTGAATTACCAACACAAGTTGGGGATTGAAATCCAAAAATAGTCATGAAGTATTAAGGCAGAATCATTTTAGGAGACAAAAATAGGTAAAATTTCTAACATGCATGGAAGGGGGCATGGGTAATAAAGTATCCAAAGTTAGTTTTCCTATTGAGATGTCTTATCCTCTCTTAATCTTAACAAAGGCCATCACATACATAACACATGGTATTTGAATTATTTATACATTCGTAATATGGGAAACATGCGTGTGGCCGTTTCTATGGTGGAAGCTATCAAAATCATAAAAGTTTATTGTATGCTTGATTGATTTTTTAATCTCTCAATTTAGAAATTTTTAGAGTTTTTAAAAATCTTGTTGAATATCAGTATCAATGGTTATATTTGGTGAATGCTCTATATGTGGTTGGATTGTTTTCTATTTGCCTAGGTTTATTGCGGTGCATGGATTTTATTTATTTATTTGTGCGTTGTTTTCCAATAGCCTCCATAGAGTTGTCGCTTCACTTTTCTCTTCTAAGATCATCGACATGGAAGATGAGACAGGGGGTGTGTCACCACATGATCTTGTCACTAATGAAAATGTGCACTTTGCTTGCCTCAACCACCATCTCCACTAACCACATGCATTACAACATCATCCACACCACAAAGCACTCTCTCTTTGAAGTCAAATCTTTCCATGATTTTGACCAATTTCTCTCGCTTTTGTACCCATGCAACCACCATTTTCACTCTCCTCATCATGTATGGGCTCTTTATGACATTATTTTGCACATCACACAATCATTGCATTCCACAAGTCACATATACTTCAAGCATTTTGTCAAACAAGTCGAGTGCTTCCACATTTCACATACATATTTGCGGGGCACTTGTAACTTAAACGTCGGCCAAAGTCCCTTCAAAAAGCTTCAACATATGTACACACATTGTTTTGAAGATCCATCTTTGACACAAGCTAGTAGCATGTCGAAAAGGGGAAGTGATTAGATCAAACAAAATTTGGTCGAGAATCCTCTCTTCTATCTTCTATGCGGTATAAAGACATGTTTTTATCATGTAAAATGCTCACAAGTTTTAGCATTAGGAAGTAAATTTACCATATTGTTCTAAATAAAAATTATAAATATTTTTTTTCATATATTGATGCCACCATTCCCCTCTAATGAGTGTTTCCTTTGACTATGATAATGCCATAAAAATATTTACATGAACTACTTTGGTATCACAACCCAATTGAAGACATGAGCATACTTACAAGAAAAGATCTCATGAAATGCCAAGATGCCAAATCAAAAAGAAGAAAATGGGTTTTTGAAAACCCTATTGCAGATATTGAAGTGGATATCATTGACAATATAAATAACACTCATGAATCTCACCAAAATGTCATTGTGAACAAGTTGAGGACATCAAGTCAAGCAAAGGTTTGTAACATTTTTTGCCAGAGGGTAGTGATTAAGATGCTTTGATAGACTAAAAGCTTTTGAGATAAAACTAAAAATGAAACATGAAGCACCATTATGCCAAACATACTATTTCTTGGCTTGCCATAGAGCGAAGACAACTGAAACAACCACCGCATATACTTAATGTCTTCCTCCTAAGCTCACTCTAACTCCTTTACCTAAATAAAATCCACGACATACTAAAAATCGAAGAAAGCAAAACATTTCATTTATTAAAAGCCTTAAAAATCGATCACCGTCCTTCCCATACCTACGATTATTTTTCTTACAATAAAATGAAGTTCCCTAGATTATCACGAGTTCCTCCCTAAATTCCCTCGGGAAAAGATTTTCATAGCCCTCATTGATAACTTGCTTGGATTGAAATCTTATCACACAACAACACAAAATCCTAAAGCAAACCTACTCTCCCCAACAAGTGCACTTCACACACATACGTAAATGGAAAAACAAAGAAAAATAACCTCGCATGGAAATAATGACAAGGAAAAACAATGCAATAGGCCCTACGGTTGCTCTTCTCTCCAACGGGCCATCTCAATGCTTTGTGTTTCTGTGATGGAAAGGCCAACATGATAAAACTTAGAACACGACTGTAACATTGACCTCCTCTGCAACAAGAAACATGTGAAGGAACGGAAATGGTTTTATCTTCTCCTCCTCCCTACGCAACTTCACTGTTGGAGAAGTACAGTAATCTCATGCTAGTCTGTACATAACTGAGCTTCATATTAATGAAGCATGATTCTCTATGTTGTAGTACACTTCATAATCCCACCACTTGCTAAAAAATATATTCACATTTAGTTAAAAATACATTATTGTCACAAATTAAAAAAAAACACAAGCACCGACAACGGGGAAAAGACATACACATACCGCATGAAACACTGTCATGCAAACCAACTAGAGGGTGCAAATATCACTATTTTCAGCGCATGTACACGAAAATTAATCTACACCCTTTTATTTTATGTCTCACAAAATCGACCACCCTAAATCTAATATATGGAATCTAAGGTGTAAGTAATTTACACAACAATAATATTCTTGGTTATTATCTAAACGAAAACTCATACATATATATAGGAGAAACAATTCCTATATTCAAGGAGGTTGTTTTAACAACACTCCCTATATACTTATTTATGTGAGTTAACCAAAACTCACACATAACAATATTCTAAACAACTCACAATTATAGTTCTATAATATTAATGGAGCACTAATATTCCTCACATAGAATGCCCATTGACGTAAAAATATATATATTTTTGATTACGAGGAATCATTACATTTTACATTCCGAGCTCGGTCTCCCAACCTCGATAAACTTTAGCATGGCGTGAGGAAGGGACCACCAGTGCATAAGTTTCATCCGCCTTCGTACGGTTGGAGCCTATGTTTCATATCACCTTTAGACAACTGGCGCACACACTCAAGAACGTTGGTCGGACTACTTCCACAACATGCGGGGATTTTGGTCAAATTACTCCTCACTCTCGAGCCTCCCAATGGAATTTGAACCTTGGACCTCTTAAGTAAGAGGTTTTCAATCCTCATAAGTATGAGATTTTCCCTTTATTACGCCGAAAGGCGTGTTCTCTATGAGGAAGCCTGGACCCTTCTGACATGCGTCAGAGGTATCGACAATCAGGATCTGTTGGTCGATGAAGCATGACCAATCCTCCGCTGTACATGTGTCATGAAATTACTTTTGTCTTACTTTTGTCAGGGAGAGAGATCGACGATCGCTTCTATCAGGGTGAGCTTCTATTAGGGTGAGCTTCACGTCGGGGTGAATAAATAGCATTAACCATAGCTAAAAATTAACTATACCACGGTTAAAGAGGTGAGTTAGGCCTTCCCAAACCCTAAACTGAAAAAATCTCCACCATTTTTGTCTTTGTTACATTATGATTTTTGGGTGAAGTTTTTGGAAACCTCAGCTAGAAGGAAAACTTTGTGAAATTTTGGTATGGCCACCATAGTTGATTATTTTCTGGGCAAGTTTTTGATTCTATGGCTTTGCATTTCTTTCTACATAGGATCTGGTTCGAGCTCCCTGGAGGGTTTACTGGTTATTGCTTGCATGCCACATTGGTTTCGAATCTTTGTGCTTTCCCAACAACCATTATTAAAGTTAAAGCCTCTGGTTTAGATGTCATTTCGTGAACGGAGTTATATATTCACTTCATAGCTTTGTTTGTTATATTTTGCATTCTGGGGTTTTAGATTTTGCTACTATGCATCATTTTCTTTAGCCTTTGGCCTTGCTTTTTTGTGGGTTCATGCCATACTTATTTGATTTGCTCATGATGCTCTATATACGTGCAGCCATGGTTCTGGTGTTTTTGCCATCGAGCTTGTGGGATTTGCTTCATTTCTGGTATGTGCTTCATCGCCATCTGTGGGCTCGTGGATATTTTTGTTGTTTTGTGTTGGTATAGCCATTGTTTGGAGCTCATGCTTTGGGGACCCACTCGCCATTTCCCCTGGAAACCCGCTCAGCTCGGCATTTGTTTAATCATATGGCTTGTTATACTCTTTATTCACGTGAAGGCAAGGTGTTTGGGTGTTTGTTGCAGGGCTATATATCGGGCGTGGACATTAGAAGTATTATTTTTATTTGGATTTCGTGCATGGGCGTAAGGCTCCGAATGTCAAAACTCGCAGAGTATGGTCGTCCATGTTTCTATCTACGGATATGAACCCAAAACAATTATTTTTGCAGGGTTTTGTGGAAATCCGTAGTTTATAATACATTCTTTTGAAACAAACCTTGGTTTCGGTATCTGGTAGTAGATTTAATGCTTATCCTTTGAATGCATCTTTTTTTGTGCTAGTTGGTTGCGAGAAGCATAAGGGGAGTGTTGTGTTTTGGAGTTAATTGGTGATATACGTTCTTGTTTTGGAAGCAAAAAACATACTTTTTGTGGTGTATATTTCAGACTCGTTACTAAAATTATTATGCATTTGCTAGTTACCATGTTAACATTTTCCTGAATTGTATGGCCATTGGTCCCTGTTATGCTTTTATTTGGATCTTTCTCTATTTCTATCTTTTTCAGTACTGACATAATTTCAGTGATATGGAGTTTCACTTGTGGCCAACTTTCTTTTGGCGGTCCCATAACTGGAGCACTTTGTTTTTCGTAAGCTCAACTTTTAAAGAAATTATTGGCTTCTCTAGAGCTTTTAAGGTACAAGTGTATTGCAGTATTCTTTGTTTGGCGAGTTTGTTTACCACAAGGCCTATTAGCCTTTAGTCTACACACATGATGCCATGTAACTCCATCCCCTATTTAAACATTAACATAATTCAGTCCTTGCACCTCTTGAGCACCTCTTATATTTAACAGCATCCCACATTGACCTACAGTAATCCTTTTCAAGTAACTCAAGCATACAAGACAACTATTGAAGCTCAGACTCACCAATCTATTCCATTTCAAAATTTACAAGTTTTCAACTCAATATGTTTGACTGTTGTTACCAGTCTCAAGTATGTTACAATTATATTTTACACATATCCAAGATGGACACATTCAAGACCAGGACTAGAATCTCCAATATAATTCAAAACGTGGAAATAAGATTTAGAGGATCGATGAAAATTATTTGAAGGCTACCGAAGGGATTCTCATAATTACTTTCTCCACTATTTTTTAAAGCCACTTCCCTAATTAGAGGGCAATGCTATTAAACCACATGTTTGAGCTTCATGTTTTCCTAAGAAATTCTTAAAATAACTCCCTCTAATTAGCACTTCATCTTCATTACTTCTTTCTGTTAAGGTTTATTTTTTCAAATTGTGTAACACTCCAAGAAAAATATAACCAATAGTTCTGCAAAATTTTGACATACAGATAGCTGAAATTAGAAATTAATTTGTCTTTGGTATTTTCCAATGGCTAATAACTTTCAAGAAACTAATTTTCTAAATTTCTCATTAAAGAAAGAGTTCATTTTAGGTAAAGAAGAACAACATGCCTACACTATTCATTTCCACAATTTTATGAGACATCAATCTAGGCCAAAACTATCGCATGTATTGTCAGGAAGGGATTCCTTTCACCTTCTTTCTTGTGTGGCAAATGGACCAGTTGATGCCCTTTTGGTCGAACACATAATGGGGGTATTACCATGGAAGGGATTCTCATAATTGCTTTCTCCACGATTTTTCAAAGCCACTTCCCTAATTAGAGGGCAATGCTATTAAACCACATGTTTGAGCTTCATGTTTTCCTAAGAAATTCTTAAAATAACTCCCTCTAATTAGCACTTCATCTTCATTACTTATTTTTGTTAAGGTTTATTTTTTCAAATTGTGTAACACTCAAGAAAAATATAACCTTGAGAGTTGCAAATTTTGACATACAAATAGCTAAAATTAGAAATTAATTTGTCTCAAACTGGTATTTTCCAATGGTTAATAACTTTCAAGAAACTAATTTTCTAAATTTCTCATTAAAGAAAGAGTTCATTTTAGGTAAAGAAGAACAACACGCCTACACTATTCATTTCCACAATTTTATGAGACATCAATCTAGGCCAAAACTATCGCATGTATCATCTGGGAAGGGATTCCTTTCACACTTCTTTACTATGGCAAATGGACCAATTGATGCCCTTTTAGTGAAACACATAATGGTGGGTATTACCATGTATTATTGTGTGCTTCACAGGTAATGTGCGAACACATCCACAAAATCATCACCGTGCTTATTTCACATACAGTGGGAATGTGCAAACATAGGTTATGAACTCTAGTTGTACACCTACAAACCTAATTTATTTGATAATTTCAAAGGCTTTTCCACAAACCCTTTTGTGTGTATATCTTGTAGTCGCATTTGGAATCGTAAGACCACATCTCTTTGAGGCATTTTGTGTGACAATTAACATGCAAGGAACTGAATCCTTAAGTAATAATTACTACAAGAAATGACATGAAAGATGGATGGAAATACAAAACCTAGAACACAACTATCTAGCCAACAGAGAACTTTATTTGTGAACTTGTCTAAAATAGTATTTTGAATAGTGACATATGGAAATAGTCCACTTTCAAATATCATTTTATGGATATGCATACTTTGTTAAAAATTCCCTTTTGGTACACATTAGGAGTATGGTGATAAAATTTGTACACATTTTACTTACATTTCTATCGCGACATTCTCAACTACTTTTGACAAAAAAATTGATTGTTGTTAAAATGGGGTTGTGCATTAATCACGGTATAACCAAAGAATGAGAAATGGACATTTCATTGTGGATAAGGAGTGACACCCATTTATACATAGGATTTGAGTGTAGTAGAAATTCACTTTTCTTGTGCAATATCTCTTTGCCGCCTCAAATTTGACCCCCTTTTATGAGAACGAGAACACACCTCGACTGCAAATTTTGACATACAAATAGCTGAAATTAGAAATTAATTTGTCTCAAACTGGTATTTTCCAATGGTTACTAACTTTCAGGAAACTAATTTTCTAAATTTCTCATTAAAGAAAGAGTTCATTTTAGGTAAAGAAGAACAACATGCCTACACTATTCATTTCCACAATTTTATGAGACATCAATCTAGGCCAAAACTATCACATGTATCGTGCGGGAAGGGATTCCTTTCACACTTCTTTATTGTGGCAAATGGACTAGTTGACGCCCTTTTGGTCAGAACACATAATGGTTGGGTATTACCATGTATTATTGTGTGCTTCACAGGTAATGCACGAACATATCCACAAAATCATCACCGTGCTTATTTCACATACAAGTTGGGAGTGTGCAAACAGAGGTTATGAACTCTAGCTGTACATCTACAAACCGAATTTATTTGATAATTTCAAAGGCTTTTTCCACAAACCCTTTGTGTGCATATCTTGTAGTCGTTGGAATCGTGAGACCACATCTCTTTGAGGCATTTTGTGTGATAGTTAACATGCAAGGAACTGAATCCTTAAGTAATAATTACTACAAGCGATGACATGAAAGATGGATGGAAATACAAAACCTAGAACACAACCAACACAACTATCTAGCCAACAGAGAACTTTATTTGTGAACTTGTCTAAAATAGTATTTTGAATAGTGACATATGGAAATAGTCCACTTTCAAATATCATTTTATGGATATGCATACTCTGTTAAAAAATTCCCTTTTTTGTACACATTTTACTTACATTTCTATCGCGACATTCTCAACTACTTTTGACAAAAAAAAATTGATTGTTGTTAAAATGGGGTTGTGCATTAATCAAGGTATAACTAGTAATTGAGAAATGGACATTTCATTGTGGATAAGGAGTGACACCCATTTATACACAGGATTTGAGTGTAGTAAAAATTCACTTTTCTTGTGCAATATCTCTTCTGCGGCCTCAAATTTGACCCCCTTTAATTGAGAATGAGAACACACCTCATTGTAAATAGCCACGAGCTTGTGAGAAAGAGATTTACCTCGTTTTCATACGCCATTTACCTTTTCCTCTTCAAACCAAAGTCTTAAAATTTCTATTCGCATGCCGATACTGATTTCCACACTGAGTCAATAGAGGGATATGGTGAGGGTTTCTTATACATTGTTTCACCAAATGTAATTTTATAGACACGATTATAATACATGATGGATTATGATGGAGCGTTTAACATACACTGAGACCTTAAAATATATTCACATGGAATTACTTGTAGTAATTTGAGTTCAATTCCTATCTTTTTGTTGGATATTCCAAAATATTTTGATAAAAATATGTGTAGGCATTTGGAATTAATTATTTGAAAAGATAAGTTTGTATACTATATACAATGCATCTTTAGAGTGCTAATATTTATGAAAACATTTCAACAGTGCAAAAAATCAGATTGAAGACAATTACTTATTAATTTTATGTCTTGTTAAAGTGGAAAAAGTTGTCATTGACTTGTACAAATCCATTACGAGTGTTACGCCGATTTGGTAAATATAATCCTAACAAGAAAATATGATGAAGATGAAATAACAATCCTAATGAATATGTATACTCCAAATGAAATCTAAAGTAGCGGAAGTTTCAACATACAACCAACTAAAATCAACAATTAATTTGTTTCGATTGTTATTTTTGAATGGTTAATAACTTTCATTAGACTATTCTTTTACATTGCATTGTCTATCATTAAAGAAGAATACATCCATATCATTTTCCAAAACTAGTAATTATCCCTTAGTAAATATAAGAATTCCGTTGATATTTGCATGTTATCTCCACCGGGACCAAGATACTTATTGTGAGTTTTAAGCTCTTGGGTAGTAATTGTAGGCCATACATACCAAATATGTCGTCAACTTCTATTACTGTGTGAATTGATTAACACAAACATGCGATTTTGTACTGACAACCACAAATATAGTTTTTTTTTATCATCTAATTTTTTGCATTATATTGTTTAGAGAGGAGAGAAATTGGCTCTGTGAGAATCTTAACGAACAACTTCTTCGTTGGATGCGAGTATAAATTTACAGTCAATTTTTGGCATGGACTTTTCAATTTTATTTTCTTGACTTCAAAAGTTAGCCAATAAAAACTTTTCATGCTTTTATAACATAATATATCTGTGACTTCATTTCAAATAGTTGACACTAGAGTAATTACAATTCTGCCAACTAAGGAAAAGAGGATATAACACACTTATTTTCATAGAGTTACTAAAATGTTTCCCTCCAAAAATATGCCCAAACTTACGCATAGGATCACATGTTATGAATGATACGAGATCATTTTTGTTCAGCATGAATCTAATGCGAATTATATAAAATTAGCAAAAATCAATATTTTCTATGGGAGTTTATTGCTCGTCCCGTCCCGTCCCGTCCCCTCATCCTCTTTATCTATCACACATTGCAACCATTACATCATTTTATTCTTTGTGAGATGGAAATTTATTTATTGTATACATCCATAGACCTTGTAATTTTAAAGCTATGTTACTCTTGGAAGCTTATAATAGAGTTTAATAGCCAACACTTATGTGCTTGTAAGGCTTACTAAAGCCCGAATTTGACATTGCATATGATACTAAACCTATGATACTTATCAACCTTCCATTGGAGGGCTTCGTTCTAGTCAATATGCTTCCATGAAAATTGTGTTTTTGACTTCTTGTTGTTGTTGTTGGAATTGAGATATAGAAAGATGTTCCTACTGCTACTAAAATTGAAAGACTGGAGAATTCATTGACATTTGTTGACTTAAACAAGATGATTGAAAGTTAGAATCTAGAAACAAAAACCTACTTACATCTTGTTCATGAATACCCATTTATATAGAAAATTTAATTTAATACAATGTCAAAGAGCACATCCTCTCTTGAGGCCTGTAGAAATACATAGAGAGTATGTCGTCAATTTCTATTATTGTATAAATTGAAAATGCCATATTTATTTTATTCTCCTTCCAACCTCTGGCTCGCTACTAATAAAACCAATTAAGCCCCGAAAAAGTGCACATAACAGTGCAACTTATAAAAAAAAAGTCCACACACTGTTTCTGCACTGGCCCGCCAAATACAAGCCTACCAAGAGCTTTACCTCATCTTCATATGCCATTTATCTTTTCCTCTTCCAATCAAGGTATGCAAATTCCTTATGGCATGTTGATACATGTTTCCAAATTGAGTCAACAGAGGGAGGTGGTGACGATGCCTCTGTTGGGTTACGATTTAAATTTTCAAAGATTTTTGACAGGCATCGTCTTCGTCATTTAGGGCTATGCCAAAAAAACTCCTTGGATTTCCTTGGGGGAAACGATTACATCACTAGATTGTGTTGTTAATGCATTGATGGTTTGCATGGACGCTTTGAACTTCCCCTCGGACCCTGTGCCCTGAAATCTCATGCTTTTACAAATGGCTAAAGGGCGCGACTTAACTTGAAAAAAAGATTAATTTAGGGAAAGATAATGAAGAGCGAGCCATAAAGAAAATTACTTGATCACTGTCGCATCTAAGGCCTATTTAAAGGTGAGCTCCAGGAAACCGATTTCTGAACATCCCAAATCCACCTTGAACCTGAGCATGCACATGTTATGGAAAGAGAAATGAACAAGAAGATGTTCGAGGTGGATCCGCGAGGCAGATCGAGAGGCATCTGCATGAGCAACACTAACAATGTTCCATTAATGGATTGGTGGAGGGTGCAACTGATGTGGGTCTTAAAGGCATGGGAGTGCATAACACAACTCATGATCTTTACGGCGCACTTCCGATTTGGCATGTCTGTGTTCATTATGTCATCGCCCAGTAGAACGTCGAAGATGAATTTGTAATAAATGCCTTTTTTGGGTATTACAGAGCATGGCTTTCAAAGCGTACTCATATTTTTGGGATCTGTGGTGACCATAGAAACTAATTTTTCCTTCCATGGGGGCTTAAATTGTAGTGTGCGATATAAAGAAAACGGCGAGAAAAGGAGGAAGAGACAGTCCGAAGCGATGCAAATAAGAAAAACATGCCAGAAATTAAATAAACTACTTCGTTGTTTTTCATTTTCCAACTTCAAATATCATACTCCTTTGTTGTCTGTTTCAATTTCCTTTTCCACTAACCACTATTTCACTTTCGGCGTTAACATCGCACACCTCACATGCGATTGCTAGTTACTTACTTAAAATGGGTAAAGCATCCACTTTTCCCATTTTTGCTCAACTTGGAAAAAATACGAAATAAGAATAATATCCACCTTTTGGAGGTGGAAATGCGAGCCTCAAAATAATGCCTACAAAATGTTCCCCAAAACACGTCTCCAAAGCGATCCCATCTCACCTACGAATATTTTTATACCAATGACGGAATATTCTTCTACCCTAGAGAAACCCTAACTAACCCTAACGGAGGCATCGAAACCCTAGCGAAGAAGAACGCCGTCATCTTTTGGTGTCCGAGGGCCGTCGGTCAAGCCATCCACATTTATCTTTGTTCTCGTTTACTCGCATTTCTCTTATTTCAAGTTGCTGGAGCCTTTCTTTTGGAAGGTCTGCAGCTCGAGTCCTAGCAGCGACACTCTCTGTTTACAGGTTTGTCTACATAGCCCTTACAAGATCTGCATATTGAGTTTGAATTTATGTATATCTGTCACCTGTGCCAAGAGATCGAGATTGCTAGGGTTTCAGCCTTCGTTCTAACGTAGACTAGTCTGATTTGGTATAACAAGTATTTCAGCCTATGTGGACATCTGCGATTGATCTTCAGAAAGGTTGTTAATGACGTCAAAGGGGGTTTTAGATTTGTTTTAATGCAATTTTTGCTTGTTTTGCTGTAAAAGGGCACTGTAAAGCTTATATAATCAATACTGACGGGAACAAAAATATTTGAACCGAAAATGTGTCTACCTTTTCTGTTTAAAAAAGGGCCTTTGTTTCTTAAATAAATTTCGATGTAATCTCTCTACTCCCAAGGTTATAGCTGGTGCCTTCATTCGCAGACCCCTAGACAGCGTTTGTTGACTCTAAATACGTATTTCATAGAGCACAGGTGTTTTAGACATTTTTACCAAAATCTTCACCTTTGGAAATCAAAAACTTAATCTATGTAGTAATCTTCATGTCTAAGACATCGCTTAGGTTTTTAGTTCCAGGGTCGATTAAATTATCACACATTTAAAGTTTGAGTGGGGACGTCAATGCGAAATCTGCAAAAATCTTAGATTTACCAACCGCAGATCCTTCATAGGTCTCGTTGAAATAAAAGACAGTTGTTTCCTGATAGATACACAATATCTGATCTTGCTTTATGTTGTTTAAATAAAACACAGTTCTTGATAGCTTTACAAAATACAGATCCTTTAGGGCGTCTTGTTTAATTTAAAAACAGTTGTTTTTTGATTTATTTATCAAAATATTAATTGGTGGTTGTCTCAGTATAATTCCTTGCTTGACCTCTTAGGATAAGGATGTATGGAATTGATTTCTTATTACAAAATACAGATCCTTTAGGGCGTCTTGTTTGATTTAAAAACAGTTGTTTTTTGATATATTTATCAAAATATTAGTTGGTGGTTGTCTCAGTATAATTCCTTGTTTGACCTCTTAGGATAAGGATGGATGGAATTGATTTATTACTTTAAAGAGACGGTTCTATTGAGTGTCTGGTTCAGTAAAAATTATTATAACATAGTTTTTCGTGATGGGTTTATGAAAATATCTCCTGGAATTCTCAAGTTTAATAATATGAAAATTTAATCTCCTGGATTCATCTTTATCATATGTATCAAAGTAACAATCTGATAGAGTTGATTCTAGAAGATTATTACTCACTGTTAGTCTGCAGAAGCCAAACTCGAAATCTAATAATATATGTTGCTAAATTGCTTATGTTATTCTAAGGATTTTTGATTGATGGCAGATGAAGCGTGAATTAATATTTTCACAGAAAAGTAATTGAATCAGAGCAACTCCTTTCATCTGTGGGCTTCATTGTCAGTTAAATACTGAGTATACTTTTTGGTAAATTTGATTTTGTAGAACATGTAGAAATGTCTATTATCCCACGAATTCTATTATTTATGATAACATTACAACAGGACCTTCTAGATTTATTTTAGTTCTAGATATTTTTCTTCTTTATCCCAATAATAGAGAACTCTTTACACAGCTTTCCCAGAAGCTCTTGACTCTCTGTCAATATAGACTGAAAATATTGGAATATTTGAACTAATTAGCCAGTAAGATGATATCTGATTTATTATTGACAGGTTTTAAGGTTGTTAAAGACTGAGTTTTTTAATCTGATTTGACATGTGTTTAATAGTTAATTATGTTTCAGATCATCTCATTTCAAAATGTTGTAACTACTTCTGTGAGCATTGTTTCTCACTAATCCATTGCATGTTTATGATTCTGTACATGTTTTAACGTCTGACTAAAAAATGCAGTTCATGCCTGGCATTGTGCATCTTATGTTTTACATTTATGTTCTTCTAAGGTTTTGTCTGCAAATTCCAATGGAGCTTAAGGGGTCTGGTCCAGTCGAGAACTAACTGGAATTAACTGTATCAGTTACATATGAGATTTCTGTTTTCTAGTGACTACCAAATAATAAAAAGGTAAAGGAAAAGTAACATTTCAGGCCTTAGGTTAGCCAGTAGGCATATTTAAGATGTAACTGAGATTTTCCTATTTGCTATACACCTATTGAATTTGCTGCCTCCTTAGGTTTTGACCCTGTTACAGGGCTTGTGATTAGGTTTTGCATTTACTCTGATTATATGCCTTGCATGGCAATAAATTTCCCATGTTTTGTGGATGGATATTCAATGACATTAAAGGATTTGTACTATATTTAATGATTTTCAAGATACTTATGAGATCTAGGCTCAATTTTTTTCGTAAAAATAAGTTTTTTTGGATGGGTTCAATTTTCAAGTGTAAAGTGTCAGTTTTTTTAAAACTAAAAAAGAATTGTTTTTAATTAACATTCAGGGAGAGGGGATGCCCATTTCAAGTTGTCCCCCATCCCCGAATTGCTCAGGATGTCACTAAATTCTTGGGGAATTGTTTCCATGTGACACCGGTTTAACTCTTATCATTTATGCCTTTGTTTGGGTTACATTTGCTTATTTTTACTCTAATCAAATTTTAATTTCAAACACCTCCTACACACTTGGTAGTTATTTGAACTAAATTATTATCTAAGTAGCCGAAACGTTTTGGATACGGGAGCGGGTACGGAGTATCCGATATGCGGATACGACAAACAATTTTTTGATCCCGAATTCGGCATTGGATACGGCAGTATAAAAAATATATAAATTTTATCCTTCTAAATAAGAATTAAGTTATTAACCAAACTTAATTCTTATTTAGAAGGCTAAAAACACTTATAACACTACAACATTATACGACATTATAAATTAAAATAACGTTATATCATTATATTCCTATAGATATATTGCCTCACTTACTAACATAATAACATTATATGATTATTAATAATATCCGATTTTGGACAATATAATGCACAATAATTATAAATATTAAAATGACATCATAAAGATATTAATTATAATACTATCATAACACTATAATTAGAAATACTATTATAATATAAAATATTATATATAATATTAAGCAATTTAATAACCTTTTATATATATTATTGTATATAATTAAATTTTTATAAACTATTAATATTTTCCAGATGCTATTTTAAAATATATATAATATTAAAATCATTTACTATAGTCTATAATAAAATTATAAATATTAATTTTAAACTTGGATATATTCTTAGACTTCCACGTATTGATATATTCTTCCACGTATTCCTTGGAGTAATAAGATTTTGGTTGAAATCATATGTGTATAGCTTCAAAAGTATATCTGCTGTATGTTTCTCCGTGTATTGACTGGAAAATACCCCCGCCGTATCTTCCCCGCTCCCACCGCCGTTTCTGAGCCGTACCCGTATCCGGTACATTTCATACTGGTTTCAGGCCCCCACCTTGCTGCATCAGTAACATAGCTTATTATTCATATAGTTCCAATGGTTCGAGATGAACATATGAAACTCTTGGTAGCAGTCTAAAACTTGTGTTGTAGTTTAATGATTTAGAATATTTATAGTGTCACTTTCAATCATTCTATATAATGGTTAGGTGTGCATATTGTATATGCAACATAGACTGTAGGATCCTTTTAAAGAGATTTTTTCCTAGATTTATGAAATGGAGGTAGTGAAAAATGATATATGTTTGAAATGTAATTATAGAAGTTCACAAAGTCTGTATTCAAGGAATAGGGCACTCATATTTTTATAGCTTGCCTTGAATAATGTATTAATAATTGTTTTATAAATATAAAGAACCAAATCTTTTAGGAAATCATGGCTATTTTTTATGTGAAATATCGAGTACTAAGCTTGCATGTTCACAGTCTTTAGTTTCTATTCCTGTGGGTTTGACATTTTAAGGTCCCTTTACTCTTACAATGATGTCTGGTTTTAGGACTTGTGCAAATGTCTGATTTGACCCCAGACCTAGTGTTGTGGGTTCTACTTTTCTCCCTTCAAAGATTTAAATGGTTCTGTAAAGTAGTTGTGCAACAACCTAGCACTATTTCTCTAGAGGGTTGATTAAACTCTTTTTTAGAGATAGGACTTTAGGAAGCTGGCATGATATTGATTGCTTGGCTACTTCAGTATTTAAATCTGCCTTGCGTGAAGTTCTTGTCAATTGTTGTAGATCTGTTCTTTATAACATAAAGGTGCCTTTAGCATATTGAGTGTTTATTTCAGACTTGTTTCATAAACTTTATTTTGGTTGTTTCTTATCTGTTAATAATAATGTAGAAGTTTGTCGATGTGTTGTATGTCTTTTTAAATATCCATTTTTGAAAGTAAAATTTTTAGTTTAAAGATGGAAGTTTTATCCAATCTTTTTAATGTTAAAGTTTTCTTTCTGTAGCGAGGTTGTTCAAGTTATGGTTAAGTGGTTGCTAACATTAATAATGGTGGGTTTATGTTTCCTTTTTAAAAATAGAGATGTGTGTCGGGGACCGAAACCTCTCTACAACAGTAAGCTCGTTGCTAATATTTAGTGATCAGAGGTGTTTACCATAGTTTTAAAGTCCCCACTTTAGTAGGAGAAATTGATGACATACGCATTAATTGACATGTCAAATTACAAAGGATACAAGAAATGTTCTGAGATCTGCCGAGATGCATAGTTCTTGTGATGTGTTTTTTCATTTTTTTTTAATTCATTTTAGACATTCCAATCTAACCCTACACATTACTATCTTTTTACTTATGACAAATACCATTGATAGTTGCTGCTTCATTCCTCTTGCTCCTAATTAACACTTTTGGATCCTGCAGATAAGTTAACCTAGTTTTTCTTTTTCCCTTTTAACAAGGATGGGTGTAGTTATATTGTATTCTCTATCATCTTCTAGAAATAATCTGTCAGCGGGAACATAAAATTTGCCTCTATAGGAAGATTTGAGCTTTTAAATCACTATTTTAGTTATGTTCTTCCTCATCTCATTGCTATCGAACTCGTTTTCTCATTTTTTAAAACTTCTTATTATTTCTCTAATAATCATTATCACGGATCATCCTTTTTGGTGTTTTAATAGTAAGCATCTCCTTTGTAGAGGATTGTAACTTCACTATTTGTTTGTCCATCGTTGAGATTAACAAGCTATGGTGAGTTCTAGTTTTAAGTATCCTCTTAGTAGAGATGCAAAAGCGGAGATAATTGCCTTTCATGTAGTTAGCTGCATCTATGGTTTTGTGTAGTTAGCTATGTAGTTAGCTCGGCGGAGATAATTGCCTTTCATGTAGTTAGCTGCATCTTATGTTCGACCTCTACTTCTACCTTGAACTTGTTGCCATCTTACACCCTTGTGCTTGGATCAATGCATGTGCACATTAACCTTTTTCCACAAGCTTTCTTGAGAAAAGAGGCTCCATAAACTCCTAGCAGCCAAGGCTTCGCACAAAAAATTGTATGTTTTTTTCAACCCAACCACTCTCTTCCTTTGGCTTTTTTTGCAACGTGTTTCTAGCTAGCTAAGGCAATGCCTTCTTTGTTCTGTTTATCGGTGCACACAAATTTAAAACACCTCTTCCTAATATCTTGAAACCTCTGTTGGAATATGTGCATGACCTTGCCAAAACACATGAATTGCGTTTAAGACTATCTTCTCAAGTCTCAAACTTATCCATCTATTGCGCTTCAAGTTGATTCTCATGCCGATCTTTGCCACCAACCTTTCCCAATCCTATTTTCCATAAGCATTTGGCTTTTGCATAAAAATCCAAGTGCTTTATCCATGAGCAAAGCTTTGTTATGTTGAAAGGAAGAATCGGCATAATTCATCTTTCCTCTTCTTTTGTTAAGGCATTACATGACACAAAAGACTTTAACAAATTAACCTCTATACTTTAGATATGTGCAAGTCTTTAGAACGACCTTTATTCTAGAAGAATTTCTTATAGAATCATCACATAAAAGCGGAACATCATCCACGGATAGTAGATGTGTGAGAAATAACGAGCTTCTCACATTAATCCCTTTGAGAGCCCTTGTCCTTTTTGCATTTTGATAGCCCTACTCAAACCTTCGCAACCAAAAGGAAAAGAATAGGGGATAAAGGACAACTTTATTTGAGCCCTCTCCTAGTCTTAAAGAATATGGAGGTGGAGCCATTGATAAGTATAACAAAAGAAACATAGGTAATGCATCCCATAATCCACTTGACAACTTGTAAGTTAAACCAAATATGAAAAAAATTAAGTATGAGATACAACCAACTAGCTATATCAAAAACTTTGGACAAGCCCAATTTAATCACAACAACATCCAATTTCTTGTGCTCTATTAATGTAAACCATCTTATGCCACTCCCAATGAATCATGAACTAGTCTCCCATCAAGAAAACCTAAATTGTTTGCAAGAAATGGAATTTGAAAATACACTTGATCCTTTGAGCAATGATTTTATACAAATGGTTGCATAAGGATAGACTTCAAATCTTAAAAAAATTGGGGTTGAATTTTTTTTGGTATCGGGGCAATAAAGTTGTGTTGATATCCATAGTTTTCATGTCAAGATTTTAGTCTCCTTAATCACCTTAAGTAAGACTCTCAACCAATACATAAAAGCCTAAAAACAATTCCATTGTCAAACCACCCAATCCTTAGGCTTTTACTCATTTGTAATGAAAAGAGATTATTATTAATTGATCTTGAGTAAGCTCCTCCATTTACATCACATTAGTATCTTCATTTGCAAGACCAGGAAAGAAAGCAAGTAAATTTCAAGGTCTTTGCTAAATTTGACCTGTTTAGCTTCTTAAGAAAATGCATTTAAATGATTAACCCCGGATCGACTAGCTTGTTTGAAGGTCCTAGCTATAGATCCATCCTCTCTAGGCATCTCCTAGATAGTATTTATGTTTTTATTCCGGTTGGCATAATGTGAATTTGTTTTGAATTTTCATCGGTGGATTCCAACCCAATAGAATACTTTTCATTCTCAATTCGCGTCATGTTCTAATAGAATGTTCCTTTCCTTTTATCTAGATCCTTGATCCTCTCTGTAGTCTCTTTGTTAAAACCAACGTCAACCAATGCTTCATACAACTTAGTTTTATTTCTCTTAGTTTGAGAAAAGACTTGTTCCCGCTGTCTAGAATTATTGCAAGTCCATTTCTTGACAATTAACTTCACCTTAAATTATTTGAAAATTGAGAACATGCTTAACTTTCCAAGTTTTTATCATTTGACCTTGGACTGAAAGCACCATCCCACAACCAAGAAGGATTGAACTTGAATTGACTTGAAAGTCAGTAGACCTCATTACCAAGTTGAAGCAAAATAAGAAAGTGATCTAAAACATTACCAATTTCAACTCAAGACATGTTTCTTTTGTTGTCGGTCAAGATTTCCCTCCATGACAAAAATTGGTCAAGCCTCTACGCATTGAAAGCATATCCAATCATATTATTTCTTTAAGTAGGGACAATATTAATCTAGGCAATCGGTATGGGGTACGGGGATCTTGTACCTTGTTATGACAATTTTTGGGGGCTTGGGTACGACACTTTGGTACGATTGTACAATGTATATATAAAATGTTTAATATATTATAAAATATTGCCAAATAAGCAAAATTTCAGTCTTATACTTGGATAGAGTAAACAAAATATTAAATAAGTGAAATAGCTACAAAACATATTGATCATTCTATGCATTTATCATTATATTCATTGATCAAACTTAAACAAGTATAGGTCAATCAATGAAAGTTGGCCAATTGGAAACATCCAAGTCTAGAGTCTCTAGGTATATATTCCAACACTTTGTTGACCCTTGCTTGTACTCATCCTTCTTGTGTGATAGAAGGCACAAGTTAGAATGCATCAAAACCAAATCCTTTGCATTTTTAGCTCCCTATTTGTTGTGTTTAAGCTGAGTGGATAAAACAATATGTACCCCAATTCCTTGCAGCAACTAAAGTTTAAATTTAAATACATAAAAACTTAAAAACGTAAAAGAAAGAGTTAAGAAATTAAAACAATTAAAATTTGACTTGCGATAACTTTTATTTCAAGTGGCATTAGGTAGGTGTATGCTAGTGCATGGAGATATTGCTAGGAATCAACATCCATTTTGTATTTGTTATGAAGAGCACCGATGGAGTAATCCTTGGAGGATTTGAAATTCACAAACTTTGCTCTAACCAGTTCTTCTTCTACCCCACACTAGCCTTCACATCCCTATATGGTGGGATACTCTTGGGCAAAGAAAGGATCTCTGTGGTGTAGTATTTTCAATTTTGTAGTCTAGACAAACACAAGAAGATGGAATGGGGTTGTCATTTTGTTCCACCTTTTAATGAGATGTGTTGCATTTTCTTGAAGAAAGTCTTTATAGGATCTTGCTCTTTGGCATTTATGATGGTCTTTAATAGACTTAATCACCGAGTTAATTCCATCATAAATTTCACCAATACATGGATGATCCATATCAACAAATCTCAACATAGTCACGATGGGCTTGGTAAAATTGAGCGAGTACTCCACACAATCCCACAACACCTCATTGAGGATCAATAATTTTACATTTCTAGCCCTCTCACTATTTGCTTGCTTCCATACATCCCGAAGGTCGTTGATAAACATGCTACTCAATGTTACTCTCACTTTCACTAGTCATCTCAAGACAAGTGTGTGAGGCAAATCAAATCTTAACAACCTAATAATAAATTAAAACAAGTAAAACATTCAAAAATAAAAATTATACAAATTACAAACTTATAAAATTAATTTAATGAATTTATTAAAATAAAATTTAAAAATTATAAAAAAATAAAAAAGAATGTTACCTTTAATAGTTGCAATGTTAAGAATATTTGGAAGATGTCTTGGGACATGTGGTGGTTGTTGACAAACATTTGGATTTCACTTACCTTGTCATAGACTTGTTTGATTCAAACAATTTGTGTCCAATTTTGTCATTAAGTTGAGAGAATGAACGTTGTAAGGTGTCCAAAATATGTGCCCGTACTTTGCCTCAACCAACAACCTTGCAACTTTACAATTTTTTGCATTGTTCAAGACAACTTGGACAATGTTTTGAGTCCCTACTGCCTCAATAGACTCTAAGGATGTCGTCTATGAATTGGGCAGCCTTTGTTCACCTACCCCAATCAATAGCCCTCAGAAATGTTTTCCCTTTAGGCAACACATTTACCTTCAGAAACAAGGGACACCTTTGTTTTGATATCTTGCTAGTATGGTGATTTAACAATATTAAAAGGAACACCACATGTGTAAATTAAAATGGCCAATATCTTGGTCAGTCCGTGTGTTAATTATGGAATGCCTTTTCTAACGGGTTTGCATCTTTTGTTCTTTCGTGAGAAAAAGGTGAATCCTCTTCCCCTCCGATTGTAATAGGTGTAGACAAAAATAGGTGATTTGGGGCCACAACATCAACAAATGGGGAAATAGGTGGGTTGCTACTCGATCTTCCTTTTTTGCCATAGGATTCTTGGATTTTAGGGCAGTTGCTACATTTATATCCTCTTGCTCTTTGATGTATGCAAGGGTCTTTGCACATGGCAACCCCTTTCCATCCAGCCCTCCACATGGTCTGATTCTGTGGCCAACAACCCCACACAAATGGGATTTCACCTGATTGTAGGAGCTCTTAAATTGTATTTTACATTATGAGCAAATCCAAACAATGCCCCCTCCAACTGCTTTTAAACTAGAATCAAAGTTGTCATTTAAAATGCATTATGCATTTTAATAATTAATCAAGTGTTGAGAGAATGTTTAAAATCAAAATTTGAAAGTTAAAGCTTAAAACAATATTACAATAACAATTATTTTTGAAAACAATTACAAAATAGTAAATATAAACAAACATTTCTAAAAAAACAAAAAACAAAATACATACCTCAAATCACCAAATGCCTTTGTTGCAAGTTCCTTAAACCATTTGACACTTGTAATCAGCCCTAAGCAATTGAAAATTAGAGAAAATATGAAGGTGAGAGTAAATGTGCAATGAGAGGCAAGTATGCAAATGTGAGGTTAATGTGTTGTTGAAATAGAGTTTGGGAGCATGTTTTAGGGTTTAGAAGACTTTTAATGTTAAAATGTTCGGTTTTGACCTTTATTGACTAAAAAAAAAAAAATTGCCGCTTTTATGTGGGTTTGCTGTGGGTACCATAGATGTACCTCCACACAACCATATCTGTATTACATGCCGGATGTGTACTGGACCTGTACCCAGGGCCTGTATTGGTGTACCTGGTAATGTAGGTTTTACTAGGCTCGGCGTTCACCAATCCTGCCTTTAATTTATGCGGAATAAAAACAGCTCAAGTGTCCAATCAAGCTGTTGACCCCCAAATCTACCGTCTGTTCAACGTAAAATTTAGATCTTCTCCCAAGATAATCTTCTCACTCAAGAAGTGCATGTTCAGAAGAGTGTCCCAGAACTGAATTTTATTCTCATATGGCCCGTGTATGAAAGTTTTCCCCTAATTAAATGGAAAACAACTTTGAGTGCTTAACCTAAAGAATAGGAAAAGCGAATTGAGGAGCCTAAAAGATCCATCAGAATTCACTGATATAAACTCCTAATCCTTCATAAAGATTTAAAAACTCCGACTGCTTTGCTACCCTCTACCATCATCTCTTGGAGCATCAGAATATCAAGTCTGTGAAGCAGAACTAACCTGTGCAGTGCGGGTTTTTTTACAATCACTATCCAGTCCTCAAGTGTTAAGATTAAGAATTAGCATGCAGTAAACTTCCCAGGGGTCTGGCTTATTCAAAGACCCCACCAATGCTTTTTTTGTTTCCCACTATAAACCTCCCTTAATGCGTTCTCTTTTGCATGTGAAATGTAGGACCTTTTCCCTTGGCTAAGGTAGCATCCCTCCTCCAAAATCAGAACAAAGGTCCCTTAAAACTTCTGAATCTTTGAAAACAGCTGCCAGATTTTTGGATCTGAAGATTGTATCTATTAAGACCTTTACAAGACTCACCTTCCTCCGAGTTCGTAAAGGATAGATTATCTTGTGTAGAGATTTTGGCTGATGGAAAGGAAGAGTTCGAAGTGTGTTGGGGATTTCCCTAAAGGGACTTCCTTTCTTGATGGGCCTCCTAGTTGGCCCCACACCTTTATCTCTTGGCTTATTAGCTAGACTGTTTTGGTACGGGTACGGGCTCGGTACGTTGAAACAGCAAATTTTTAAAAACCTCGGGTGCGATACGCTTTTGGGTGTGTTTTATATATATATATATAAATATAAATATATAAATATGTGTATAAAATTATAAATTTAAAGAAGCATTTGCATACTTATTGAAATTTAATACTATTATATAAACAAAATACTTAGTATAAAAATATTCTCATAAATTAAATAATAAAGTCTATTAATATATAAATATATGTGTCTATAACAAACATAATAAGTTGTAAAAAATAAATAGTTGGCAATAATATATAAGGTAATAGACTATTGCTGAACTTATCAATAAAGTAAGTATAAACTTATAATATACTTTCTGACTTTCCACGAGATAATTAATAAAGGTTCAAATCATAATATAAAAATAATTATAAATAAAAAAAGAAATTTAACTTAAAAACTAAACATAACACATAAGATTGTAACCCTAAAGTTTAACTCGATGGGAATTGAGAGCTTTATTCAAGGAAGTTGACACTAGACATTGTTAGCCACACCAGACCACTGCAAACAGAGGCTTCAATCTTCACTTTCAGATGCTGTAAACTGTAAACAGGGATTTGATCTTACTTTATTTCGAAAACAGCGAGAAAATCACAGATGAGGGCTCGCGGTTGTAAACAATAGAAGAGATAAAGCTGAACTTCATGATTTTCCAAGGGTTTTTTTGTAAACTTCTGAAATATTTTAACCTACGAATTGCAGGTCATTCCCAATGAATTTCTAATTTTTAACTTGAACATTTCCAAAAAAACGTTTTTTTGCCTGGGAGTGCGTTTTGGGTACGTACCCACAGGTCCAGGGTACGCTTTGGGTATGTACCCACAGCGTTTCCATACCCGTACCAGTACTGGAAATGTTTCCAGTCTGGTACGAAGGGGGTGGAACGTTTCTGTGCAGTCTAGCTTATTAGTAACACCAGAAGAAAAGTGCGGCCACTGATCAAGTGGTAAGTGTGAAGGGCTAGGTAAATTGGAAAGGGAGTGAAGGGGAGTTCGCTCCAATGACATAACCATAGGGGAGGATCAATTAGAAGATAAGTAGAAAGATTTGGAGAACATAAGAATAAGCCAGCTTTTATCAACGCTAATCTCTGTTTTTCTCTTTGGTAAGTGTGTCTTCCTTTAAAACCTCAACCTCTCCTCTTCAATGCCCACAGTACTAGGCTTTTCAAAAGAGAGCTAGTTTTACATGACTGTGTCCTAGCTGCAGATCAACCTTTTCCTTTTCAAGGTATTCTTCGTCTTCAGTTGCAATGCTTTTATCCACTACTACATTATCTTCTGGGGACTTTCTGGTTCTCTTGTGATTTGTGAACCCAAGACCTTAGGTCACCAAACATGTCTTGTGAATCTCAAAGAACAATCATCTGCAAGATGTCCATAAGCATGAGAGAGAGCATAGCGAATGGGCACCTTTGAGCAGTCGGGTGATCATAATACCGGTGGCCAATAACAATCTCGACAGAAAGTTGCGCAAACTCCTTCATGCTCTTCAATAGCACCCTGTGTTAGCCGGAGACAGATGCCTTCAATGATTTAGGATTT
This sequence comes from Taxus wallichiana var. yunnanensis, assembly GCA_018340775.1. NCBI lineage: Eukaryota > Viridiplantae > Streptophyta > Pinopsida > Cupressales > Taxaceae > Taxus > Taxus wallichiana. The sequence continues at coordinate 169,558,382 of CM031237.1, forward strand.
GCTGTGTTTTGAACTCTGGAAATCCAGTTTGAATATTGACTCCTTCAAGCTTGATATGAAATTTGCATCCCAAATCTAGGTGAATAATGCCAAAAACCCTTTTTAACCATGAAAAGAAGCTCGGAAGGAACTGTATTTGTTCTGTTTTGAGTGTTGAAATGGCAGCCTTCCAGCTCTTGACCCCTGGGCCCCAACAAAACTCACTCCTACCCCTAACACGACATGGTATGTGTGTCCGTGTATGAACTATATTTGTTCTGTTTCAAGTGTTGATATGGCAGCCTTCCAGCTCTTGACCCGCAACAGAAACTCACTGCTTTTACCCCTAACACTTGACCATATATATATATATATACTGCACGGGTACCTGTACGGGTATGGGTACGGTATGCTGATATGAATTTTTTTTAAAAATCTTGGGTATGGTACACTTTTGGGTACGTTTTATACATACATACATATATGTATGTATGTATGTATGTATATAAATATATAAATATGTATATAAATTATAAATTTAAAGAAGCATTTGCATACTTATTGAAATTTAATTCTCATACATTGCATACTTACTGAAATTTAATACTCATAGACACATATCATTCATAGAACACGAAAACAAAATTGAAATTTCCAATACTTTGAGAATTGAGACTTGAGTTTGTATTGATTCATAATGACATAATGTTCAAGTGATCAAATTATATGCCGCCAAGTGGCAGTGCTGCCTTAGATACCTATCCATTTATCATGTTTAAGATCCATGGAAACTAAAAAATTACAATGCAGAAACATTATAGGCCCCATTAATCTACACTCCTACAATAGAGATGTGATATAGGCTAAACAACCTAAGAAATCAGGTTGGCAAACAGTAGAGAAGCTTTGAGCCACAGTGGCTGCACACTATAAAATAACTTCTACTAACACTCCTCTTAGGCAAACATTAAAAAGCCTCCAAAGGAGTACACTCATGCTATTTAAATGAAACCATACATACAGCCCAGTGTAACAGGAAGACTACAAATTGCAGTTCTCAATGAAATCACGATACCATCAACAATGGATACCTTCCAAAAAATTGTGGATTTGTCTAAAATTTCTATGCTACTCCTAGTACTGGTAAAAGATTAAGCAGAGACCTATTGATAAGTATTAAAATACAAGCACCAAAAAGGCAAATATGTCATGTACAAAGTTCAACAGAGAAAATGAACAGAGTTTCCCTTCACTGGAAGCTTTCACACAGATGCTGTGTACACCGGAATGACAGACACATGTTTTAAAGTTTTTATGAGTTTCGGTTTAGAAAAGACGTTTTTTTGGACGGGTACGTCCAGAAACGTACCCACAGGCACAGGGTGCGGCAAAACTGTACCGAACCGCCCCAGTGCCTGTGGATATGTTTCTGGATGTACCCACAGCGTACCCAGCCCCGTACCAGTACCTGGTACGTTTCCAGGCTGGTACGTGGACCTCCAGGGCGTTTCTGTGCAGTCTATATATATATATTGTTGACAGGGCTGACATTTGCGTGTACACATCTTCGTTTAGGCATATACTTAATCAGTGGGTAGGAAAATTGGATATTGACCAGCCATTCTGGCAGTATATAAAACATTCTATATTTGAGTCATGCCACAGGACAGATGTTATTAGCAGTAGAGATAAGCATGTTTAAGTGTTTGATCAAGTGGCTAAAAAGTATTATTGTTACTAGATAGGGCGAGATATCATAGGAGGGGCATCTGTTGTGCATGTAAAATCAGGGTTTTTATGGGCCTGTATATTTATCAGGATGATACGTTTTGAAGCTTTATTGACTATGCTTTGACCATTTTGAAGCTTTGTCAACGATTCTTCGAGTATTTACTTTTTTGAGCTTTGTTGCAACATATGGTTATATGGTGTCAATAGTCTCATGTCCGAAGGATAAGCTTCTTACGTAAATGAAAAGATGCTACTTTGTTTCAGTTTTTAGTTTACGAAGTTTCTGTTCGACTATGCAGTTGAAATATTCAACATAATAAGGTATACTTGAAACTTAGAGCTTATAATGATATGAGGGGTCAGCACTGGGACATGTCCTAAGTGGTGGTTATATATATTTGTAGGCATTGAACTAAATTTTAATTTTTTTAGCAAGTCTAATAGAGAACCAACAAAGGAGTTTTGAGGTTGAAAATACTGAAATAGCTTTATTGACTATGCTTTGACCATTTTGAAGCTTTGTCAATGATTCTTTGAGTATTTAGTATTTACTTTTTTGAGCTTTGTTGCAACATATGGTTATATGGTGTCAATAGTCTCATGTCCGAAGGATAAGCTTCTTACGTAAATGAAAAAATGCTACCTTGTTCCAGTTTCAAGTTTACAAAGTTTCTGCTTGACTATGCAATTGAAATATTCAACATAATAAGGTATACTTGAAATTTAGAGCTTATAATGATATGAGGGGTCAGCACTGGGACATGTCCTAAGTGGTGGTTATATATTTTTAGGCATTGAACTAAATTTTAAAAATGTTTAGCAAGTCTAAAAGAGAACCAACAAAGGAGTTTTGAGGTTGAAAATACTGAAATACCATAATATCAGGTGGGCTCGATTAAATTATTCTCAATTATTCAGATATTTTCAGTTAGTAAATTATTTATTTGTTTACTGGCATCTACTTTTAGATTCTTCATATTGAGAGTTCTCAAATTTCAATCATGAAACAAAAATACAATATTTACATTTATTCATTGTTCTCCACCCTCTCTGGGCATCCCATAACTCCCAAGTCAAAGGGTAATAAAAATGGGTCAAACCTAGTTTTGGCGAGTCTTTTGAATTAGGAGTGAATCTATCAAAGTCTGTGCACGTGACTTGGTCATCAAAAAGCAGAAAAAAGTTTTGCTGATTTTGGCTAAGAGTTGTCTTGGTATGATTATCTTGCCAAGTGTTTTAAGAACCTTTTTGCCCCATTCTAAGTGTAATTATTCAGTTTCTATTTTAAAAAAGGAGGGAGATGGTTACTGCACTACTTTGTTGCACAAATGTGCTAAATACTGTTATTGTTTTGTGATAATTTCTCTCTTGAACGGATAGGATCTTGTCATGGTTGTACATCTTTTTCACAGAGTAATTTTTCTATGCCATCTTACACACACTCAACACTCCCCACACATACAAACATATAATGCAAGTATAATTCCCTTCAAAATATTATTTCATTCTTGCAGTCGTTACCATGAATTCTATAATCAAAAGTTACTATTAGCATCATATATATACCTTTGGCATTATCAGATTCAATGGAAAATTCATCAGATGATATTAAAAATAATTAAATGTAAATTCAAAGTAACCAAAAGTTACTATTAGGATCATATATATACCTTTGGCATTATCAGATTTAATGGAAAATTCTACCTTTGGCATTATCAGATTTAATGGAAAATTCATCAGATATTAAAAATACCTAAGTGTAAATCCAAAATAACATTGTCTGCAAAGTCACTGTAAATACAAAGATGATAATGTGTTAAATGTTTGTCAGTGATATACTTCTTCACAATATTGACTTTTTGTAATCATTTGTTTTGCAGGTTCCTGACTTATTAAATATCAAGTTGTCTTTTGGTGAATAAAAGAGTTCTGCAAAATGGTAAGATTCCTAGTACAGAAGCCACTGTTTTAACATCAAATATTTGTGGATCAATGTCTCAATATAAACTGATCTATTTTTGAAAGAGAGTCAAACTACATCTTAATTAGTAAGATTGATAATACATGAATGTAAATTGTGTTTTGCAGGTGAAGTTCACAGCTGAAGAACTCCGTAGGATTATGGACTTGAAACATAACATACGAAATATGTCAGTCATTGCCCATGTTGATCATGGTATGAGCTACTTCATATTTGTTGGTTTAAATTTTATATTTAGGAGAACCAGCATTTGGATTTCCCATTAACATATTCTTTTTACTGTTGTACAGGAAAGTCCTCTTACTGATTCTTTGGTGGCAGCAGCTGGTATCATTGCTCAAGAAGTTGCTGGTGATGTTAGAATGACTGATACTCGTGCAGATGAAGCTGAGCGTGGTATTACCATTAAGTCGACAGGAATCTCCTTGTATTATGAGATGACGGATGCATCTCTGAAGAGTTTCACTGGTGAAAGGGTCGGAAATGAGTACCTGATAAATCTGATTGATTCTCCAGGGCATGTTGACTTCTCTTCTGAGGTCACAGCAGCCTTGCGTATCACAGATGGTGCATTGGTTGTGGTAGATTGTATTGAAGGAGTTTGTGTACAGACAGAAACTGTTCTTAGACAGGCCCTCGGCGAAAGGATTAAGCCAGTTCTTACTGTGAACAAGATGGATAGGTGTTTTCTTGAGTTGCAGGTTGAAGGAGAGGAAGCTTATCAGACATTTTTACGTGTGATTGAAAATGCAAATGTGATTATGGCTACCTATGAAGATCCTCTTCTTGGTGATTGCCAAGTGTATCCAGAGAAAGGTACTGTTGCATTCTCAGCCGGTCTACATGGGTGGGCTTTTACTCTGACAAATTTTGCTAAAATGTATGCTTCAAAGTTTGGAGTAGATGAATCCAAGATGATGGAGAGGTTGTGGGGTGAGAACTATTTTGACCCAGCTACGAAGAAGTGGACATCGAAAAACACAGGAACAGCTACTTGCAAAAGAGGTTTTGTTCAATTTATATATGAACCCATTAAGCAGATTATAAAAATTTGTATGAATGATCAGAAGGATAAGTTATGGCCAATGTTGCAGAAGCTGGGAGTTGTCATGAAGAGTGAGGAGAAGGAACTTGCGGGGAAGGCCCTAATGAAACGTGTAATGCAAACTTGGCTACCTGCAAGTACAGCTCTACTTGAGATGATGATTTTCCATCTTCCATCTCCATCTAAAGCACAGAGATATCGTGTAGAGAACTTATATGAAGGCCCTCTTGATGATATATATGCAACTGCAATTAGAAATTGCGACCCTGAAGGACCATTGATGTTGTATATTTCTAAGATGATTCCTGCTTCTGACAAGGGGCGCTTCTTTGCCTTTGGACGTGTCTTCGCTGGAAAAGTATCAACAGGTCAGAAAGTAAGGATCATGGGTCCTAACTACGTGCCTGGTCAGAAGAAGGACCTGTATGTAAAGAGTGTCCAGAGGACTGTGATTTGGATGGGAAAAAAACAAGAATCTGTTGAGGATGTACCTTGTGGAAATACAGTGGCTTTGGTTGGGTTAGACCAGTTCATCACTAAGAATGCTACTCTCACAAATGAAAAGGAGGTTGATGCACATCCGATCAGAGCAATGAAGTTCTCTGTCTCACCTGTTGTACGTGTTGCTGTGCAGTGCAAGGTAGCTTCTGACCTTCCAAAGCTTGTTGAAGGGTTGAAGCGTCTTGCTAAGTCAGATCCTATGGTTGTGTGTACTATTGAAGAATCTGGTGAGCATATTATTGCTGGAGCAGGAGAACTTCACCTTGAGATTTGCTTAAAGGACTTGCAAGATGATTTCATGGGTGGAGCTGAGATTGTTGTATCTGATCCTGTTGTCTCATTTAGAGAAACTGTTCTGGAGAAGTCAGTCCGTACTGTAATGAGCAAATCTCCAAATAAGCACAACAGGCTTTATTTTGAAGCACGACCTCTTGAAGAAGGTCTTCCTGAAGCAATTGATGATGGCCGCATTGGCCCCAGGGATGATCCTAAGGCTCGTGCCAAAATTCTCTCCGAGGAGTTTGGATGGGACAAAGATCTGGCTAAAAAGATTTGGTGCTTTGGACCTGAAACTACTGGACCCAACATGGTGGTTGATATGTGTAAGGGAGTTCAGTACTTGAATGAAATTAAAGATTCAGTGGTTGCAGCATTTCAGTGGGCATCCAAGGAGGGTGCTCTGGCCGAGGAGAATATGCGTGGCATTTGCTTTGAGGTTTGTGATGTTGTTTTACATACTGATGCCATTCATAGAGGAGGTGGTCAGATTATTCCAACTGCACGAAGGGTTTTGTATGCAGCTCAGCTTACTGCCAAACCAAGGCTTCTGGAACCAGTATATCTTGTGGAGATTCAGGCTCCTGAACAGGCACTTGGAGGTATTTATGGTGTGCTGAATCAGAAGAGGGGTCACGTCTTTGAGGAAATGCAGAGACCAGGAACTCCACTCTATAACATCAAGGCATATCTGCCGGTTGTGGAGTCATTTGGGTTCTCAGGTACTCTTCGAGCTGCAACTTCTGGTCAGGCTTTCCCTCAATGTGTGTTTGATCACTGGGATATGATGGGTTCAGATCCGATGGAGCATGGTACTCAAGCTGAGAAACTCGTTATTGATATCCGTAAGAGGAAAGGTCTGAAAGAGCAGATGACTCCCTTGTCAGAGTTTGAGGATAAGCTGTAAAGCTCATTTCTATAGTTGATAAGGTTGACATACTATTGTGTTTGACAAGATCGGAACATTTCTGGATGATGGAGAGTCTCTGGATCAAACGGCTCTCCTGTTGAGTATGAATACTTTCACTAAGTTTTTGCATATCAGGATATTTTTTGTGATTTTATTAGTAGTTTTGATTATTATTAAATGATCTCTTTTTGAATGTTGAAATTTAGACCAATTGAAGCTTTTGTTGCTAGTTTTGGATGGGTGGGTGGTTTGCTTGATAATTTTAGAGGTGATTTTGCAATATTACTCAGATAGATTCCTACAGTCACATCTAGTAGGTGGTGGAAGGTGGAAATGTCTGTGAGTGTGTTCACTTTTAAATGCTGACATGCAAAAAAACAACATTTTTTTATATAATGCTGGCTCCATGTGTTTATCTTTTTGCTATAAAACAATAGATTGTGAGCTGCGATCTGAGATGTCAACCGAAAGAACCTAATATTTTCTTTCCTAAACATAACCTTGCACTATTTAACAATTGAATATTACTGCAGCAGCTAAAAATATAAAAACTAGCCACCGCTGGACATTATACTCTTTCCTTAAGTGTGTTATAAGCACAACTATACTGTGCCATAAATTGCATACCCTTTGCATAGACGAAATTTTTCACTGATGCCGTGAAGAAGAGATTGAATATTAGTGACCGCAAGTGTCATAATTCTCCAAAGAGGTCCTATCAAGAGAATCAAGAGATTCAACATCATGCAGAGAACCTCGTAAATCAGTATTAGAGAATCACAACCTAAACAGAAAATAAACCATTTATAAGACAGCATATCTCATCAAATGGGAAAACCCAGTCTATTTGAAGAGTTTCGTCGTTTAAATCTATATTAAGAATTTCCTTGAGAGCCTCTTAAATCAGTACTAGAGAATCAACCTAAACATAAAATAAACAAGGTTTAAGACAGAATATCTAATCAAATGGGAAAATTTCACCCTATTTTAAGAGTTTCAATGTTCTAAGAATAAAAATAATCCTAGCATGCATGAAAACTAAATAAATGAAATAAATTTTGTCAGAGCCTTACAAAATCTCCTCCAGACTTCCAAAATATATAGTAATAAGAAAATAAACAATTTAGTACCCAATTTTTATAAGTGGTTTGTTCCATTTTTTCTTTGAATAACTGAGATTCAAAGAGGGAATTTGTTTAATGAATGATAAACATCTGCATTCTTTTATGAATGTTACGAGTATGTTGGTAATAAGTGTATTATGGAAGTTGTAGGTCTGATATATTCTACTAAATTTGTAGTCCAATTAGTATAGATGATGGTTAAATATGTTATGATTCATGAATATATTTGTTATATCTTTTTAAGAATATATTTTTCATTTCTCAATTTTCTTCATAATATTTTTAGGAAAAATATTTTTATTCACAATTTGTGTGATAATGTTTTAAAATAGAAAAAGTTAATAAATGAATTGTTTGTTTTATAAAAAAATATAAAGATAAAATTAAGTTGTGTTCAATTATAAAAGAAAGGAGCCTTTATAACCTTAATTTTGTGTTGTTAAAACTTCCACTATATTTTTAAAAAAATTGAGAGACATTACCTTTAGTATTGTGTATGACACTCTAAACCCTTAATTCGGCCCTCCATGTTATAGATGGAATTGTTTTAAATGTAACCATGAAAAGAAAACATGGGAAGAAAATGTATGTAATGGCAAACACTAATTGTGCATGTAATGACTATTCTTAAATGTGTGTAGCAACAAATACATTTGAATATGTGCTTTTGATGTAACATAGGCATATAATGTAAATGAATATGATATCAAATTAAGGTGTATGTGCTTTGATGTAACATAGGCATATAATGTAAATGAACATGATATCAAATTAAGGTGTGTGTAAACTAACAATTGCACATGAGGTAAGGTATATTAGAAGGGATTTAAATGTATAACTATTATTTTGGAAGTGTGTTTTGATGTGATAGATGTATAATGCATATATATTAATGTTGATTTGTTTTGTGTGCTGTAATCGTAATGGAGATGGTTGAAGATTAATGAATTATATAATACCTTAAATTTCCATTCATGTTGCTTGACCCTTACCATCCATACATAAGTTCTCTATTCATTTCATACATCTACAAATTATAGTTGACCATTCCTATTACAAGTTTAACATTTTTCTAAATCGGTTTTTCTCCATTTTGTTGTGATTTTCATGCACCTTTAGAATGTAAAATGTTAAGGCCAAGGATTTTTGGTGGTGTGCAACTCTTGGATGTAAAATTGTTAGAAGGTGTTGAATGCTAATGCTTCAGTAATAGGATTCAATAACCCATAAAGCTTTCAAATTCTTTTGCTTGCTCACCATGCTTCTAGTGTTTGTTGTCACCGAAGTGCACCTTGATAGAGAATGGCGAGTACTCTCTCTCTTGTTGACAAAATTGGAACACCTCAAAGTTGTGGGTAATCTAAGACTGAGGTGAACCCCCAGAGTGGGCTGCTTCCCCTATGAATCACCTAAAAACTAATAAAATTGACTAGGAAAAGAGAAAAGGAATGCGGGAAATATAAAATTGAGGTGATACACCAATGATTTGACACACATGTACTACTGCATACAAAAATATATAGATCCACACACATGCACAACTCTAGGCTAATCTGCAAAATTAATTCAAAGGTTTAGCTAAGGGACAACAATATAGGGAAAAATTCCACAACAAAGCAATACAATATCCTGATAAACACGATGAAAACTTAGAAAACCAACGATATGAGAAGGCAAAAATAGAGCTTTTCTATTCAGAAATGGAAGTGCAAGCTAGGACTACCAGAGTAGAATAGCTAGAGAGGTGTGTATGTATTTTCTTTTACAAAAATCAGTCTTATTCGACTGTTGCCATCTATTTCAGACCCTTGTTGTGCATGCAAGAATAAAAATATTATTTTTATTCACCCCTTGACTACCCTCCAAGCATGCAAGTGCCCCTGAAATAATTAAATAATCTTTCTCCAGTTGTTGCGTTGAAATTCATGCCTGATGCATTGAAGAATGGCATGCAAAAGTGTTTGAAAGCAAGTAAAAACTACTCCCTTGACCCCTGCGTTAAAGACTAAAAGCATGCTACATGGCAAAAGGCATGCAAAAGGTGTTGAAACAATTATAAACTGAAACTTTGACCCCTCTGCGTTGAATTTTAGCATGCAATTGATATCTTTTCCTTGTCTTTTTGCACCTTTTCTATTTTGTCTCTTTGTGCTTTACCTTTTGCTTTTGCTTTTGGCTAAGGCTGCTTTGAAAATTGGTATATTAGGCCCTTAACTTGTTCTCTTTGACACCACCTCCTATGTGCATATCATGTAATGAATATAGGCCACACTTACACCTCCATATTAACATCTTTTTGCTATTTTTAGCAGCTGTTATCTTTGACTACCTTCGCTATTTTTAGAGATGCCTTTCATTCCAAGTCTGCTTAGCTTTTGTGCATGCTTTTGCACTCTACTTTGGAAACTCGCTAATTTTAGCGAATGCTAAAAAGATCAACTCTCACCACTCACCCAATTTCCATTTAACACACTTTATTTTTAGCGAATGCTAAAATAGACTTTTTGGCCAAAAATAGCCAACTTCTTAAAAATAGCCTTGTTCGTTCTTGCATGGAAAAATATGGTAACATTTTGGCGACATCACGGGGATTGTTTACTGTTAAACAAGAGATTAGTAGCCTTTTGCATCCATTGGGCTATGGAGTCACATACTTTGTCAATAACTTGCATCCTCTGAACAAAATGAACCGAATTACCTTCTTCAACAAAAGGAAAACATGTGCATGCAAGCACTTATTGAATTGAAATCCTAAACTACCCTACTCTAACCAGACAGAAAAGGAAAGCTAAACAAAACCACAAACTGGTTGAGAGAAATAACTCCCTTTCCTTAGAAAGTGGGGCCATGAGATCAGTTTTGCAACTAGATCGCATGGTATGAGTGCAGACATGGCGTGCACTATTGATTTGCCCAAAATATCAGCCCATAAATGAATAAACACCTCTGTAGGATCTGAATTTTGTCTTTGTAGATGTTGAGGCTGATTTTTGACAACTTGAAGCTCTTTCTTATGCTCTGAAATGAGCACAACTGATGGCAACTCTGTTTGTGGCTCTAAACTAGCCAAATACCTGATTGGACATGGTCTTCTCATGACTGACAAACTGATTTTTCTAATCTGCCCCTCTTCTTTGTGTGTAATTTCATCATTTGGAGTGCTTAAGGCCCTTTCCTGCTCATATTGGATGCTTGTAGACTGATCTGCAACATTTGCTACCTCATCTTTTGCAAACAACTTCATATTTGATTCCTTTTCAAGCTCAAAGGAAGATTTAATAACAAGAGACTCTTCATGGAAGAAGATAGATGATGGAGGTGTAATACTTACAATTTCAATTGGCTCTTCTTCATCATCAGAATCTTCTAAGTCTGATAAAACCTCATCCTCTGCATGCTGATTTGATATTGATATAGGCTCAAGATTGCTGATCTGATCCTTAGAAACACTCACATGCTCCTTCAAAACATTATCTTTACGTTGTATCTCAAGAGATTTGAGAAAACTTTGTCTAACCTTTGCATGTTGGTCATATTCCTCCTGTTGCTCTGTAACTTCAACCACTTTCGTGCACTCCTCTATGGTAGGCTTAACCAACTGTGGAATCTCTATGCCCTCAAACTATAAGCTCCATTTTGTCGATTTGGTTCATTCCATAATGGACTTGGGAATATGAGGGAAGGGGTGGGTTGGGTTGCTAATTGATTTTGCAATGGTTGAGATGATTGGAGAGGGGTAAGATCCTGTGGAGGAGAAGCTTTAAGAAAGCTAGGAATTTGGGACTGAGATTGAGTGGGTTGGGAAATAGGAATGGGAGGGTTGCATGATGATAGTGAAGAATTACCCCATTGACAGGTTTCTCAACACTATATTGGTAAGCTTCCAATTCTTCATCCCACTTTGATATTTGTGGTATCAACTCAAACACAAAGTCTATCTTCTCTTGAGGGCTATACCAATATGGCATAGGACCAGCCCAAGGGTAGGGTATCCTGAATCCAAGCTTTGTTGCTTTGATAGTGCTTGTTGCTCTCATCATGTACCATCTTCAACTCCAAGTGTAGTACCTGCATCTGCAAATCATCATTAGGTATGGAATTGCTTCCATAATCTGCATATACCTGCTCTTGAAAAACACCATGATTAGGATAATCATACAAATTGTTTGGATCATGGGCATATTCATTGTGATAGGGCTTATAGTACTGATCTGGAGGAGGATTTTGAGGAAAAGGAGGTGGAGGGGAGTAATAGTTCTCTTGAAACTGGGAATTCCAATGAGGAATTGAAGTCATGATTGCACGACCTCATAAAAATATGAAAATATGAAGGAAATGGTCTGCTGATTGAGAAAATGGGATTCTTTGATCCAATGGAGTCGCCAGATGTTGAATATTTGTGTCTGAAACATTGATATTTGCAAAGACTAGCATCAACTTCTTTAGCAAATTTTGTACTCTCCCACCGGGCGTGCCAAAAACTGTTGTCACCCAGAAGTGCACCTTGATAGAGAATGGTGTGTACTCTCTCTCCTGTTGACAAAATTGGAACACCTCAAGGTTGTGGGTAACCTAAGACTGAGGTGAACCTCTAGAGTGGGTTGGTTCCCCTGTGAATCACCTAAAAACTAATAAAATTGACAAGGAAAAGGGAGAAGGAATGCAGGAAATGTAAAATTGAGGTGATACACCAATGATTTGACACACACATGTACTACTGCATACAGAAAATATAGAGATCCACACACATGCACAACTCTAGGCTAATCTGCAAAATTAATTCAAAGGTTTAGGCAAGGGACAACAGTATAGGGAATAAATTCCACAACAAAACAATACAATACCCTGATAAACACGATGAAAACTTAGAAAACCAGCGATATGAGAAGGCAAAAATAGAGCTTTTCTATTCAGAGATGCAAGTACAAGCTAGGACTACCATAGTAGAACAATTGGAGAAGTGTGTATGTATTTTCTTTTACAAAAATCAGTCTTATCAGACTTTGCCATCTATTTAGACCTCTATTGTGTATGCAAGAATAATATATATATATATATTTTTATTCACCCCGATCGCCTCCAAGCATGCAAGTGCCCATGTAATAATAAAATAATCATTCTCAAGCTACTACGTTGAATTTTAGACTGCTGCGTTGAAGAATGACATGCAAAAGTGTTTGAAAGCAAGTAAAAGCGCTCCCTTGACCCCTTCGTTAAAGACTAGGCATGCCACGTGGCAAAGGCATGCAAAAGGTGTTGAAACAATTATACATTGAAACTTTGACCCTGATGCATTGAATTTTAGCATGCAACCTGATATCTTTTCTTTTTGTCTTTTTGCACCTTTTCTATTTTTGTCTCTTTGTGCTTTACCTTTTGCTTTTGTTTTTTTGGCTAATAATTGCGTTGAAAATTGGTATTTTAGGCCCTTAACCGATTCTCTTTGGTGCCACCTCCTATGTGCATATCATGTAATGAATATAGGCCACACTTACACCTCCATATTAGCATCCCTTTTGCTATTTTTAGTAGCTATTATCTTTATTTGCCTTCGCTATTTTTAGAGTTGCCTTTCATTCCAAGTCTTCTTAGCTTTTGTGCATGCTTTTGCACTCTATTTTGGAAACTTGCTATTTTTAGCGAATGCTAAAAATAGCAACTTTCACCACTCACCCAATTTCCATTTAGCACACTTTATTTTTAGCGAATGCTAAAAATAGCAAAACGCTAAAAATAGACTTTTTGGCCAAAAATAGCCAACTTCTTAAAAATAGCCTTGTTCGTTCTTGCATGGAAAAATATGGTAACAATGTCGTCTAATGCCATATGACTTACATTAAAATTCTAACTATATGGCCCTAGAATGAGGATATACTGATTGGAAGACGAAAGCGTCGTGACCTTTAGAGTGAAGATCATAATTTGTACCGAGAGGAAAAATAGAGGATGAAAGTGGATGCAACATCACATGCCCTAATACTTGATGTAGGAAAAGTTGCAATTTTGAATCGAGAATGACGCCTTGTGAACAATTGTAACACCTCTTAATTAAACTTTGATGCAAATGACAAATTTAAGCTATCTTCATTATTATTTGGGTATTGGAGTGTTTCAAAATTCAAAGTACATATTCATAACTCAACAAAAGTACATTGGAGAAAATTTGAGTGAATTAGGAATGAAAAATGTAAGCTTCTCCATACGCCCATGGAACAAAATTTGAAATCAACATTTAAACATACCACCCATTTGTTTGATGCAAGCAAATATAGGTAACTCATTCGAAGTCTAATCTATGTGACCAAAATTAGACCAAGTAATTGTTTTCTTTGTTAGTGTTCTATTTAAATTCATGTAACAACTCGAGAGAAAGTCATCGAAGCAACAAAACAAAGTCTTTTGATATCTCAAAGGAACACACAATTTTGGGCTCAAATATTCCAAGCGGAGACTTCAAATTGGTTGGCTATTTAGATTTTGACAATGCTGGTGATTTTGAAGATGAGAAATCTACATTAGGGTTTCTAATGAATTTGGAACAATTGTCAATTGGAAATCAAAGAAGCAATCAATGCCGACAATTTCTTCAACGGAAGCAAAATACATGGCCGCTTCAAGGCAATGAGAGAGATTTTGTACTTTAGAAGGGGTCTTTCGATTTACAGTACAACATGATTAAATCAACACCATTGGTGGTTGACAACACTTGTAATTTCAATGACAAAGACCAAGCACATCAATAAAAAGTTACACTTGATCCGACATCATGTGAAAGAAAGCAATTCCAAATCGCTCCATTGTACTAATGTAGAGCAACCAATAGAGTTTTTGACAAAAGCGCTTGGAAAAGAAAATTTTGATAAGTTCTAAGGCATGCTTAGACTTATTGTAACCCCTACGGATTAAAGGGGAATGTAATATTATTGTAGGTAGTTGAATAATTATAGAGAATATGAAGTGTAACAGCCATTCCAATGGATTTATATTTGTAAATCCCATCATTAGTTTATCTTTGATTAACAATATGATGTTTGGTTTGCACATTCCACTTTATTTTCGTCCTCTTTTGCACAATCCATTATTTTTGGCTTGACATGGTTCTCCATTTTTTTGCGATTTTCATGCAACTTTAGAACGTAAAATGGAAGTCGCCAACACTGTTAGTACACCATGTTTTGATGGCATGCGAGACTTGGGTATTTTGTGTAACAATGGATATCCACGTGGAAGATAACAATTGCATATGAGTTGTAAGGTACATCGAAGGGATATCAAATGTAAAACTAGTTTGGAAATTGATAGTTTCAAGCTTATCCCAAAAAGGGATGTGAAGCAACATAAAAATATTTAACCATAAATGATGCAAAATGCACAAACATATAAAAATTGCATACATAATCTTGAACATGTAATTCAATCCCAAATAACAATTCCAACATAAGCACAATATAGTACAATTACTTAAGACAAAAGGACCATACAAAATGATCAAGGTTGGTCTAAATAACCATCACCTTTTTCTAACAATCTTGGAGATAAACTCGACTACAATGTGGTAGTCAACACATACTCAAAGGTTCTTGACAACGTTGTCCTAGGGGGCATGTTTAAGAATCTAAATGCAATTGCTAACTTTTCACCATGGTGACAAAGGAATAAATATTTTTCTCCTTGTCTACGTCACTCGATGCAATCTGGAAAATATCATGTTACCTTCATCTCCCAAAACATTTTCCTCCAACCCTTCATATATCTCGAATCTATGGGCGTGATCTATTTGCCACACAAAAACATGCACCCTTTATGAAATTTAATCTAACTACATCCAGGTATATTTTTAATTCCTCTATTCTTCATCAATCTCTTGATTGAACCTCATCCCACTTGCGCACTTCTCCATAGATGTTTGATAGAAAAACATAAGTTACAATGTTTCGAGGATCCAACTAAAAAAAAAGTGTTGCTAAATCCCTTGTTTAAATCATAAAACAACAATACACATGCATGATAAAGTACTTATGACTGCATACTAATAAACATAAATGAAGCTTACATAGTTAGGGAATGTTCCATGAGACCACATCTCTTTGAGGCATTTTGTTGAGCGGTGGTTGTGTATGCTTCCACATTTTCCATACATCTATTAGAGAACCCACAACTACATCTAAAAAAATCCATTTCCATTATGTTTTAATTGTTGTCTATGCCTGCTCTAAAGCTCCCATTTTGACATATGTTGGGAGGATGCTTGCAAAGGTCGTGGAGTATAGCTTTACACCTACCAATTACATTTGCTTGAAAGTTTCCAATATTTTTCAACCAAACCATATTTTTGCATTGCTTGCAAACATTGTTGTCCATGAGACCAAATATGTTTTAGGAATTTTGTCGAACAATTCACATGCTTATACATTTTGCATATATATTTGCTAGGACTCTTATAACTAAAACATTTAATAAAATTCCCTTATCCATAATGCTTTAGTGTTCGTTCACATGCCAAACAATATTTCAATTAATAAACATTTTTGTAATTGCATCTATGAATGGCATTTACTATTCGTGCAAGCATTAATGCTTGTTTTGAATTTACCATCTCTATTATCGTGTCCCATGCTACGATCCCAAACAAACAAAAACAATGATGAGAAAATTTGTGAAGAAGCTACCTACGTATGATAGAAAATCAACACATGACCTTCTTCACACCCGATCTCTCGAGTTCGTCTTTGAGACAATCGGTGTAGAATGGAAATGGAAATGAAAGTGATGGTGATGGTCAAACTAATTGAAAGCAACCTTATGTCTTCGACATGCAATCTTTGGAATCTGCAAATCTAAGGCGAAGAATGCTCTCCTAACTTGACGGGATGTGATGGTATGATCTGATATGATAGCTACTTGGAGACTCAATCAATGTCTAATTTTGCCGAGATTCTATTGGTTGGTTGTGGAACACGTGGAAAGTAACTGCGGAGTGCTTCGTATGGGTTTCCAGACAAGGTCATGGAAGTAAAGACAAGAGGTGTAGTGGAGCTGCAGGGACTATGGGTGATTTTTAGTCTGGTCCAGAAAGTCTTAGCTGATCGGCTGCTATGTTCAACAAGGAAAGTTGTGCAATAATATCGGGTGGAAGTGGTGAAGATATGAATACCAATGTGCGTAAACTAGTGTCAATATCTAGTTGATTAACAGGCCCATTGGGTTGTGGGACACGGGATCACAACCAAAGACTCGTTGAGGCTGAGGCCCTTGTATGGTCATGCATGCAATCAAACCCTATTGCCAGGAGCAGTCCAAAAGTCATAGGCTTGATTAGTAACGATGTTCAACGTATTTAACTGTTTTATTTTCTCAGCGTATGTTGTAGGTGTGCGTAAAACTGTTAAACGTAAACTTGTGTCAATGTCAGTTATTAACTCTGGCCCGTTGGGTTATGGGACCAAAGGATCACAATTGTATGTATTTTCTGTTGTGGACCATTGATGGTCATGTAAGATGAATTGATTTGCTTTCA
This sequence comes from Taxus wallichiana var. yunnanensis, assembly GCA_018340775.1. Taxonomy (NCBI): domain Eukaryota; kingdom Viridiplantae; phylum Streptophyta; class Pinopsida; order Cupressales; family Taxaceae; genus Taxus; species Taxus wallichiana. Next base: position 169,575,446 of record CM031237.1, read on the forward strand.
GTAAATAAACTACCTATCAAGGGAAATCTAACCTATGTTTTTGGTATTTTCTCAATATATCAGAATAAAGCAATAAAACAAACTAATCTATGGAAAGTAAATGTTTTTGTTCTTTTCTAGTTTTTCAGACAATGCATCTAATCTAATAAAAAAATTAAATACAAACAATTATCCGGATGTAGCTAACTATTTGTGCGATGTGTGAATCTAAATCTAAGATCTATTCTAATTCAATCAGAACCCTTCCAACCCTACCTCATAAGTGAAGAACAAATCATAACCCTAATAGAGCTATTGTTCCCCACAACTTCCCTGGTAATGTTTGAAGAGAAAACTTCCTATTGATTTGATCTACTTGTGATTATCTAATTAATTGAAATGAACTGTTTCACTACTCTATTTGATATGTAATTGGAATCAACAATTTGAAATTGACAATTTGATGAAAAAGCAAACAAACACACAATTCTAACCTGAATAACCAAGAGCTTTGACAAATCCAGTTGTATCGATCTGTCCCTCGGTTCTTTCCTTTCTTTCACCGAGTGTTCACATGAGTCCAACGGATTGGGAATGAAAATAACAACAACAAGAGAATGGTGTGGCTTGAGCAATGACTTGGGAGTAACTGGATGCAATGCAAGTAGAAGAGAGATAACACAAGAGATCTGAGCTTGGCTATGCAATTCCTAGCAAGATTATGGCAGCAAAACAATACAAGATACACAAAATTCTTAGGCCCACTTTTTCTTGAATACAAGCATGGAATATATAGGAATGGAGGCTAGGAGGTTACTTCATGCACAAGGCAAGAAGAGGCAGTTCCAACTAATTAAATCCATTTAAAAATAGGAGGAAGGAGAACCAAGCAATCAAAGCTATTTTTAGACAATTTGGCTCATAGATGCATCCTAAAAGTGAAGTTAAGTGAATCGTCGCATGTTAAAACATGCATGACGGATTCTAGAAAAAAGGCGTAGACCACCGCCTATGCGGGCGGCGGTTTGAACCGCCACCTAAGCGGCGGCGGTCCGGCATTCAAGGCCAAAACATGCATAAAAAGAAGCGGGGAGTTGGAAAAATGCGTGGAAAGGTTAAGTAAGGATACCTAGGCTAAAAATATATGTTGCGAATGGGTTTTGGAGCTCAAACACCTTCTTGAAAGGATTTTAAATCATCATTGGGGATTCTCAGAACCGCTTTTCCGACAATGTAGCACATGCAATTTTGGGTGCGTACATATTTCACCTCTGAGAAGTATCTTAGGCATTAAAGGGCGAAAAAGCGTGAAGTCAGTATGGCGTTCCCGAAATGGGGAGTTAGAAGTTATATACGACATGCCGTGTGTTGAAACATCACCGTCCAAATTCCCACTACTTGCAAAAATAAGAAGACTCAAGTGCGAGATAGATAAAACATTGAAAAATAAATGTTAAACCAAAATGACAAGAGAACTTACCATTTGCGCGAGGATATAGAGATATACCCGCACCAACGTTCAAGCCCCGTAAACACATACACTCAAAACAAGGTTAAAAGAACATATATATATATCAAAACAAAATCATTTTTCAATTCATTTGTGCATTGTTGATTCGGCAAATTTGGAGCTTTGGATTTATGGTGACCGTTTTCGACGAGAGCACAACCAAAACCACCATTGTGGGATATTGATCAAGCCTCCACGAGCGGGAGATCGAATGACGTGTTCTCGGGTTAGTTATTTCCTCTTTGTCTTTTTGTACCCTAAATATTAAAATGTCAAAAAGTTCACATAGGGAGACATTTTCAAATTTTCTTCTTTTTATATGAATCTTTAGGGTGGGTGCCCATAGGGCATTCTTTCATTTTATTGAAAATGGTCATTTTCTTGTTTTTGAGATTTTTAGGGTAAAGGGGACGTTTTGGAAAATCAGCTTAGGACCGCCGCCCAAGACAGGCGGCGGTCACGGGACCGCCACCATGCATTCGGCGGTGGTTCCGAGCAGTAATGTACAAATTGTGTCTTAACTTGAATATTTTTGGATTTTCAATGTTTTTCTATGTTTTTGATGAGCTTATCATTTAATGTACGTTCTTTAACTTGCCATTTTCTCATGTTTTGGTGAATGCAAAAGGAGTACATACATTAGAGAGAGAGGGAGTGCATTGGCTCCTCGACATTACGGATCATTGACCCGAGAATGACATGGATATACTACAGAGGGAAGACATCTAGCGGATAGTATGGGTGCCCCACTTCACTCATGCGGTCACATTCTCGTGTGACCTATTTTCCTATAGGGATGCGGGACCAAAACACTTTCCAATTTCCAAGCGTTAGGGGGAGTGGACTATCACTCTGGAGGATGTATAACGCATCCTTGGGATCCTGATTCTTCGGAGACGATTAACCTTGAGACAACCGGGTCCGTGGAAGCGATGACACGACGGGCCGCTTACATGGGAGACGCTATTGTCTCATCTAGCTCAAGAAGGGGATGAAGGTCCATTTTATTGCTCACGCTCTTGTTCCTATCCTTCAAAGGGCCATTATGGGTATCCTATCCTCGAGATTGATCAGGGACAAGGGAGGAGATACACTTTTGTACTTTTGGGCCCCCATCATCGCACAGATCGAGGGTCATGGCCGTAAGTATGCATGGGAAGTGGATCTTTTGGGGACTACCTATCATGACCTATATAGGGTAGTATGACTACAAGGGCAACCACCGAGTCACCCCACTCTCATTATGAGTTGGATATATGAGCACATCACCGATCCATAGGGATAAAAAATAACTCTACTTCATCGATCATCCAACACGAAGAAGGAAATTAAATAACCAAGGTTACGTATTTTTAGTAATAGGACCACTTTGCCCTGCGCAGGCGGTGGTTACATAACCTTGCCACCTAATCGGGCGGTGGTCCTAGGACCGACGGCCCTTGCACCGGTGGTGGTCCCGGCTCTTTCAGATAGAAAATAAAATATGAAACGAACAACCTCGTAATTTCAAAGGTTATTCATGTCTCTTCTTCTTCATGACCTTTCCCATTCTCCAAAGGTGCGAGAGGACATGAGCAAGACTATAAATACATGTTTGTACAAGAGAATAGGATCATCAAAGCATGAAAGCAAGTGAGTAAGAAATTCTTAGTGTTGGAGTTGTATTTTGTAGAAGAAAGGAGTATTGAGACAAAGCAAACAAGTAATTGGGAGGAAGTGTGAGATATTATCTACTTCAATTTCATACTTATTGTAATTTCTGTACTTATTGTTTTGAATTGGCCAATAAAAGTGGGAAGAAAGAGCAATTGCCCTTCCCCACTGGTTTTTCCTCCTCTGGGGGTTTTCCAGGATAAAACTTGTTGGTGTTTCTGAGTTATATTCTTTCCTTTCCAAAATTGTTGGTTCTAAGCACAAGTATAATTCATTCACTAGCTATCTCTATTATTTTCTAATAGAAAGTAGAACAACAGTGATTAATTTGTGATTCTGTGGATAATTCCAAAGTCGAAGAGTTTTACTGAGATCATTTTGGTACAGAGCTAACAAGTATCCAGGATCGTGGTATTCATTCTTGGATTTGTATGACAGATTGACGAGCTATAAAGGCGAATAGTCTTTACCTTGCGATCCAGAGATTTCTACAAAGAAGTAGAAACAGAGAATTTGGGGACAAATGGAGGAAGAGAACTTGGTCCGTAGAATCGAGATGCTTTGGAGACCATGATGGATAGAATGTTTAGAAGGCAAGAAGAACTTGCAGATTTACGGAAGACAAGCCTCTTGTCAAGCAAGAATCCATGGACTCAGTGGTTCAAGGCTTAGCTGAAAAGTTTATTATAGGGGAGAGACACCATGAGGAAGATTATGGGGAAGAGCATGAAGAAGAGACTTCAAACACAAGAGAAAAGGTAAAATACGATAATACTCCTTTTAAAGTTGAGATCAAAATCTTTGAGGGACAAGTAGATGCAGAGTTGCTTGATAAATGGTTAAAACAATTAGAAGTCTATTTTAGCGTCCATAATGTCACTGAGGCACAAAGGATCACCTTTGCACGTCTCAAAATGGAGGGACATGCTTTGGTTTGGTGGGAAACCCATCTAACCACTTGTAAAAAGAAGAAGCATCCTATTGTAAAATCTTGGTAAGAATTTAAAGAATTACTTAGAGCTAACTTCTATCCTATTATCCACAAGGTGACCAAATGATTAAATGGCAGTATTTTAGACAAGGCAATGGCCAAAGTGTGTAGGACTATACTACAGAGTTTTGGAGGTAGGCCATGTTGCTAAACATGGACTTGGAGGATGAGGATATTCTGACCAAGTATTTGGGAGGACTTCACACTCACCTTCGAAGAAAATTATCTCGACAAAGCCCAAATATCTCAATGAAGCATGTGTACAAACATATTACATAGATAATGAAAAGAAGCAAGGAGAAGTAGAGCCAAGGGTAAAGTAGTCGACAAATCAGCAGAAAAAGAGTATGGGCAAACAAGTAACAAGAGTAAGTGGAAAGGGAAAGGTAAACAAGTTGCCACTACTTTAAATACTTGTAAAGATCCCAAGAATTTTGCAAGAATTGTGATATCAATGGTTATGCCGACGCTACATGTTGGAAGTTGTATCGGAGTTACATCCGAAAAAACCGAACCAAGGACTCAAAGAAGTCCATAACAAATTGTAAAAATAGAAGGGGAGGTGGAAATTGAGGATGACTCGATGTGGACGAAAGGCTTGGATGCATGGCCACCAACATGGACAACCGGGAAGAGGAGATGAGTAGACTATTCTAGATCAAAATCCAGATCAAGAGAACTAAGGTAAATGATTTGGTTGATACGGTTCTCGGCCTAACTTGATTTCAAGCGAGTTGTAAAGAATCTTGGCCTTGAGACTTATGAGCATCCACACCCTTATCCTTTGGGTTAGGTGAAGAAGGGTGTTGAAATTCATGTAACAAGAAGATGTAAGGTCAAGTTTGGGATAAATTACAAGTATATTGATGTTTTGGAAGTTCGACGTTATTTGATTTGATGCTTTTGATGTTGTATTCAGAAGTCCTTACTTATATATCGGGGATGCTATATTTATGAGAAGGGAAAACCGGTATAGATGGGTCAAGGATGGAATCAACTACAACATTCGGGCATACTAGTGTAAGACATGGGTTACTATGGTAAGTGATAACCAAGCAAAATGACTTATTCATGCAAATCATAATCAGTTTTGTTTACTTTTGTTAAAGGATAAACAAGATGGGGTAGAATTTGCAGAGATTTATAACCAGGAAAAACAGGATCTAGATAGTATTATTCAATCTTTTCAGGAAGTATTTCAGCTCCTAGTGGATTACCACCAAAACGGGAAGTAGAGCATGAGATTCAGCTATTGCCAAAATCCCCTCTACCGAACATCGGGTTGTATAGACAATCCTTGCTTGAGAGTACTGAAGTAAAGAAACAACTCTAGGAACTAATAGACCAAGGGGTGATACGTCTGAGCACCTCACCGTAGTTTGCCTATTGTGATGGTGCCAAAGAAGGATGGTTCTTGGAGAATGTGCATCGACTACCGCGCTTTGAACAATATCACCATAAAGAACAAATATCCACTTCCCCGCATAGATGATCTCTTGGACCAGCTTCAACATGCCAAATTTTTCATGAAGTTGGATCTCAAGTCAAGTTATCACCAAGTTAGAATGAAGGAGGAGGATATATGGAAAACTTCCTTCAAGACAAAACAGGGTTTGTATGAATGGTTAGTACTTCCTTTTGGGTTATACAATGCACCCACTACATTTATGAGATTGATGAATGATGTATTGCGGGATTTAATAGATTCATGTGTCATTGTATATCTAGATGATATCTTGTTTTTAGTGCCACATGGGAAAAACATCTAACCCATTTACAAGAGTAAGTCTTGCAAGTTCTCGGGAGAAACAACTACTTTGTCATATGAAGAAATGTGAATTTTTCAAATAGTCACTTGTCTATCTTGGGTACGTGGTTGGAGGAGGAGAGCTACGAGTGGATCCAAAGAAGGTGGAAGCCATCACTAATTGGCCAACACCAATATGAGCCACATAGACTAGGAGTTTTGTGGGAGCAATACAATACATGCAGAAGTTCATTCCGGATTCTCCATGATTGCAACACCTCTACACACAATGGCCACAAAGAGTAAGGGTTTTGACTGGGGTAAGGAACAAGAAAAATCCTTTGAGTTATTGAAATACAAGATTAGTCATGCTCCAATACTTGCTCTTCCTATTTCGCAGCAACCTTTTGAAGTAGAGACAGATGTCAGTGATTACGTTATGGGCACAGTGCTACTTCAAGGAGGTAAACCCGTATGATATCATTCTGAAACTTTCACTTCAACAGTTAAAGGATATTCAAGTATATGATAAGGAAATGTATGCAATAGTTTAGGAAATTAAAAAATGGAAGCATTATTTGTTGGGTAAAGAAACTATTGTGCACACTGACCACAAACCTCTCTAGTATCTGCAAGCATAGTCTAAATTGCAGCAGGCAAGGCACTACAAATGGATGGGGTTTCTTTAGCAGTTCCATCTGGTGATCAAATACAAGAAGGGTAGTACAAAATTGGTGGCAGACATGTTGTCTAGGCCACCCACATAGGAGAATCTCTCCTATTTGGACACCATATCCTGCATTAAGCCCTTCATGAAGGAAGCTTACAGAGAGTCATATGCCTAGGACAAAGACTTTGGGGTAACATTTCAGAAGTTGCAGTCCCAAGGGACTGAAAGGATAGGGATTGAATATTTTTATCTCTAGGATGGGATGCTCTACCGATGGGGGAAGCTTTTTGTGCCTAAAGAAGAAAGGTTTCTGTTGATGAGGGAAACACATACCTCGAAAGTAGCGGGACATTTCGGTGTTGGTAATACCCAAGCCCACTAACAAAGGTATGTATATTGGCCCACTATGCAGAAGAAGTATCAAAATTTATATGTGGATGTAAACTTTGTTGTACTAGAAATCCTAAGACTAGGAAGGAAGGTTTGTATATGCCTTTTCCAGTACCTACTCATCCGTGGGAGGAAATTTCTATGAATTTTGTAGGAGGATTACCTATGTCTAAACATGGCCATGAATATCTCTATGTTGTTGTTGATAGATTCAATAAGATGTGTATTCTTATGGCATGCAAAAAGACAATAAAAGCACATGAGGCAACAAATATTTTCTTTGCTAATGTATGGGTGCATTTTGGTTTGCCAAATTCTATTGTTTCTGACAGGGATTCCAGGTTCTTGGGGAAGTTTTGGACTACTTTGTGGGACAAGATGGATATCAGGTTACAAAGGAGCACAACTTTCCATCCACATACAGATGGACAAACATAGGTGGTGAACATGACTTTGGTATAGTTGATCAGAGGGTATAACAACAAATACCCAAGGACTTGGGATGAGTCCTTAGCCTACATTCAACATTCCTATAACCAGGTAGTACACACATCCACTATGAAGTCACCATTTGAAGCATGCTTGGGATATCTACCTACAAATCTGCTGGACATAATAGTTGGACAATAGGATGAGAAGGATACACGAGACACAGAGGTGACTAGAGCCAACAAATTCATTGAGAGGATCCAGAAAATCCATCTCAAAGTCAAAGAACAACTAGAGAAATCTCAAGCCAAGTACAAAGCTAGACACGATCAACATAGGAGGGAACATAAGCTTCATGTTGGAGATAGAGTTTGGATTTACTTGAGCAAGGAGAGACTACAAGGTCAAGCACATAAGCTCAAGCCACTACAATATGGCCCCTTCACCATATTGGAGCAGGTTGGAGAAAATGATTTTGACTTGATCTACCACCATTTATGAGGATGTACTCTGTAGTAAACTGTGAGAATTTGCACCTATATGAGCCATTCATGCTAGATGAAGATGAAGAAATGTAGTTGCTACCTTCCATTAAAGATTGCATCTTGGACTCACGAGGTGAATTGGAGGAGGATGTAGTGGTGCAATAGGTCCGCAAGAGTCTTGGCAGATTGGACTGAAAGGAAAGACACCAAGGTAGGCCCGATGGTACTCGAAGGAGAAAGTGAGGGAACTATTTCCTCATCTACTCCCCCACTAAGATTTTGTGGGAACAAAATCCTCCTAAGCAAGGGAGGTGTGATCCATAGGGATCCAAAATAAATCTACTTCATTAGATCAGCCGACATGAAGAAGGAAATTAAATAATGGAGGATTTGTCTTTTTAGTAACAGGACCGCCACCATGTGCGGGGCAGCGGTTATAGAAGCCGCGGCCAACTAGGCGGCGGTCCTGGCTCTTTTGGAAAAAAAATAAAATATGAAACAAACATCCTCAGAATTTCAAAGGTTGTTCATCTCTCTTATTCTTCATGACCTTTCCCATTCTCCAGTGCATGGGAGGACATGAGAAAGGCTATAAATACATGTTTGTAGAAGAGAATAGGATCATCGAAGCATGAAAGCAAGTGAGCAAGAAATTCTTAGTGCTGGAGTTGTATTTTGTAAAAGAAAGGAGTATTGAGACAGAGCAATCAAGTAATTGGGAGGAAGTGTGAGATATTATCTACTTCACTTTCATACTTATTGTAATTTCTGTACTCATTTTTTTGAATTTTCCAATAAAAGTGGGAAGAAAGAGCAATTTCCCTTCCCGACTGCTTTTTCCTCCTTTGGGTGTTTTCCAGGATAAAACTTGTTGGTGTTTCGAGTTATATTCTTTCCTTTCCGAAATTTTGGTTCTAAGCACAAGTATAATTCATTCACTAGCTATCTCTGTTATTTTCTAATAGAAAGTAGAACAACAACTATTAATTTGTGATTCTCGTGGATAATTCCAAAGTCGAAGAGTTTTATAGATAACAATGTCCTATAAAATATTTTCTCCCATCAACTGTAAAATATCCTCTCTCGCTAAGAATAATATATCTGATGTAGCCAATAGCTAAACCTCATGCATTCATCTAGTCCTTTGAAACACCTCTATCTCTGCCTTTATACTTAACACAACTCTTTGATCAAGTTTGCACACTCAATTTTTGATCTTCATCCTTAACCCTTTCTTGTAATCCAAAGACCTTGTTTAATTACCTCTAGTGCATGTTTATGACATTAAACCCAAAGTCTTGTTCAACTCCTCTAATACATGCTATCACATTACCCAAAAATGAGCTTTAAATAGATTAGTATCAATACTCTTAACTTTGTGAAGTCTGCCCCTTTTGTTGCCTTTAAGGAATCTAGGTCCACAGTATATGAATAGAACCTTCCAACTCTTCCCTCATCCTGCAGGAATTCCCCTTCTACACTCTTCCATTCTCTTGTTTAATACCTTTCTCAACCAATGTCCTTAACCTCTGCTTATAAGTCTTGGTTTCCAATTGCCCCTTAAGTCTTAAATTGTTTCCAAACCTACTGTTTCGGTCTTTTAGCCTAAGTCTCCTTGACCATTTCTTGTCATAAGGCTTGGCAAGTATTTCAATGCTAGCTTAAATGGATTGATTCACTTTCCTCGTTCTTAGTGATGCTAACTAATTAAGCCCAAAAATTCACCTTTCTTCTTATTCATTCATCCTTCTAGTCTTGGTGATTCCCTTTCTTACTCAAGTAATACAACCCACTTGAGGACATTACGTCAAAGGAGAATTTAAAGATAGACTAAATGTGAATCTTGAGCTTTGAGGGTAAACTTAAAGAATTAATAAGGTTCCAATATTAGGCATTTTGTACCTAGTCTCCTTCAATTTTGAGTTTCCACCCACCGTTCCATCCTTGCGCTCTGGTTCTCAACATGCACTACATATTACTAAATGATTTGGCAAGATGATGAATGTTCTGTTCCCAATAATTAGGTCTTGATACTCATCTTCGAAAGGAAAAGATTCTTGGAAATTCCAACCATCAATAAAATCTGTTTTAGTCTTTCTACAAGTCTCACGTGCACGTCCTTACTAGGAAAGCTGTCATATATATCTCGAAAAGGAGAAATACATTCTTCGTAAATCTTTCTTCATCACCTTTGATACCTCCATACAAAATTTTCTTCAAAGTTTCAGGGAATATTACTTGGGTAATTTACTTGTTATTTAGTTTTCAATTATGAAAACCCTAGTTGGAGGGTTTGCTCCACTTTGTAAAAACTTGATGAGATAAATTTAATCATTTCTTCACTATTAATCCTTAGTTCTCAGTTCTTAGTGATGCTAACTAATTAAACCCAAAACTTCACCTTTCTTCTTATTCATTCATCCTTCTAGTCTTGATTGATTCCCTCTGTTATACTCGTAATACAACCCACTTCAGACATTCTATCAAAGGAGAATTTAAATATAGAATAAATGCGAATCTTGAGCTTTGAGGGGTAAAATGAAAGAAATTATTAAGGTTCTGGTATTAGGCTTTTTTTGTACCTTGTCTCCTTCAAATTTGACTTTCCACCCACTGTTCCATCCTTGCACTCTGGTTCTCAACATGCAATACATGTTACTAAATTATTTGGCAAGATGATGAATGTTTTGTTCCCAATAATTAGGTCTTGATACTCCTCTTTGAAAGGAAAATATTCTTGGAAATTCCAACCATCAACTAAAATCTGTTTTAGTCTTTCATAGGTTTGTGCACGTCCTTACTAGGAAAGCGCCATATATATCTCGAAAAGCAGAAATCCATTCTTCCAAACCCATTCATCATCACCTTGGAGACCTCCATACAAACTTTTCTTTAAATTTTTAGGGAATATTACTAGGTAATTTACTTGTTATTTAGTTTTCAATTATGAAACCCTAGTTGGAGGGTTTACTTCACTAAACAAACCTCGATGAGACAAATTTAATCATTTCTTCACTATTAATCCATAAATTTCACCCCTGCAAGTTTCCGAGCACTCGAGATAACCTCTACTAACTATTAAGTTGTTCACTAGATCATGAACTACCCCCTAACCTCACCGTGATCTCATTTCTTCTTACACTATCACACAGAATGCTCAAAGTAGAATATACAAATCAACATATCTAAATACCCTAGGTACAATGTCTCTACAGGTGAAATGAATCTTGTTTTAACTAGTTACCACACCGCATACATAAGTTCAAACTAATCTTTTACATCCCCTAAATCACAAGTATTCATTTTCAGTATTTTTATTTGTTAGCTCAAAATGTGCACTAGGCACTCTGTCAAAAATGATTTGGAATTACAACAACTTCATAAGACAAGACTAACACATATAATTACATGAAGGTTCATTGTGATTTTCATATAATTCCCTCGAGGCTCACTCCTTCTTTGAATTTGATTTCCACTATTCAATGTGCCTATACTATGTACTCTCCTCTCGTATCACAATTTCACTTCAAATCCCTCACTAGCAACCCTCCATCTCAAACAAGAAACAAAGACACCATTAATTAATCAAAAAGAAATGAATGTATGCTTTTACCAAAATCAACACCATCCTACTCACATGAACTCACAAGAAATAAATGCCAACTAATGAATGTACACAAAGTTACCGTGATATCTCGGGATATAAAATTCATCAAAACTATTAACAAAGTTTCACTTCAAATGTTCTTGGAGCTCCAAATTCACCTTCTCATTAATGACCATTCAAATGATGGTATTTGAACAGTTAAAAAATAAGCTATATACTTTTTTTCTTCGAGTTTCCATCCTTAACTACCTACTATGGCCTCATACACAAGTCACATGGAGGCTAATTGTTTACAAAAGGATCTTGTCGAAGATTTAAGGAGTATAAGAACACCCAGTATTCACAAAGTGACTTATAGACCTTTAAAGACTCTAAAACAAACATGAGAAACCAAGAATGCACATGGAGTACCTTAATATTTCTAATTCAATCCAAAATAGGCCTCCATTACTCTAGCTTGCACTTTTGGAGGGATAGTACAAGATTCAAAATTTGAAAAGTCCAAGCACAAAATAGCACACCTAAATGACTCACAATGATTTTCTATACCTACCGACACATCTTCAAACACAAATTTCCCTTCTACTAACCATGTTTACAAAATGGAGTGATGCTCCTACATCAATATCAAAGTAAAAACAAATTAAATATGGTTGTCTTAATAAACAGATAAATGGACAAGTGAAATTGTTGACATAAGCCATGATTGATAGATAGGAAGAAGTCGGGAAAGGCCTTTCCAAAAAGTCTTGAGATATTATTTATATGCACAGGAAAGAGTCTTTTCGGAAAGTTTTGAAACTTTTTGGAAAAGATTCCCACCAAAATGGATGCCTTCGGCATAATTAATATCCCCATTTGTAATGGTGAAATACATCACACTAATGATTAGACTATATATATACATATATATATACACACACACAAACACACACACACACATATACATACACACACATACATACATATGTGTATATATACACACACACAAACACACACATATATACATATGTGTACACACACACACACACACATACACACGCATCCAAATTTCAGCAACTAAAAAGATGTAGCTGAACCTAAAAACTATTGATAGAAAAAATAAAGTTGATCAATTATCTAAATCATCTACCTTTTTTGAAGAGGCTTTCATGGATGTACGCATGCCACAATATATGAAGTTTGAGCTCTTTCATTTTCTTAGTCAAGTACTCATTGATTAAAAGTCCGGTCTTCATACTCGTTATATATAAAACAATTGTTATATAAAATTAGAGTCAAGCTTGCAAATTAAAATTGATTAAAAATAGAACATCACCGAAACACAAATAACATAGGTTTTTCCCAACGTGCCTCATAATTAATTTTGTAAAATTTTTAGAGATCACATTCTTGGATATTTTCATCCCTAGAAGTGCATGTTTGAAGAAGGAAGATTGTAAGAAAACAATGCTCACAAATTCTCGTTGAACATCTAGTCGAGATAGGTGTAAAAATTGTTTTGCATTTCTAGGAAGTATGTATTAGAGACTAATTATTTTTACACCAAGGAAAATAAATGTTAACATTATGAATCAATCCAATTCTACTAGTTTTAAGAAGTTTGTCCAAGCAATCTCCAAGCTAATAATTGTATATTGAGCTCTTCTTTTGATCATGAAATTTCTGTAAATACTCAACAAACGGTTTTCAACAAAATTATATTTCCACTTTGTGTTCAATAACCTCTAAATAAGCAAGATGGGAAAAAGATAAAGATAAGAATATCTAATAGAAAAATGATCCAAATGCGATTCGTTGGGCCATCTCCAATCCTTAACAAAGTTATATGGAATGCTAGAAGACATGTTTATCATTAATTTATCTTTAACTAGTGAAATGATGAAGTGAATGATTTTCTTGTCTCCTTTCTTGAGCTAAAAAGAATTTTTAGCAAAAGTATATTACAAATATTTTTTTATAAATTTGATGTTAGACTTGTGCTTATGTAACTGATATTAGGGTAACAAAATTATCACATGACATTGCACTTCTATTGGAGGCATATGCACATGACATTAGGGTAACATAATCATAGTTGATGTTTTTACGTATGAGTAAATTGTAACTATTTACAAATGTAAAAGTAGTGTGTACATAGAGATTTAAATTTTTATGGATACTTAGACTATTGTTTATTTAGTGAGTATAACAAAGTGTGTATGCACCAAGTCGATTTGAAGTAATGTGTACATGATGATAATAGTGTTAGGAAAAAGTTTTTACATATTGTTATTTTGTTAGTATTGTATTCTTGTAGGTTTGTTTATTACTAGTTCCTATTACTGGGTATGTTATTCCTATTGATTAGGAGATGTTTGTGCTTTATTAATGACTATATAATATCCAAATGTATTGCTTGAGAATAGTGGAGAGTAAATACAATATTTTTTTGCTATAATTATGGTGTATCCACTTGATTTGGTATCAAAGTTGGCTCATTCGTGAGTGAAATTGTTGTATGAGAAAAATCACAACAGGAGTGTGGTTATGAAGTGTTGAGTTTCTCTATAAGGTCAAAATATTTATTATTCGTGGTTCCCCATAACATGGAAACATAAATATTTTAGATCTAAGAGAAACTTGTCATTTGGACGTGGTGCATTCATTTCTCATAGCATCTTATTGGGGTGAATGTGAGAAATTAGAGCAAAGATAAGATCGGGAAAATCTATGAGAGCATGGGTTAGGCATGTGTTGTATTTCCCGGTCGATGAAAACCATAGTTTGAAAGATTTTTTTGTTTTATAAAGCAATAGGCATTACAGAGAGGAATTTAAGAAAATAAAAGTTATAATGAAAATGTGGCACATCTAATTGATTATGGCCTAGTTGATATAGACATGCTGGAACCATAAATGATTGCATTGGGTCTTTTCAAAACAAATCTCTTCATCCTTGTTCCTAGTGTATCGAATCAATCACAATTTTTCTTGTGATTCCATCCATGCGTTTTGATCGTGTTCAACATATGCGCATGCGAATTTTCTATATTTAGGTTTGTTGCATATATTGCAGCATTTTCTAGGCATTAGATCTATGTGTTGGATAGATCATGAAATTGGTGTAAGAAATCTAGTGCATGGAGGGTATTGGATACTTATAACCGAGCTCATAGAAGGGCACATAAGTCTGAAAAGGTGTATGAACCTGATTTATATGAAGGGGACTCATGCGAAATATTGTTAGTAATCCATTTATCAACTCGCATTTGACACATTTCTGCACGTTGCATTTGTATTGACAACTGATGTCAATGATCTAAATGTAGACGTCTATTGATTCATTCACTATATTTGTATTGATGACTAACGCCTATTGATCTAAAGGTAGACGTCTATAGTTTGATCAATTACTACAAATAGGTGTTCCACGATCCAAAAACAATAACCAAGGTAATAAGGCAAAGACACAAAATCCAAAGTAATAAGAGTGTCATGATCAAAGAACAACTAAGGCAAGGACACAAGACCTGAAGAAGCATGATCGACACCGTACCCTCTCATACTGCTAAATGGGTGGAGTGATGGTACAAGTATGTATGAGTTATCAAAAAAACTACTCGAACACCGATAAATTAACACTTGAGCTTCACCATATTATCTTCCCCAAAGAAGAGACTATCAACATGCCTAAAAGTGTTGAAAATATAGATACAAAATCTCTCAACAAACAAAAGAGATATGCTACACCTACTAAAGAAAAAATCTCAAAACAAGGAGAATTACAATACAAATGGTATATAAAGTGGAGTAAGAAGTGAATGGTGGAGGATCCACGTTTGAAGAGTCCTCTCAACAAATGTATATATTTCCACTACAAGTGATTAGAAATCCACCCCAAATCAACATAGATTGATGAAGAAGATGTTTACATATGGTTCGGTGTAAAATGCACAAATCATGCGAATGAACTATTATCCAAAATTCACCTCCCAAGGTAATTTTTATAATCCTTACAATTTCTTCGGGCTTGGGCAAGAAGAGATCTTTGGAAAACCAAAAATTTGAAATTTTGGGGACCCTCTACTTTTCTCTAACTTCCCTATCCTATAAAAATCCAAGGAGATAGGAAAATTTGCAAAAATATGAAAAAATGAAGTCAAGGGTCTGTTTTAGTGCAAATTAGGTTTGGGGGGTGCGGATGGAACTGATGCGGGTAGTACCAAGGTTCATCATACCAAGTTTGGGGCCAAAATGCTAAGGATGAAGAGAAATGTGGCAAGTGCGGAAAAATATGTCCGGGACAATGTCGAACTTGAAAAGCCGAAATGGCTGCAATTCAGTGTATTTTGAAAAAGGTGGAAAAATGTGTTTGGGACAGTCGGGACTTGAAAATCTGAAATGGCCACAAGTCGGTGTATTGCGAAAAATATGGAAAATTGTGTCCATAATCGGGCTCAAAAAGGCCAAAACAACCACAAGCAGGGAAATGCGGCAAGGCCGAATTTTTATCTGTGCGGTCCGTGGGACAGTTAGGACACATGAACGCGTAAGACACGAAAAGTTGAAATGGCCACATGGAAGGAGTTATGGAAAAGGCAAAAGTCAATGGCCCCGTGGCTTGGTCAATGATAGAACCATGGGACAAAAAAGCTCGAATCGGGCGATGAAGAAAAAGGAGGCCTAGAAAGCCCGCAGGACACTTGTGACTTGGACTGAAATCACGAAACGTCCACACAAAGAAGGAATCAACAAAGGCAGAAAATCTTGGCTCAGATGAGCCTAAGTCTTTGTGGGGACATGAGTTCCTCAAAAACCCACATACCCACAATATAAAGGAAAATTCAGCGCCCGACCCCAAACTTGAAACGGTCATAACATTTGATTTAGAGCTCTATTTTTCACAAAATTTGACTTTTCAGAAAGGGCACAACATCCTCTACACCACAAAAACTGGATTTCTTATTTTTTTAATAAGGGTAGGTTTATGAAAATAAAATAAACATTTGCAGCCCCAATAAATTAAATGCTCGGTCCGTAAAAGACAAGAAATCCTGCAAACTAAAAACAACTGCTCACACTCAAAAAACCAAAACTTTTGCATTTCTCAATAAAATCATGCAAAATTGGTACCATTAGAATTGTGGCTTTGAGACCAACACACAAAAATCAAGAAATATGATAAATTTGATAAAGTCTTGATGGGGATTTATTTAATGAAGCATGGACATACATTTTCACCGCTGCAATGGATGGGTTAACAATGATTTTTAGTGGTTGGGACATCATTTCACTTCATTTAATGAAGCATGGACATACATTTTCATTTCTGCTCTCTTTATGGGATAACATGGGGACATACTTTTGCTGCAATTTATGGGATAACATGGGGAGCTTTTGCAAGCAACATAACATCATTTCACTTCATTTAATACCTCTTGCAAGTGGTTGAAAGACAAATTTTAGAATTTTCATTTCTCCCTCTCTCTCTCCTCTCATAACTCTATAAATAAGAATCTTTGGGGTCATTGTAAAAAGATAGTTTTGGAGTACCAAAACTCTCAGAAATTGGTTTTTAAAGCCAATGTGCTGTAGAACCTTGTAGTGGACTCCTTGCATGGTGATCCAAGCCCTTATTTTGTAATAGATTGAATTATGCATATCAATGAAGCAATAGATACAAGTTTGTGGATGTATCTTCCCTACTTTTGTGTTGTTTGCATTCTTCTTGCCTCTTCAACCTCATTACAAATATATTGTGTCTATTTTATACTGTTGTAGGGATTCATTATCATTGTGTGTGTATGAAATATTGTTGTGAATGCAGTTGCTAGATTGTGGAGAACTTTTATCACCCCTTCTAGTATGCACTTTGCTTTCTATTTTTCACACATTGGAGACTATTCTCACACCCTCCTTTTCTGGTGTATCACCACTTTAGTGTAGGCTTTTTTTTCATGCACTCTCTCTCCCTAGTCCCTTGGAAAGTTAGATTAGGAAAAGATAGTTTTGCCTACATTAGAGTATATCGTGGAAGGTAGTTTAGGAGTAAGAACCAACTTTCTCGGAGGTCTATCTCAAGTAGAAAGTCCCACAACTTGGAGATAATACCCATGTTATCCAGTCACACCATGAGCTCAAGCACACACACTTGTGTAAATCGAAGGGTGCTATGATTTGGTGATAACATTAAAATCATTGTGTGTCGAGTCGATCATATCGACAATTAAAATCTTAGGTTTCTCAAGCCCGAGTGAAGGTGAAATACTCACATGTAGCTCATGATCCTCGAAAGAGTAAAGCATGCAAAAAAGGAGCTATGTTAATGTGTGATCCTAGTGAAGTAACTGCTCAAAAACCAATGCCATGGTGAGAATGTAACTTAATAGGATGAATAGGGGAAGCAATACAAATTATCTCAAAACATATGAGAGATATACAATACCTACTAAAGAAAAATGCTCAAAACGAGGATCATTACAATGTATATGGTATAGAAAGTGGAACAAGAAGATGAATGGTGGAGGAGACACACATGTAGAGTCCTCTCAATGAATACCTATGTTTTCGCCACAAGTGATCATAAATCCACTCTAAATCAACACAAATGGATGAAGAATATGCCTACATATGATTTGGTGTGAAATGCACAACGAGGTCATGCAAAGGAACATCAAAATATGTGTCAGGTCAATCATGTCGATAGCTAAAATATCAGGTTTCTCAAACTTGAGTGAAGGTTCATAACTCATGGGTAGGTCATGATCCTTAGAAAGATTCAAACGAACAAAAATAGGAGCTCTGTCAATGTGTGATCCCAACAAAGTCCTTGCTCGATGACGTGGAGAGAATGCTACTTAAGCGGTGGAATAAGGGAAGTAATACCTTGTGAATGTTTTCCAATACCTCTCTGCAATGAAACCCATATAACGAAGCATGCGAGAACTGAATGCAGTGGTATGCTTCTCAAAAGAGCCATGCATGTGAGAAGAAGTAGGATTAAAAATGTGTTGTTCGCAATGGGTATATGTGTCTAAGAAGAATATGCGGTAATAAGTAGTACAAGCCTAGGAGCATAAAATGCGGAGCAGACTTAGAAACTAACAAAATAAGGTTAGTGGGTACATGAGCAATATTTACAAGTGGATTAGGAGTAGGAGCATGGGTATGAAAGTCCACAATGTGAGGATGATGTTGTAAGTGAGCAAATGTCTGCTTTGTAGGGAGTGTATTAGTTTATCCTTGTCATAAATGAGGTTATGAAGAAGAGAGTTTTGATTTTTAAGTGATCTATTTTTTTCCACAAATTTGACCATGTCCTCTTAAAGTCCACACACTTTAGAGAAAAGCATCCCATTTTTTGATGGATAAGAATCCATGATAATAAATAATGCAACATGACGTCAGGCTCATCCAAAAATGTGTTCGTGTGTGATTACAACACCCCCAAATTCAGACACTTTATGAAGTAGTGCATTTTATAAATTAAATGGTATAAATGGAAAGAGTACTAGTCAAAAGTTATGATGGAAACATTTCCCTGTCAGTAATGGTCCATTAAAATAAAAATGCGCTAATGTTTTTAATTTAAAAAACCTGTTTTGCTTTAAAAAAAAAACAGATTTTTTGTTGTTGTTAATCTTTTACCAAAAAGCCAAAAATGAAGAAGGGGTTAAAATTAAGCACCCACTAGTAGGAATCCATGACTTTAGCTCCCATATGACTAACCACTAAAGCTTTTCATGGGCCTCCCTCCCATTTACACACCTTACAATCTTGGGGGTGTCGTTTGTTCCCATTAACTGTCATTTTGGAAACCTTTTGGAAATTTTGCATGTTATTCGTATTTTCTTGCATTTCTCCAAAACTAGGTGCTAGAGGCTTTTCCTCACGCGTAAAATAAAATTCCCTCTGTATGGATCTCGCAACTGACGCATAAAAAAACTACCCAAAAATTTGTGAAAACCCGGAAAATATTTTCATTGACTCCTTTAGTAAACCTGTGTATCTTCTCGTATGCATCCGCATACGAAAATCCGTATCCTTTTATCCTTTTCCACCTCTACAAAACTTCAAAAATTCTGTCATTTCTAGTGGTTGAGTTTACAATCGCTCTATGGGTTACCCTCCATTGCACACAAAAATACATCTTTGTAGAAACATACTAAGCAATTCCATATATATAAAAGATATAAAACCCTCACTTATAAAGAACAATTACAAATGGATGTCTACATCATATACTAATTTAATACCATGAAAGGAATGGAAAAATAATTGTTCCAAGCCATGAATATCTTAGATGATAATAACACACCACATTTAATAAGCTGAAAGGAATTCACTAGAATAACCTTACAAAAGGATTTGCAAACAAAGAGCTAAAATATCATATATGGAAATCCATCATAATGCCATTGAATTAACTCAATAATCAAGATGTACATATAGGAGGAGGGAAGTACAACTACTACCTAAATTAGTGGTGAAGAACTCCCACTAACTGATACTGGTAGTTAAGCTAACTCCATAAGACTAGCAAGCTAACTCCACATAACTGGTAAGCTAACTCAACACAACTAGTAAGCTAACTCCACACAACTAGTACACCTAAGAAAGCTAACCCAACAAGTGTAGGGATAACCCAAGTGTAATAATTATTCTAATAAACAAATAAAAGGATAAATAATAACCTACACTAACAAAATGGAGGTTTGGAATTTGGTTGTTTATACATGTTTAAAATGGTTTTCTTCTCTTTAAAGATTTATTGTGATGTTTAAAGTTAGTATTATTATTCTAGGAGCTTCTAGGTGTAAGTTAAATTCTAATTAGATTAACAACTCAAAACATTTCATTCATTTTCAATCAAAAATTAAATGAATATCATGTTAAGAATCAATTGCATATCATGAACTCGACACTCATTTCTCAACAAATTTCTTAATAATGAACTTGATAAAATAACTAGAATTAAATTAAGGTATGTACTAATTATATTTGACATCATTCATATATATGTTATGAGGAAATCAAAAGTGAGTCCACTTGTGAAGCCTCTTCATTAGAGGTCACATGTTCAAATTGACTCCGCCACAATAATCCCGACAATGCTAGGAAGACCCAATGCCACACCACAATTTGAATCAAGGGGAGTGCATGTGTGTATAATGTACGATTATTTTCTATGTATTATATTTTGTTTATTTCCCATTGCCATATGGAAAATATGCAATCTGGGAATAAGAAACTTGTGAATTTATTCACACTTCTTACCATACCTTCTACTTTAGTTTCCTCTTCATTAGTGCTATTATTAATCTCTTCTATTCTATTTTCTACATGATCTTAGAAATAAATTAAAAATTGAATGTATTATCAGGAATCACCTTGGTATAATAAAATGACACCCATTTCTCAATGAATTAGATAATAATCAACATGATACACCAACCATAGTTTAATTATTTCATACACAAACACAATTTAATGTTTATAGTGTGTGTGTGTGTGTGTGTGTGTGTGTGTGTGTGTGTGTGTGTGTGTGTGTGTGTGTGTGTGTGTGTGTGTGTGTGTGTGTGTGTGTGTGTGTGTGTGTGATATTTAAAATGTCTATGATGCATGTAGAAATTTAGGAATGATTGTAATATTCCTTAATTAATTTATTGAAAGTGATTATAGTGATTCAAGAACATGCTTATGATTGGAAAATAGGATTAGCTTTCATGATTGCACTTATTAAGCATATAAGTTGGAAAATAATAAAAATTATATTATATGAGTGGAGGTGGAGGTCAAGTACGTAGTATAAATGGAAAAATAAAGCTTTGCTTGTGCATTTAACAATGATTTTGGAGGAGAACCCATTCTTTAGATGAGGTATATGAACAAATATAATATTATATGGACTCAACTATAAGTTATGTATGAAGATGTCCCATATCCACATTACTTTAACACCATAATATGTGTATGAGGCACGTGGAAATACCAAATTTGATACCACTTAATAATATTAGCTATCTAGCATAAATTTCTCTCTTTATCATCATATTCACTCTTTTTGTCGATTGTGGATCACCTCCAATGCATTTGATTTTATTTTCCACACTTTGAGGATGATTCTAGTTTTTGGAGCACTCATCACATACCTACAAACTCACATGTATTTATTTAGAGAATATCCAACCCTCTTTTAAATAAGAAATAGTTCAACACCTCCTTGTCCAACCTATGATAGGTTCAGCTACCCAAACTTGTTCCTCTATGTCAAATGTTCATTTCTCCATTTGGGAAAGTTCTTAAGGTTATACTAAGTTTAAATAAAGGGCCGAATCACATGATAAATGTTTTTAGAGACGAATATACATAAAAATCCCTATATGCCATGCACAAATAAGGGATTCAAAGTCTTCACATGTTAAGGAACACATAAGAGGATCTATTCACTACAAATGGTGTTTTAATTAATTTATGCCTAAGACATATACTAATTATTAATAAACATGGGATGATTAAAATATTAATAAATAAAAATCATAAATCCCAACATTGTGTTAAATAGATAGATAAATATAACCTCAAAATAGTAAAAGGAAAAAAGGTACATGTAATTCAAGAATTTGATTTGATTCTAATAATTAGACGAATGTATAATTAACATACTAAGTTAACACCCCTAAATTTACAATGTCAATAATTTTTAGAACCTTTATTAATTTATCCAAATTAACTTGCTAAGATCCCATGTTAAGTTGTTATAAGCCCATGAATTTTTCAACAACATATGAAATGAAGAGGATTTTTAAGTGTCTTCATGCTATAGAGAGCATGCACACTTACGACTTGAATTGAGGTTGAAGTCCTCATTACAACACTTTTCATTCTTAACGAGATTGAAATCTCATGACTAGTGGATTTGTTTGAGATTTTAATAGTTCATAGAGTGAACTATTCAACTCAACAAGGTTTAGAACATATTTTTCAACTTTGTGTAGGTTTAATATAAATAGGCATAAAACTTCCATTTTCTACTTTATAATCTAACCAATTGCACAACATAATTGCTTATTACTTCATTTTACAACATATTCAGAGTGTAGTAAATAATAACAAAGTAAAGATCCCATTCACGACTACCAACTTTCTAGGTTTTTAATCATCTATACTAAGCCATATGAACTTAAGAATTATGGGAAAAAAGTTATTACAATAGTGGAACATTCTTTCTCAACATTTTAAATTGCAAAGAGATTGTAAGAGAAACAATGATCCTAAGAAGATAATCTCAAATATAAATATATTCAGATCAATATATTTTAGTGCATGATAAGTGATGAAAGAAAAAATTGAAATAATATACCAAATATCAAGCGTAATTATAAACAAAAACTTCCTTCAAAGGTTTAAGTAAGCTAATGTACTGTTATTATGTTGATTTTACTTCATGGTTCAAAATATCTATTTTTACAAGAAAGACCATGAATAAAATTGGATATGATGGATATAAAACTTCAAATTTAGCTACAAGTTAAAGTAAATCGGTGATAGAAGATCCCTACTTTAGAAGTTAAGAGAAAGTAACAAATAGTTGTAGATACTAAAATTTGGTAACTTTTCCTTTTGCAATGCCAAGTTTGGCTATGCTATCTTATTAAACCAACTTATCACATTTGGAATCCAATCAATATCTCCTAGCTTTTTATGACTTGCTCATATTTAAACTTTTATCTATCATAAATTCAAGAAATATTAATTAATAAAAGTGATAAACTATTATAAATGCATTTCTGATTTACACAAAAAAATCACTCTCTGTATTATATTTTTTGTCCCAATATCTTGTGCAATACATTAGGCTATTATATAGCCATCATAATAGAAAACCAAGTACCCTATAAAATAGGAACCCATACAAACAAATAACCCGTTAATAGATTTACGGGTACAACAATAATAATATGATCTAAGTATGTAATATTGTTTATAACAATATTACTAACCACCCAAACTATAATGTAAACATTAATATTTATTTTCCTAACATTCCCCCCCTTAATGTTTACATGGTAACATTAGAACTTTCACACTTCCTTTGCAGCCTGCCACCTCTGCGCGCTCATGATCTTGGCACACACTCGAACTGAAGGTAGAAGAAGGAACACATCAACTTCTTATTAACCAAGCACTGTTGGGAACACATTTGACCGACGAGGATGGGAACACGCTCAGGAATCATCTGCTTATCAACCAGTCACTCTAGGGAACACATCTGACCTAGCAGTGTGGGAACTCAAGCAGGAACACATCTGAACAGCCTTCAATGGTTTTCAAGAGGCTAACCACAAACCTAGGTACGAACAGGAACACATCTGACTGTTCTACCTCATCAAGCCTCATGATGCTACGTTTCACTGTGTTATTTGTTATGTACTATGTTTTTGCATTTGGGGAAATAGGAAAAGCCACATACTCAACTGAAAAACTGAAAATGGAACATTGGATCATGCTGATCATGTTCCCCCCTCAATGTGAACATTTCACTTATTCAATCCAAAATAGAAACTCTGAAATCATACTGCACACAACAAACTGCAATTCTGAAATGAA
Source organism: Taxus wallichiana var. yunnanensis (assembly GCA_018340775.1). Taxonomy (NCBI): domain Eukaryota; kingdom Viridiplantae; phylum Streptophyta; class Pinopsida; order Cupressales; family Taxaceae; genus Taxus; species Taxus wallichiana. The sequence continues at coordinate 169,599,497 of CM031237.1, forward strand.
AGAAAACTCACACCACAAACTGTGCCACCAAATCATTCTGTGCGGCCCCGTCGTTGGTGACGAGAGGTCGTTGTCTGACCTCCAGCCTCCGATGCCTCCATCCTCCATTATCATGCTGCTAACTCAGCAAGATGTGAACATGAAGCACATTTGTTTCCACATTGATCTTATTCTTCCCTCCCACAATGTGAAACACTTTATTTTTTCGGACGTCGGGTAACACCGAAAATGCGTCCGTAAGGCAATTTTTTTAATTTTCAGACTTTTACAATTAGACGACTCAACACTTGATAACAACTAAAAAATCCTAAAATCACCTATATGACATTGAAGGACAATAACACTAAATTGACACGATGACACAAAATTTATAATGACCTCTTCACCTTCCAAAATACGACTCTTGAATACAATTTTATGTCGACATTATTATTGCGTTGACATATGAAAAATGATGAGTGATAATATTCAAATAAAAAAGTAATCACACATTACATTTTACTATAGACTTATCTAATGAAGAACTATGACACACTATACAAACACCCAAAAACCTATATGGATCTATAGACAACGATGATAATGACACTTTAGACTTTATACACACAAAACAAAATCCAAAATAGAACTAAACTCACCACGTGGACAACATGGTGGTTGCATTCCCGATAAATATGAACATAATCTGCAATAGAATACTGCATGCTAATTATAAGCTGGATAGACGGTTTGTCGTAACTGAATAGCTCCCAGAAGAAAATTCACACGAATTCAGAGTGCAAATGGTTATCACTATCTTTCTTTGCAGAAGCAGCTTTGCTTGAGATATCAGTTAATAAAGAACTATCCATATTTGCAGGTCATGTACGACAGTATTTTATTGAATGTATTGACGTGGACAGAATTATGCCAGACCGTTATGTGTCGATGAGGTCGAAGCACCATGCAAGGCCAGATACAATAATAATAATTTTCCTATTGCCACGTGAATTCCTATACATACGGATCTGCAGAACTCAGAGTGAAATCTAGAGACCTCTTCAAACAAGGAAGACGAGCTCCATCGAATTCATTTAGAGGAAGAATATACAAAAGTGACCTCAGTCCCACCGCAGCCACTATGTCATACTGAGAACGCAGCTTTGATTCTCAACGACGAAGAGGTAATGACTGTCAATAATCTGAGAGTACAGAGATCTAGGCAATGATTGTTTTGACAACGTACAATGAACAACAAGGATCAATAAACTGCGGCCAAGTTTTCGATGCAATGTGGGTCACCTTTCTTCCCTTTGAGTCTTGGATCAACACAATTTGTAAGGACAATGAGCAGATCAAACTGATTGAAACGCTGTATCAAAATGGGTTGCAGCTCTGTCTAGAAGTTTGTAAATCCTCTTGTGATGTTTGAGCCTGAGTAATGCAATATCAAAAAACTCATACCAATATGAAATCAATCCAAAGCTAAACGCAGAACATTATTTAATGAGGATGTCCATCAGATCCGGATAAGAATCAGAATGAGAAAGCCAGTGGCATCAAACGACATATGTATGAGTAATCTTATCACAGAGTTAACATAAACACTAGAGTCAGATCGGTATGCAATGCATCACGCACAGCTGGAAATCCTTCTACCAAGATATAGCTCAAAATAATTTCAACTTGTGGGAAGATCAATATTTGTATGTATTCTGTGAATAATTCATACCATTTATATCTATTATTCTGACAAAACAAATCACGCAGGCCAGCGTTGAGAAGTTTTTGACCGGGCTTAGTCTCGAGCAGATTTGTAACTTTGATCTCATGCAGGAGAGTTTCCTTCTTGTGTGCCTTCCCGGACACGACTGGTGAAAAATGAAATCTCTGTCCCTTCGACGAACTCACTATAATTATTTGGTTCGATCTGCAGCTTGAGAGGATATTCAACTGAAACCTCTTTTTAGAATTCGCTTCTTCACAGACCCATAAAAATTCTAAAATCTAAATCTCCATGAAACTAACAAAGCAAAAATTCATCACAAATAAATTTCCATCCACCAGGGCAAAAGAATACAATATTGCCCCTTTACTAATATCTCAGAGAGCCATGCCTGCTCTGATACCAAATATAAATGCAGCTACAGATTTACACAGCAAAATCACTCTCTGTATTATATTTTCTGTCCCAATATCTTGTGCAATACATTAGGCTATTATATAGCCATCATAATAGAAAACCAGTACCCTATAAAATAGGAACCCATACAAACAAATAACCCGTTAATAGATTTACGGGTACAACAATAATAATATGATCTAAGTATGTAATATTGTTTATAACAATATTACTATCCACCCAAACTATAATGTAAACATTAATATTTATTTTCCTAACAACTATCCATGTCTAACATACTAAAAATTTCTATTTTACATCAAACTCCTCATGTCTGTACCATATAGTTTGGCTAGGATGTGAAATCCGGTCTGACCGACTTGTACAATCACGACCTTTCATATTATCTTACTCTATTTTCAATTTAAATATCTTTACTACATCATTTTATATCACTAGGGCCCGCCTTATTAGAATATTTCACCTATAGAAGGATATATAAGCACGTCAATATCACTCTATACCTCACCTAGAACCCTTACAAGATACTAATGTAAATATCATTCCAAAACCATTCAAGACTCTCTAAAATATTCCTAAATTAGTTGCACATTAATTAGAGAAGCCCCAACTATAAGTATGAAGCACTCAACTAGGTCAAAGATATTGGAGATTGCACCAAGATCTCTAGATCGATAAAATGCACCGGTTCAATGCAAGAACGAGTCAAACAAGTGCACAACACAACCGCAATTTGATTAAAATTGAAAATAAACAAGAATATCACAAAGCAAGTAATAAAAAATCATTCAATACACTCCATGAATAACTTACAAAAATGTACAAATAAGAGAGTGAATGTGTAACTCCTCCATGAATAGTGGCCAAAGAGCCTAAATTAGGCATGTAACTCCCATGCTTGAAATAAAAATTCATAGAAGTAACTCCCACTAGTCTAATCATGTCAATAAAATGGTCAAATATAAATCCCATGTGACTATGACACCTAAGTAAGATAACTCCACAAGTGTAGGAATAATTCGCGTATATGAGAGCACCCCAAGTAAATAAAAGGAGATAAATAATATCCTACACTAACACCCCTTAAACTTAGATTAGGTGGGTGGAAGAAGTGGGTCCTAAAAAGAGTCCTAATGAGGTACCCAAGTATAACAAAAATATCATAAAGTGGATAATAGGAGAAAACCCATATGATAAAATCCCCACCAAAAAGAGAAAACCCCTAGAAGCCCCCAAAAGATGACACGATGTAACCCGCACCCTAAGAAGATATTGTAAGTGAAAATAATTTCTCTTAGTGAAGGGCTTGATGAATATGTTAGCAATATACTCGATGTTTGTAAATATTTAAGATCAATAACCTATCTATGAATGAGCTCCTGATGAATTTCATGTGAATCTCTATATGTTTGGTTATTGATCTTTGGAATAGATTCCTACAAATATGAATGGTTCTATGGTTGTCACAAAAGATGACCGTGGGTCACTTGAAATTAATACCAAACTATGTGAGGATCCTCGAATCTAGATGTCCTCAATAGAAACATTAGTATCTCATCCGTATTCAACCTCGAGTAGATGATAAAACAATAACATTTTGCTTCTTGCTTGAACAACTAATCGACTAGGACCTAGAGAGAAAACTGTAACTTGAAGTAGACTTACGATTTTGAATATCGCCAACCCAATATGAATCTGTGTATCTAACCAAGTCAATATCAACACCAGATCCATATTGAATCCCAAATATGTGTATACCATGTATATAGTGAATAATAATCTTGGATGTTTTCCAAAGTGCAAATCATGAGGCTCCTGCATGAATCTAGAGACTAGACCTTATGTAAAGGAAATGTCGGGTATAGTGTGAGTCAAATAAATAAGGTTGCGACAAGTTGTTGATCTGAGGAAACATCGAACAATGGTGAAATACAATCAAAATCAATATTGACTCCAAATAGAAAGGGATTCGAGTTGGCTTCTATCAACCATGTGAAACCAAACAAGTCAAGAGCATACTTATATTGTTCAATAGTGATCCCTAAATTAGATTGTGAAATATGGATCCCAAGGAAGTAGTGTAACACACCCAAGTCAGTCATGGAAAATATGTGATGTAGAGATTCTTTCACTAATGTAATATATGTATGAAGATCTCCTATGATAAAATGGCCATCCACATATAAAACCAAAATCAAAAGTGAATCATCTTGTTGTAAAATGTAGAAATTCAAATCAAAATGACATCTAGTTAATCCTACGAGTAAAAGGAAGGAATCCATCTTGACATATCAAACTTGAGGGCCTTGTTTTACGCTATAGATAGATTTCCTAATTTTTCATGCTAATGAAGAATCCTCAACAAAACATTGTGGCTGCTCTATGTAGATATCCTCCTCAAGGTCACCAAGAAGAAAGGAACTCTTCACATCCATATGATGAACATCCCAACAATGAGATGCAGAAATGGAAAGAGTGAGTTTGATAGATTTCATCTTGGAAACCAATGCATATGTATTAGTGTATTCAATATGAGGAGCCCATGAAAAAACTTTTGCGACCAATCATGCTTTGAACATATCAACAGACACATTTGTTGCATACTTAGTTTGATATACCCATCTGCATCGAACCATATTCCTTCCATTATGAAGGCATGTTAAGTTCTAACTTTTGTTGCTAATAAAGGAACTAAACCCCTTATGCATAGAAGTGTCCCACTCACGAATTCCAGTTATCTCTCAAAAATTCTATGGATTAGAAGAAGAGGCATAGGAATTATGTGGCCCACTTAGAAAGTCTAAACATGTCCACACGACATATGAAGGATCCCTAAATCATGTACCTACACTCAGGACTATTTATCTAGCCCAAAGAGGAGTAGAATTAGGTGAGTCAGGTGGTGAATTATTATCCTCAAAAGTGTGGAAACATATATATGGAGATGGATATCCATCACTACTTTCACTATCTAAACTTGAAGGAGAGTTCTCAACCTTTAAAATGTGCTCAACTGATCTGAATCATCATAATCATCGTCAAATCCAAATGAGTCCAATGAAATAGGAGAAGTGTCAAGTATGGGGTTTGAAGGAATTTCTTGAAAGTGAACACTTCTCTTGATGAAAAACTTATGTGTATTTGGATGAAGAAGCTGATATCCATTAACACTATCTAGGTAACCTACAAATATGCAAGGATTACTCTAAGGTTCCATAGCCTTGCATTTCTTCTTAGGTATGCGTTCCATAGCTAGAGATCTAAAGACCCTGAAATGCTTAACTATGGTTTCCAATTGTTCAATGCTTAAAAAGGAGTGATTCCTTTCAATGCTTAATGAGGAACCTAATTATGAATGTTGCAAGCACAATTGATTTCATTTTCTAGTATTGAGGTGTCAATGATTTGGAGTGAATCATGCGATTAGCCATATCTTTCAAGAAACTATTCTTGCATTACGTAACACTATTTTGTTGAGGAATGTATGAGACTATATCTTTCTGCAAATAAATTCCCTATGATATGCAAAACTACTCAAACTTGTTGTTGACATACTTGTTAGGGTAAATATAATTGGCATCATAATTATGCATTGTATTAGGTAATCATTATTTGTTTAATTATTGTTATATGGGTTTTAAACCATATTTGTCATATTACATAGTCGTAGGATTATTTGTTACATAGTTGGAACAATATACTTGTTTGTATTTAATTTGGTTATGCTTCCGGATGTTCTTTTGGAAGCTTATATAATTAGGATTATTGTTGCACTAGTGCAACATCATTCTCTGTTTGTATCGGCTGTCCAATATATATAAATATTGCAGCCTACACCATTGTACTTGATTTTGATGATTAATAAAATATTCCAGGCTTCCATCCTGTTTTACATTTGGTACCAGAGTAGGAATCTGGACCTGTGAAGCGAGAGAAAGGGTTGGAGAGAGGTTGTAGTAGGAAGAGAAGTGTCTTGGAGAAGAATTTTATTTCTAGGAGAGCTGTGTTGCCTCCAACAACTTCCTAGACATCCCTGCATCCCCACAACCCCCTCTTCCATTCCAGGTGTTTGGAACATTTTTTTTTTTGCCTTTGGTGCACCCCGCACATGAAAAAAACTTGTTACGAGGAGCCATTCTGATTCAAAAATCAGATCAAAATAAAATAAAAGTTCTTTTCCCCAATAAGGGGTTTTACCTCTAAATTTAGAGGTGCATAGATAGTTATAGGTAACTCTGCAGTACACTGCCATGCTTGGCAGACTTTTGGAGTGACCGAGCTTCTAATAGAGCTCCTGAGTGAGCTAGAAGGGGCAAGTTAATCCTAAATAGACCAATTGCTCTGTATGTTGGCAAGTTGATCCCACTCACCACCTATTGGGTGACCTGTACTACATTGACTGAGATAGTTGAAGGGCTTTGCATCGAGTCGCATTGACATTCGACCCGAACTCTGCACTTGATAATCAAGCTGCTTTGAATGCATTGGGGTCCTCTTGGATGAGAATCGAGCCATTTATTGAAAAGACCGAGCTTCTATTGGTCATCACTGAATTGTTATGATCATATCGAGCTAAAGATCAAGCCATAGGCGAGTTGAACGAGCCCCCTGCCTCTCTACTATTCGTCGGATGACCTACGACCTGCACAATTACAAACGGTATCAAAATGTAATTCAATAAAAAATGGTGAGCCATACATTGCATGTGAATTTGTTTTACATGTGATTTTTTTAGTTTTGGAGGCCGAGCGCCTCCCACCGAGCCAAGATCAGTCTGAGCCGAACCTGCACCAAGGAAAAATGACTTCACAAATCAACAAAACTCAAGATAGGAGAACCTGCGACCTGCTTACACATCAGAGTTTTACAGTCAAAGAATACAAATAAATATAAGGCACTGAGTTGTGTCTCCTCATAATCCACGAGCTAATCTCCATGCAGACCGTGCGACCTGCAAAGAAAATAAACGCTAGAGCCTAGAGGAGATAAATATAAGGCGGCAGTAACAAAATACAAAGGTGTATAAACTAAAATAGCTTAGATCCGTTTTGATCAGCTGAAAAAACCTGATACAACTCCAGCACACTCCACGTGGTCTTTCTTCCTGCTGCCGCACAATTTATAACAGGTTAGTCCATTATTTGATTTGTTCATATATTCTAAGCTTCAGTTTATAGTTAAAGCGGTTAAACCGTTGTGTTGGATAAACCAAGTGCTTTGGGGGAGAGTGGTGCAAAGGTCGACTCCCCAAACAATCCAACATTTTAAAATATTTTGAATTGGCGGCAATTTTAGCATAAATCACCAAACATAGCGGTGAAAACCTCCTCTAAACTGCTTAACCACAGCTAAACCCACCACCATTTTTAGTGAGAAAAACCCTAATTAGGGATTTTTTTCACCTAATAGGCTTATTTTTTTGATTCCGGACAACATTTTCCAAAGGAGGGGTATTGGAAAACTTCATTTTGAGCCAATTGTTTATGGTCTTTTTCAGAGAGCCGTATTGGGCTCCGGAGGCCACCAGGGCCCCGAAAAACAATTTTTTTCCTGCCATTCAATTTTTCAAAATTTTTGAATGTAATTGTATACTTCAGTGTATTGTACTAATTTGCAAGTTTCCATAGTCAACCAAAAACATTGTAATCGCTTAAAAGCTGATGAGTAATAATTGTAATAAAAAACAATGAAATTTGGTTCTAAAACACTCACGAAATCCTAGATCTCATTCGCAGCATTTGGTATAAATAGTTTCTTTGGGAAGTGCTTATGGGTAAAGTCGTCACGACTAATACTGCACTTAACACCTACTATAGTTGCAAGAACTTTATCTGGGCATCGAACCTTTAAATCGACGGGGAGTAATAAGGACACAATGCACACACTATGAGCCATCCCATCCATCTGTGAACGATTGCTCAACGTAAATCCGGACTGAGAAATTATCCGAGTATATAGCGAAGTTACGCACGCGTATGATGATATTTCTTTGAGCCAATGTCAATAATCACGCAGAGCCCTTCGAAGCATTGTCTTGGTACACATATCGAATTCTTTCATGTACGTTAACGCCTCTTTCACGTACCGCCGGGTATATAGAAAGGGAGAGCTTCTTCCACGTACCGATGGGTATATCGGAAGGGTGAGTATATAGAAAGGTTTGGTATATCGTATTAATGGTATATAGATTGGGAGACCTTATACAGTGATAAAATCCTAACCCCAATAGGTGGATTCTGCACAATGGTCACCAATGCCCCCAAATTATTTCTTCCAAATTCATAACTACTCGGAGGAAACAACAATCTTTGTATGGAAGACAAAAATCAAGACACAACTTGAGTTTGAAGATATTTGGATTTTTTGAATAGTACTCGACCAGAACAACTACGATACAACACAACAACAAAAATTTGATAGATCGGATCAAAAGGACAAACTAATCATCTTGTTTGGAGTGTCGACGATGTGCAACCCCACATTCGAGATGCCAAAACAACCAAAGAAGTGTGGGATAAGTTGAGCATGGTGTATGAGGCCAAAAACAAGAATGTCATATTGAATTTGTAGAGTCAGTTACACACACTAAAGTTTAAAAAAATGAAAAATAGAAGCTTTCTTGAGAAGAGTTATAAAGTTGAGGGCTTCACTTCTAGCCTTGGGAGAAGTGGTCACTAATGAAGCTCTCGTTCCCATTGTTTTGGGAGATCTCCCTTCATACATCGCATTTTTTTGACAACCCTAAACTTGTCGAGATATAACAGATTATTTTTGATACGCTGGTAAACCTACTACAACAAGAGGAATCCATGTACAATAAAGATGATGAAGAGGAGCAGGCACTGTCTTCTCATCAAAAATAGAAAGGAAAAGGAAAATGAAAACCTAATTCCTATCAAAAGTCCCAAAATGAGTATCAATATCAAGGGAATAAACAAAAAACAAGAAATGTACTATCTGCAAAAGAGGACATGAATTAAAAGATTGTTGGTATACTACATACAAGAAAGGTTCATCAAGCAACTCGGACCTCAACACTAAAAAAATCACAAGGGACATACAAAATACAATCCAGGCAGAAAAAGGGGAACTGGAAAAGAAAACCCCATCAACAAGGTAATATTCTTTGAGCAAGAAGAACATTTAGATAATGAAGACTACTTGTACACTGCTCGATCAAGTGAACCTTCCACGTCATCTAGTGATGTCTGGTATGTTGATTCGGGAGCCACTCGACACATGACCAGCCATAGAGACTGGTTTACTTCAATGAGGGACACGCCTTCAAAAAACCATGTTTCGTTAGGTGATGATTCTTCATACATAGTTCAGGGGATTGGGAACATTTATCTACCCTTGGTTCACACAATTGTAGATTATCATATGTACTATATGTCCCTAGGTTGACTAAAAATCTGCTGTCAATCAGTAAACTCCTAGATCATAACTTGAAAATTGACTTTGATAGTCATTCCGATAAGAAAACGTGTTTAATTCAAGACAAATCACGAGGCTCGAAAATAGTTACAAAATCCTCTAATGTGGGACGCATGTTCTAGCTTGATTTTGTCCACAGAGATGATCAAACACTTGTGGCTAAGAATTCTACCTCTACACAATTGTGGCATCGAGAGACTTGGTCATATCAGTTTCAAGTATCTCGAAACACTTCACTTGGCACAATATGGTAAATGGATTACCATCTTTCGAGGAAGGATACAAAAAGTGTCCTCGCTTTGCTAAAGAAAACAACACAGATCTTCATTCCAGAAGAGTACTTATTGAGATCATGTTAAGCTTGATCTAATTCATACCGATCTTTGTGGTCTGATGTAACCGAGTCATTATGGATTTCAGTACTTCATGCTTTGTGTTGGTGACTAGTTGAGAAAAATGTGGATTTTTGTCTTCGCAAGAAAAGTGAAGATTTTGAAAAATTCAAGAAGTTCAAAGTAGCTGTTGAGAACGAAACTAGTCGTCACATTAGAAATCTCCACTCAGATCGAGGGGGAATTCACTAGTAATGAGTTTAAAGACTACCTACAAGCTCACGGGATTTGTCAAAAATTCCTCCTCCACACACATCGTAGCAGAATGGTGTTGTTGAGAGAAGAAATCATACTATCATGGAAATGGTGCGATGCATGATCGATGATTATGTACTAAAAAGACATTATGGGTAGAAACAATAAAAAAACAGCATTGTATTTGTTGAACAAAGTTCCCACAATTTCTCTTGATGGAGTAACACCACATGAAGCATGGTCAAAGCGGAAACCATCTATTGCACACCTCAGAGTATTTGGGTGCAAAGCAAGTATGCACATACCCAAGCAGAATAGAAAGAAATTAGATATGAAATCAAAACTCATCTTCATTAGGTACGGTACAGTGAAATAATCTTGGGTACATATTGATGGATCCGAAGACCAGGAAAGTCTACACCAATAGAGATGTTGAGTTATTTGAGAAGAAGGAAGTAGAGTCTCCTCCTCCAGACTCACCTGATGTAGATTTTCACTAGTTGTAAAAATAGAAGATGATGTTCCTACAGATGATGAAATTGATGATGGGGATGATGGTGATGATCAGATAGAACCAAAACCCATGGGAACAATTCAACATATGCCCAAGTGGTATACTAGCATGTTATGAGATGCAATAATGGATGCCCCCCAGGATACATCCACCACTTTGGACCAAGGACTCATGATAAAGTAAGAGAAGAAGTTAACTGTTATTTAATGAGTAGAGTTATTGAATCTGATGAGCCCTATATAGTCCAGGAATCCCTATAGTCAAAAGCTTGGAAATATGCCATGGATTTGAGTACTTGATAACTTATCGATCTTCCACCGGGAAGAAACCCATTAGATGTAGATGGATATTCAAAAGGAATTACAAGGCGAGATGGGACCATAGACAAGTATAAAGCGATACTAGTAGCAAAGGGGTGCGCATAAGAAGAAGGCATTGAATACGAGGAGACATTTTATCCCATAACTAAGATCAAAATGATCAAGATGATATTTGCTCTAGCTGCACAATTTGGTTGGAAATTCCATCAGATGGATGTAGAAAGTGCCTTCTTGATCGTATATTTACAAGAAGAAGTCTATATGACCAACTTTGAGGGATATGTTGTACACAGTCAAGAAGAAAATGTATGTATACTTAGGAAATATCTATATGGCCTTAAACAGGCACCCTGGGCTTGGTACATCAAAATTGATGAGCATATCATACAACATGGATTTGTTATAAATCCATACGATCCTAATCTTTACCTCAAAAAGCAAGGGGGAGATTGTGATTGTCATTGTCTATGTTGACAATGTAGTCATCATTAGCGATTCAATGAGGATGATTAATGTAACGAAGAAAGATCTTAATTGATTGTTTGACATGAAAAATCTCGGTGATGCATTATTGTATTGGATTGGAAGTATGTCAGAAAGATAATCACATATTTGTTTCTCAGATGAAATATACTAAGACAACGCTTGAGAAATTCAGGATGATGGATTGCACACCTATTGCTACACCTATGGAGAATAGATTGCAGTTATCTCGTTCAGATCCATCTCCTACGGTAAATGCCACTCTCTATCGATAGTTGATTGGGAGTCTCATTTACCTAACCTACACTAGAACAAATATCAAATTTGCAATGAGCTATCTATCCAGGTTCATGCAAGAACCCAAATTTTGTCATTGGAAGGTAGCAAGGTGCATCTTGAGATATCTCAAGGGAATAATGGATCTTGGTCTAGAATACAAGAAGAACGAAAAATTCTTCTTGTCAAGATATTCAGATTCAGATCATGCAGAAACATTGATGATAGAAAATCCACTTCAGGGTTTGTGTTCTTTATGGGATCTGGACCAATATCATGGGGAAGCAAGAAACAACACTTTGTTTCTTACTCTTCCACAAAAGTTGAGTATCGTTCTGTAGGTGAAGCTATCTGTGAAGCGATATGGCTATGTCACATACTTGAAGGACTTAGAATACCATAGGACAAACCGACCACCATGTATGTAGACAATGAAGGTGTTCTCAAACTTGTTCGCAATCCAATTTTTCATGAAAGAACAAAGCACATTAAGGTATAGGTACATTTCATATGCGAGCATGTCTTGAAGCACAATATACAACTTCATTTTTGTCCAACAGATGAACAACGAGTAGATATTTTCACAAAGTCACTTGCACGTGACAATTTTGAGTTGTTTAGAGAATTCCTCTCCTCATCCCTTGAGACAATGAAAAATTAAGGGGGAATGTTAGGGTAAATATAATTGACATCATAATTATGCATTGTATTAGGTAATCATTATTTGTTTAATTATTGTTATATGGTTTTTAAACCATATTTGTCATATTACATAGTCGTAGGATTATTTGTTACATAGTTGGAACAATATACTTGTTTGTATTTAATTTGGTTATGCTTCCCGGATGTTCTTTTGGAAGATTTTGTAATCAGGATTATTGTTACACCAGTGTAACATCATTCTCTGTTTGTATCCGACTGTCCAGTATCTATAAATATTTTAGCCTGCACCATTTTACTTGATTTTGATGATTAAAAAAATATTCCGGCTTAGTCCCTATTTTACAATACTCACCACCGTTATCTTACCACATAACCTTAATGAGTTTCCCAGATTTTTTTCCACAAGAGCCTTGAAGTCTTTAAAATTGTCGAAAAATTTAGACTTCTGTCGAAGGAAGTAAACCCATATATTCATTGAGAAATCATTAATGAAGGTGAGAACATATTTAGACCGAGAGAAATATAGTTTGGGTGATTCCCCAGGTACATCACTATGTATTAAATCCAATGCTTTTGTAACCCTCCATTGTTTTCCATTTTAATGTTTCTCTTCAACATAATTTTTAAGGGCACAACCCTCATAAAGACCCTTAGAAAAATAAGCATGAGGCAAACCTGTGACTATATCGTGTTTAATGAGTTGTTCAAAAAAATGATAGTTAAGGTGGCCGAATTGTTCATGTGTTTTCTTACTCCATCTGTGTGAGTAAGAAATATAGTAGGAGAAACATCAAGTGTAAAATGTGAGAAGATATAATGCCGAGATTGGTGATCTGCCCTTCCCACTACCACTGTAGAATCATTGTGTGACTCACCAATGACAACCGAATCTTGAGAAAATTTAAATTTCATACCCTTACCGATGTGAATGATCCGTACTTTGATAAGAGTATAGTTGAAAGTGAGGGAACACTTAGAACATTTGTGAATATTCCACCATTCACTTCAACAAACCATCTCCCGTAATTGGTACCGAGAATGTCATCATTCAATGTGATAGAAGACATGTTACATGGTTCTAAGGAAGTGAACTCAACCTGTGAAGAACCCATGTGATGTGAAACACCTGAGTCAATAACCCATGATGAATTCAAAACTGCAATTACTATAAGAGACTTGACCTTTCAATTCACTTTATCACTTTTTTTCCTTAGAAGAATATGGATTTGATGAATTCTATTTGATGGACTCAGGAAAACCTATGTTATTCTTTTCCAGAATATGAGTTAGGTGGTCAATTTGTTTCTTCATACACTTGTGTTCATCATGCCCATTTTTCTTGCAATAGGCACACTTAACTTTCTCCTTATTAGGTTTAACTTTAGGAGAGGAAGACTCAGTGGTTGTTTTAGAGGAGGAAATTTTTGATCCTTCTTCTCTTGATCCTTTTATTTTGTTTCCCATTACCAATAATTAGAGCATGTGATTTTTATGACTTCAATGTACCCATCTGTATCAACTTGTCTTGTTCCTAATTCAAGTTAGAAACAAAATCATCTAAAGATTTAATTTTCCATGTGGCCCTCTAAGAACACTCTTAGTAGCATAAAAAATAGAGACAAACATAGAATAATTTGGACCCAATTTGGATAGTATAGAAAGAACTAGTTGATCATCCTTCTTCTTTATTCCACATTTTTTTAACTGCAATCTTAAAGATTTGAACTTAGTGAAGAAATTCTGTAGGGTGTTGAAATTACTAGGACTCAAACTAATGAGCTCGTTCCCCAACTCATGACCTCTCATCATATGTTTCTTCCCAAATAACTTTTCCAAAGTGGTCCAAACTTAATTAGGTAAATTGAAAAATTCAACATGAAATTGGAGATCGGGAGAAATATATAGAAATAACAACCCAAATGCTTCATCACAACGGTTGTACCATTTTACTTTTCGGCATCATTTGTTGGCTTAGTTTTAGTACCCATAGTTATCTGATGTAGTCCTTTGATTTTAAAAATGAGTTTTATTTTAGAATTCCATTGTGTGACAGGTTAAAAGGCATGAGAGGACTTATCAAATCAACATCTATTTGAATCTAGAAAGAATATTTTACGAGAAATAGAAAGATAGCGTGGAAAGAAAAAGATGACACACAACACCCCCTAAAAATTAATTCCAGTAAACCCCCATTTATGGTGATTTATAATTTTAGTGTGATTACAAAACAAATGGAACTAATGGATTGGGCATGAAAAAACATGCACTTTTGAAAAAATGGTGCTCAAATTGAAATAGCCAATCAAAAGTTACAATGAAAATTATTTCCCATCATTAACCTTTTTTAATGTAGTTGCACTTACAAAATTTTAAATGCAATATTGGGAAGCTTTAGCAAAAAAATGGGAGATGTTTGAACATTAGTCATCCTACATACAACTCATTAGCTTTAACCAACTAAAATATAAGCTCACTTTTGAACCAAAATTAATAACTCCCATTTTAAGCTTATAAAAAAACATAGGCTATAAATTAAATTGCCTTTTTAATGTTTAGGCGGGAATTTTAGTTTTGATAGAGTTGTAAGGTGGATCGGTCGAGCTAGGAAAAGACCGAGTTTGACATAGATAAGGGCAGACCGAGCTCAATGTTGGATAGACAATGTCCAAACAAAGAGAGCACTAAGAAGGATGAGGCGAGCTAGATCACATGAAATCGAGCTAGAACCAGAGCCAATGTCGGGAAAGGTCACGACAATACACCAAGCTAGTATGTAGAGCAAGGGCTGATCCGATACAATGAGTTGAAATATGTCTAATTTCAGTAAAAATTCCCTTATTTTTTTGGTTATTTTGGGCAGCCAAGGGATTTAAACAAATCTTGAGTTTTGAGATTTTTTAAAAAAACCTCGAAAGTTTTGTAAACCCTCTAAAAATTTCCTCATAGTACACCACAAAACCCTCAATATTTTTGTAAATAAACTCAAGATTAAAAACATTCAAATACTAGAATGGATATGATACCATATAAGGTATTACACAAATATCTTTGGATCAAGTGAATGTATTAGTTCAATGTAAACATGAGTCAAAAAGTGCACAATGCAACCGTAAGTTGATTATAATCAAATAAATCATAATATTGCAAAGAAAATAATCAAAAATCATCCAACAAACTCCATAAATAACTCACAAAAAGAAGATGTACAAATACAAGATCAAGGCATAACTCCTATATGAATAGTGGTTAAAGATCCTAAAATAGGAATGTAGCTCCCATACCGAAATAATATGTCAAAGAAGTAACTCCCACTAGTATACTCATGATAGTCAAATGTAACTCCTATTTGACTATGAAACCTAAGCAAGCTAAGTCCACAAGTGTAGGAAAGTACAAGTAAATAAAATAAGATAAATAATATCCCGCATTAACAAAAGAGTCTAGTTTCCTCCATTTCCAAGCATGAAAAGGTCATAGATCCATGTTTTAACAAGATTAAAGCAACTATAAGCATTACCAAATGGATTCAAAGAACAAAGGGTTATGTCCATATATAAACTACACCACATCACCCTATTGGGTACATTCTATTATATATAGTTAGCCCATTATTTTTATTGTCAAGAGACATGATGGAACCCATAGGGGTTTGGATTAAATCACACTCACACTTGGAAAAACACCTAGGATAAATATATGAGGCTTGATCTCACACAAGGGAATATAGTGCAACATTTATATTGGTTTGGCTAGTTTGACCACCAAGCATAGTCTAATCTCAGCACACACATGATTTCTCATTTGGGTTTGGTAATGATTTGATGAAGCGTATTGCAGGTTTCTAGGGTTTCCTTTTTGTTTCATGTTATTACAACTCATCTCAAGGGTGTACAAATAAGATAAACTACAGGGAAGGGAATTTATAGGAAATTAGAACTCATAAAAATTTATAGAGTTTAAAAATCAAAGGTTCCAAGACCTGTACACTTCAAGTTAGGATTATACGACTCTAGATACGAGACTATACAAATTTCCTACATTGCTATTTCAACTCATTTTCTATTTTCACAATTGATATTAGATAATTTTTATCTTTTTATCTATTTTTTCCACCTAGCTATACATCTATATCTTCTCTATTCGACCTCTACTGGTGAAGTCTTCATGTCCTCTTTGTGTATTTGAGATATCACTTATCATTTATTAATCATTGCAAGTATTAATGCATTATTATAGTTATGAATGGTTAATTATAAATTTATTAGATGAAAATAATCTCTTATTAAATAACCTTGCATCCTATTTATTTTTGTGCACTTTCCATGAAATAATTTAATTAGGTTCTAAACATTTGGTGAACCTAACGTTTAATTTGAATCTATTTCTCAAACCCCGATGACCATAAGTTTTCTTGTTTTGATATTGGGGTATTCTTAGCTATCCTCTCGTCTATCACTACACCTCTTATTTCAACCTTATATGATCTTCATTTCAAACCTAAGGGACCAATCCCTCATTCTAGTATGGGTTACCATACCTTTAACCAAGTCTATACCCATATCTCTTCTAAAAGAGGGGGTCTCTATTATAGTTATACTTGTTTAATGAATGATAACGCTCCTACTTATATTGATATACAAGATGAATATATTCCTTTTACTCAATAACATCCAACCCACTTCTTCATCCATGACTACTAAAGTTAATGCTATCACAATATGAAGCAATAAGAAACTAGTTGGGGAAACACACCTTTACCACCACCAAATATGCCTCCTTAAACTATATATAGTGCCCCTTCTAAATATTCTAATATATTAGATAAATTAAATAACACACCCACTAAGATATCTCTTTTAGAACTATTGCAAAAGGCACCTATTTATAAGGATATATTAAATGAGACTTTACTACATGCTACCTTGCCTCATATTACTCAACCTATTACTTTTTCATCTATTATGGACACATTTAAAGCCATGGATAAGGAAATCACATTTAGTGCGAATGATATCCTACCTTCACTTGATGAGGATCCTTTCTCACCTCTTCTTATTATGGCTCAAATCCAATGATTCCTCATTAAGTATTTCTTCATCGATAATGGATCCTATCTCAATATGTGTCCTAGTTTTAACTTATAAATATGTGATTTTATATGTATATAATTGACACAAATATTACTACAATGAGAGGTTTTGATAAAATTACATGATCTAGATTAGGAACTATTACTCTTGACCTCTTGGTTAGCCCCAAAAAGTTTCCCACTACATTTCACATCATGGACATGGATTTACATTATAATATTCATTTGGGTCATCTTTGGATCCATGCTATATAATACGTTTCATCTATAATTCATCGGTGTATCAAGTTCATACATTATGGATATGATTATAATGTGGATGCTGACTTAAATCCCTTCAAATATTACATAGTTTACCTTTACTTAAGTACTCGTTATCACTCCTCCAAAAAACCCATACCTATAAATAAATTTCCACCTATGTCATAAGAGAATCCATTCACGACTCTAATACCACCATTTATTTATTAACATTGATTGAATAACATACAATTTTATATCCTATATATCACTTTGCTAATGATGCTCAATATGACACTCTAACATATTGGCTAATTCAATGCTACAAGAAAATGTTGATGATTATTCGTCGAATAGTGATGTTCATACTATTTCAATTACACATGAAAACTTTCATAAATTAAATTTTAATCCCATTGATGAATATGAATCTATGTTCCATTCTCTTTTTGTTTCTACTAGTCCATACATTATCGGCTTAAATTTTCTACATTTGAAATCTTTATCTTTGCTAACCTATCTAGTTATGACACACCCACCGTAGATGGATTTGCACCATTACAAAATGTTATTACTATAATATATCCTATATGTACTATTAGTTCTATCACCATTTGAGAACATATTGATACCCTACAAGAGATAATATCTATCTTATTTAATGTTGAGTTAATTTACCATATCGCAACATTGATCTATTAAAAATATCTATGGATCCTAACAAGACTATATATCCTTATGATGCATTTCATACTTTGGATATTACCCCATTTGACATTATCAAAATTTACCCCGATTACGAATGATATACTTGATGAAATATAGTCTCTTTTCTACCCCCTTTTCATGTACCTATCTATTATAAAAAACAATTCAAAAACATTCAAATAATCACATACTACAAAAACAATCACATATTTGTAAAAACATAAAATTAGGCATATTTATGGTTTAATTGGCTAGCTTATTGCTTTATACATATTTTTATCATGTTGTTTAATAGATAACATATTTTCTATATAATATTTAAATAGATGTGTTCATAAAGTATATTGAGCTTGATGTAGGGCACACATAAGATGACACATGGTTTAAGATTATGGATTGGTTCCTTCCTTTGACAATAATATTTGGGGAATATCTTACAATGTAAAAGTGATTTCATTTCATTACAATTACTTTATGTTTCCTGGTCACACTTGATTATATACATAGTGTTTATGCTATCTTTTGAGCTAACAAGACTAACAAGTCTCTTATACAATGTTATATTTTCTTACTATATAAGATTTTAATATAACCATTTTCTATACTTACTTGTTAAAATATTGTCACTACTTACTTATACCTATCATTTAATTGTTTGACTACTCCCTTTTGAATCCTTGCTTATAGTTGACCATTACCTTGCTTGATTACAATTCTATGTGACCTATATGCGTTGATTTTATTTTGACACTATGGGTGTCCCATATTTTTGGATCTATGCTTTTATTGTGTGAATAAACTTATTTATCTGTATATGAAATATGATGCCTTCCATTGTAATTATATTGTGATAATGTGGTTGTCCCATATTTTTGGATCTATACCTCGGGTGACTATGTTTCTATACTATAGAGTAATTCTCTCTACACTTCAGTTTCTATTGATATACTATTAGTAATTTAGATTATGACATGATTGAATCTTACCACGCATATGTTTCTATTTATTATTACTACTCTAGTTTATGACATGATTGATTTTTACTACAATGCTATACTATTGCTAACGGATTATGACACACTTTTTACCCTGTTGTTCTTACTTCTATACATATGTATTATTACTTGTGTGTTGCATGTTGATTCATCTACATGCCATGGTTTCCACTATGAAAAACTCTTTTTCACTAAATAGATTAAAATTTGTGGCAACCATTCTATCCTTTTATGTGATACTACAAAGATTATCAGACTTATTACACATGACTACACATCTATTCTTTTGAGACACACACTCACATATTTTATGACAAAGAATTCAAAAGAGATGCATTCATCAAGATATATTATATATATAAAAATAAATTACATGACATAAGAACATGTTTTCACATGGTCCATATCCTTAGAAACAAACATAAACATTAAACAATGGTAGAGTTCAACACAAGTCAAAATTGTAGAGTACAATTAAAACCGTGGTATGGTCCTGCCACAATGGACACTCCCAATTCTCATAAATTTATAGATTTCTTTGATTCTATAAACTATTTATAGGTTTCATATAAAATCTCGAGACACATATACTTAGTTCGAGCATGATACCCAAGGCATGAGTACTTCATTCCTTCAGACTACTGAAACCCACTTTAAAGAACATAATTTTGGGACATGAGCCTTATTATCCTATACAATATTCCAAAATCTATACTCTTAGTTTTAGTAATAAAACACATAATGGGGGAATTATATATCCATTCCTTTTGATTAAGTGGTTTTATATTACTCAACAATTAAAATAGTTACAACTTGACCGATATCCATCCATAATAGTATGGTCCATGAGGTCATGGAAGGTATATAAGTGGATAAGTAGGATGTCATTCCTCTTCTCTCACAAATTTCAAAGAGGAAGATATCAATATTGCTAAAAAATATGATGCACTAGTCTTTTTATCTCTCGGTTGGGTACTTCGGTTCCTCTCTCTCTCCTTTGGTGTTGGGTTGCATGAAATCAACACTCTAGTTTATCCTTTAATAAAATTGGGAATGATCACCCCCAATACATCTACATCTCAACTACAATTATAAATCTCTAGAGTAAAAAAATGAGAGATCCTCCCTCCATAGAACGAACAAGTGTAATCCTTACATGTTTTTCATCCCCTTTACCTTACTTTGTACAAGTTCAACATTACAAAATTTGCAAGTGTTATCTATTATTTTGAGTTAAAGTTTAGTTTCTATCATAGAAATTTACTAGAGTCTATTCTTTAGGTTTCACATGAGGTATTCCAACAACAACATATTAAAGAACAACTATCGAGAAAAGATAAAGTATGTGTGCACACTCATGTATTTTTTTCTCGTATGCATGCAATTTTCAATTACATACTTAAATGTTGGTAAAATTTTGACTCTAAAATTTTGTAACTTGTCATTTGTAATTCCAAGTTTAGAAATTCTTCCTTGCTAAGAAAAATTCTCACATTTGGAATATAATCAATATATCGAGCCCTATCTCTTTCATGAATTTATCATATTTACATTATACTCTATCATAAATTTGGAAATATTAATTAATCATAGTAATACACTATCATCATACAACATGCTACAAATTTCTATTTCACATTAAACTCTTCCTGGGTTGTATAATTTGGTTAGGATGTGAAATATGGTCCTTGTCGATTTGTATGGTGTTGAACTTTCATATTCTATAAATTTGTTTTTAATTTGAATATATTTATTACATTGTTTCATCTTCATAGGTCAACATTATTAGAATATTTCACCTAAGTACGACTATATAAGCAAGTCAATACCACTTTACAAATCACTTGACACTCTTACAAGATTTTATTGCAAATTTCATTCCAAAAGCATTTAAGGCTCTGTTGGAGCTCAAAATTGCACTCCGACCTGAATCAAGAAGATATAGGATTTTGAGGAAATATGTGACTCTCTCTCCAAGTGTGGGACTTGCGGCTTGAGGCGGACCTTCAAAGAAGGCAAAATTCCTTGTTACATGGATTTGGGAATACCCACATAAAAACTACTTCTAACACTAAAATTACTCCTACAACTAATTAATTCTCTAACAATTCCAATGGACCAAAGAGAGATGCAAGAAAAGTAAATCATAAGAAAAGGGGTGGTGATAACACCAAAAGAAGGTGGAAATTCCCCAAATCTAGATGACACATATGTAAAAGTGCAAGGTCGGGATCGTAGAACACATGTAGTTCAAATGTAGATAGATAAAATAAATTACAAATATGCGAGAGGGTAAAATATTAACATCAAACACTATGTATTCGAATGAATGAAATAAACCAAACGTGTATTAATCAATATTAAATAGCTTATATATAGATACAAGGAAAGGAAATCATGATTAGTGAGTTACAAAGGTTGACAACATGAAGTTTCGAGTTTCACAAAGAAGAGCTCGAAAATATGCTATGTAAGGAAAGAGGGAGAAGAAACCTTAAAAAGTTCACATGCACTTGTATTTATACCATTCGTGGAATGGAGAAAGAGAAGGAAGAGAGAAGAAAGGACCACCAAGATGGAACCGACTTCTCTGAAGGTGTATTGAATAAGTGTGGGCACCATGAAATCTTACAAAACTTATTTGTAGTACAAGCATGGATGCCCCTAATTTCAACCAATAACCAAAACATAACCCTTAAGTCTATCACATGCCATCATACTACATATAATGGTGACATATTTTAAATTTTGGTGGATGGGGTGGTTGGCTCTGGTTCGAGTCCAATGTGGCTTTCACTATGCCCCACAAATTTCACCGTGGTATTTCAAAATTTCTTCTTACGCGGACATTCACAACATTTCCCCCACTTGTCCCGATGAGTAGAAATACTTCAATCCACCCGCAAGGGTATACCTTTTCGATCCATGACTTTTGTCACTACAAGTAATTTTGTTCATTGTGTAGGTTTGAGAAAACCCATACAAAATTATAATTTAGTGAACCCATAGAACACCAAGTTAGTGTTCTACATATTTTGAACTTGGTCGATTTTAGCCATTTCTTGTGGATAAGAAATTTTTGGTACTCTATATGACTTCTTTTTCTAGTGACTTATTTCCTTAGCATTAAGAAAATTACGCGCAACATTAAATTTCATCAATTTTCACCCAGTCCCACTACTACTCTTTCCTTTGTTCTGCAGGTCTATAGAATCCATGAAACACTAAGTTCCTGCATTCTATGGTAGAATGAACTAATTTCCTAAAAAAATTATAGAGTATGAAAACGGTTAAGTCCTTTTGATGAGTTGTTAAAAATTACATGGGGGTAATTGTGGACAATAGTTTTGAAAACTCTAAGGGAATTTTTCTGCTAGATGATGAAGACCAACTGCCTTGAAAAATCCACTAGGCATGAAGTCAAGAATATTCTTGACGTAAACTAATTTCATTCTTGAAAAACTATCTCCTCAATCAACATGAACTTGAACTCAACACTAGACTGGAGTTATAAAATATATATACCTGAATCCACTCCAACCGTGTGATTTCCACCATGAACTTGGCTCTGCAATGATCCTTGTATGATTGCAAGTGGTTGCAAAATATATATACAAAAGGATAAAATCATACATGTTTCAAGTCAAACATCTAGAGATTACAATGAACTTATTACAAACATTGGAGTCACCTAAGGATTGAGGAGAAAATACTTAATCAATGAACACCACACAACAAAAAGGAGGGAACCTCCAATAACACAAAACAAACAAGCATTTACAAGATGAAATGGAACAAATTAATGGGAGTGTTTAAGATAAATCCCATTAATTGGGATTTATAATACCTCTCCATCAAGATTGGATAACTTAAAAGAGTTAGCCTCTTTGCAAGAAGTGATAATATATGGCCCACTCCAAAGTGCATAAAAATTGGAATGCCACCCTGGTTTAGCTCTGTCCGCATCCCACTTGAGGACCAAATCTCCTGCTTTGAAAATTTGTGGCTTAGCTTTCTTGTCAAACCATTGTGTGGTAGATCCATGGAGCTTCTCTAATATATAATTGGTAGACTACTTGAGTTATTCAAGTTCAACCAAATCCACCATTCTTATTTCTCTTTAATTTGCACCTTCAAATTTCAACTGTTGATCTAGATCTAATGAAGGTAGTTCAAGTGAAAATGGGAGCCTAACTTCTCTTCCATATATGAGGAAAAATGGTGAATTTCCAATTTCTTTCTTTGGAGTGATTCTATCAACATAAAGAGCATTCTTTACTTTAGTGTGCCATTGTATTTGATAGACTTGCATAATCCTCTTCATGATTCTGATTAGGTTCTTGTTATTTGATTTCGATCAACCATTATCTTGTGGGTAATAGTTTGAGGGAGTCTTCAAGAAAACTCCATTTTTAAGAGTCTAATAAGATACTTTGGATCCTAGAAATGCCTTAGAATTATTAGAAATGATATTTTTAGAGACACCAAACCTTGTTATAATATCTTCCATGAAATCAAGGACGAGTGATTCACTTGCCTCCTTGAGTGGTATAACTTCTATCCTTTGGTGAAATAATCTGTTATAGTCAAGACCCATCTGTGACGCACACACTTAAAGGAGGATTAATCATACCAATAAAATAAAGTCCCCACTGAGCAAAGAGTTCATTTTCCTGAATAGGATGAAAGGGATGGGCTGCCATTTTATTCTTACCAGTGAAGAAAGAACATTCTTTACATTTTCTAACCCATTGATGTACATCTGTAAAAAATGTGGGCCAAATGTATCCTGTTTTGAGGATTTTCTTTACTGTAACTAGAGAAACCATCATTGAATTTTGCCAAGAATTTATCCACTTGTTCTTCTTCAATGCATCTTAAAAGGACACCTTCAATATTCCTTTTGAAATTAATTTCATCCATTAAAACATAAAGAATTGATTATAACCTGAGGTTTCTTCTTTTTATCTTGCTCAAACTAGGAGGATAGCCATCAATAGTTAAGAATGTGCCATGGCTATGCTAAGATTATTTTATTATGGGTCGCTTATGTTGCGGAGTTCTCTTGGTGACTATCACCCAAATTTTGGTGATCTTCGGATGTTTGAAGCTATTCTTCCTCCATGAAGAAAGAAGCTTATTCACGTCGTCCTCAATTTGTTAAAGGAAAATTTCTCACATAAGGCTTTGTCTCTCTCCAATTTTGTGGCCTTGATGGTCACATCGAACTCCATGATATTTTTACCCATCCATCTCTCTTTCACTAATTTCTTCCCCATGATGAATTATCTCACACTGGGGTATGAGAATAAGAATTTGATGTGGTTGGAAGATAGCAAAGGATTGGATTTCTTAATAGCATGCAAGATGGTAAAAACCTATTTTTCTAAGTGAATATACCTAAGTTCAAAATATTTCAATGTCTAGTTAAAGAAAGCCACATGATGCTCCATATATTCATTGTTTTTTGAGTAAGAACCATGGCTATGATAAGATCCATGCCATACACGTAAATGATGCAATAATTTGTGAAATATATATTAATGAGAATTGACACTTGTGATATCATGAATTTGATCTTGTTGAAGCTTTCATTTCCTTCTACAGTCCATTTAAAAACAATGTATTTCCTTAGATCGGGTGATCGGCCTAACTAATCCTATAAAGTTAGGAATGAATTTTCTAATGAGATTTATCTTTCCAAGGAAATACTGGAGATCCTTCTTATGAGTTGGAAAAGAGTGGGATAGGATGACATAGAATCTTTTTGGGTCAATTGAAATTCCATCATTTGAGACACCATGACCTAATAATTTACCCGTGTGGAACCGCAAAATGTATTTCTTAGGGCTCAATGATACTCCAAATTATCTATATCTCTCAAACACTTTCTATAAATTATCCATATGTTGTTTTACCTTCTTTGAGAAGATCATGATGTCATCTATATAGACAAGGAAAAACTGGTTGATGAGTCCACAAAAGGCAATATCCATTTCTTTCTGGAAGGTGATACCCGTATTTGAAAAACCAAAAGGAATTTTTTGATATCCACATGTTCCCCACTTAATTGTGAATGTGGTTTTGAATTGGTCTTCCTCTCTGATATTTATTTTATTGAATCCTAAATAACCATCAAGCATGGAAAACCTTTTAGATCCAACCACTATTTGAAGGATTTGTTCCATGGAAGGAAGAGGATGATGATATTTCAATGAAGCCTTGTTCAAGTCTCTTGAAATCCACACAGAGCCTTATCTCTCCATTCAATTTTCTAACGGAATGAAATTGGCCACCCAAGATGAGTATTTGATAGGAAATATTATTTTGACTCAATGAGTTTAGATAACTCATTCTTCATGAGGGGCTCAATTCTTGGGTTCACATGCCTCTATTTTTGTTGATATACCTACATATAGAATTGATAAAAAAACTAAGTGTATAATGAGAAAAAATACACACATGATTTTGTTTTCAAAATTTAACATATGAAAGATACCGACTAAACAACCATCTAAAGTAAGTCGTGACTATGTGACTCATACATGACATAAGATACCATAACAAGTGTGAATCAGAATCGAACAATTTATTTGAAATGTAATCCATTATAATGCAATCCCATAATGCTTACAAATCATCAATTAAATGTTGAAGGTTAGCAACCAAAATTTACTTTGTGTTATTTCTAATTTTTTTTTATGGCAAATTAAATTCTCCTTATGAATAATCTAGAATGGATGAATATTAGAGTTTATCAACAATACTAGATAAATAAATTAGCTAGTTGACATAATAGAAAAAGGCTTGTTAGTGAAACAACGATAATTATAAATAACGAATTATAGATCCATAAAATAATTACGAAGATTATAGATTATGATGTGCAGTTAAATTAAACATATATTTAGATGATTATAGATTACAGATTACAAAGTTTAATAACAAGAGATGAAAGAAAATAACATGAAAGAAAATGAGACAGAGAACACTGGATTTAAAGTGGGGAAACTGAAGGAAAAACCCCACTGAAATAAAGCACTATCTATATTAAGAATTTATCAAACTTTAACCCAGCACTTCCACTTCACTCCTCGGTCTCACAGAGATAATTGCAAACTAGTGTCTCACAATATTATAGTTCGCATATACAAAAATAGCTTGAGATTTTGCATATATAAAATTGGTACCAAATTGATTCTTGATCAATACCCAATCCCATGAGGGATCATTATATATATATGATGGGTGAACAATCAATTCGTCTCACTCTTTTAGTTGTGAAAGACTAACTAAGTTTATTAAATAAACTTTAATTAAAAGGGTCATAAGTGGTGGTCCACCAATAGGCATACCCACTTAACATTATTACCCCAAAAAGAATCAACACATCCATTTTCAAACCAAATCGTACATCGTGTGAGATCTATTTAATTTTTTAAATCCATAACTACTCAATGTTCCTTATTACATGTGAATTAATTCGGGCATGCCAAGCTCCATCAATAGTATTATTGTTGCGATACCATAAAATTAACTCTCTAAGTGAATCACAAGAAAAAATATTCCCAAGTCTAAGAATTATTGGAAAATTTATCAATATATTATATGGAATTATGTTCCCTTTCACTACTTGTTGAAATCATGGTGACCCGCAAATGGGACAACTAATGTCATTATCATATTACTTCATGAATATAATTTAATCACTTTTAATGCATCATAATTGATATATATGGAACTCCTAAATTTGATAATATTTTATGTTCCTCTCTATATGAAAAGGAAAGTGTGTTCTTTTAAAGAAACAATGTACCTTTGAGTAGGCTACAATTAAAAACAAAAGGAAAATTACAAAATGTAAAACATATGAAATATATATCAAATGTAAAATATAGTTATGAAATTTCTATTTAACCTTAATAAAGTATTCAAAGTGATTCTTTTCTTACTAAGTCTTTCATTCAAGTTCATCAATGCTACCGTAACACTAACAAATGATGTTCTAGACTTTCTTTTTGTAAACAAGAGAATTTGAGCTAGTATCAAAATCATTCTATCTTGTTATTGATCATGCTCTCGATCATCATCATCCGATTGTTAATCATCATCCTTATGATCATGACAAGAATTATCATGATCAAATAAAAGGTGAACCATGTATTTAATCTCAATTCCCTCTTCCATTCAATATCTTCATTAAAAGTTTATGGAAAAGGTGATTGTTTCTCCTAGCACCCAATTATTTCCTTTAAGTATATTATTTTTAGAGTACCTTTATGATCCTTTGTGATGTTTTTTGTGATTAATTTCATTATTGTGATGACACAAGGGTAATATGTACCTCTAATTTTTCATTAGACAAAGTTGTCCAACATCGAGTCAACTATTTGAATTTTCAATATCATATGTATGCATATTAAGTTAATATTAAGTGTAATATCCATACAAATTTTGTCATTATTATAGTTTTCTCAATTAAATGAAAATTAACTTTATCTCAAAGAAAAAAATTGTGTAGTTCAATAATCACTCATCGAATATGCTTCCCTCATTTTCGCTTCTTCTATTTTGACCCCTACCTCGGCTACAAGATTGTGATGACTATATATATACATAATATTAAAATTTAAATAACTTATACCAAAATAAAATTGAAATAACAATAAATTGAAATTTATCGTAAATAAAATTTAAAAGTTTATATGTAAAATTACAATTACTTACCAACTCATACACAACAAGTATGCTCCTTAATGAAGAGTTATACTATGGGGAGGTAGATATAAATTTAGATGAAGAAATTAAATCTACTAAATTATAAATCTATAGAGGGGATGATAAACACATACTAAATGATGACATAATATTTCTAAAATATTAAACTACTTGTTTAACAATTATAGGTTTATAAAAAAATTGCAAAGTGTGATAAGAAGAGAAAAATATATTTCCTAAAAACTCAAATTTCTTGTTACGTGGTTAAAGAATAATTAATCTTGTATTATAGACCTTTAAAATAAGAGAAAATGGATGTTCCAAAATGTAATGAAATTACTTAGATATATCTAAATATTGAAAACAAAATAACACAAAACAACACCAAAATTATAGAGAAATGATCACAATATGCAAGCATAATAACTTTTCCACTATGGGGGAACATACAATCCATACAATAAGAGTGAAGTGATCAATGTGATGATAATATAGTACTCTATAAATCCTTTATATATCCTACCAAGTTATAAAATGTACCAAAGCTGACCTACTAAACATATGAACTTAGAATGAATACATATGATATGACATGATAAGAGACTATATTAGGCACATGTCGAAATCCATATCATAATATACATGAACTAGAATTGAGTTTGTATCATGACCCTCCCTTTGAAATAAACATTGTCCCCAATGTTAGTAATTTGTGGGTGTTGTTTCGGAAATGCTTCATCTTCCCATGTTTCATCTTCAATTTCAAAATTCTTCCACTTGATAAGATACTCAATGATGATTCTATTGGGAATGTCAGGGATCTATTGAATCGAATAGTGCACCGGTGAGAAATGTGAGACATGAATTATACAAAGGCAAGACTAAGCACACACATACAAATTTGCAAGTTATGAAGAACAATGAGATAAAATACAAAAAGGAAAGAATGGATCCAAATCAACTCAATGCTCCATATAATAGAATGATGCAAGTGATGTACATATAGGAGGTGAATGTGTAACCTCCTCCTAGAATAATGGAAACCTCCACCTAGAATAGTGGTAACCTCCATACTCGAAAAAGAAGTCAATGGATACCTACTCAAGGGTAGTAACTACGACAAGCTAAAATAGTGTGGTCAAGTGTACACATAAGAAACCACATCCCATGATTGTAGGATATTTCCAAGTAAATAAAAAATACAAAGAAAATGAATATCCTATAGTAAAACCCCCATAAGCAAAAATTAGGTGGGTAGTGAAAAAGGAAAGTGGGTCCTGAAAACAAGGCCTGATGAGGTATCCACGTACAATGCATCTCTTATAAATATAAAGTAAAAGGAGAAAACCCAATCGGAAAAAACTCCCCCAAAAAGATACAAACTAGAATTGAAGAAGGCTAGAAGCCCCTTAGAGATGATGAAGCTATTGATATGGATAGAAGATTTGGGAAAAACAAAGACATGTTAGGTACCCAAATACATAAAATATGAAATGGGAAGAAATAAAAAATTGATGAAGTATTGATAAATAATCTCCAACAAGTATAATGTTAGGAAATCTATTGTTGGTTTTTACCGTAAGTAAAATATTATTTACTTACGGTTATTTTGTAGTTAATTGAATATAATGTTATAAAACCAATATATTTCTTTGTTGCATTCATGTTTCTATACCGGGTTATTATTATTCTCACTTCCTATTTTATAGGAAGTAGTTTTCCTATTGTAATGGTTATATATTAGCCAAATACATTGTTCGTAATACTAATTATAGTGATGCATTTGTTTGATCTGAACCAAATTATCATTTAGTATCGAGCAACCTCGATCATACCTCTGATGGAGAATTAGAGAGAAATAGGGGCAACACCTGATTTCATTACTGCCCCAATTCATGAAAGCCTGATACATTCCTTCTGAGTGTAGGTTTGATTATTTGTTATTAAGAGTACAAAAATTGTTATTAGTTTTTGTAGAAGTGTGCATATTTTCCGAGAAGAATTTAGTGAAGAGGATACATCAACAGAGTTGTATGTGATATTGGAGATATTTAGAAAAAGAGTTCTCTTGTGCATTCTTGGATCGGGCTGTTCAAAATGAAAAAACTACTTGAATATTTATCTCTATCGATTTGATATATGTATGGATCTTTACAATATCCATTCTTTGTTGGCCTTCCTCTTATACCCAAATTAATAATCTAATTACATTATTTGTTGATGCATAATCACAACACACTTGAATGTCTGCAACTCGATGGGTTGAGACTCTCAGTGTGATTGCATAACATGGAGCTTCTCTCAAAGTGTGGGAGTTTGCAACTAAGAGAGCTATCCGAATGAAGGCCAGTTCCTATTCGTCTGTTCAGGTGCACACATATAATTACAAAGGATCTACTCTAAAATATACTCTAACTTGCCAAGGAGACATGGTTAAGAAGATGCAAGAAAATAAACCTAAACTAACAAAGGTGATGCACCAAAGGAATGTTGAACACCTATTTTTCCATTAAACACAAACCATAAAAATGTAATACAACCACCAATACACAGATAACCAATACTATAATGAGAGATCAGGAAGGAGACAATGAACACAAG
Source organism: Taxus wallichiana var. yunnanensis (assembly GCA_018340775.1). Classification (NCBI taxonomy): domain Eukaryota; kingdom Viridiplantae; phylum Streptophyta; class Pinopsida; order Cupressales; family Taxaceae; genus Taxus; species Taxus wallichiana. Next base: position 169,630,250 of record CM031237.1, read on the forward strand.
AAAGGGTTGAAAATCATCCACATACATGTATTATTGCTCCAGAAATTGATATAGTACACTACAATGGCCAAGAGGCATAAGCTTGCATTACAATTTTAATGGAAGGTTTGAACTCCACGAATTCATCTGTAGACTAGAGAAGAAGGGAGGGTGCAAATCTAGAATGTCCAACATTTAGAAAAATGCCCTTCCTTACAATATATAGGAGGAATGAGAGAAGGAGATGAGAAGAAAAATTTAGACTCTGCCCAACCACCTCCAAAATGCATTAATTCATCTCATTATGGTGGTAGGTGAGGAACCCTGGGAAACCCTAAAAATGGTGAACTTGTATTTTCCAATTTTGAAGAACTTGGTCCCACCCAAATCAAGATATACTATAGTAGTTGTGTATCGGATGTCGAGAGATTTCCAACGGTATAAAATTTGTTAAATTTTGAGCACTGGTTCAAAAGTTATGCCTATTTGAATATTTGAATTTAATCGTATGAGAGAAGATGAAAATGTATGTTTTGCAAAATGGACCCACGGGCCTAAAGCTGTCAAACTACGCCATTTTAAAAAAATGCAAAATTACAAAACCTCCCATGCATCCCGCAGCCCGAATATTCACTTTTGGTGAAAAAAACCCCAGTGCTAGAAAGTTCACTTTTGCAAAAAAATTCCGTGTGCGAAATTACAAACTACGCTATAAAACCTGTGGGCCCAAATTGCAAATTGCGCCATTTGCACAAAAATGCAAAAGTGTGAAAGTCTCCCTCAGGCCCAAACCTAAATCGCACATTTGATGAAAACACCTCCCTCGGGTGGCGCCCGTAATTTCAAATTGTGCCATTTGTGAAAAATTGCAAAAATGCAAAAACCTCCCTCAAACCCACAACTCGTAATTTCGCAACTTTCCATTTGGTAAAAACCTCGCCGGGTCCGTGGGTGCAGGAATTACAAACCATGCCATTTACAGAAAATTACAAAAATGCCAAAATCTCTCCCAGGCCCGCGCCCTTACAACTTTACATTTGCTGAAAAGACTTCTCTAGGCTCGCGGCCCCGTAACTTCACATTTGTGAAAAAGACTTCCCTGTGCCCGCGGCCCCAAAATTGTGCATTTGACAAAAAATCGTCCCCCAAGCCCGCATGCCCGCAACTTGCAAAATATGAAGAGTAGAAGGACTTATTTATATTTTCTGAAAGGGGAAGAAATTTCCTATCTGATGAAGATGCTTTCGGGAATCCTTAAGTACTTAAAATATATGAAAAGTCGATTGAAGCACTAAGGGAGGAAAAATGGCGTTAGTTGACCCAAAATAAGAATGAGATTATTTTGGACAACATTTGGCGACTCACGGGATCACTCCGCCTACTAGGTGAAAGATCAATTGCCTTGAAGAATCCATTGGGGATGAACTCATGAATGATTTCTGATACTTGATCTTTTCTTGAAATCGAACCTAATCTGCTTGCACTTGGTGATCTCAAACCTTCCCCGCTCTGCACTCTCGGTTTTCATAAGAAAACATGAAGATGAGATTGTGAGAGTAGAGAATTGCTTTGACCTGGAGCTTTTCACCTATCTTGAAACAAACTGTTACAACATTAACCTTGGGAGGTACACTAAAATGCATAGTAATACTAACCTGGGAGAAAAAAAACTGTGCCAAAGCACTTAGGGAAATTGAAACCTTAACTACAACAAGAAAATGTGCATACACACTTAGAGGAATTGAAAACCTAGGCTAATATTTACAAGGGTGAAACCTTTCTCTTTTAGTAGCAATGTTTAAGATAGATTCTGTTAACAGGAATCAAAATCTCCTATCCATCCAATGTAGACAATTGGAAATCATTGCTACTTTTACATCCCGAGACTATGTAGGGGCCACTCCAAATGACATTCAACTTCGAATGCCTTCCCGGTTTTTCCCGATCTGCATCCCACTTAAGAACTAGGTCCCCTTCCTGAAAGGTCCTTGTTCTTGCTTTCTTATCAAACCATATTTTGACCAAGGCTTGATCCTTCTCCATTGTTTGAAATGCATGTTCTCTGATTTCTTCTAATTCCACCAGCTCTGCATACTGGCCTCCATTGGTTCAAACTCAGATAAATCCAACTGCTTCATGAGCTCTAATGCGGGTAGCTCCAATGATATAGGCAACACTGCCTCTTTCCCGTAGACTAGCTTGTAAGGGGAATTACTGTTGAAATATTTTGTGTGATCTTGTCGAACACAAGGCTATTTTGAGCTTTGTATGCCATGTCCTTTGGTTTTCATCCAGAGTCCTTCTGATGATTCTTAGCAAATTCTTGTTTGTGGAATCTGCTGCCCATTACCCTGTGGGTAATAGTTGAAGAGGTGCTTGAGTAGATCCCATTTTGACATAATATTCTATGATTTTGGAACCTATGAATGCTAAGGCATTGTTTGATATGATAGTGGCTGGCACACCGAACCTAGTCACTATTCCTTCGTAGAAGTCTAGTATACTAGACTCGTTTGCTTCTTTGAGTGTTACCGCCTCGGTCAACTTGGTGAAATAGTCTGATGCTATGAGAATCCACTCGTGGCCTTAGATTGAATTTGGATTGATGACCCCAATGAAGTCCAATCCCTATTACATGAATGGTTGGTCAACTGAAATTGGGTGTAATGGAAGTGTTGTAAATATTTCTTTGCCTGTGAAGAATGCACATTTTTTGCACTTCTTGATCTATGTGTAATAGTCACTGAACACCTTGGGCCAATAATAACCCACCTTCATTATTTTGAGAGTTGTTACCCATGGAAAAATGTCCTCTCGACTTCTCCATCATGAAACTCTTGTAACACCCTCTCAATTTGACCTGTCCTAATGCACCTCAAAAGAACACAATTGATGTCTTTCTTGAACAAAACACCATCGAAAAGCACATATGGAATGGCTTGTAATATGAAGTATCTCCTCTTTACTTTTCTCATTTATTGAGGGCATAGGCCTGTTTGTAGGAAGTGTATCATATTTTGAGTCCAACAAGGAGTGGGAAAGTCCTCACTTTCTTGCTCTTGACCATCTTGTAGCACCAAAACAACTTTGTTTTCATTACTTGCTTCAACTTGTTGACTCGAGGCTAGCTGTTCACATAATCCCTTTCCACGGACCAGCTTAGTGACCTTAATTTCAATGTCATATTCCATGACATGAGTGATCCACCCTGCACGTTTCTCATTCAGATCCTTGTTTAGAAGGAATTCCTTGACTCCCGCATGAGAGACCAACAATTAGATTTTGTTGTTTGAAACTAGGTGCTTGAATTTCTTAAACTCTGATCTTTGCAAGGACATGTTTTTAATCAAGGATTATCTCACTTCATAGTCCTCCAAATTTTCTTTGAAGAAGGATACCCATTGTTCGGAACCCTCTTTGTTTTGTTTGCACGAGGATTATAGAAATTGTGTCCCCACCACCGAAATCCTTGGAGAATTTTGGATTGACGAGAGTTGGAGCTTGAGATATAGTTTCTTTTATTGCTTCAAAACTTGCCTTGCCTTCAAATGTCCACTTAAATTTCATGCTCTTCTTTAACATCAACATTATTGGCTTTACAAGAGTTACAAAGTTTGGAATAAAACCTGCAAACAAAATTGATCCTTCCTAAGAAGCTTTGAAGAGCCTTCTTATGGCTTGGTAATGGCAATGCTCTAATTTCTTCAACTCTCTCTGGGTCAATCATCAATCCATCATTTGAAATAATATGGCATAGAATCTTGATTTCGTGAACCAAGAATATGCATTTTTGGGGGTTCAATGATACCCCAAATCTTCGACACCTTTGAAATACCTGTCTTAGATGAAAGAGGTGATATGCTATGTTTTTTGAGAACATAGTGATATTGTCAAGATATATCAGTACTATTTTATTGATCAACCCCTTGAACGCCATATCCATTTCCCTTTGGAACGTGGCTCCAACATTTGATAGCCCAAATGATATCTTCCTGTAGGCATAGGTGCCCCACTTGGTGGTGAAAGATGTCTTAAAATGGTCATCTTCTTTCACCATTATCTGGTTATACCCTGAGTAGCCATATAGGAGAGAGAATATCTCTGAATTGGATATGAATTGCAATATTTGCTCCATCAAAGGGAGTGGATAGTGATATTTGAGAGGTGCCCTATTCAAGTCTTGGAAGTCCACACAACCTTATTTCTCCATTATTTTTCCTGACCGGTACCAAGTTTGCAACCCAGCTTGAATTCTTAATTGGAAATATAATGCTTGCCTCTATTAGCTTGTTTAGCTCTTTCTTCATAAGAGGTTCAATGTGTGGGTTGAATGGTCTTTCTTCTACCTGATGGGCTTAGCATTTGGATCTAGTTCAATTGTATGTTGTGCCAACTTGATTGAATCCTCGCAGGTCCTCATAGCTCCAAGAGAAAACATCTGGAAACTCTTGGCAAAGCTGTATGAACTCATATCTTTCTTGTTCAATGGCCACTTTTCCAATTTGAAGTGTTTTTCCTTCCCAACTGGAATTGGCTCTGAATCTTCTCCTTTGACCTGTATGTTAGCCTTCTCTTTACGAAACTGGTCATTAGGATTGAAGATAGATTCCAATGTTACTAAACCTTTGGGAATCTTGTTTGTCCACACTGCACTACTTGATCCCCATACTGCTACTCTAATTTGTCTTGATTCCTAGTTGAGAATTCAGCCTCCTCTTGCAAGAAATTATTGATATGTTGATCATTCTCAAACACATACCAGTTGGTGTTATTATCTGGAACTACTGGCATTATAATCACATGTATGTGTGGTTACGTTTTGTCTCTTTTGATGTTATCCACCACATCAAAAGTTGCTCCAACTGTTGTGAGCCTATCTGTAGTTTCATTCTTCTTCCTGGGTATGGACACAATGTTGAAAGCTTCAAAGTCCTCAATGAGGTCCCATACCCGGTTTTTATAGCTCTGAGTAGGTATTTCTTAGCAGCATGTTGTCCTCTAACTTGGTTCACAATCAGCTCAATATCACCAAATACTTGTAGATTCTTAATGCCTCTCCTCATGGCCTAATGAAGTCCATGAATCAAAGCCTCATATTGGCCGTGTTGTTTGAGCATGCAAACCGAAATCTCAAAGATGAATAGTACTTGATGTTTTTGTGGTGAAGCTAACATCGCACCACCTCTAGCACCTTGTCTTCTTCTTGAGCCATCAAAAATAGTTTCCAGACTTCATTGTCATCCTTATTTTGAGGTCTAGTGATATCAGGAATGGGTGAATTTTCTTCGTGTACACAATATACACCCATTTCAGATTCTTCAATTTCTTTGTATGGGTCAAATTCATGCCTTTTTTTTTCCCACTCATCTAGAGTCAAATCTGGAATACCCTCAACCTTAGTACCGGTTTCTAGATCATTTGAAAACTCTTCTCGATTAAAGGCTGAGCAAATTGCATTGATAGGACTTGGCACATGAGGCTCAATGTGGAAATTGGTAATTGGTTCTGACCTTGATGTTGCTTTGGCTCCATACCTTGTTCTAAAAAGCATGTGTGACCAATCTACAAGATAGGTACCCACCAATTTTGGCTGTGAAATCCCTTGATAAACATAGTGCAAAGAGAGGTGGAAGGTTAATTATAGACACCTCCTGCAAGACTACACCATTTAGACATGCATGCAATGTAAGGCTTAACCATTTGTTGACCCCAACTATTCCTACTACCATTCCATCTAGCTACACTACTACTCCTTTTAGTATCTCGGCTCATACTTTAGACTGAATTGGTCCGCTATCCGCTTTGGCATCACTGAGCTACTTGCCCCTAAATTGATCATGCAGTTGTGCACTAAGTGGTTCGAAAATCAATGACACATCAAATGGTGGAGGCTTAAATTTTTTTGTTGGTTGACTCCCGACCTATTGCACTGCGTTATGAGCACTTTCTCCTATCCTTGGTTTGATCCATTCAAGGTAGGCCAATTAGCCATTGCAGCTTGCAATAAATCTCGTTGTCCTGGGATTTCCAGTGATTCCCACATGGAGATGTTCACATGTGTTTTCTTCATTTGGTCGATGATGTTGAAAGGGGATGAATTATCCTTCTATTGCCCTTTACTTGGCACAACCTTTTCTGGCATCTAAATAGGCACATGTGTTGTTGCAATAGATGCCTTAGGCTGATTTTGCATGTTTAGGGCTACAATAAGTCTACCAACTCCTTGTTGCGTAGGATTGGGCTGAGAAACAACTGGATTAGATGGTTTCCCCTCTTCTATGTTCCTTTTCTTTGACCATGTGTTGGCAGCCACACCTTGAAAAGGTGGTTGGTTAATTCCACAGAAGTCTTATGTTTTCCAATTAACCAAACATAGTTTCAGATTGGAGGTGCCTCTTGTTGGGTTTCTTGCTGCTAATTTCCCTCTTGACTTGGTTCTTGGGACACACCAATGGTTTGTACCATCAAGGCCTAGTTTAGTGCACCATTGAAACACGTTGATTGACTATGAGGTAGATTGCAGGGGTAACACCAGTCGTACTCTGTGCCATGTTGTTTTGTGTTGGAACCAAAGCTTTTGATGTTGAAGCTGCATTTGGATCATATGGTCGGAATGGCTTGGTAGCTTGAGGTTTTCCTTGGTTCAAATTTTGATTTGTGGCATGACTTGGTGGTTTATTTTTCTAGTATGGGGGCCTAGCTTGATACTAAGTTTGAGGCTGATATGGCCTAGAACTCTAAGCTTGTTGTCTCTTGATAGTCACTATCTTGTTTCCTAGGTTCTACAGCTATTTCATAACCTCCTGTAACTCTTTTGAAGTGCTTGAAGAAGTATAAGCTTCATTGTTGCTTTGATTTCTAGGGGTGGAATGGGATTCAACTCTAGTATTTGACTAGTTGTAGGAGTTCCCATATTCGGATAGAGAGGCATCGGTGGCCTTGGTGCTAGCTTGCCCAGCTTGAATCAAGAAATTTTCAGCTATGATAGTCATGTCATAGGCTCTTGACAGTGTTGTTCCTCCCATTGATTGGATCATCATGGCTATGTCTGAATTTATAGCCTTCAAGAAGTAGATGAATGCTCCTTAGGCAGTTGGTTTGACAACTATTGGAATCTGTCCCATGTCCTTTGGAAACAAAAATTGAAGTCTGTCATTTTCTCATTAGGAGCCCTTTTGATTGTTGTCAATTATTCCAATAGAGACAGATTATCGCGCTCTCTCCAAAATGATTGCAAAAATTTGAACATAAGCGGTCCCATTCGAATAGACCTGTTTGCTAGGCCCCTAAACCATTGAAAATATTTAACCTTAAAAGATGAAGCTAACAACTTCACTACAATATCCATTTCATTGATTTTGTGAATTACACAGACATTGGCGATGTCTTGGATGTGGTCAATAGGAGTAGTATGATTTTCTCTGTGAAGTAGGGAATATTCTTTAGTGCTGCAACCTGGGACCTGATTTTGAGCATTTAGGGCAAGTGGACTACTACCCGTGAAGTTGACAAAGGAATTGGGTTGCTGATGAGCCATTATGATTGGCCTAAGAACCTTGGTTGATGCGAGAAAAGGTCTACTAGGTGGAGGCATAGAAAAAGTCCTGTTAGGTGGGGATGGTGATATTTACGGTCTTCTTCCTCTCCTAAAAAAGTAATCCCTCTTCTCTAGTATCAGACCTAGTTCAGACTCTTCTCATGTACTTGGGAAACCTGTGCTGCTACACCACTGAATTCTATTCCTTCGGAGTCACCAGATGTGTTGGGAAATGAGCCTCAAAATACCTTTTTGAGTTACACATAAAAATTGACAAAATAAAATTTAAAACTTCGAAGGACCTATATTTTTGATGTTCTGGAGTTTGAAATTTAATTTGGAATAACAATCCCGAAATTCCAAAAAATTCCAAAATTTCAAAAATTAAAATTTCAAAAAAATAAGAATACATTTTTGAAGATTATCCCCATATCTATCAACTGGTGAAATTTGGACTTGCTTTGAGCAAGTTAACCCCCGAAAATTGATTTCAAAGTTCGGCCTCGGGGTGAAAAAAACCCGAAATTGGAGAACTTGCAATTTCTTAAACTGAATTTCTTGAAAATGCCTTCAAATCTTGTGGAACGACCTCCTAGTCCCACCAGGTTGCCAAAACTATTGATGCATAATCAAAAAAACCTTGAATGTCCGAAACTCGATGGGTTGAGACTCTTAGTGTGATTACATAACATGAAGCTTCTCTCAAAGTGTGGGAATTTGTAACCGAGAGAGCGCTTCGAGATAAAGGACGGTTCCTATCCCTCTGTTCATGTGCACACATATAATTATAGAGGATCTACTCCAAAATATACTCTAACTTGCCAAGGAGACATGGTTAAGAAGATGCAAGAAAAATAAACCTAAACTAACAATGGTGATGCACCAAAGGGATCGAACACCTATTTTGCCATTAAACACAAACCATAAAAATGTAATACAACCACCAATACATAGATAACCAATACTATAATGAGAGATCAGGAAGGAGATGATGAACACAAGAAAGGGTTGAAAATCATCCAAATACATGTATTATTGCTCTAGAAATTGATATAGCACACTACTGATGGCCAAGAGGCATAAGCTTGCATTACAATTTTAATGGAAGGTTTAAACTCCACGAATTCATTTGTAGAATAGAGAAGAAGGGAGGGTGCAAATCTAGAATGTCTAATGCTTAGACAAATGCCCTTCCTTACAATATATAGGAGGAATGAGAGAAGGAGATGAGAAGAAAAATTTAGACTCGCCCTGACCACCTCCAAAATGCATTAATTCATCTCATTATGGTGGCGGGTGAGGAACCCCGGGAAACCCTAAAAATGGTGAACTAGTATCTTCCAATTTTGAAGAACTTGGTCACACCTAAATCAATATATCCACTCGTAGTTGTGTAGTAAAAATCGAGAGATATCCAACGGTATAAAATTTGTTAAATTTTGAGCACTGGTTCAAAAGTTATGCCTATTTGAATATTTGAATATAATCTGTATGAGAGATGGCAAAAATATACATTGTGTAAAATGGACCCACGGACCTGAAACGAAAAATGTGCCATTTGTAAAAATCACAAAATTACAAAACCTCCCATAGCCCCGCAAGCCCAAATATTCACTTTTGGCGAAAAAACCCCCAAGCTAGAAATTTCACTTTTTCCCAAAAAACTCCGCAGGCCCGAAATTGAGAACTGTGCTATAAAACCCCACAGGGCCAAAATTGCAAACTATGCCATTTGCGTAAAAATGTAAAAGTGTGAAAGTCTCCCTAAGGCCCGAAACTACAAACTACACATTTGACGAAAACAACTCCCGGGCCCTCGCGCTCGTAATTGCAAATGCACCATTTGCAAAAAGCAAAAACCTCCCGTAGACCCGCAACTCGTGACTTCACAACTTTCCATTTGGCAAAAAAACCTCTCTAGGTCTGCGGGTTCAAAATTGCAAACTGTGCCATTTGCGGAAAATTACAAAAAATGCCAAAATATCTCCCCAAGCCCATGCCCCCACAACTTTGCATTTGGTGAAAAGACTTCTCCGAGGCCCGCGGCCTTGTAACTTCACATTTGGTGAAAAGACTTCCCTGGGCCCGTGGCCCGAAATTGCGCATTTGATAAAAATCCTCCGCATGCCCACAAGCCCGCAACTTGCAAAATATGAAGAGTTAGAAGGACTTATTTATATTTTTGGAAAGGGGAAGAAATTTCCTATTTGATGAAGATGCTTTTAAGAATCCTTAAGTACTTAAAATATAAAAAAATTTAGATTGAAGCACTAAAGGAGGAAAAATGGTGTTAGTTGACCAAAAATAAGCATGAGCTTATTTTGGACAACAATTACCATTCGATCGTTTTGTCCTAGGCTCGAGTTTGACTTAACAATTTAGAGGGTTTTAGATTTCCAACAAAAATTATGTATGCATAATGTGGAACTATAATGAAGATAGATGCCTCATGGATCTAATTGTCGTCTCTCATCCATGGTGTTCTCTTCACATTTGGCTGATAGACTTGCATTTATCTCAAGATCCCTTCTCCTTAACATTTGCAGCAACAAATATGCACTTCATCTCGGTGTATTGGGAACATAACATTTCATACTACTCAATGAGTTATTTGGCTTGGTCTCAACTTGGCTCTGTGGATCTCCAACAAGCTATCTTTCCTTTCCTCAAATTTGATTGTCTTTGCCATGAATAGTTTAAACCATACATATGTTACCACCATCAATGTATTTTTATAGATTGGTTTCTTTTCAAGAATTAATGATACAAAAGAGGTCGGTCTAGTAATTTTTAAAGAGTCTTTAATACCATCGAAATCACCAATTTGTGTTTTTGTTAATAGTATGTGGTTTAGGTTTTGGGTTTAATCGGTCATTTTTTTGTTATGGAAGTGAATACGGGTCAATGATATTTTTATGTCATTTAAAATTATAAATTATTCCATTGTCTAAAATTGATTCTTATTTAGTATATTAAAGGTAAAAATAAATTATTTATTTAGTTTGATGTCTAAAATAAATTTATCTTGATAGTCCATCAAGTCAATAGTTTATATTAGTCATTTTGAAGCCTTGTTCTAAAAGAGTCAAGGTCTCATAATTGTCATAAATGTAGATAGTTTTCATGCCAAAGTCACGGGATAAAGTTTTCATTAAGTGTCAATAAAATTGTATTTCATCAAATATCAAATATTTAGTTTATTGTCATTTTGAGTCAAATGTCATTTTATATTATTTTTTATCATTATTGTCAAAGTAAATAGTAATTGTGTTCAATTCAAAATTTATTTTGTGTGTTAAGTCTTATGTCATATATAGTCAAAATAATTTTTCCTTACGAATGCATTATCAATGCAATATGACATTAGTTTAAGGTATGTAATACATGTTTCACATTTCGGAAGGGAAACTATATCAATAAATCCAATGTGGAAACAACAATGACCTAAAAGCGGAGGATGGAGACACATGAGGTTGAAGGTCGATCAATGACCTCTCGTTAGTCACCAATGACGGGGCCGCATAGTATCTGTGGTGGCATTTTTGTGGTGTGAGTATTTTATGTTCATTTGTGATTCATATAAGTTTTTTATATTTTCATTGTGGTGTGAAAAATAAGAGCAGAGGTTTATTCCTATTCACATGTATATGTGGAAATTCCTACATAATTCCCAATGTAATAACATAGTGAAGAAAAAATAGCATAGTGAAATGCAACATCATGATACTTGAAGAGGTTGAATAGTTAGATGTGTTCTTGTTCATACCTAGGTTTGTGGTAAACCTTTGTAAAACCATTGAAGGTTATGCAGATGGTTCCTTCTTGAGTTCCCACACTGAGTAGGTCATATTTGTTCCCTATAGTGATTGGTTGATAAACATATGGTTCATGTACATGTTCCCACACTAGTTCGGTCAAATGTTTTCCGAAAATGTTTGGTTGATAAGAAGTTGATGTGTTCCTTCTTCTACCTTTAGTTCGAGTGTGTGCCAAGATCATGAGCGAGAAGAGGTGAGCAAGCTGCAGAAGAAGTGTGAATGTTTTCTACCATGTAAACACTAAGGGGGAATGTTAGGAAATATAATTTTTACATGGTCATTTGGTTTTTACCATATAATAAAGTATTATTTACTTACGAATATTTTGTAGTTAATTGAATATATTGTTATAAAAACAATATATTTTTTTGTTACACCTGTGTTTCTATACCGAGTTATTTGTTATTCTCACTTCCTATTTTATAGAAAGTGGTTTATCTATTTTAATGGTTATATATTAGCCATAAATATTGTACACAATATTGATTATTGTGCTAAATTTATTTCATTTGAACCAAATTTATCATAGAACTTGCTCCAAAGATCACCCTCCAATAAGTAGAACTTCCATGAACAAATATGTACACTATTTTAAAAAAAAAACCATCAGTTGTCCAAGTTGAAAAACAAAATAGAGGACAAAGTCATCACTACAGGAATGGAGTTGTGTGAAAATTCCATGCTCAAAGAGTAATTGGGAATCCATGACTGCTGAGGAATACACAATGATCCTCAATATGGGTTCCGAGAAATAGGCGCATTTTTAGATACCCATTTATAATACATGTAAAAATTATTCTCAAGAGAAACACATACACTAAATGTACTTATTACAAAAATAATAAATAAAACAAACAATTCATTATCGGGGGTTTGGTCTCTTACAAAACCTGGGCCCCACCGTCCAGTCTTGATAAAGGATTTCTAGAAAATGAACCATGTGATCATCATCATCCATTGCAAAAATCCTCACAAAATGTGGCACTTTATAACTTAATGTGTTTTATAAAATGAATATGTAAAATTCATGGGAAATTAAAATATATAAAATTTTGCAGAAAAGACGACGCTCAATTACGAGCTACCAATAAAATGTTATTACAATAGTGATTTTAAGTAAATAAGGCCTATTTTAAATAAAATTGCACTCAAGCATTAAAAAATGCACTAAATGAGGATAAACCTAGCCTTCTAACCACTTGTTGGAATTGGCATGAAATTTATAAGAGAGTGGTTTATTTTGTGAGGTGGAATCGACCTCATACCAATCCAGGACTCACTCTTTTTCTTCAACAAAGGAATATATAAGCAACTAAACTCTAAAAAACACCCTTAAATAATTTCTCTCATATTGAATTGCATCTAAAAGCATAAAATGCTAATTTTTGAAGCAATAAAGAGTCAAATTGAAAAAGTAAGGCAAATTATTCACCTTGTGGGCTAGGTGGGGACCACGAAATGGAGATACGTGAGTTGATTTAGGGTTATGAAACTCTAATTTTTAAATTTATTTGTTGTTCTTTGTTGTTTGATATTTGTAGACACTAAATCACACACTTGGGTACATTTCTAGGTCCTAATCACATACCAATATTCATAGGATTCCTAAGCAAAAAAATTGTAATTTACATCTATCTTTAGCCTCTTTGATTTTTTTCTTTCTTTCTCGTGGTCTTACACACCTCACCGCTCATCCGATCTTCATTGTTTTATCTTTCTTGACTCTAGACACCAACGCCCAACCATGACCCCAGTGCCTAGGTGCCCTCGTTCCCTTCTGGGTGCCCCGATCTCTTTGTATCTTAATCCCCTCTTTTGGGCCTCTTTTATCTTTTGGACATCTTGTTTTCTTATGGGTTGGCCTTTTAAATATCAATTACAAAATTCAAATAAGGGAATCATATATAAATACAAAGCTATGTGAGTGTAATAAGGGACCAAGATCTAATCATCTACTATCACCACCTAAGGTTGCATCCAAAGGCATTCTAAGGGCATCAAAGCATCCATCTAGCTTCATTCAACGGGAAAGGGACTTTTTATTCTACATATACGCACAAGAGGGGAAGTTCATTTTTCCATACACACATCTACTTACATTGCTACATATAGCTATTGCTCGCTATTTGGTGCATATTACATAAGAGCTTCCTAGGGCACGATTCTACACACACGCATGTAGAACTACATGGGGTATGATATGTAGTACATCACTTGGTCATAAGTTTACTCTTTCGGGTGATCACTGGGTTATATTACTCCCCATTTACATCTTTTATTTTTAGGATTTGATGTGTTTTGGGGTTTTGCAAGATATCATTTCTTTTACAGGTTATAAGTGAACTCTGCGATCATACAATGACATAAATATGACAAAAATGAAGGTTAATGAACACCTTGAGACACAAGAAAAATCACATTCCAGACATTTTCATGACACATGCGCCCATAAGCAAACTCTAGCGCCTAAGCACCCCTGACCTAGTCCAGGAAGATACGACGTCTCCGGAATTTACCAGACACAGTTGTGACATATTCCTCCTCATGCTCAATAATTTTTTAGCCCAACACACTTTGGTATTTATTAAAAAATAAACTAATTATTCTATTCCATCTCTTGCACATAGGGTTTCATTTTTATCTAGCTTATTGCTCAAGTTAGATATATACTTTACTACTTATTATTGAGTTGTGACTTCACAATTAGGATTATACAAAAATACCAATATTTGTTAAATCTTTTGGTGAACCCATGACTCGATTCCAACCTTCTTTATAGGTTTTTATTCTTATGCCCACCACCCATAGTGGTTGTTTTGGGTCTTTTGCGCATACAAATTTCCCTCCATTTACCCGTAGGGTTTCTAAAGCCATGGTTGAATCTGATGACCTCTTTGCTAACTCTCAAAATGTTCCTCTCAAAAACATTGAAACATATGATAGTGAGAAATCATATGATGAGGACACCAATGTTGATCAAGAGAAATTAGACAAGCTTACCAATTTTTGTCAAGCTTTGTGTGACAATCCCGCTCATCTTCTGCATATTCTTCATGCTTTGATCACTGCTAAAAATTCTTGAGATGATGTTTCTGCACCAATTTTTGGTTCTTCCTCGGCTTCCATGGCCTCCACTCAACCCATTCATATTCCTACTTCCATTCCTACTACTACCACTCCCATAATTCAACCTAATTCTTCTATTGCAAAACATGGCTCTTATTCCAATACTCCTGATTTAAATTCTTTATATTAGGTTTTAGACTCAAATTTGTTAACTTCAAGATGTTACTTCTCGTGCATCTCCATCTCTCGATTCCACTTTACTCCTTCACATTCCTTTTTCACCCACCCTTTCATCCTATACGATTCCTCTAAATTTTTTCACTCCTAAGCTGCCCACCTTCAAAGGCCATGGTGACCCTTAAGAGCATCTCTGTGTATTTCATGTAATCTAGGATGATCATCTTTACTATAAATATATTTCCTAAATGCCTCCAATATTATGCAATGCGTTGGTACTATGATCTACTTGTCTATTTGGTAACATAATTTACACATTTAGATGATACTTTTCTTGTGCACTTTTCAATCAATATCAGTTCTAAGATATCCTATGCTCAACTCGCACAAATCAAACAAGGATATAATGATCATCTATCGAGAATATGTATTGTGATATAAGAGCAACTTAACTAAGATGTATAATGTACTCATAGACTCTGAATTTCAAGATCTATTTGTCCAAAGTCTCTTACCACCTCTATAAGAGAGTGTCATCTTTGAGACATCTCCATCATTTGATCATTTATGTCATACTCTTAAATTACATGAAAGTAAACTATTATCTATGGGAAAGCTTAAATATCATGATTGTGCTTCAAATTCTACTCAATTTTAAAGAAAATCAGTTTTCAAGCCATCTACTAAAATTTCTGAAGCTAAAGCTATTGTCAACGCTGTCTCTAATCCTGAAAATCTTCAATGGAAGCCTCCAAAGCATACATTCACCAAGTTTCTATATGCTCCACATATTATATTGCCACAAATTGCTGAGAGAAATATTATTACGCTTTTGCCTCCACTTAATTTGGATCCATTTCAACCTAAAGGCCACAACTATAACAAAATTTTCAATGTGACTATCATCAATGCATTGGATATTCTGATTGATATTTCAAATTATGACATCTTATTCAAGATCTTATTGATAAAAATGGTATTGAGATTCCCGAGCCTACATAATCTATGTCGGTGAACAAAAATCACAAACTTTAGATCTTCATCAATACATTGTTCCTAAGCATGACAAGCAAGCTATTGACTCTTTAACCAATCATACATATCATGCAGTTCCTCCTCCTTCATCGGGGGCTCTTGATTTTCTAGTTGCTCATGCATTGATGCATCTCCACCATTCATTGCATTCTATGATCACAACTATCATGCTACATTTTCTTATAAAACATTACACATCAATGCTTTTATTGGGCCTCATGCTATCAATAATACAATGATTGATCCATTAATTCATATGAATGTGTTCTCTATTTCACTTCTTGTTGCTATCAACTATCCACTCTTGCATATTTCATATCCAATTCCTAAGTATTACTAGTAATGTCAAGCTTCCAGTTATAGTCGGTCCTCTTACCATGCTTGTGTCATTTCTTGTGGCACCTTCAATTAAAGGGTGTGGCACGATCTTAGGTATTCTCTAGCTCCATGTAGCTTAAGCTATAATTTATATGAATATCTTATGTTTAAAGTTCATTCACAACAAGAAATTTATTTTTATCGAGAGGTGTTACATCATCCAATACATTGCCACAACCTCATATTGAAGTTTCCATTACACTTGCTAGAGAATCTAGGTCCCCTGGACCTCCCAAATCTAAAGCACAACATAATCCTATCTCTCATATTTGCAAATGACCTACTTAGTCTCATTTGTCCACTAGTCCATCTCATCAGTCTAGGCTCGCCACTCGGATGGCTCCTTCACATAAGTGCTCATCACCTCCATGGTTTCCTTCACGTAGGTGCACATCACTTTAGAAGTCTCCATCACACAGGTGTAAATCACCTCCATGGTATCCTTCATATAGGTTTTCATCGCCTCCTAGATATTATGCACATAGGTCTCATTCATCCATACATCACCGATCTTAGGGCTTGGTCACATGAATTTATATCCATAAACATAGGGTGGAGGAACCGACCCTTCAATTTTGTCGATATCATACTCATCATCATACACTTGGGGGAATCATGCTTACCCCCACTAGTATCATCAGTGTCTTAGATTTCTACTCTACAATCTGTACTTCACATTTAGTCTATATCAGGGAATATTACACATCTTTATACAATTTTATCGTCATTAACCAATGATGTACTCTTGTGCTTCTGATTCACACTTGTTGTTAAGGGGCATACTACATCCATGAACCTCACACATGACACATTTATATGTTAGGCACATTCATCACAACATAGTTCCTTATGACACACTTTAGTTCCACGGTTCATAATCAAGCTGCTTTGAGGGTCTAAATCTGAAATGAACCTCACATCATTCAATCTCCACACTCTACGCTTCATTATTTTATCTATCTAACACACATTTTCAAACCATTTCCGGATGACACACTCTTGTTCTATGGTTCACTCTTTCTGTCGAGGGGTATTTTCTAAATGAACCTCATATAATACACATTCATACACATCCGGTCGAGGGGCACACTACTCCTATCACATTCATATTGCATACCATTCCATCTCACTCACTCACAACATACTGTATATCTTGGTTGCATCTATTCTTGATTGCTTATACTAGTTACATGTAAACTTTGTTTCGCATGTTAGATGAATATTTTTATGTTATTATATTTTCTATATACACATGCACGTTCACTTTTCTTCTAGTTTTGAATGTAGACTTTACAAATATTTCTACATGAAACATGGATGCTAGGAACCTGTACCTATTACCGATTCATTGAGGCTCCTAGGGAATCTACTTTCGCACACACCACATACCTGTTATTGTTTCATTTTATATTACTTCCTATTTTTACTAACACACTACTCTATAAATATATACATGACTCGACATACTTTTTATCTTTCTAACATGCCAATGAGTGATTAATGTGTAGAATTTAATTTGTAGGAACTATTTACCATCATGATTTTCTATTACACTCGATTTATCTTGTTTTCTATTGCATTCCATTGTTTTGCGAGTTATGCCCTATGTCTTGTATGTTCATTTATTGTATGATTTTGTCCACTTGACTGATTGTCTTGTAATATTGTGAGTGACATCCCATGTTTAAAACACTATTTTAATATTCTACATTATCTTCTTGCTTGCTAGATTACACAATGTCTTCTAAATGCGTATTTGTTTTGATTGCACTAACACATGTTTCTATCCACTTTGTTTCCATGTACCTTGGTTTATACCATGCACATTCACTTCCCCTATAGGGTATCAATTTCAACTCAGCTTTCTGGTCCTCTCCTTCGGGCCACATCCTCCTAGAAACGTCCAATGCACCCCAAACGTGGGACATATATTAAGTGAATTAGTCACCCCATCTAGTAGTAAAAATTCACATTTCGTAATCGCACAATATAGGAACAGGAGAGCAAGATACGATTACAAACATGACCTAAATTTTGACTTGGGTCATCAACAAAACTTAGATGCCATCACCCATATACTGAGACATGAGTGTTTGGGAACTCTAAACCTTTCTTGGGAACCTATGAACAAGAGTAGTTACATAATTATTCTTAGATCATCATGGTTCACAATAGTCTACAGTGAAATTTTCATAGTACATGCATAGTCTTCCAACAATCGAATGCATTCTTTCTCCATTTTTCTTATTTTTCTTTTTCGATCAAACTTGATCAAACTAGAATAAAGAAGGATCACACCATATGCAAAGTGGTGTATAAATTTCAGAAGCGATTAGGGATGGAGAATAAAATTAGACATTTCTCCCCAACATTTCTTTTGCCGTGGTGTGATATCACCCAAAAATATCATTCTTGGTATGAAATCACCTGAAAATTTTCTCTTCTATAGTGTTTGATTACACTATCTATACTTTTAACTCGTCACGAATTAGGTGAACATGTTCCTTTTCCTATGTTATCACATTTTTACATATTTGGATCAAAATTTTCATATACACATATTTGACTACTATTTTTCTCTTCTTTTTGTAGGTCTATCCTTATGAGAAATAATAGTGACATCAGAAAACACATCAAGCACAAATGAAAATGACAACAAGTACAATGGGAAATAACACATATGCTTCACCCCTAGGGTCACTTCCTCTTCTTTAGCTTTCATGCTTCATTTTTATCACTCCATGATTTTTCTTGTCTCCTCAAAGATGCTTTCACCATCGATCTACATGGTTATTAGGTACACATCTCTTATCTACTTTATGTTATCAATTATTCACTCAACAACATAAAACGGGGAAAATGTAGACACTAAATCACACACTTGAGTAAATTTCTAGGTCCTAATCACATACCCCTATTTATATGATTCATGTTAGTGCAAAATCACAGCACCCCTGGATGCACATCAGGCTTCTAGGTTGATGTTCAGGCATTTAGTGTGATTGCACAACATGGAAACCTCTCTCCAAGCGTGGGACTTGTGAAACCGAGAGAGGAATCTCCAGAGAAGGCTGGTTCCTGCTCCTAAACTACCTGCCACAAGCTATTCTAGTGCAGGCAAGCTAATCTAATCCTAATCTAACCATGCCAAGGAGACAGAGAGAGAGAGAGAAGGGAAAAACAACAAAATCCTACACTAAAACGGTGATACACTAGAGAAGGAGAATGTTGGACATCTATCAAAACCGCCATGGGAAAAAGAGAGGTGAGAAATGGGAAGGATGGACGAGATGCATCACGAGCCCAAGGATAGATTTCACACGAGAAAATGTCCCAAAATTCCATGAACACGCTCTAGACTGCAATGAACATTCAAACATGCACAAATACCAGAATGAAGAGAGGCAAGAAGAAAACAAGCAAAAATGAGAAAGGATGGACAGATGCATCACAAAACACGTTTTTTGCTTCGTAAGTTTGCATGTAACATCATTCCATTAATAAGAGGCAAAAACACCATTACAGAGCAAGGGAGGAGGTTCAAACTCCATTTTCAACCCTAGAGAAGAAAAGAAGGGAGAGACGAGCCGAAAGAATGAACAACCTCTTTTTTTTTTTTAAAAATGAGCCAAATCTGGCTTTTACATTGCATGGGTCGAGCCTGGGAAAGAAAACGTGGAAAACGTGCAAGCCCATTCCTCATTGACTGCAGATGCATTAAATCAGCATGGAGGATCTTACCAACCCATACCCTGT
Organism: Taxus wallichiana var. yunnanensis; assembly: GCA_018340775.1. Taxonomy (NCBI): domain Eukaryota; kingdom Viridiplantae; phylum Streptophyta; class Pinopsida; order Cupressales; family Taxaceae; genus Taxus; species Taxus wallichiana. The sequence continues at coordinate 169,649,996 of CM031237.1, forward strand.
CACTTTGAGTGATTTTGGAGGAGAATGCAACCCATTTGTATTAATTTGGCTGCTAAAATGTCACTTCTGGCCGTGCAGAAGAAGAATGCGACCCATTAGCATTAAAACGGGTTGTTGAAAGGTCGCTTCTGGCCATTACCACACGTCAGAGCCGTTTCTCGATTTTCTCTCTTTAGACTGCACCAAAACTCAAGATTGATCCTAGAATCATGTAGAGCATCTCAACAGCTTTCCGTTGATATAAAGAACGTGGAAATCCGAGCTCTGGATCAAAAGATATGGCGATCTGAAGATTTAGGGCACGGAACAGATCAAAACGAATTTTAAAATGTTTTCCCGCTCTTCGCCATCTGGACGACACGTGGCACGTGCTGATTGGATGAGAAATTCTCTCTCCTCCATCTTTCGCGGGCTTTCTTTTGAAATTGCTTGTGGGCCCCTTAAACTTGGACACGTGGCGCCATTTCATTGGTTCGGTTCAGCGCTCGATAACTCGCCCCTTTGACCTTTTGACTTTTTCTCCTGTGAGGACACGTGGCAGTTTCTGATTGGTCCTCGGCTCCTTCGGCTCCTTCACGTACTTTGCCTCCATTTGTCCCGGATGTCCCATTTGATTTTGGGCCCTTTGTGCTCATTTCGGCCGGTTCGGGCATTTCGCGTCCATTTGTCCCAGATGTCCCATTTGATTTTGGACCCTCTGGACTCATTTCGGCCGATGCGGCCGTTTGGGCATTTTTGGCCCGCTTGTCCCACTTTGCTTCGGACTGACTTGACTCTTTTCGGCCGGTTCGACCGGTTCACACCTTTTTGGCCCGATTGTCCCATTTGCGTCCCTCTCAGCAGTTAGCCAATTTTTTCTGGTCGAACCGGCATTTCGCGCCCGCCGCGTACTTTTGTCCCAGATGTCCCTATTGCTTTGCGGGCTGTTTGTGCTTACTTCGGCCGAGCCGGCCGGTTCGGGCCTTTTTGTCCCAAATGTCCCGACTGCCCCTAGGACTAGGACTTAGTCATTTTTATGATTTTTTCCTGGATCAACCTACTTGCCTTTCTGCAACCTTTTTGCATTTTCTCAGAGCTTGCTCTTTTCCTCTCAGACAGGGGACTTAGAAAATATTTGAGGGGACTCTAGCAACATGATTTTTGGCCCCGAATCAATCAATTTTCCTGGGACTTGAATATTCTGATGCATGTTATCAAAATTACCTGGGGGGGTGAAATTTTGATAACGAGTTTCATGACTTCAATGGTCGGGGTCATCGCCGCTAGATGAATGATCAGTAGCCTAAAGCATCCATTGGGCATGGAGTCATGAGTTGCAACCTGCAACTGATCTCAACTTTGAAAACCTCCCCGAGCCACTTGGAAACCCATTGAACCTAGAGTGTCTTCACCAAGATGCCTGCTTTGAAATGAAGCGTGCAAAAGAGCAGAACCAGCAACACCAAAACTATGTACAAAATGAAAATCATACATGCCCCAAATGGAACATGCAGAGTGTGCACAAGCACTTCTTCTACTGAAAGCAAACCTAGCTACTCTACTCTAACTGGAAGCAAAGGCAAGCTAAACAAACCCTGCAACTGGTTGTGAGAAATAGCTTCCTTTCTTCAAAATTGGCAGCCATGTAATTGATTTGGCACTGATCATGGCTGTTTGGATGGATGGAAAATCAACAAGAAGCTGGTCTTCTATCCAAATCATCAAGGTATCAACTGAAAAATCCAATACCTCTTTTAGTTGCTCGCATTTGGATGGAGAGGTATGGCAGCTGATCCTTGGTACTGTAGCTCATCCTCATGCTCAGAAGCAAGCATGACTGGTTGTGGCTTCTCCTTTGGCTCCAATGAAGCCAAATACCTGATTGGGCAAGGTCTGATCAGTTTGATATGCCCATAGCTTCGATTTTCAACTCCAAGAATGGAGTCTTCTTGTAGACCCTCCTGAGTGGATGGTGTGGAAGAAATGGTGGGACTCTTCTGTCCTTTCTCTTCCTCCAATGAAGAACATGGAAGATTAAAATCTTCCAATTTTGATTCCAAAGGGCTGCTATAAGATGCAGGCTGCTGCAAATGAAAGTTCTCCTTCATGGCAGCAGGCTCTTGTGTTTGGAATGTGGATGATGAAAGAGAGAATGGTGAAAACTCAACCGGCTCTTCTCCATCAAAACAATCCTCCAAATCTGACAGGTAAACTGCCTCATTGTTGTCCCGCTGCTCGTATTCAACTTCCTCCGTGGTGTCCTCTTGATGTGCAACCTGACCACCATGGTTTGCTTCACTCTCCAATATTGAGTTTGAGAGATCAAACTCCTTTTCAGTACTAGAACTTGAGAGAGATGAAGTGGAAAGAAGAACCGAAGGTTCTTTCGTAACTCGCTTTGTGCTCAAATCCCTTGGATCTCGCACTTTTTTCTCCTCCATGCCTAGATTGTGCTCCTCTTCTTTTAGATTTGGAGAAGCTTCTCCTTCCTCCAATGTTTGAAGAGAATCTTGCTCTTGATTGAACTCCTCCTCCAAAGCATGAAGTTTTTCAAGTCAAACTCTTCAATTTGTTGCTCTAGAGGACAAGTTGGGACTGCAAGATCTTCTTCTCCAACAAAATCAGTCCTCACCACCATTTGTTCAACCTCAGCCTCTTTTGTAGGCTTAACCATCAAGGGGATCTTTGTCATCCCAAATCTAAGAGCCCAACTCTTCAGATTTTGAATTTCTTCATCTTTGTTGGCACTCTCTTTTTGCTGTTGTTTTCCTTGACTGGCATTCTGATTTTCATCCTCCCAACATGGATTTGGGAATGCAAGAGGAGGGATGGGTTGAAACTCAACTGATTTGACATTTTTTTGTGGTGGTGGAGGAGGAGGTGAAACCTCTTGTTTCTTTGGAGGGGATGACTGTTTGGAAGGGAAAAGGAAAGAAGAATTGAGATGGGGTGGAAGACTAGGGGATGGGGGAATGGATTCAACACTTGGGACAGCAGATGGGGAGTTTAAATGAGATGGTGCTGCTTGAGTAATGGAAAGAGAAAAACCAGATGATGGTGTAGAACTTACCCATTGACAAGGTTGTTCAACAACAAGTCTGTAGGCCTCTATCTCTACTGTCCATTGTGCAAGTTGGGGCAGCATCTTTATCATGAAGTCCAGCTTCTCCTGAGGGCTGTAGTGCCTTGGAAAAGGTCCCACCCATGGACAGGGTGCTCCATAACCGATTCCAAAAGCTTTCATTTGTGCTTGAGCCTCGGATCGCACTATCCCCACCTCCATCTTTTGGATTTTCTCCAAAGAACCAGCATCTTGGATCTCGATGGTCTTCATTGTATGCACACCCTTGCTCTTGGAAAGCTCCATAGCCAAACCGACTTTTTGCACCGCTGCTCATATGGGTATGCATATTGATCTTGAATCTCGCTCAAAATGCTGATTTGGAGGATTTGTAAAACATGTTGGAAGTGGAAAATACTGCTGTTGTTGTAAATGTGAGTTCCATGATGGAAATGAAGTCATGGTTGCACAACTTCATGGAATGGAAAAGAATGAAAGGGATGGAAAGAAGGATGAATGAAAAATGGATGGAAATGAATGGAAAGGAAGGTCTGCAACTTTAGAGATGGTTGTTGACCAGATGGAGTCGCCAGATGTGTTTGCAAGTGCCTCCAAAGGCTGAAATCTTCACAGGAACACATCAACCTGCAAAAGATGAAGTGAAAGACCTCTAAGGTCCCACCGGGCGTGCCAAAACTATTAGTGCAAAATCACAGCACCCCTGGACGCACATCAGGCTTCTAGGTTGATGTTCAGGCATCCAGTGTGATTGCACAACATGGAAACCTCTCTCCAAGCGTGGGACTTGTGAAACCGAGAGAGGAATCTCCAGAGAAGGCTGGTTCCTGCTCCTAAACTACCTGCCACAAGCTATTCCAGTGTAGGCAAGCTAATCTAATCCTAATCTAACCATGCCAAGGAGATAGAGAGAGAGAGAGAGAAGGGAAAAACAACAAAATCCTACACTAAAACGGTGATACACCAGAGAAGGAGAATGTTGGACATCTATCAAAACTGCCATGGGACAAAGAGAGGTGAGCAATGGGAAGGATGGACAGATGCATCACAGGCCCAAGGATAGATTTCACACAGAAAATGTCCCAAAACTCCATGAACACAGCTCCAGACCTGCAATGAACATTCAAACATGCACAAATACCTGCAATGAAGAGAGGCAAGAAGAAAACAAGCAAAAATGAGAAAGGATGGACAGATGCATCACAAAACACGTTTTGTTGCTTCAGAAGTTTGCACAGAACATCATTCCATTAATAAGAGGCAAAAACGCCATTACAGAGCAAGGGAGGAGGTTCGAACTCCATTTTCAACCCTAGAGAAGAAAAGAAGGGAGAGCCGAGCCGAAAGAATGAACAACCTCTTTTTTTTTTAAAAATGAGCCAAATCTGGCTTTTACATTGCATGGGTCGAGCCCAGGGGAAAGAAAACGTGGAAAACGTGCAAGCCCATTCCTCATTGACTGCAGATGCATTAAATCAGCATGGAGGATCTTACCAACCCATACCCTGTCACTTTGAGTGATTTTGGAGGAGAATGCAACCCATTTGTATTAATTTGGCCACTAAAATGTCACTTCTGGCCGTGCAGAAGAAGAATGCGACCCATTAGCATTAAAACGGGTTGTTGAAAGGTCGCTTCTGGCCATTACCACACGTCAGAGCCGTTTCTCGATTTTCTCTCTTCAGACTGCACCAAAACTCGAGATTGATCCCAGAATCATGTAGAGCATCTCAACAGCTTTCCGTTGATATAAAGAACGTGGAAATCCGAGCTCTGGATCAAAAGATATGGCGATCTGAAGATTTAGGGCACGGAACAGATCAAAACGAATTTTAAAATGTTTTCCCGCTCTTCGCCATCTGGACGACACGTGGCACGTGCTGATTGGACGAGAAATTCTCTCTCCTCCATCTTTCGCGGGCTTTCCTTTTGAAATTGCTTGTGGGCCCCTTAAACTTGGACACGTGGCGCCATTTCATGGTTTGGTTCGGCGCCGATAACTCGCCCCTTTTACCTTTTGACTTTTTCTCCTGTGAGGACACGTGGCAGTTTCTGATTGGTCCTCGGCTCCTTCGGCTCCTTCACGTACTTCACCTCCATTTGTCCCGGATGTCCCATTTGATTTTGGGCCCTTTGTGCTCATTTCGGCCGGTTCGGGCATTTCGCGTCCATTTGTCCCAGATGTCCCATTTGATTTTGGACCCTCTGGACTCATTTCGGCCGATTCGGCCGGTTTGGGCATTTTTGGCCCGCTTGTCCCACTTTGCTTCGGACTGACTTGACTCTTTTCGGCCGGTTCGGCCGGTTCGCGCCTTTTTGGCCCGATTGTCCCATTTGCGTCCCTCTCAAATAGATTAGCCAATTTTTTTCTCTGGCCGAACCAAGCATTTCGCGCCCACCGCGTACTTTTGTCCCAGATGTCCCTGTTGCTTTGCAGGCTGTTTGTGCTTACTTCGGCCGAGCCGGCCGGTTCGGGCCTTTTTGTCCCAAATGTCCCGACTGCCCCTAGGACTAGGACTTAGTCATTTTTATGATTTTTTCCTGGATCAACCTACTTGCCTTCTGCAACCTTTTTTCACATTTTCTCAGAGCTTGCTCTTTTCCTCTCAGACAGGGAACTTAGAAAATATTTGAGGGGACTCTAGCAACATGATTTTTGGCCCCGAATCAATCAATTTTCCTGGGACTTGAATATTCTGATGCATGTTATCAAAATTACCGGGGGGGTGAAATTTTGATAACAATTCATAAGTGAGAAAATTAGTAATGACATCTATCTTTAGTCTCTTTACTTTCTTTCTTGGTTTTTATGTGGTCTCGCACACCTCACTACTCAAAAGATAATCTTCATTACTTTATCTTTCTTGACTTTGGACACCGATTGCCCAACTTGGATGCCATTGCCTGTACCCTCATCCCCTCAGGCGCCCGACCTCTTTTTATCTTTCTCCCATATTTTGTGCCTCTTTTTTTTTTCTTATGGGTCATCCTTTTAGTTGTCAATTATGAAATTCAAGCATGGGAATCATATAAATATAAAGCTATGTGACCATAACAAGGGACCAAGCTCTAAGTATATAATATCACCACCTAAGGTTACATCCAAAGGAATTCTAAGGGCATCAAAACATCTATCTAGCTTCATTCAATGGACAAGGGACTGTTTATTTTACATACACGCATAGGAGTGGAAGTTGATTTTCCATACACACATATACTTACATTAAGCTACCTATAGCTATTGCTTACTATTATTCGATGCATCTTGCACAAGAGATTCCTAGGGAAAATTCTACACACATGCACACAAAACTACATGGAGTATGAGATGTAGTGAAACACTTGGTCATAACTTCACTCTGTCAGGTGACCTCCGTGGTTAGTCCGACCGCCCATTTGCATCTTTTTCTTTTTTAGAATTTAATGTGTTGTGGGATTTTGTAGGATATCATTTATTTTTGAGTTACATGTGAACTCGTGATCATCTAGTGACATAAAAGTGACAAAAAAAGGTTAGCAAATACCTTGCAACACAGAAAATCAAATTCCGGCCATTTTCATAGACACGGGCACCCAAAAACAGAGACTCTAGTGTCTAGGCACCCCTAACCTAGTCTAAGATCCCCACTCCAAAAAAATCTGATAGCTCTAGAATTTATCGACATAGTTACAATAGATTTCCTCCTCCTGTTCAAAGTAGTTTTCCATCTGTAGACACAAAATCACGCACTTTGGGTAATTATCTAGTCTTGATTACATACTACTATTCATATGGTTCCTAAGTAAGAAAATTTCTAATTAACCTATGTATTTAGTCATCTTTATTTGTTTTTTGTTATCATTGTTGGTCTTGTGCCCTTACTTACTCAAGATACCTTTTTATACTTTGGCATTTGTCATCTTGGACACCAAGGTTTAGCCAAGACTCCAGTAGCCAGAACTCCCATCCCCTCCGGGCACCGTTGACCTCTTTATAATTTAGTCACATATTTTGGGTCATTTCTAGATGTTTGAGCATCTTATATTCTTGGTAGTCGGTTAATTACAAAATTCAAGCAAATCATATAAATATAAAGTTATGTGACCATAATAAATGATCAAGCACTAAGCATTAACTATCACTACCTAAGGTTGCATCCAAAGGCCATCAAAGAGAATTAAAGCATCTATTCTAACATCCATCACAAGGGACAAGGGCTGGTTTTCTGCATCACACTTCATAGAGGGGAGTATTATTTCCATGTACATATCTATCATATTTCTCTACATCTAGCTATTTTCTCACTATTCAAGTGTGATGCGCACAAGAGCCATCTGGGCACGATTCCGCACACACACACATAACTACATTGGGTATGAAATGTTGTGCAATTATTAGTCGTAATATCACTATTGTGACATATGAGGACATCCCCGAACCCTCGTTTTGCATATTTTGTTTTGGGATTTGATGTCAATTTGAGGGTTTTATAGGTCCATACTTCATTGCAAGTTTCCAACGAGCTTGACGATCTTGGTGCGAATTCAGAGTGACAAATGGAAAACAAAAACAACCAACTTGCAACCCGAAAAGTTGGGTTTTTGAGGATTTTCTGACTTAGGAAAATTTTTCTAGTCTTTGGCACCCATGGGTGCCCCTAACCCTTTTGGGCACCCTTTCTAGCTTACTCCTCTAGATTTACATTTTTTCTGGACCTTTATGTGACACTTCTACCATTCTATTCACTTGGTTAGCACTTCGGTACAATTCAAAATTTACTTGTGCATTAGATAAGTGCATCTTTCTCCTCCTTACAACTAGGGTTTTATAATTTAATTGTTAATTTTCTTGAGTATTATTTATATACTTAATTGTCATTTATTTACTAATACCATATCATTTAGATTAGGCATATAAACTGAAATTTAGATTAATTATTTTGGTGAACCAAAACTAGATTTGAACACTCTTAGGATCCTCATACCTCTATTACTCATCTTCATAGGGTTTTGTCATCATGAATATATCTATTAATGACTACTTTCTCATTAATCCTGAATTAAGATATAAAGTCAAAAATATCTTAGCTACCACTTGCATACCTGCTAATATTCATCCCAATATAGTATATCAAACATATGTAGATACATTCTCTCAACAAAGTTGATTTTCCATATAATCCTCTTTCGGATCTTACTACTTTTGAAAATGAGCCAACATTGTATATCATGATTCCCATTTACAATATGGGCATCAAACACACTCGATAGATAATGGATATGAAATTAATATTTTTCCTATGTTGTTCCTTGAAAATATTGGTCTCTTAGTACATTAACGTCAGTCCATAATGTCGTTCTATTCATACTTATGACGGCTCGGTTTATCCATGCTTAGGTCACATTACTCGCCTATTACTATTGGACCAAAAACACTTAACACATTTTTTTCTTTGTTATTGAATTCCAAGTTTCATTTAATTATTTACTTGGTAGGCCATGGCTTCATGCCATGCAAGCGGTTCCCTCTACATTACATCATTGTGTTAAATTCATACATGAGGGAATAGAGTATACCATTCCTCATGACTATCATCCATACAAATATTGTGACCATGATCCAAATACTACACTTCCTACTCCAAGAACTGATACTACTGATGAACCACAACCTATGGATACTCCACCTCATTTTCCACCACTTGAAGGTGTTATTTGCATGATGGACACCATCTCATCTACACTATCGCCTCCAACCTGCTACTACTACTTCATGATTCTTTATCGTGGGCCTCTCAAATTTATGGACATCGATCCATCCCTCGCGCCATCATATACACTACCCATTTACATGTACACTTTTCTTGAATGAATCCTATTTGGAGCATATTCCATTCTATCCTACTTTATCTATATCTCGTATACACACACGATGGATTGACTCGACTAGGATTCACGGTTGAAATTTTACCGACATATCATGATTCTCATATTTATTATGGGTTTATTACCATTACCATGCTTATGGTCTTCACATTTTCTATCTCACTGTATTTCTTGCACATGCTCCTCGTGCTTCCACACTTACACTCGGTAAGTCTTGGATTGATTACATTGGGGGCACGTTGGATCATAATAAAACTGATATATCATTTCCCATGCCATTTGGTCATGTATTCATTTGCAATGACTCATTCCTAGGCTATTCACAAAACCTCACTCGTTGGTATGCACATGGTTGTCCACTACCTCCATTCACGGATGAAGAATATTCTATGGGCATGTACAAAATACAATTAGATGGTGATTTACACGACCAACATGACAATATTTCTCATCAAGTTTCATATCCTTCACCATTTGGCTTTGACTATGACAATGATGATATTTTCGATGAGATTACTTGATCATTCTCCTCCTTCATACACTGGGGAATTGTGCTTATTTTTCCCCCTCTAACATCAACACATGAATTAAATTCTCATCACATCACATCTAGACCTTCACATATAACATTCACATCTTGACACATAATCATATTTTCATTACCTCATGATGCATTCTCATGCTTTGATTAACACTTGACTATTGAGGGAATCCTATACACATGAACCTCACACACTACACATTACAAATCATTTTATGTATGAAACACTTGACATACTTATAAGGTATACCTATTACACATAGTCATCATTACATAATCAACATACTTGCAACTTATTCTTCCTATCACACTTTGTGCTTATCCATCGATACAAAATCAACACAACATACAACACAATCGACATATTTACAACCTTCTACACACTTTATTGACATATCTCTCTTACGTCATATAACACAACTCTCTTGTGCATAATCAACATCAACATCTTATACAATATAAACATTTACAACACAAGAGTTTTATAATTTACACATCTAAAAACATGCCTCAACAATATACATCAAACATGTAACGTGTCTATAGTCAATCTCTTTCAACAAGACACACTTGACATATCCCTCACCTAATCAACATGACACACCACCCTATGATAAAATTTAGTTCCATGGTCCATACTCAAATGCTAAGGGTTTACATCTCAAATGGATCTCATCACATGCAATAAATCATTTGATCAATCACTCACTCATTTACTCACACGTTTACACTCTACACCTTGCGCTTTGACGATCACATATTTCTAACTACACACATTTCATACCATTTACCGATGATGCCCTCTCATTTACGGTTCATTATTGACTAATGAGGGGGCATAAATAAATGAACCTCATTACATACAATTCCATTCACACTCACACCTTTGTATTCTGCTCCATCTCATCCATCCATAACATGTTGCATATCTTGGTTGCATTTTGTCTTGCTCACATTTACTCATTACATGCACATTTTATTACACATGCTAGAAATATATATTATATGTCATTATCTTTATCATACACACATGCGTGTTCACTTACATTTCTAGATGTGATTGTAGATTCGTTAGATCTATGCACGCAACATAGATTCTTGGTGCAATACCTATTACTAGTCCCACAATGGCTCCTGGGGGCATCCACTTTCGTACACTACAGTGCTATTGTTTCATTTTGTTTTATAACACACTACTATATCAGATTATACACATGTTTGACATACTTTTTATCTTCCTAACATGCTAACGGGTGCTTTATGTGCAACATTTGTTTTGTAGGCCTACTTGCTACTGTGATTTTTCTGTTACATTCTTTGCTATTACTTTTCATTTTTTCCCCTTTGTTTACGGGTTTTTCCCTTTGTTATGTGTGCACACTTGTATGCTTTTTCCTAGTCATATTTGATTGTATTGGGACATTGTGAGTGGTTTATGTATATCCAAGAATCCACACTTGACCCTAGGGGCACAATCGACCTTTCGAGGTCGTGTTAATATAGTCGATATGAGATAGAAAGATGACTATGGGATAGGTGAATATGATGAATAGGAAAAATACATTAAAATGGGTGAAAATGGCTAACAAGTAAATTAAGGCAAACAAATGCCTTCTACGAGAACTATGGGAATCTATTCATCTAAGGCAATGAAGGCCTCTCTTATTTGATCGGGTGAGATGGAGTTGTCAAGGAGAATAGACTCAAAAAGGTTTATATCAATGTCAGTGTCACTAAAGATCCTCTTAATTGGATGCGGAATGCATGGGAACCGCCCCGCATGTCTCTTGTATAAATCTCTAGACAAGGTCATAGAGGTGAAATGAGAGACATATGCAAAGAAAAAGCTATGAATTGCGGGATATAATCTCCATTGGGTTGACGGTGCTAGAACTTAACAACATTATCCAATTCATTGTTCAAGGCTATCAACTGTGAGATGATATCGAGATGGAACTAGTGTAGTTTAAAATATAAGTAATATGAGGCCCTAATCAATGTTTGTAAAATGGGTCACGATATTTGATTGTGGAACTTTTGGATCACAAACACATTATCTAGGTTACCTGGGGCTTTGAATGGTCATGTGAATATGCAAACAACTATTGTAAGGAAATAAAAAAACACACAAAGAATCTGAAAGAGGCAAGGTCAATGTTTAGGTAACCTAGGCCAACTAAGGAAATGTAGGGAGTTATGTTAATTCTGTCTAATTAATTCTATGTGCCTAAATTAACAATGGAATGAAAATAGACTTAAATAAAATGAAATAGTTTACTCTCCTTGGATATAATTAAATCTACATGTAACTAATTAACTTGACAAAATGAAACTAATTAATTGAAAGTAACAAAGTAAATCTAATCTATTTGTTTTTGTATTTTTAATGATTTTAACAGAAAGGGAATAAGAAAAATAAAACAAACTAATTACTTTAATCTAATGTTTTTTTATTTTGTGCTTTTTGAAATTAAATGAAATAAATATACACAGACAAAACAAATTCTACTTAAATGATAATTTCTTCTATTCTAATAACAAAATAAACTAAACTGTGAAATAGCCAAATGTGGCTATTTCCCCATTCTGCAGAGTGAATTTAATTTAATCTAACCTAATAAAAATGAATATTTTCCCAATTTGTAATTGTGGATATTTACTTCCTCTGGTTCTACCTCAGAATCATGAGAAGATTGAAAAGCTTCTTAGAAAATTTTTCTTCCCTTGAAGCTTCCCTAGAAAAACAATCGATCCACCGAAGCTTTCTAAATGTACGAAATAAAACTAAGACACGAAACAAAAGATTCTTCAAACTAACTTCTGTGTAAATCCACAACGATAGGAAAGGAAGCAAATTTCAATAGAAGATTTTCTCATGTGCTAATAAAATCTAATAAAAATGCAAATAACTTCTACATGTAAATTAATTATGGAGGATTGAAAAACTATGTACATAAGAACTTCCTCCGAATTCTTCCCAGACAAATCCACATGGATGAGCTGAGAAGAAATCCTCAATGGAAGATTTTTACGGGGAAAATGAAAATGATAATGAATTATACTACCTTAAAAATGTTCTCTAAAGATAATTAATTGAAATCTATTTAAATAAACAAAAATTATAGGAATTTAATACACCTCCAACCTGGAAATGTAGTACAAAGACAATTCCAATCTTTGGTAAATTACTTGAAATCCTCGGGTTATTTTCCAATGTGATTTCCAAATGTGTCTAGGAACTATGCTGGTAATGTGTAGAAGGAATGAAGGAGTCTTTGGAGCTAGCTGGTTTGTAGGAAGTCTAGTAGCAATGCAAGCAAGAGAATAACAAGGAAAATGAACTGTGTTTTCTTGTGTACTTCTTGGTAGGATTTTGACAACATAACAGTGTAATTCCAAATCAAAATACTCCAACCAATGCTTCGGGAAAAGATTGGTTTTTATAGAAAATTGGTAGAGAAGTGGTCCAACCCACTTGGCAACCAAGAAGTGCCACATCACTCAAAGGAGTAGTAGTTAACTTACTAATAATAGAAAGTAGGGAAGGAGAAGTTTATACGCATCTAACAAGCTCAATAACAACTAATTTGGTCAAGAAACGTGTGAGAAAAGTGAGTTGGAAGAAGGAAACACACGTTCAAAACATGCTAGAAATTCTCGTTAAATGCGCACAAAACCACCGATTTGTGTAGACCAATGGTTATGTAACCACCACGACGATTGTGTAACCACCACTTAAGGAAGACCAGAGGTTCCATAACTTAAGGTTAAAAAGATAAGGAAAATGCTGCAAAACAACTAAGGAAAGTAGGAAAAGCTAGGAAAAGGATAAGTATGCTACAAGAACACTCTGCAAGCGAGAACTTGGAATTGAACATCATTGGAATCGATATTTGTCATCATTGGGGATTTGAACTATTATGAAAATGTAGCACCATGAAAATTTTGGTGTGTACATATTTCCCCCTCAGAGAAGCATTTTAGCCATGAAGAGACGTAAAACGTAAAGTACAAGTATGGTGCTTCCAAATGGGAAAGTTATAAATTATACCTGACATGCCTGTGTGTTGATACTACACCCACCCAAGCTTCCCGCTACCTACAAGAAGAAAACAAGAATCAAGTGTAGATAAAGATATAATCGACAAAACATACTAAAATAAAATGACAAGAGGACTTACCATATCTGTGGGGATAGAAATATACCTATGCCAGTGCTCTTGCCTTGTAAAACACACACACTCAAAATAGAGTTAAAACATGCTATATATATATATATCAAAATTACTATTTCTAGAAATCATTTGCACTTACCCACTTGGTAAAAATTGAGCTTTGGATTACCTGTGACAGCTTTTGAGCGAAAGTACATAAAAATGAAGAGTACTCCGACATGATGGCAACCCAACCAGCATGAGGAATAATGAGTCACAAACATGTGAGTTATTTGCATTTATTTATTTCTACCCTAAAATGTGAAAAATTTAACATGAGGGTTATTTTTAATAATTTTAAAGTCAAAATGATCACAAGGGGTGCCACCTAGGATCGGTAGTTTATTTTATTTAAAAGAGTATATTTTTGTTATTTTTTGAGTTTTGGGGCCCTAGGGTATGGCCGCAATTCAAGGATAGAACTGTGGTTATTGTGTAACCGCCACTCTGTGTAGAGTGGCGGTTACACAACCGTCGCATCGGTTAGGAAACCACTACAAGATCAAAAGAAAAAGAAAAATCACCATGACGGTTACACAACTACTAATCTATGTAGAGAGGTGGTTATGCAACCACCTCTCTGCATAGAGGGGAGGTTGTGTAATTATCAAGGAAAATCCCAAAATTGACTAAGTATGATACATTTTTGGTTTTATATTATTTTTGTGATGTTTTGGTGAGATTATTATGCATTTTTATGATTCTAACTTTCTCTTTTTGATGTTTATGAATGTAGGGGAAGTATATTAGATGAAGCAAGGATCCAGTGTGATTGGTTGCCCCCATTTTGGATTATCTCGAATCAGGATGAGAGAGACCCATTACACAAGTATGGGATATGGAGGATATCCCATACACAATTAGTTGCACCAAGAAGTCACTTGTGTAATTTATTGCGTTATTGGGATACAAATCAGAATAATTTACGACTTCCTAGAGGTAGGGGAGTGGATGATTACCTAGAGGACATCTACTAGATTCTTGGAGTTCCTATCACCGAAAGGAAGTGAATCGATGAGCATGGATTCAATATTGTAGTCTTGTAGTTGGGCTACATATACGGGAGATGTGCAAGCACACGACACTGGTGCCAAACAGGGTATGCAATTATTGTCGGTTGCCTCTACCCCTATCCTTGCCTTATGCAAGGAAATCATTAGTATTTTGGCTTCATGCTTGGTTGGGGAAAAGGTGGAGAGAAACTACTCTATTGTTGGGTACCTATTATTCGAGATCATTGAGCAACATGAACACACATATGCATGGTACATGGAAATCCTAGGCACCACTTATTATGATTTATATAAAGTTGTTTGAATTAAGGGCAAGGCCCTTAATCATCCCACACTTCGTTTATGAGATGGGTTTATGAGCGTATGATCCCCTACCAGAGAGGCATTGGAATAACTAATCACGGGGCTATTAGAGCAGTGAAATGGATAGATATGGCCCCGCTCAAAGTGAGACATCAGCTATTTTCCACACTCACTACTAATGACATGGTTGCACGACCTTACAAAGACATGGCTGACCTATGGGGTGATGAGGGGATTATCATGACTACATGAAGATCCATGACACAGTTAGTAGATTGGACCAAAGAGGAAAGAGGCCCATACGAGTTGATAGAGTACCACAATAGTTTGGTATGCCTTACATTGATTCCCTACTTGTAGTCCCGATAGTATATAGGGGGATACGAGATGTGAGAGATGGCCCGAAGGGCAAGCTCGAATGGACCATTGTTACACTTAGATTTCTGATTAGTACTCCATAGATTCTACTAGATCTAGTTAGACTAAGGAAAATCCTACGAGATCAAGGCCACACCCACACACAATAGGGAGGAGGAGGAGGAAGAGGCCGAGATAGAGGAAAAGGTGGAGACCGAGGCAAAGATGGAGGAGGGAGGAGAGGAGGAGAGAGACCTAGAGTGGGTGGATACTAGAGAGGCTTCCATGGTAGCTAGATCCATGGCAGAGGTTGATGCAAAGACATTGTACATAGAGGATACTCTTCCCCCTGTAGGAGGAGGAGACGAGGAGTCGGTCTATGGATTGGAGAGGGGTGTAGGGGAGGTGGTAGTAGAGGAGGTTAGAGTGAAGGAGATGCCTGCCACAACTCCTGCACCACCGATAACACCAGTTGATCCATCCTAGATGCCAGGAGATCCAAATAAGTAGAATACTCTTCTCTCGACTCTACCTTTTAGACTATATTGTTAGAAAACTATGCTTTTTTTTTTTTGAAAGTTTTATAAATCACCATTTTTTTACTTGCATTTTGTAGCCACCACGGATGGTGGTGAGATTTAATTCATCAAATTATCCTAAACACTTTTGCACTCCCTACAGGGAAGATGTAGGATCAACTGCTTATAGATGTTGGGAAACTAGTGATGGCTAGATGCCACAAAAATGTACTTACGTTGGCATGACATGCTGCTTCCATGACCCAGATGAGAATCAAGATTAATGGATAGGAGCTATCTCGAGAGGAGATAACAACGAGGCCATTATCATATTGAGGCTACTACTACCCGTAGATCACTTGCCCCATCTCATGGTCGGCCTCACCGATCAACACATGGAGGCTCTCACTCTTGCCATAGGATTCGCAGTAGGATCCCTCATCCTACACCTTCACAAGGGTCTTGTAGAGAGGGATATGATATATGCCTTTATTTCTTTGAGATCATTTTTAGATACATATATTGATTTTTTTGGATTTTCAGCTCATAAATGAGTGTTTTGACCACACTCGCAAGAGTGTGATGGAATTGTATACAAAATTGAATTTATTGATATATACATATATACATCTCTTTTTGTTTCAGCTATTTTGTGTAAGAGTTGACTCATTCATGATTCATCTCACATGTGTACTCTTAGATGTTTAGAATTTTTGATGGTTTTTATAATGATTTTATGGATGCATGTTATGGATGATGATGATGAAAATGTGTAAACAAAATGATTTATTTTCTCTCTTTTTTTTAATATATGATGCACATGAGAACAAATTGTAATTAGATACTTTGGTTTTCAAGAAATATTTAGCACTTCTGTTTTATTGGAAAAATGTGATGAATGTGATATAATAAGAAAATGAACTCACTCCACTCCTAACTCCACACAATTATTAATATGTGATGGCTCACCACCGCGAGCTAGAAGGGACACAAGTTATGTGGCTTTGATGAATGAAGATGGTGATAAGAAGACAAGACTTTGAAAAATATCCAATTAGGAACCTACAACTCAACCCTAAGCATAATCAACTAAACAGTTCAAAACGTGATTTTCTTGCATGATGATCTAGACTTAGATCCATAGATGGCCTTCGATTAAAAAAATCTAGTTTTAAGGATCAAATCTCTTACAACATGCACTTCTAATTCAATTTATTGGGATTTTAAAGATTTCAAAGCCCTTTTTATTTCCTAATTTATTTACAAATTATTGACTTGTTTGGTGAGACCCTCTACATCCGGCCCCATACAACCAAGAAGAAGCATGGGCTCATCACCAAGGATAAGATATATGTGAGTAAGGGCACTCCCCTCCTTTCCCAACCTCACATTACTAGTAGGAAGCGTGGGCTCACCACCAAAGATTGGTAGGGCAAAAAGTGTATTATTATTTGTAAAAGAAATATTTTTTTGTATTTATTGTTTAATATATATATACATACATACATACATACATACATACATACATATCATACACACACACACACACACACACACACACACACACACACACACACACACACACACACACACACACACGAACTTGAATTGTGATTTTGGGAGGGAAAAAATTCCCTAACATCAAACCCATGCAACCAAAAGAGGATACTGAGGGCTCACCACCAAAGGTTGAGATAGGTGAGCAAGAGCTCCAGATGAAATTTTTAGATTTATTTTTTTACTAGAGATATTTTCAAGGAAATATGTGACATCAAGAAGCTTCTAGAACAAACTATGGGCAAAGACACCTGAGTTAGAAGAAACCATGAATAGAACTAAGTGTGCAAGTCTTGGTAGGACCAATGTTAAAATTCCATCTTAATTGCTGAAATGATGAAGAGATTAGAATAATTTGATGATAATATGATGGATACTTGAAGAGGTATGATTAAGTGTTTTTTCCAACATTTAGAAGTTTTTTAAAAATTTCTTGAAAAGTAAGTTTCTTGATTTACAATTTCACAATATGATAATGCAGATGATATGCAACATGGATGCAATAATGTACAAGTGGAGATGTAAATGAACTATGCATAAAATATTTTGAGGTGAAGCAAATTAACTAATTCACTTGAATTCTTCACCTTCTAAAGGACACAAATGTGATTAAACTAAAATGGAAAATGGTAATATCCATTCTATCTTAATATGATGCTATGGAAGTGGTAAATAACAAATAAATAAGTAAAAGAAATGACCAAAAAATATAAATAAATAAAATGTGAAACCCTAATGTGAAAATAAAGTTAAGAAAGTCCTTAGCTGATTTGAAGACATGTCATGATTGTGTCTCAATGGAGATTGGCTAAACAGGAGGAGGAAATGACCACACTAAGACTCGAAAGTGTAGATCCGAGATGGCTGGCCAGAATGGGGCACCTAGAGAGGGATGGAGCCACCAGGGTGCCCTGGTCCGTAGAAATTTCTAGGTAACCTCCTCGGAAGTTTCACTAGTTGATTGCATGTGCTCACTTCCTATCGCATGTGTCGCATTTGAACTTCTGCGCAAATCAAAGATGAAGGAAACACTGTAAAATCCTAGACAAAGCATCAAAACCCTAAAAATAAATATTAATATGAAGGGGTTAGAATATCCTATGCTTCCATAATGGTGGACTAACTAAGCCCGAGCCCTACACTACATCTTAGACACAATATAGTTTTAGGTGTGTGTGTGTGTAAATCGTGCCCTAGGTGCTCTTATGCTAGTCACACTTTGTGAGTAACGAGAAATAACTAGATGTAGAATGTAAGTAAATGATGCATGGAATATAATGAATTCCCCTCCTATGAAGTGTGATGTAGATGAACCAGCCTTTGTCCCTTGTGATGGAGCTAGATGGGTGCAAATTAAGCTCTAGATTCCTTTGATAGATGTAACCTTAGGTGGAGATACTAGTGAATAGTGCTTGGTCCCTCATTATGGTTTCATAAATTTATATTTATATGTATCTCTTGTTCTAATTTCATAATTAAACTTGAAAAGGCTGACCACTAAAAATATGGAAAGCTCAAACAACTAAAAGGTGCCCAAAAAGTGAGAGTAAAGTATAAAGAGGATCATAACGACCATAGGGGATCAAGGCGCTGGGGTGCCCTAGTCATGACTGGGTGCCCCATTTAGGAATGGGAACAATGTAAAATGACAATACAGACTGGGTAAGTGCAGGCGTAAGGTCGGAAGTAACAACAGATAACAAAGTAAAATGGCCAAAGGCATGGATTTATTAGTACTCTTTTCCCTCAAGAACCATATGAATAATAGTATGAAACCAGGACTAAATAATTACCCAAAGTGTGTGATTTAGCATCTACATTTACCCCAAATTTATGTTGGTGAGAAGAATGCTTAGTAACATAAAGTAGATAGAGATGCATACCTGATATCCATGTAGAGTGAAGTGGAAAACATGCCAAGAGACTAGAAAAAGTGTGGAGTAACAAATAGGTGGAGTGTGGAGACTAAATATACAAAGGTGTAAAAATGATGAGATTGAACCTAGGATGGAAACACGTGTGTAGATTCCAATGTGTGTGATGTACCTACATGTTAGTATGAGGTGTGTTATTCGAGTGATGTCTCTATTGGTGTAGTTGATCGCTTACTTCCCATATGGATGGACTGCAAAAGAGAAGACAATCAAGTAGTCAAATACTCATGTATATGTGTAAAGATACATGTATATATGTAAAAATTCTATAATAGAAGTATGAAAATGAAAAAGGAACATGTGCACTTGATTCATGATGAGAAAAAGGGTGTAGAAAGGATATCCTATAATTTTTGGTGAAGTGCGAGTTTTTCTGGGTGTTATGGTTGAAGAAGTGTAGGGAGGAAAGTCTATGTCCTCCAACTGTAAATCGCTCCCAGAATGCTAAGGAAAAACTTTCTGTAAAATCCTCTCGTGTATCGAGTTTTAAAGACTCGGTGTCAACCCACTCACCGTATAACCCAATGTTTCATGAACGAAAATCTGAAACTAAACTCTACATGTACTGCGTTGTGTAGTGTGTGTAAACCCTAAATGATGCCCCCCTATTTGGGGGTGCATGCGATATCGTAGATAGGAGAATGCGTCCCCAAAAGAGGATCGATTGCGTAAACTATAACTCGCCCTGTGGGGAAGGGAATGTTCTTGGTAGAAACCAAGGCACACACAAACAAGTGGCTAGAAAACAAGTGTTAGTACGAATAAGCATGCATGTAGAAATCAAGTGTAAGCTACGTAGACAATATGTAGAAGAAAATAAGCAAAATGATAGTGTAAACACCCAAGAAGACAATGTAGTCTGCATAAAGCGGGTTGCAAGCATGGGACATCACTCACGATGTCAAAAGAAACTCAAGGCTATAGTGGCTACATACAAACAAAAAAGTGTGCATGCAAAACAAAGGGAAATGCCCACATATAATAGAAGACAATGATAAGAAAGTACAAGAAAACAAATAGCCATGGTAATAAGTAACCTTGTAAAACAAATGCTCCATATGAAGCACCCATTAACATGTAATAATTTCAAAATAATTTATAACTAATAAAGTATAGTGCTAAGTACAAAATGAAACAATAACACCTATAAAGTATGAAAGTGGATGCCCCTAGGAGATGCTTTATGGGACCAGTAGTAGCTAAGCATCCATGCTACATGCAAAAACCTCGTATCTCGTAATCACAAATAGATAAGGATGTGAATGCACATGTGTGTATGATAAAGATAATGCCATACAAGATATTTATATATCATGTGTAATAAGACAACCATGTACAAGTAAATGAAAGAAAGAGTAAAATCAACTAAGATATGTAATATGCTATGGATGGATGGAATGGAATGTAAGTTGGATGATAGGATCCGCGTTCCTCCCGAGTGAATGTAATCGTATGTAGTGAGGTTCATTTGTTTTCCCCCTCGGTATTCAAGAATGAACCGTAAATGCTAGTAAGTCATTGGGAAATGGTCGAGCTATGTGTTGTGTGTATGACCGTGGTGAATGCGTATGCGTGTTGATGATATGCGACATAGAGATGTTGTATGTGTGAGACTATAGCCAAAGTGTATATAACTGTAAGATGATTGAATAGGTGACCATTTAACATATAATGTATGTCACTAACCTAGGAGCGTCACATGGTAAAAGGTTGGATGATGAATGTGAGAATGTGATGACGTCTATTTGTGATGTATACCCTCAATAGTCTAGTATGGACCATGAAACTAGAGTGCGTCATAGGGTAATGAGTGCGGTGCGCGAGAATAAATTGTAGTGTATGTGACATGATGAGAGACGACCATGTGATGTGAAAAATGTGTGATATGGGATGCATAGAATGCAATGCGAGATGTGTAGATAGCCTAATAGTGTGAAGTGCGTATATGTATTATGTAGGATGAGTAGTATATAATACAAGATTAAGTAGATGATAGGGGTGTGACATATGTGTGATGAACACTAGTATAGTGTGTAGAATATGCATGAAATATAGATGCACAAGGGTTACAATGTAAATGTAGGATGTACTATGTAAGATGTACTATAATATGTGTGAAGATTTGTGATGTGTAGAAGATCTAATGGTGAAACCATGTCATCTCGATGTGTAAAGCACACAATGTGTATTGTAGAGTGTGTAACATCTAATGTGCAGTGTGTGGGGTTCATGTGTATATGATTCCCTCCACAATCGAGTGTGAAGTAAAACACAAGAGTGTTTCATTAGGTAATAATGATGAAGATGCCTATGTGAAGAGGTTGATGCATGATAATGCAAAGATGAGAGATGTGTTGGTGTTAGGGGGGTTGATGTGTGATTGCTATGCCCCTACGTGTGATTGAGTGAATGAACTATCCAATGAAAGTGAAGGAAAAAGGTCCCTCATCTAATGTTGGTGGTAAAGAAGGCATATGACCGTGTGCTAATATGGTGGTATAGTAGATGCTGCGTAGGTGAGTGAAGTTTATGTGAATGTGATGGATGAATAAATGAGGAGTGTGTAGGTGAAACAAAATGTGTAGGTGATGGGGACCTGAAAAGAAACTGATCATGGAGGTGATGGAAATCCATGTGGAATGAAACGAGGTGGATATTTATGTCAAGACGCAAAGAACTATGTGAGGAATAGGCCTATATCAATGTGTAGGACTAACGGAGTAGTGAGGCCACGTAGATGGTGTGCGAGTAGGTGAACTAGGAGTAGATTACGCTTTTAGTAACATAGATTATGATGTGGTAGATGATGTAGGAGACGCATGAACCGATGCTCGAGGAGACGAAAACCATGGAGTAGATGGAGGTACACCGTTGATAGAAATGACTTGATTGTGATGAATGAATTTGAGTCACAAATGATTCATAGAGATGATAGATTTAGACCTACAAATATCATTGAGGCCTAGAAGCATGTGACAAACCGTCGATTCGCTTGTCCAATAAGGAAGGGTATAAGAAAAGTGAGAGGAAGAATCATAATGTGTAGTTGATGATGCCATATGAGTTGTTCATTGGATATTAAATTTGTGATTATGGATAGCCAATAGTGATAAGAAGTGGAATAGATCATGCACTAATGGGGCAAGATGGGAAAACATTAGTATTATTTATAGGAATTGAGCTAATAGATGCATTGATATGTATGTGATTAGATGTGAACGTTGCATGATAATCATGGTTGGAGAAGGAGATGATCAATGGAGAAGCATCAATATGTGCAACTATAAAGTCAAGATCCCCTGATGCAGGAGGAGGCACTGCATGATATACATAGTTAGCTTATGAGTCAGTTGTTTTTGTATCATGTTTGGGTAGAGGGTTGTTAAAGATTTTGAGCCTATGATTCTCATTGACAGGTGGAGAAACTATAGATTATGAAAGATCAATTTTACCATTGTCCATCAAACCCTAGATGAGAAATAAAATTTAGAATCAAAGATCAGTGGAGTGTCCTATGCAATGATAATATTCGCAATGGGAATTTTCATCAAAATTACATCCTTTTTATCGGGATGGATCTATTTGTAACAAAGAAGGCAAAGTGTAATGAGGTTACTATCGATAAGTTGTGGTAGTAAAATATGCGGAGGTACACTAAACTTAGTGAATATATGTTGATGCAGTTTTGATTGAAGCTCCTTAGTAATAGATACTACATTGATGGTAACTTTTGTGTCTGTGTGTTTAGTTTTAGATGGTTTAAAGGTTGAATTACTTTGAAAGCTCATGGAGGATGATGATTTCTCGTGGTATTTAATATTTCCTATAGCTAAGAGTTTCATTTCACAAATTTTATGAGTATGACAGAGTTGATCGAACGAATGGGAGGTATTAAAGAGACCACTCTCCTGGAGAGGTGGTAAGAGACTCTAAATGAATAAGTCTCGAAGGTCAACGTTGGTAAGAGAATTTGACATATTAGCTAAGTTTTTTTTGTAACGCAAGACATAGTACACTATGTGTTCATTAGATCCCTATTTGATTTATGCAAGTTGGGCATAAGAGATCTTAGAGTCGATGTTAATAGAGAAGTGAGTGAGGAAAGCATCGCTAGGTGCATGAAAGATGTTACCGAATGGAAAGGTAGGTCATAGAACCAACACATCACATAATCCTATAAACTACAAGGAAAAATATTAGCGAGTATGGTATGGCCATCCATATAGTCTAGGCATGCTATATGAAAAGCTTGAAGATTCTCTTGTGGTTTACCATGGCCTTTAAACATGGGAAATTTGGGAGAGATGAAATTAGGTTGCAATGTATAGGAAGAAATAATAGGTGCAAAAGGAGTATGCAATAATGAAGTAGATTCTAAATATGGTGATGCACGAGAAGAAGTGAGCTAGAGATGGTGAATTTGGGTTTACAAATCATGATATAAAGAGGTTAAATCAGGAGTATTCGAAAAAGAGCCAAGTTGTATATTAAGGATACTAGGATGAATGAAATGAGTGATAGTGGTAGTAATGGTAGCTGAAACATAAATGGGTGGTGGAGGCCGTGGGAGTTGAGGAATGAGAAACTACAGAGGTCGAAGCATCACGAGTATTCTTAGCAACAATCAAAGCATGTAGGACATGTGGAAGATGAGTGGGATTATCACACAAAGCTTGTCAAAAATCAAGTATGTTTAATTGATCTTGATCAACATTAGTATCTTCATTGTAGGTTTTTTCATTATCGATGATTCTTTTTGTGAGGAACATGGTGGAAATTATCCAAATGGTTATCATTGTAGGCATAAATGTAGTTATGTCACCATTGATTTGGGAAAATTACGGTAAAGATGAAGGAAGCTCACAATAGTGAAAAGACCCAAAATGACCACTACAAGTGACGGGCATAAGAAGATGAAAATGCAAGAAAGAAAGCAGATTCAAGGATCAAAGTTCACCAAAATGATTAAATTAAAATGGAAAATGGTAATCTCTATTCTATCTTAATTTGATGCTATGGAAGAAGTAAATAACAAATAAATAAGTAAAGGAAATGACCCTAGAAATATAATTAAATGAAATGTGAAACCCTAATGAGATAAGAGGGTTAAGAAAGCCCTTAGCCGATTCACATATATGTTGGGACTATGTCGTAGTGGAGACTCGAATGAATAGGAGGAGGAAACAATTGCACCAAGACTTAGAAAAGTGTAAATTTGAGTTGTCTCGGTCGACTGGGTGCCTGGAGAGGGATGGGGTACCGGTGCACCTTGGTCTAAGATCTAGGTGCCTTGGTCTACAAAAATGCTAAGAGAACCTCCTCGGAAGTTTCGCTTAATTGATTGCCTATGCTAGCTTCCTATCGCATATATGTCACCAAACTTTGGTGGATGTCGCTGCAAATCGTAGATGTAGGAAACACCTGAAAACCCTAGAAAAAGCATCAAAACCCTAAAAATGAAAGATGCATATGAAGGGGTCAAATTTTCCTCAGCTGCCATAATGGTGGACTTACTAACTGAGATCTACACTACATCTCAAACTCAATGTATTTATAGGTGTGTGTGTGTAAATCATTCCCTAGGTGATCTTGTTCCAGTCGCACTTTGTGAGTAGTGAGTAATAACTAGATGTAGAATGTAAGTAAATGGTGCATGGAATAGAATGAACTCCCCTGCTATGAAGTGTGATGTAGATGAACCAAGATTTGTCCCTTGTGATAGAGCTAGATGAATGTAAATGGAGCTCTAGATACCATTGGTGGATGCAACCTTCGGTGGAGATACTAGTGCATAGTGCTTGGTCCCTCATTATGGTCTCATAAATTTATATTTATATGGTTCTCTTATTCTATTTTCATAATTATCCATGAAAAGGATGACCACTAAAAATATGGAAATCTCAAATGGCTAGAAGGGGCATAAAAAGTGAGAGTAAAGTATAAAGAGGACCAGTGGTGCTCAGAGGGGGGCTATGACACCCTAGTTATGGATGGGCGCCATAGTTAGGAATAGGAACAATGCAAAATGATAGTACAGACTAGGAAAATATGGGAGAAAGGTCAAAAGTAGTAACCGAAAGTAAAGTAAAATGACCAAAGACATGGGTTAATTAGTACTCGTTTCCCTCAAGAACCATATGAATAGTAGTATGACACCGAGACTAAATAATTACCGAAAGTGCATGATTTAGTGTCTACAAGGTGGTACACACCATCCCTAAAGTATTATATTACTTGATACGTGCATAACCATGTGGACCTAAAATTTCTTCCTTTTCCGATATTTTTTTCAATCTGGTTGTCAAGTCTCAAGACTAGATCTCCTATGTGTATTTATCGCTCCTACACTTTCTTATTATACTAATGACACATCCTGTTAGCATAAATGCGGTGATGTTTTTCATCTCAAAGTCAAGCTTCATCAAGGGTTTATAATTCAACCAATTACGCTTCTCGATACCGGTCTTTGTCCAAGATGTCTTCTAATAATATGCAAAGACTAGGTAGCTCCATTTCTAACGGTAGAAAAAATTCATATCCGAAGACTAAAGAATAAGGGGTTGCCCTGTGGGTGTTCTTACCGATGTCCTATAGGCCCACAAGGCTGGAAATAACTTCAAATGCCAATATTTGTTTTCTCCTTAACCATCTTAAGGAGGATGTAATTTAATGTTTTTGTAGCCTCATCCTGTCCATTAGACCAAGGATAGTACAAAGAGGTGTGTGATGGGATATCTTGAATTACACACACAATTATCACACCTCTTCATTTTTAAAAGGTGTGCCATTATCTAATATAATGATTTGTGGGAATCCATACCTACAGATGATCTGGTTTAGGATAAAATTGGCAATTACAGATCTAGGTATAGTAGTAAGAGGCATGGCCTCAACCCACTTGGTAAAATACTTAGTGGCCATGATAATGAAATTGTGGCCATTTGATGATGAGGGAGAGAAATTCCCTATCAAATCAAGACCCCAAGTAGAGAAGGGCCAAGGTGTCACTATGTGATGTAGATCTTGTGCAAGAATGTGTATCTCATGTGAGAACTCTTGGCATTTCTAACACCTACATACATAATCTACAACATCGTTCTCTAAAGTGGGCCAAAAATAGCCCATGTAATGAATTTTACGAGTGGTCGTAAGTCCTTTAAAGTGACCACCATAGAATCCACTGTGGGATTTGAAGAGGATTTTCTCCGACTCTTCTTCATTAATGCATCTCAATAACATACCCTTGAAGGATCCGTAATAGAGCACTTCCTCTATAATCATGAACTTTTCGGATATGACACATAATGTTAACTTTTCTCGTGAGGTCAAGCTCCTCGAGGATATGACCGATCCACAATGTGATTAACAATATTAGTGTATCATGGACACAACACAATGAAACTCATCTAGAAAATCTAGATCTACTACTTCCCCACCATCTATAGGATTTTTTCGCAACCAATCGGTGATAATTAGTCCCTTCACAAACTTTTCGTTAACAAAATAAGTTCAAACTTACCCATCAACGTAATGAATTGGCCAACCTTATTGGACAAAGAAACCTCGAGTTAAGAAGGTTTGTAACTATTTATATTTAACTACCACTCATGTTTCTTGATTAAGCATGTAGTGCCTTGGAAATTGTTTTGTGAAACCTATGGCCAAACACTCTTTCTCCGCTTGTGTGTATCACATATAGTAATCAAGAAGAGTACGACTAATGAAATAAATGCCCCACTAACAACCATCACCATTTTTTTGTGCCAACCCGCACGTAATCGAGACATCAAAGTGGATCCGAATATAAAATCAAGGGACAATAAGATTTCGGTGGCATGAGTGTGGTTGATAACATTAGAAAGCACTTTACCGACTCAAAAGATTCATGACACTTGGTTTTACAAGATTTGCTGCAATCCTTATTAAGCAAACCATTGATAGGGTGAATGGCGTATGTTAACTCTGGGATAAACCTACATATTTCCCCAAGTTTAACTAAGAAAGACCTGATGTTTGACTCTTTTGTGGGTGGGGAAATTTCCAAAACTTCCTAGATCTTCACTTGATCAACATCAATGCCTTGTGAATAAATGATGTATCCTAAAAATTTCCTCTTGTTACTCCAAACATGTACTTCTTAGGATTTATCATTACCTTGTACTCAATTAGGTGAGAGAGAATGATGTGAATAACTTCGGAGTGATTGCCCCATTTCTTTGATTTCACTAGTAGGTCATCAAAATATGATTCCATGATCTCATGAATAAGATCATGAAAAATGTATGTCATTTCCCATTGGTAAGTGGCTCCGAATTCTTTAGGCCAAAAGGCATGATTGCATAATAGAAGGTTCCCAAAAAATTTGTAAAAGTAGTTTTCGTTTGGTATTCCTCAGAGATCCTTATCTAACCAGAAAAGCTATCCATGAGAGACAACAACTCATATCTAACCATTATGTAACCAATTACATCGATCGAAGGAAGTGGAAAATAATCCTCGAGAAAAGCCTTGTTAATATCCCTGAAGTCAATACAAATGCGTATCTTCCCATTCTTTTTTAGAATTGGAATGATGTTTGAAACCCACATGAATAATCAAATAACTTAATAATCCCCACTTGTATGAGTTTAATTACCTCCTCTTTAACCATTAAATACACCTTTGTCTTCATGGGTCTTGATTTTTGTTTCATGGATTTAGCATCGGGATTTGTAACTAGATTATGCACTACAATGTTAGGAGCAACACCCATCATTTATTTATAGCTAAAGGTGAAGGATTTTGAGTGATCTTTAAGCACCTTCATATGCACTTCTATCTCCTCGGAGTCAATAAATAACCGAGCTTTAGGATTCTAGGATCCTCTTCCATCCCTATCTTTATGTCTAATGTTACTTCAATCAAAGAGGCATTACCCTCTTCAAAATTAGGTGGGGTGGGGTAATTCTAGCTATTCTTCCTCGAATTCATAGATCTTAAGACCTTACGATGAAGAAGGGTCAATCATGCGATCTCCAACGTAGAAGGAAGGGTGACCTATAAGAGAAAAGTACATGTTGATGCAAAATCACAGCACCCCGGATATTGATCGCTTTTCCGGTGTTGATCATATTAATATCCAAGCAGTGTGATAGCATAACATTGAATCCTTTCTCCAAGTGTGGGACTTGAAGAGTGAGAAAGGAATCTCCAGAGAAAGGTGGTTCCTATTCTCTCTGTTCTGTGTGCACAAAATATGCAGAGGGTTTTCTCAAAATCTAATCTAATCCAAGGAGACAAGGTAAGAAGATG
This sequence comes from Taxus wallichiana var. yunnanensis, assembly GCA_018340775.1. Taxonomy (NCBI): domain Eukaryota; kingdom Viridiplantae; phylum Streptophyta; class Pinopsida; order Cupressales; family Taxaceae; genus Taxus; species Taxus wallichiana. The sequence goes on from CM031237.1 coordinate 169,678,647, forward strand.
CATAAAATAAATCTAAGCTAATAGAGGTGATGCACCGAGGAATGAAGAACATATGCTTTGCCACATTAAACACAGACCATGTAGATATAACACAACACCATGCACAGATAGCAAAAATGCAATGAAAGATCAAGAATGACAGTAATAAATATGTAAGAGGGTTTAGAAGCAACCACAGACACATATATATTGCTCAAGGATCGATTCAATACATTGCAATGGCCAAAAGCAAGAAACGGTGTTACAGTCTATATGGGAGGTTTGAAAACTCCACAAATCTTCTTATGAACAGGAGAGAAGGGAGGGTGCAAAGCAGAAATGTCCAACATTAGAAAGAAGCCCCTCCTTACAATTTATAGGAAGAATGAGAGAGAAAAGAGAGAGGAATTCGAAATCTGCCCCAACCACCTCCAGAATGCACTTAACTCATCTCATAATGATGGAAGCGGCGGATCCTCTGGCAAAGCGGCGAGTGCCTAGCAGAGAGGCAAGGCGAATCGTCTCGCCGCATTAAAGTTGTTAGTTGAGCATCACTTCTGCTTATTATTTCGTGCCAGAGGCGTCTTCTGATTTTCTTTCTTCAAACTGAACCAAAATGCAAGATTGACCCTGGAAACGTGTAGAGAATCTCACAAGCTTTCCGTTGATATAAAGAACGCGCAAATCTGAGCTCTGGATCGAAAGTTATGTCGATCTGAAGTTTTAGGGCACGTAACAGGTGAAAACGGATTTTGAATTTTTTTCCCGCTCTCGCCACTGGATGACACGTGGCATGCTCGATTCACCGAATAACCTCTCTCCTCTGCTTTTCGGGCTGTCTCTTGAGTTTTGACTTTTGGTGCTCTTGGAACATTTTCCACATTTTTTCCCACGCCCCGCCACTAGGGAGACGTGGCATGCATTGGTTGGTTTACGAACCTGCCGGGTCTTCTTTCACTTTTACCCCTTTTGGCTTAGATTTGGCCAAACTTTCCAACTCCTCCCCGAGCTCCGCACTTCTATGCTCCATTGGACACGTGTCCAATTTCTATTGGCCGGCCAGCGCTTCAAAACCTTGCCCTTTGACCTTTTGGCTTCTCCTTGATGACACGTGGCAATTTCTCAATGGTTCTGCCCGCTGGTCTTCCGCATACTTCAGCGCCCATTCGTCCGGATGTCCCAAAGGCTTTCGCTTGGGACAAAAACCTCCGATCCACCCAAAATGGGCTTCCTTGTCCCTCATTTGGCCAAAGACACGTGGCACCTTTTGATTGGCTTTCGGCTCCTTCGGCTTCTTCGCGTATTTCGGGTCTTTTTGTCCCGGACGTCCTATTTTGATTTTGGACCTTTTGGGACAATTTGGCCGATTCGGCCGGTTCGGGTATTTTCGCCCGCTTGTCCCAATTGCTTTTGGGCTCTTGGCTGATTTCGCACGAACCGGCCGGTTCGGGCATTTCGCATCCATTTGTCCCACTCGTCCCGAACTGTCCCCCGGACAGTTAGTCGATTTTCTCTCGGTCGAACCGGCATTTCGCGCCCGCCGCGTACTTTCGTCCCACTTGTCCCAAATGATTTTGTGGCCGATTGGAATCATTTCGGCGGTTCGGGGGCGGTTTGCGTACCTTTGTCCCATTTGTCCCACTCTTGGCCGGACTAGGACTTAGCCGATTTTCACAATTTTTCCGCCCAAACTACTTGCTTCTCGCAACCCTCTCCACGATTTCTCTAAGCCTCGCTCCTTCCTTCTTGGCCTGGGAGTTTAGAAAGATTCCCGAAGGGACCCTAGAAACCTGATTTTCTCTCGAATCGGCCATTTTTCTTGGAATTTGGACATCGATGCATGTTATCAAATTTACCCTGGGGGGTGAAATTTTGACAACAATTTTGACGACTCAGCGGGGTTACCTGCCTGCTAGGTAGAAGATCAGTGGCCTTTTAGCGGTCCATTGGGCATGGAGTTAAGCATTAACCTGAAACAAGCCCGATATGCGCAACTTCCTCCAAAGAACACTCGAACGTAGAAACAACCCGAGAGCAAAGAAACTCGTGCCAAAGCACTTAGGGAAATAGAAACCTAACTACAACAGGACAATGTGCATACGCACTTAGAGGAATTAAGAAAAATCTAAATTAATATTTACAACGGCAAAACGTTTCTCTTAGTAGCAATGTTTAAGATGGATTCCGTTAACCGGAATCAGAAGTTCCTCTCCATCCAATGCAGACAATTGGAAGGCATTACTACTTTTGCACCCCGTGACCATGTAGGGACCACTCCAGATGGCATCAAACTTGGAATGCCTTCCTGGTTTTGCCCGATCTGCATCCCATTTCAGAACTAGGTCCCCTTCCTGGAAGGTCCTTGCTCTAGCTCTCTTATCAAACCATCTTTTTACTACGGCCTGATCCTTTTCAATCGTCTGAACCGCATGTTCTCTGATTTCTTCTAATTCCATCAATTCTGCATACCTGGCCTCCATTGGTTCGAATTCAGATAACTCAAGCTGCTTCATGAGCTCCAAGGCTGGCAATTCTAATGATATAGGCAATACTGCCTCCTTCCCATAGACCAACTTGTAGGGAGAATTACCTGTAGACCTCTTTGGTGTTATTCTGTCAGCCCATAACGCTGATTTTAGCCTTGTATGCCATGTTCTTTGATTTTCATCCAGAGTCCTTCTGATGATTTTTAGCAAATTCTTGTTTGTGGACTCTGCCTGTCCATTACCCTGCGGGTAATAATTTGAAGAGGTGCTCAAATAGATTCCATTCTTGACAGCCCATTCTGTAATTTTTGAACCTATGAATGCTAATGCATTATCTGATATGATGGTGGCCGGCACACCGAATCTGGTTATTATCCCTTCATAAAAGTCTAGTATGCTAGACTCACTTGCCTCTTTGAGCGCTACTGCTTCGGTCCACTTGGTGAAATAGTCTGTTGCTGTAAGAATCCACTTGTGGCCTTGACTCGAATTGGGATTGATGACTCCAATGAAGTCCAATCCCCATTGCATGAATGGATGATCTACTGAAATTGGACGAAGGGGAAGTGCTGCTAACCTTCCTTTCCCTGTGAAGAACGCACATTTCTTGCATTTCTTAACCCATGAGTAGCAATCATTGAATACAGTAGGCCAATAGTAACCAGCTTTCATGATTTTGAGAGTTGTTACTCGTGGGGTGAAATGGCCTCCTGCCTCCCCGTCATGGAACTCTTGTAAGATCCTCTCGATCTGACCTGTCCCGATGCATCTCAATAGAACACCGTTGATGTCCCTTTTAAACAAAACATTATCAACAAGCACATAAGGAATTGCTTGTAATCTGAAGTACCTTCTTTTCGCTTTGCTCATTTCTGGAGGGCACATGCCCGTTTGTAGGAAATGTATCATATTCTGAGTCCAACAGGGGGTGAACACATCATCATTTTCCTGTTTTTGATCTTCTTGTAATAGCAGGACAGCGTCTTCTTCATCTTTTGGGCTGTCTGGTTGTTTGGAAGCGAGCTGCTCACACAAACCTTTGCCTCTTACCAGCTTGGTGATCTTGATCTCAATGTCATACTCCATGACACGGGTGATCCATCCTGCCCTTTTCTCATTCAAATCTTTGTTGAGGAGGAAGTCCTTAACCCCAGCATGTGAGACCAATAACTGGACCTTGTTATTTGAGACTAAATGCTTGAATTTCTTCAAGCTTCTGATTACTGCAAGCACATGCTTTTCAATAAAAGAGTACCTTAATTCGCAGTCATTTAGGCTCTGGCTGAAGAAAGCAATCGGCTGCTCCTCATTATATTTGTTCTGTTGTACCAGAATGGCAGAAATAGTGTCATCACCTCCAAATGCATAGAGGATGAAATCCTTAGAAAAGTCAGGGTTGATGAGAGTAGGTGCCTGGGAGATGGCTTCTTTGATTGCTTCAAAACTCTCCTTGCCTTCTGCCGTCCATTTGAAAGCCATGCTTTTCCTTAACATTTTGGTGATGGGCTTGACAAGGGCTGCAAAGTTTGGGACAAACCTTCGAACAAAGTTTATCCTTCCCAGGAAACTCTGAAGAGCTTTCTTGTGACTTGGCAATGGTAGAGCCCTTATGGCTTCAACCCTCTCTGGATCAATTGCTAATCCTTCCTTGGAGACAATGTGGCCAAGGAGTTTCCCTTCATGTGCAAGAAAGATGCACTTCTTAGGATTTAAAGACACTCCAAACTTTCTACATCTCTGAAACACTTGCCTGAGGTGAAAGAGATGGTCTGCAGCATTTTTTGAGAAGACAGTAATGTCATCTAAGTATATCAGTATTGTCTTGTTGATCAAGCCTTTGAATTCCATATCCATAGCTCATTTGGAATGTTGCTCCGGCGCTCGACACCCAAATGGCATCTTCTTGTAAGCATACGTGCCCCATTTGGTTGTGAAGGCTGTCTTGAACTGGTCTTCCTCCTTCACCATAATTTGATTGAAGCCTGAGTAACCATCAAGTAGCGAAAACCTTTCTGACCCAGCTACGACCTGCAATATTTGCTCCATGGAAGGGAGTGGATAATGGTCCTTGAGAGATGCCCTATTGAGGTCTCGGAAGTCAACACATAGCCTGATCTCTCCACTTTTCTTTCTGACCGGAACCAAGTTCGCAACCCAGCTTGAGTGCTTGATAGGGAATATAATTGCTGACTCAATCAGCTTGTCCAGCTCCTTTCTCATGAGAGGCTCCATGTGTGGATTGACTGGTCTCTGTTTCTGCCTGACAGGCTTAGTATTTGGATCCAACTCGATGGTATGCTGAGCTAAGTTAGGATTGAAGCCCTTCAAGTCTTCATAGCTCCAAGCAAACACGTCAGGGAATTCTTGACAAAGCTGTATGAACTCATATCTCTCTTGCTCAGTTGTCATTTTTCCAATTTGCAATGGCCTGTTTCTCTTTACCAAGATGGATACCGAATCTTCCCTCTTGACCTGAATATTTGCTTTCTCCTTTCTAAACTGATCATTGGGGTTAAAAATGGACTCCAAGGTGACAAGTCCCTTGGGCAGCTTGTCAGTTCTCAGCTGTATCACCTGGTCACCATATTGCATTGTTCCAACTTCTCTTGATTCTTAGCTGAGAACTCGCCTTCTTCTCGCAAGAAGTGGATGATTTGCTGGTCATTCTCAAATACCGCTAACCGACATCGTTATCCGGCACATCAAGGCCTCACAATCACGTGGATGTTTGGCTGTACCTTGTCTTGTTGAATGTTTTCTACGATGTCAAAGGCGCCCCATCGCTGCAAGCCTCGCAGCCACTTGATTCTCTTTTCTAGGGATGGCCTTGATGCCAAAGCCCTCAAAATCTTCCATGAGGTCCCACACCCCGTTTCAGAAGCACTCCGAGTAGATCATTTTTGGCGGCATGTTTGTCCCTTGACCTGATTTACAATCAGCTCATTGTCCCCAAAACTTGCAAGTTCTTTTATTTTCTCTTTATTGCCCAATGCATCCCCCGCACCAAGGCTTCATATTCATCGGTGTTATTGGAGCATGCAAATTGAAATCTAAAAGCTGAATAATACCTTACTCCTTGAGGTGAAATAAGCATGGCTCCACCTCCTGCGCCTTGTCTACTCCTTGATCCATCAAAAAACAGTTGCCATACCTCGTTGTCATCCTTGTGGTTTGGCTTGGTGATGCTAGGAATAGGTTGACTTTCTTCGTGTATACAATAGACTCCTAGTTCAGATTCTTCTACCTCTTGATAAGGATCAAAAGCATGCACCTTGCTTGCCCATTCATCAAGAGTCAAATCTGGGATACTTCCAACCTTAGTGTCGGCTTCATCAGTGCCGAGGTGATCTTCTTGATCAAATGCTGAGCAATTGGTATTAATATGACTTGGAGTATAGGGTTCAATGTGGAAATCTGCAATAGGTTCTGACCTAATTGTAGCTTTAGTTCCATACCTCGTTCTGAACAGCATGTGTGACCAATCAGCGGACAAATATCCCCCAATCTTGGCAGTAAAGTCCCTTGACAAGCATAGGGCAAAGAGTGGTGGAAGGTCTATGACTGAGACGTCTTGCAAAACAACCACGTTGGGACATGCATGCAAGGTAAGACTCAAGTTTTTTATAACTCCAACTGTGGCTACTGCTGTCCCATCTAATTGCACTACTCCCTTAGTTGTTATTTCATACTGGAGCCCTAGCTGATCAGCTATCTGTTTAGGCATTACTGAACTACTTGCCCCAGAGTCAATCATGCAATTATGTACCAACTTGTCTCCTATGATCAATGAAACATAAAATGGAGGGGGCTTCAGCATTTTACCTTGTTGTGCTCCATGATTTCCTTCAGGCTGGGCAGCATTTGTAAGCACTTTGTCTTGCCTCTGAACCTGCTGATTCGAAATTGGCCAGTCCTTCATAGCAGCTTGCAGCAGATCTCTTTGGCCTGGGATGGATAGGGATTCCCACATAGATATATTGACGTTTGTTTTCTTCATCTGATCAATGATACTGAATGGTGATGAAGGATCTCTCTGCTGTCCCTTGATTTGCACATTTGCTCCTTGAATATGGGCAGCAACAGCTGGCATTTGATTTGGCCAAGGGGCTGTTCTTGGCTGCCCTCGTGCATTTGAAACTGGGTTTTGCTTGCCAATCATTTGTGGAGCTGTGGAAGGTTGTGGATTGGCTGGGGCTAACGGCTGTTCTTCACCCAAATTTCTCCTTTTTGACCTTGTGTTGGCTGCAACACCTTGAGAGACTGCCTGATTCATACCACAGAAATCCTCTGCCTGCCAATTTACCAATGTGGTGTCATTTGGGGCAGGTTGCTGTTGGAATGTTTCTTGTTGTTGGCTGTTTTCTTGACTACTTTCACCCTCCACACCAGCACTTGTTACCATTAAAGCTTGGGTTAAAGCACCATTATAGCACATGGATTGATTATGGGGTTCATTACATGGAAAACACCATTCATACTCCTGGGCAATATTGTTTTGTGCTGGTACTAATGCCTTAGAGGCAGATATGGCATTTGGATTATAGGGCTGGAATGGTCTATTGACAGGAGGCCTTGTTTGATTCATATTTGCAGCTGGATTAGGTGGCCTTTGAGGCTGATATGGCTGCCTATTAGGTTGAGCTTGAGGCTGATACGAAGGTCTAAAACCTTGAGTTTGCTGTCTCTTGAGTGTGACCAGCTCATTACCTAAATTTTGCAGCTGCTTCATGACTTCTTGAAGCTCATTTGGGGCACTTGGAGATGAAGTGGAAGCTTCATTTGAACTCTGATTCCTAGGAGTGGGAATAGGAGCTAAGACAGGTGCTTGACTAGTACTTGGGCTCTCTAAACTTGGATATAATGGCATTGGAGGCCTAGGAGCTAGCTTGCCAGCTTGAATCAGACAATTTTCAGCTCTAATGGCAATACTATAAGCAGCAGGGATAGTTGTGCCTCCCATGGATTGAATCAACATAGAAATATCAGAATTTAAAGCTTTAAGGTAGTATAGAAAAGCACCTTCTGCTGTTGGTCTGACTGCTACTGGAATTCTATCCCAAGATCTTTGAAATCTGAAGTTGAAGTCAGTTAGCTGCTCATTGGAAGCTCTCTTGATGGTTGTCAGCTGCTCCAAAAGAGACAAGTTGTCTCCCTTCTCTCCAAATTGATTATGAAGTGCAATACACAGCTGATTCCGATTCGTGATGAAGCAAAGCCTTCAAGGCTTCTAAACCATTGCAATGCTTTTCCTTTGAATGAAGACGCCAGCAATTTGACAGCTACTTGCATCTCATTAATCTCATGGATTGCACAAATGTTAGCAATGTCCTTGACATGATCACCAGGAGTGGTCTGATTTTCTCCAGTAAAGTATGGAATGTTCTTCAATGCTGCAACTGGGATTGGATTTTGTGCATTGAGAGCAAGTGGGCTGCTGCCTGTGAAGTTGACATAGGGGTTTACTGGTTGCGCCATTCTGAGTGGTCTTAAAACCCTTGTATATTGAAAGAAAGGCCTGCTCAGGTGGAGGAGTTGAGAGAGTTCTGTTTGGTGGAGATGGAGACCTTTGAATCCTTCTTCCTCTTTGCCTTCTTCTTGGAGATAGTTGCAGGTATTCAAACGGCACTTCCTCTTCTCCAACTCTTGACCTTGTGATTCTTCTCATAAGCTTTTAGGCCTGACTGCTGAAATTCTATTGATTCCTCCCTTTGGAGTCGCCAGATATGCAAATAATAGCTCTTTTTAAGCAAGAAAATTACAGCAGATGCATATCAACCTTGCTGCAATAAAAATGAGACCTCTAGTCCCACCCGGCGTGCCAAAACTGTTGATGCAAAATCACAGCACCCCTGGATATTGATCAGTTTTCCAGGTTGATCATATTAATATCCAGTGTGATAGCATAACATTGAATCCTTTCTCCAAGTGTGGGACTTGAAGAGTGAGAAAGGAATCTCCAGAGAAAGGCTGGTTCCTATTCCTCTGTTCAGGTGCACACAAAATATGCAGAGGGTTTTCTCAAAATCTAATCTAATCTGCCAAGGAGACAAGGTAAGAAGATGCATAAAATAAATCTAAGCTAATAGAGGTGATGCACCGAGGAATGAAGAACATATGCTTTGCCACATTAAACATGTACTCATGTAGATATAACACAACACCATGCACAGATAGCAAAAATGCAATGAAAGATCAAGAATGACAGTAATAAATATGTAAGAGGGTTTAGAAGCAACCACAGACACATATATATTGCTCAAGGATCGATTCAATACATTGCAATGGCCAAAAGCAAGAAACGGTGTTACAGTCTATATGGGAGGTTTGAAAACTCCACAAATCTTCTTATGAACAGGAGAGAAGGGAGGGTGCAAAGCAGAAATGTCCAACATTAGAAAGAAGCCCCTCCTTACAATTTATAGGAAGAATGAGAGAGAAAAGAGAGAGGAATTCGAAATCTGCCCCAACCACCTCCAGAATGCACTTAACTCATCTCATAATGATGGAAGCGGCGGATCTTGGCAAAACGGCGAGCTGCCTAGCAGAGGCGGCGAACTGTCTGCTGCATTAAAGTTGTTAGTTGAGCATCACTTCTGCTTATTATTTCGTGCCAGAGGCGTCTTCTGATTTTCTTTCTTCAAACTGAACCAAAATGCAAGATTGACCCTGGAAACGTGTAGAGAATCTCACAAGCTTTCCGTTGATATAAAGAACGCGCAAATCTGAGCTCTGGATCGAAAGTTATGTCGATCTGAAGTTTTAGGGCACGGAACAGGTGAAAACGGATTTTTGAATTTCTTCCCGCGCTCTGCCACTTGGATGACACGTGGCACGCTCTGATTCACTGAATAATTCTCTCTCCTCTACTTTTCAGCGGGCTGTCTCTTGAGTTTTGACTTTTGGTGCTCTTGGAACATTTTCCACATTTTTTCCCACGCCCCGCCACTAGGGAGACGTGGCATGCATTGGTTGGTTTACGAACTCCGCCGGGTCTTCTTTCACTTTTACCCCTTTTGGCTTAGATTTGGCCAAACTTTCCAACTCCTCCCAAGCTCCGCACTTCTATGCTCCATTGGACACGTGTCCAATTTCTATTGGCCGGCCGCTTCAAAACCTTGCCCTTTGACCTTTTGGCTTCTCCTTGATGACACGTGGCAATTTCTCAATGGTTCTCGGGCCTGCCGGGTCTTCCGCGTACTTCGCGTCCATTCGTCCCGGATGTCCCAGTGCTGCTTGGGACAAAAACCTCCGATCCGCCCGAAATGGGCTTCCTTGTCCCTCATTTGGCCAAAGACACGTGGCACCTTTTGATTGGCTTTCGGCTCCTTCGGCTTCTTCGCGTATTTCGGGTCTTTTTGTCCCAGACGTCCTATTTTGATTTTGGACCTTTTGGGACAATTTCGGCCGATTCGGCCGGTTCGGGTATTTCTGGCCCGCTTGTCCCAATTGCTTTTGGGCTCCTTGTGCTGATTTCGCGCGAACCGGCCGGTTCGGGCATTTCGCGTCCATTTGTCCCACTCGTCCCGAACTGTCCCCCTCAGCAGTTAGTCGATTTTCTCTCTCGGTCGAACCGGCATTTCGCGCCCGCCGCGTACTTTCGTCCCACTTGTCCCAAATGCTTTGTGGGCCGACTGGACTCATTTCGGCCGGTTCGGGCGGTTCGCGTACCTTTGTCCCATTTGTCCCACCTTGTGCTGGACTAGGACTTAGCCGATTTTCACAATTTTTCCTGGCCCAAACTACTTGCTTTTCGCAACCCTCTCCGCAGCTTTCTAAGCCTCGCTCCTTCCTTCTTCGGCTGGGAGTTTAGAAAGATTCCGAAGGGACCCTAGAAACCTGATTTTGCTCTCAATCACCATTTTTCTTGGAATTTGGACATCTCGATGCATGTTATCAAATTTACCCCTGGGGGGTGAATTTTGACAACAAGATACCTCTTATGGTGTGAAGGATGAAGATCATTGTATGCATTGAGGTATCCTAGGACCGCCTTGTCATTTTTCATGAGATTCAAAGTGACTGGATCGTTATTTTGTCTCAACATATGCATAAATTGCATTGGTTGAAATAATTCACACTAAAGGTTCGGATCGGATTGAAATAGTAAATTCGGTTTCTTTCTTATCCTCACTTAGACGGAGACGAGAGGAGGAAGTATCCATAGAATCAACCAATAGGTTTTGTTCTCATGGGATATCTTTGATGGAGATAAAATCGAAACCCTTGCACAACTCAATAATGATGGTATTATTGATTTTTAGGCAATCCGATATAGTCTCATAGACTTCCAAGACTTGATTAGAAATGATTTGAGAGTCACCCAAAAACTTACGTTGTTCACACCCATCCTCTTGGCCACGATAAGACCAAGAAGTAGAGATTCATACTCAGATTTTTTGTTTGTGCATTCGAAGTTTAGATTAAAGGAAAAATGCACAACCCTCCCTCAGGGGAAGTGAGGATCACCCCATCCCAAAGACCGAAGTAGAACTTTGCACCATCGTAGTTGAGAGTCCAATAGTCATCGGGAAGATGGAAGTTTGATTGTTCTTGGAATATTCTTCCTTGACTTTTGAGACTTCAACCATACAAACCTCTTCAAAGACATTAGTTGGAAGAAAGGAAAGTTCAAGAGCATGACGAATGCCCAAAGAATTTATGGAATAATGATATGAAGACCATTCTAAAAATCCTAAAAACCTAAGCTATAGTTTTTGTTGACACAGTTTCTACTACATCAACCTTAATTTCACTAGGATTAACCCTTTGATTGCCTTAGGGGCTTCAAATCAGTTGTAGGGACAAGCTAGGACTTAAGGTTTTATCCTCGAGGCTTGTTTAACTGATTGGATGGGAGCTCAAATTCAGTATGAACCCCTGGTTTCTTCTTTAGGTTGGCCAAATGGATATTGAATGGCTTTGGGTCACCCTGAGCCACGAAGACCTTCCCTAGGTGCAAGAATCGACCTCTTGGAACAACATGGAAGGGATTTCCTTCATTCTATGAATCTAAGGTTGACTCAAGAATCATATTATAGTTAGTTTCCCAATCTATAATATAAAATTTAGTCAACACGGTCTTGGGTCCAAGAGTGACTGGAAGCACTATGGTTCTAATAGAAGTTGATTTAAGGCTATTATAGCCTCTCAACATGTTTCATGTCGAAGAAATCTTCATTTCTCCATATCTTAACTTCTTCAAGAACAATAAAGGGACTATATTAATAGTAGCCTCGTCATCTATCATTGCACACTTAACATAGTTATAAATCAAAGCATGTAGATATAACACAGATCACCTCTTCGTACAACTCAAAGTGTCAATAGGAATCTTGCTAATATTGAATAAAAATCCAACATCTCTCGAGGTTCTACTGTGGGATAGACATCAAAGTCTATACGATTGATTTGGGATTCTCGGAATAGGGTCGACATGGATGAGATGGCTAAGACCCAATACTTCTAATAAATTTGATCAATGTGTAGGATAATTCTTTAACAAATCTAGGAAGGAAATGTGGGAGAAGGTATCAATCAAGTCTGTGATCAAATCATAAGCTCCCAATGGCTTAGGATCTACTAGAGTATCATCTATCATTGAGGGATACATGGGAAGAGGTTGTGAAGAATAATCATGGGTGCGAGTCACTACGTTAACTTAATATTTTGTCTCTAACTCAATTAGGCCTACGATCTTAGGTAACTATCGGTTGTCCAAAGTAAGAGCTACTACTCAATTATCTATAGATGTAGAAGCCTTGATGATCATTGTTTCCCAAGGAGTCCCCTTATTCGGGTACCATGAGGATTAAAATTTCCATTCTCGGGACGTGTTGGGAAGGGGTCTCTATAGATTGAGCTTGTGCTCTTGTATTTTGGAGTTGGAGAATTTTGGAGTGCTTGTTGAATTCATGGAGCTTGTTGGAGTTGGATTGAGCTTGAAGGATCTTGGATTGTGATTTCTTGATCAAGTTATTACCATGGAAAGGTAGGAGCTACACTCTTTTTACTTGTTTTTTTTTATATGTGTGTATTTTTATGTATGTGAATGGGTTATGTGCTTGTTGGGATCTTGGGTAGAATGCCTAAGTAAGGTGTAGGAGAAGGCTATGGGGATTATATATGTAGGGAGGCATAAGAGTTCATTTCATGTTTTGGGAGGAGTTGGGTTGGGTGCCCCACCTTGGATAAGAGAATGCTTGCATTTCTTACTTGGTTCTTTTGAGGGAGACATAAGAGATTGTAGGGAGGCATAAGAGAATGTGGGAGGCATAAGAGGATCTTGAGGAGGCATAATATTTGTGTAGGGGTTTTAAGATTTATTTTTGAGGGTTTTAAGGTGGGAACCTAATCCCATTGGGAGGCATAAGTGATCTCCCCATAGATCCTTGCTCCATTGGATTTGCATTTCAAACCTGTGTATTTTGTAAAGTTGTATTATTGTGTTTATTTTCTTGTGTTGAATGTGCTTGAAATGGTTGTGAAAATTGTTGTTGTGTTGTGGAAGCATTGTGTAGTTGTCATGAGTTGGATCCATCCTTTATTGCATTGTGGTTGGGGCTCAGGGCCAATGAGGAGGATTGCTTCTTCTCCTCATTGGAGTATTGGTTGGGTGGAGAGTGTTTCCTCTCCCCATTTTTGTTGTTGTGATCAAGTGAAGAAATGGTGGAGCCCTTTTGGAGATTTGGGACTTGGAGCACTTGCAGAAGACTAAGAAATCCTTCATTATAGAAACCTTTCTTGTAAATTCCCACTTAAGGTGGAAGACTTATAGTATTGTATTTGAAAGAAAAGTTGTATTGAATATTTTGTTATTAAGTTGTAATGTATTGTTGGAAAGAGAAACAATTTTAGTGTAACAAGTTCTTGATATAATGGAAATGTGATTGAAAAGAAAACAACTTTGTTCTCATTTTAGTTGATTTATTGTCTCAAATAGGTGTGTTGTTCTTGTTTTAAAACTAATGGAAAAATCTTGTTAGAAGTTACTTGTGGGAATGGTTGAAACTTGCATTTTGTAAAAGAAAGAAATATTTATTCCTATTGTATTACATGAAAGGCATATGGTAGTAAATTAAACTATAAGTTGTGTTGTTTTGTATTGTTGAAAGAAAGTTCCTAAAATTTTCCATTTTTTAAAACTTTATATGTGTTGATGGGAAAAGCCTTAAAAATTTTCTTGGTTAATTATCTTGTCCTCAAACGGATTGATTTACCTTTTATCTAGTAGAGTAAAGGAAAATGCATGGTTACCATTTGACCATAGTCTTGTTTGATTATATGAATTGATTATGAACTTATTATAAACTTATATGTAATCCAAATGCTAACTAATGTAATAATAGGTGGGAATAGAAATAAGTAAATAAATAAATAAAAATTTACATCCTAGAATATTGTTATCAAATTTTAAAAGGAATTTCAATCAAGGGCTAAGGATTAGTTGACCTTATTAATTAGTTTACATTAGTACTATTATCAATAATTATAATAATAATAAAATATTAATGTGGTGAGTATCTTAATATATTATATAATAACATTAATATATATATATATATTTATTACATATAATATTATAAAATCTTATTATATTTGAATTAATAAACAAAAAGATTTTTTTTTAAAACAAACGAAACTTGTTTCAACAAGATTATTCGCCACGGCTTGTGCGCATATACTATTAGAAGGAATGGCGGGGAGGGGTGCGACCCCACCCCCACCCCATATACTTTAGGATGGGGGGGGGTAGGTGACCCTCCCCCACAAAATGTTTAAACCCCAAACCAAATAACATTTAATCACCCGGTCATTGTTTTTAATTTGCTTTGCATAGTAGGATCTCTCGCGGCATGTGTAAACCAATTCACTCACTTTTTTAACGAACTTACTCAATTATATATATATATATCCTTTTTCCCAAGTATATACATACACCATTTTACCTATTCCACTAAAATAGGGTAAATACCCATATGCCCATTTGGGAAAATACAAAAAGAATGAGTTAAACAAATAATAAAAATAATTGCAAACCCTAGATGAGGGTATGAATGGAATCCTTAATAAAAGGACATTTTTGTTCATCCATGAGCTTGAGCTTGTCTCCCATGGCTTCCACCTCCTCCTCCACAAATTTGTAAAACAAAAATAAGAAACAATAAGTCAAATGAAAGGAAAAAGAGCTTTTCATAAGCATAGTTAGGATTAGATGGATCCTCAAATCTAAGGGCCCCAAATGAATCCATCCAATGGATGAGATTCATCCCTAAAAATGTAGGTGGGAAGTGGGTGAGAGAAATTTCAAATTTATAATGCATGGGTAGACTTTATTTTGGGGCCACTAAAGTGGTGTACGGGGTGTTATTACTTCTCTAACCCAAATATTTTATCGAGACCTTTTTATTTAATGCAAGCTTTGACCCCCTGTGGCTGTAGTAAAAATTTATTAATTAAATGGCTAGACCACAATACCCTTGATATTAATTTGAGCAAGTTTAATTAAGGTTAAATTTAATTGTATTAAAACAAATGGTAAGGAGCCTAAGTCTTGCTTTAGACTAATTAATTTATTAAATGGTATTGAGAGATTTTATTATTTTATTTAAAGGGAGCTAAGGGGATTGTGGAACCTCATTCGGAAATTAATAATATTAATTTAATGTAATTTTAACATGAGGAAATGTGACCGTAAATTTTAACTCCGGTGTCAGTAAGTAGGTTTTAACAAAAAAATTATTCCATAATTTTTCTAGTTTGGCCTATGTTTATATTGGGTTTTGTGCGGGTGAATTTGTGGGCGTTACACTTGATATGGGGAACATTGTTTTGATATGGATTGGTAGGTGCAAAACCAGGGAACTTCGCATTTCCAGTTGGGATGGAATTTAAGAATGCACTTCTAGTTTCCCCATGGAGGATATCCATATGAAGAATGAGAGGGCATACCTAACATGCCTGATCTAGTAAGGAGGTCTCCAAGGCTAGGAATACCCATGTAGACCGAAGAAGTTCACGCTGCAGAAGGAGTATAATTATAATTTTGAACGTGGCGGGGAATTTACATTTCCCGCAAACCGGGTAGAACGAGAAGGTTGAGCAAGCTCTAGTTCCTTAAATCTATCCACCAACGTTGAAATCACATTGCTTGACAAAGGTGTTGCATTTTTATTAGGCATGTGTTGAGATTTGTTGGGTTGCAAAGGTGTATGATATCCTGTTGTGAATTGATCCTTGGTAGACCACCCCTCTTTAGGCATATTTAATATTGCAGGAGGGGTGGCACAATTTTGTGAAGAATAACATCATCATACCCTCGCATCATATCAAAGTACTAATCTATTGCGTTAAAATGCTCATTGCTTCAGGAAAAGCATACTAGGAGTTCATCATTTGGTGAAATGTAGGAAGAAACAACATTAGGCGCATGCTGATTTGAATTCCAAAAAAGGTACAAATAAGACCCTCATTCTCCAATGAATGTCATGTTATTTGAGTTAGAGAAATTTGATTGTGGCCTATAGATAGGTTGGTCAATCTCCTCAATCATAAATGATGATCCGTTGTTGGCACCTTGAGGAGGAGTGTGAGGTGAAGAAAAATTTTGTGAGTAGTTATCAACCCACCTTGATAATGAGGGTGATTGTTGCATACCCATTTGGTAATAATAAGCTTTAAGACCCAAAATGGTCCTACCAGTATTCCTGACCAACATATTCGAGGGGTGTATAAACACCCGCAGAATAATGGGAGAGGAGAAGGATGGATGAAAGAAGAGAAAGAAAAGAGGAAATGAAAAGGAACTAGTCCTTCACATCGGGTTCACCAATTTTGTATGTCTAAGAATCAACACATGACCCTAGGATGCACTCAACCTCCCAAGGTCATACTGGGACAACCGATATGAGATGGAAATATGGCTATGGGATAGGTGAATAGGTTGAATATGTGTAATACATGAAAATGGGCAAAAATGGCTAACAAGTAAATCAAGGAAAACAAATGTCTTCTACGGGAACTATGGGAATCTACTCATCTATGGTAATGAAGGATTGTCTTATTTTCTCATGTGAGATGGAATAGTCGAGGATAATAGAGACACAAAGTTTTCTATCAATGTTAGTGTCACTAAAGATCCTTTTAATTGGATGTGGAATGCGTGGGAATTTTCTGTGTTTCTCTCGTAGAAATATCCAGACAAGACCATATAGGTGTAATAAGAGATATATGAGAAGGAAAAAGCTGTGAATTGCGGGATCTAATATCTACCTGTGTTGATAATTCCATAACTCGTTAGGGTTATCTACTTTGTTGTTAAAGGCTATCAACTCGTGAGATAATATCGGATGGAACGGTGTAGTTTGGAATATAAGTAACTCGAGGCCCTAATCAATATATATCAAATGGGTCATGGTGTTCGGTTGTGGCACTCTGGATCACACACATGTTTTCTCGGGTTGCTTGGGGCCTTGAATGGTCAGTGAGTATGAAAAAACTATTGTAAGGAAAAAAAAAACACGTAAAGAACCCGAAAGAGGAAAGGTCAACGTTTGGGTAACCTAGGCCAACTAAGGAAACACAAGGATTTGTGTTATATCTTGTCTAATTAATTCTATGTGCCTAAATTAAAAAGGAATGCAAATAGATTTAAATCAAACCAAATTGATTACTCTCCTTGGATCTAATTAAATCTATGTGCAACTAATTAATTTGAAAAAGGAAACTAATTAATTGAAATCAACAAAGTAAATCTAATCTATTTATTTTTGTATTTTCAATGATTTTAACAAAAGGAATAAGACAAATAAAATAAACTAATTACTTTAATATAATATTTTTGTATTTTTGTGCTTTTTGAAATTAAATGAAAGAATTATACACGAGATAATACAACTTCTTCTAATTAAACAAAAATTGATTCTATTCTAATAACAAAATAAAATAAATAGTGTTGATAAGAGAAAACACTTAGCAGAACTCACACACAGAGTCCATGCGGGAAAATAGGATAGGATCAGAGGCGTGAAGGAATAGGAAGGCATCGCGCGCAGAGGTGCAGAGTCAGACTTTTGGGACTTAGCCGATTTTGTAGATCAGGTCTATTTTTAGAGGTTGGCATGCGGAGTACACAAAGCGATGCCGAGACTTGCGTGCCACTCTTCGTCTATATTTCAAAGAGCATGTCGAGGAAATTTTGCATGGGGATAATCCAAGAATAGATTCATCATTGTAGTTAACTATCAGTGATCTATAGATAGCATACTTGCATGTATGGCTATAGTTGTAAAAGGCGCGTGGTTATTATTAGCATGCGACCTATTTTTGGTATAGTTAAGTAGTGAAGGAAAAGTTCCCCACCCTATAAATATGTAATGAATCACTTAGTAAGATATACGGTGTTGAAAGGTTATAGATTCATGAGTGCATGAGACTGGATAATTGTAACAGATCCATGTGCACATGACTAGTATTGCATGAAGATTTTGTATTGTTGGTATGTTTAATATATGAAGGATATTGGCTAAACCAACGTGCTATACATGGTTTTTCATTTCATACTATTGATTTCTCGATGGTTTATACTTAAGTGCTTGCCTTTATAGATCTGGTCATGTATAACTGGGTAAAGATGGATTAGCTTTTACATATATGCTTGTTGTATTACTTCATCATGTTACCATTATGCTACAACAACCCTAAAGAGGAACCGGTACCTTTGCACGCGCAGTGAGCTCTTAGCCTATGCTAAGTGATGTGCCGGTGTGACTAGGTGTTATCCGAGGATTCTAGGCCGCATCATTGTCTCGTTGTTGGGACCTCTTTTCGTTGTTCCCAGGATGGCTCGCGATGAAGACATACCGGTTAATTTTGGCGAGCGCCAAGAGTGGATTCACAATTTGGAGGAAGAATATGCACTGAGGTTTAGCACTGGATCGGATTTAGCACACGCACTTGAGTAGAGAAAACTTGTATGAAAGTTTGTACGAGATCTTCTTTGCTATCTTTCTAGTAGAATTATATGAGTGGTCGATCGCATATGCATCTAAACAATTATAGGTATCACATAGTTGTTTGGACATAGGAGGAATTTCAAACACTATATGATGCTGACTTGATTTGGACTCACGTGGTAGATACCTGGTTTCACGGTGTTCTACATAGCTACATTCTAGAGTATTCAATTTTGACCTATTCGTGCCCAGAGGTAGCTAAGTTCCAGTTCTTATGGTATCCTAGAGGAACATATTTGCAAGGTATTCCACTGGCGATCAAGATATTGATGGTAACTTTGAACTTGGAAGATAAACCTATGACGAGCTAAAAACCTCCATGTGCGGGGGCAGGAACATGAATGGTGAGAGATGGCAGACCTAGCGGCAACATGACAGAGGGAAGAGAGGTGGCTGAAATATGATGAGGCATGCGAGAGGGAATTATGGAAGAAGCAAGAAGTTGTAGAATGGATGGCATTGTGGAGAGAGATGGCTCGTGAAGGATTTGAAGCTCATGAGGATAATGAAGAGCTAGAGCATCAGGAACTCCCCCATCTAGGAAAGCATGACAAAGAACCCTCTTCGGCCTCACATGGAAGTGCGCTAGCAGATATGACTTGGGCCATGGGTGTGCATCTAAGCCAACCTGCTGACCTAGCCCTTGCGCTTGGTTTTCCAGTATCTAGTACAATAGGAAAGCAGAGCTTTAATTTAGGAAGTGAAAGAGGAGAAATAAGTTAGACATCAAGTACATTAATGGAAGCATAGAAAACTTTGTTAGTCTTTGGGGGAAAATTTTTAGGCTCCTCATCTGCACAAAATATGAGCACGTCGAATGTCGGATTCACCTCTAGAACTAGAACTACTTCACATCGTAGGGTTTCAAAGATAGTACACTGTCGAGCACGGGGAATGCATCTACGGGCCCTAATCAAACTTCAAGTGGAGGATTAGGAGGTATGGGTAGTTCTAGTGGTTTTGGAGGTAGAGGAAACCAAGGAGGTTCTGGGTCGGGTGGTCAAGGCCCATAGTGACCACATAACATTTATATAGAGATGTCTCTTCATCTCCTAGAATACTGAGAGGTATCAAGGATGTTGAACATGTTCATATGTGTGAAATATTGTGGCACGTGAAAGGTATCATGGCTTCTAAGTGCAAGGAAAGTAAATTTGCTACTACATTACAGGCCCACGTGCACAGTTGGTATAGGAAGTTTGATCCTAATCAAACTTGTATTGATTATGTAGTATTGAAAGATGCATTCTTAAAAGATTTCCATATCCCAGAGTTTGAGTAGAAGAGTATAAGCACACTTAAGGATATAAAGCAAGGCACTACTGAAAGTGTATGTGAGTATGATGCCCATTTTAAAACGCTTCTATCCAAACTCTCTTATGATATACATGCAAGTCAGCATGCACAATGGTTTTTCGGGGATTGATTACTCCATTTCAAAGAGCACTATTGCATAAGACTTATACCAACATGCGCAAAGCATTGGAAGCAGCTCTATGCACTAAGGTAGTTGGGAGTATTGACACTAGAGTTAGTCCATTCTTGGAGGCTTAGATAACAGCTATGGCAAAACAGTTAGAGAAATTATCAGCAAACTCAGCTCATGAGATGTGCTCAGGAATCTGGTGTATAGATTGTGAAGTGGAAGGCCACACCAAGGATAGTTTCCCTCACAGATCTGTACGTTCACTGTTGTTAGACTATGAGATTTTCCATTTGAATCATGATGCTAGTCACTGCCCCTTACTACAACGCATGATCAGGAAGAATGTATCCTCTTTTTGTAAAATTTGTAGGTCCATGACCCATGATACTAAAGATTGTAGATTGATTGGCCAGATCCATGATGCCATTGATATTGGGGTGTGACAGGCAAGTGTGGCTGATAATTCTAAAGGAAAGAATGAGCATCAAGATAGGGATTATAACCACGCACGCTTTGACAGGGAATGATGGAAGATCAAGGAGGTCGTGGAAGAGGAGGAGGATATCAAGGCAGATTTGGAGGACAAGGTTGAGGCGGGGAAGAAGTGAATTTCCTCGAGGAACTTGGTATACATGTGGCTCACCTTACCACTATAGCCACGAATGTCTCTACAGAATATTTCCTATTCATTCTCTGGAAAGGGGCATAGTTATGAAGAGTTTCTGAACTTATATGAGCATCTCAGTAAACAACACAAGCAAGAGAACAAAGGCACAAGGATGGTTAGAATCTAGAATGTGGTAGAGAATCAATGGATGCCCAAGTTAACACCAGAGCCCGAGGAAGTAAAAGTAAAGATAACCACATGAGCTGAAGTGGCACACGTGAAAAGGTATCGCAAATGTAAACAAAAATCACTAGGGAGGAGGTTTTACATGCTAAGTATCCAGATCCAACTCATCAGAAGGAGGTTTATCAAGAGACCATGGAGGTTCTTAGGAATCTTCAGGGAGAGATACAATGTTTAAAAGAGTAGTCTCAGAAATTGGAGCATAAGGATACGGAAAAGGCCCCGTCTGATATTGATGACATCATAGAGGTATGTAGAATGTTGCGCTAGGAGAATATTATTCCTTTATTGGGAAATTGGTTGAAGGGGAATACTCGCATGTGGGAACTGAGACTAGAAGATAAATACTCCATGCAAATCTCCTCCCGATAGCATTGACTACGACAAGGAAATCACTTTGAATGCTGTTGTGGATGGTTGGTTATTGAGCAATATTTTGATTGATACAGGTGCAGAAGTAAATGTACTTACATTGGATGCATGGGTACAAATGGGGAGACCTCCATTGCAGCCATCATCTAATGTATTGTTCATGGTAAATAGGACAAAGGCTACTCCCATAGGAGTTTTGAAGGATGCATCTATAACTATACAAGGGGCCAAGTTCATGGGAGACTTTGAAGTGTTAGCACTTGCGGAAGTAGATAGCTTCCCAGCTTTGCTTGGGCACCCTTGGTGTTATGCAAACAATGCTGATTTGAGGTTTAACAAGGGGTATATCAGCTTTGAGAACAAGGAAGAAAGGGTCATAATACCATTGATAGATGGGAAATACAAGCCGTATGTGGAACCCTTAAGTGAAGAGGACTTGAAAAATTTTTATATACGTGCTATTTGGGACCCTGAAGTCAATGAGCCATCTAAGGAAGGAATAATTCATTGGGAAGATTCCAAGCCAATCATCGATACCATAAGTATTGCTTGTGATAATTGGGCTCATAGTACTTATGAGATGGTGGGGCATGAGGTTAAGCACGCGGTTACTTGCAAGAAGGGATTTCACTTTGTCATATGTATAGGTCGCTCAAGACTCGATATACTTGATCCAAAGGTCTGACTAAATTCTTGTAAGCCATGGAGGAAAACTGGGTTGACTAGAGTAAGATAAGAGATATGCTATCATATACTTTACGTGGGATAACAAAGTGTGTTGGTGGGTCATTCACAGGGATATTATCTTGGCATGGGGAGAGATTTGGGCCACTTTATCAACCAGGTTTTCAAGAAGTAATGCACCTACAAAGATTTTCCCTTATCATGGTGATCAACCTGTTCAGCATCATATCCAATAGTGTGAGAGACTTTGGACAGTAGGATAGGAAGCATTACCACCTTCACTTTAGGTGCATCGGTTTTATTCTAACCTACAAGGTTGTGCTCATGCTTGGTATGTATATGTTGAATTACATCGAGACACTGGCAATTGGAAGAATTTGACTGCAGGGATGATCCAAACTTTTAACTTCTTCTCATCTACACCACTAGTGAACAAGGCATTAAGCTTTATCAAGCACTTAACCATGGGAGATAGTGGGAAAGTGGAAGAACTTATTCAGGAATTATTTGGTGAGATAGAGATAGGGGCATGTTTTGAGGAAGACGAAGATGATACCATACTACTTGAGCACGCCTCTTTTGAAAAAGACAAGGGGAAGCTGGTTTACATAATTGATGATGAGGAAGTTGAGCACTTGGAGGTTGATCATTCACATGGAGCACGTGAGGTGTTAGACAGTGTGGATGTAGATATACGTGCATATCATGAGCCTATGAAGACAACAAAAGTAAATATTGGAACAGAAGTTGAACCTAAGGAAGTGATAATTGGAGATTACTGGTCAGAGTCAGAAGTGGTGAAGATTATAGAGTTACTTAGAGACTATGAGGACTTATTTCCAAGAGGGTACCATGAACTTAAAGGCATGCATAAATCACTTGAAGAAATGAAGATAAAGCTTAAGGAAGGTGTGCGCCTTGTTAGGAAGAGAACTTATACAATGAATCCAAATTTGCGTGAGAAAGTAAAGGAGGAAATTGACAAGATGTTGAAATCTAGGATCATTCGACCATTGGATGGATGAGTCGAATGGGTCAGTCCTATGGTGATAAGTATCAAAAAGGATGGTAGGATTCAAATTTGTGTTGATTATAGAGAGTTGAATGCAGCATGTGTTACTGATCCTTTTCCTATGCCATTCACATAAGAGATATTAGGAGTGGCTGGGCATGAGATATATTCATTTACAGATGGGTTCTTAGGGTATCATCAAGGTTAGGATTGCCCGGAAGAGCAAGAAAAGACCACATTCACTATTGAATGGGGAATTTTTGCCTATACTGTAATGCCCTTTGGTTTGAAGAATGCACCTACTGTATTCTCAAGGATAGTTGTGCAAGCATTCAAGGATTTTATTCACAACTTCTTGTAGGTTTATCTTGATGATTGGACTGTTTATGGGCTGATTAAAGATCATTGTGACAATCTGCACTTAATGTTTGAAAGATGTAGATAGTTGAGTATCTCGTTGAATATCAAGAAGTGCATCTTTGCTACTCCCTTTGGCATACTTTTAGGGCACATAATATGCAAGGAAGGATTGTTGGTTGATCCAGCTAAAGTTGCAGTCATTTTAGGCTTGAAAGCACCTGCCAATCAAAGTGAGGTGCACAATTTTTGGGTCACATAGGGTATTATAGAAATTTTATACAGGGGTATGCCAAAATTGCCACACCTTTGGAAGAATTACTCAAGGGAAAGGTACATTCTATTAGAGGGAATCACAGTAGTGCGCATTCGAGATACTAAAGGAGAGGCTTACTACCACACCTATCTTGCACTTTCCTTCATGGGATAAACCTTTTCATGTTCATGTGGATGCCTCTGGCATGGCCATTGGTGTTGTCTTAGCTCAACCTGGAGAAGGTATAGTAGATCATCCCATTTGTTTTGCTAGTAGGAAGTTGACCCTTGCAAAACAAAATTATACCACTACAGAGCGCGAAGCTTTGTCCATGATATATGCCTTGCACAAATTTTGTCAGTATTTGTTGGCCACACCATTTGTGTTTTATACATATCACATGGCATTGAAGTATTTGGTGAACAATCCTTCTTACAAGGGCACATATGCCGATGGATACTCTTATTTCAAGAGTTTGACTTTACAGTTGTGGTAAAACTAGGAAAAAGTAATTCTGGACCGGATCACTTGTCTAGAATTCAATCAGTGAAGAGGCACAAACAATAGAAGAGACCATGCTTGATGCATAGTTGTATAGGTTACAACGCGTGCCATCAGAATTAGAGGACATTGCTGTCTTTCTTAGGACTGGTATGGCACCAAAAGGCATGAAAGCTTTGGAGAAGAAGCAACTTGCTATACGTGCGGCACCATTCATGTTAATCAATGGTGATTTGTACAAGTTAGGTAGAGATGAGGTGTTACGCCGTTGTGTATTAGAGCATGAACGAAAGGATATAATGGAAGAAGCACATGGTGGTATTGCAGGTGGCCACTATGCAGGTGATGCCACAGCGCGAAAGATCCTACTTGTTGGTTTGTGGTGGGAAACATTGTATAAGGATTGTAAAGAGTATTATAAGGCATGTGAACATTTTCAAAGTGTATAGATGACCAAGACAGAGAGGATGAGATGCCTTTATGACCAATTACAAGTGCAGAACCCTTTAAGAAATGGGCGATTGACTTTGTAGAGCCTATCTCACCACCTCGCGTAGGAATGGATCGCTATATCATTACTTGTACATATTATCTTACTAGATGGGCAGAAGCAACACCTACAAAGGACTGTATAATGGCTACAATAGCAAGGTTCTTATGGGAGAATGTTCTTACAAGGTATGACTATCCTTTAAGTTTAACAAGTGATAGGGGCACACATTTTTTTAATGAGACAATTAGGATTATGTTAGATGAGTTTATGGTTTCCCACCATAAGACTACACCCTATCACCCTTAGGAAAATGGAACTGCTGAGGATTTTAACAAGATTTTGAGCCACACATTGACCAAGATTTGTGATGTTGGAAGAAAATATTGGGATGATAAAGTATCTATTGTTCTTTGGGCTTATAGAACAACATACAAGAGATTGAACAAAGCCACACCTTTTCAATTGGTGTTTGGCATAGAAGCTATTCTTCCTATAGAATTTATGTTACCTTCTTTACGCATTGCGCACACTGGAGGTCTAGTTGATGAGCAAGCCTTGGAAGAACGGATTGAGAAAATGGTTCAACTAGAATAACACCAAGCCATAGCATGTTGGAGTTAGAAACAAGAGAAAGCGTGCCAAAAGGCATGGCATGATAGACATATCAGGGATAAGAAACTTGTGGTTGGGAAAATGGTACTTCTGTATGACTCTAAGTTTTTGCACCATCTAGGGAAGCTCAAGGTGCATTGGTTGGGGCTGTATATTATAACTCACATACTTGAGTCAGGTGCTTGCCAGTTAGAAGCAATTGATGGCACGAGGCTGCCTAGTTATTTTAATGGGAGTAGGTTGAAGCCCTACTATAAATAAGTCTTCTTGGTGTTTGTAATAAGGTAGTATTGCTAGATAGATTAGGTTTCCCTTTCTGCATTCCCTTAATGTGTTTCTTTCATCATCGCTATCATTTGTCAATTTAGTTCTTGTGTTTGTGTAATAAGCACGCTTGCACGCATGAAGCTAACTACAATATGAAGCATGTTGATGCACAGAGGACTGCACATCCTTTTTGTGTGGGGTGGATTGTTGATGAATCTCAAGTATAATGCTGCGAAGATTGGAAGGTATAATGCTATGGATGCTGAGGAAGTAAGTTGCTAAGGGGGATTTACAAAAGATTGATTCTCAAAAATTTACCAAGGATGGGGATGAATGAAGGAAAAGTATAACGCAAGGTAAGCGGCAGCCATGGTAACTACCAGAGACTGGTGCAGTGACAAGGTACTCGGGTGCTAGAGCGTGCATTGAAGAGAAGTCTGTGACAAAGGGTAGGAAGGCACGCTAGAAGGTTATAGCTTTTGGCACGAAGATGTACCATATGGAAATGACAAAAGTGGGTGATAAATGAGTAGAATTTAGTAGGTGGAGGAGTAATTAATGCAACAAAAATTGAAAATCTATATAAGGACGGGATGCGAATTTATTTTTACCCTTGCAACTACGAGAATTCGATGAAGAGCCAAGTGTGAAGAGTTGAGTAAGTGATTCAAGGTGCGAAGAGGGTGAAACCAGGTGTGAAAGACAGATCTATGTATTGGAGAAGCTTGTATCCCCATAGGAGAAGGGTTTGAACAAAGCAGATTGAAAAGACAGAGCTAGGGCATGTGATTTCATGATTACAATTTAGGGCACGGTTGAATCGAGTTAGGGTTTGAAGTAAACCATTAAAACGTTGTAGAAGAAGGTATAGAAACACAACACAAAGGGAAGAATGGCTCCAAAGAAGAAAGCAACACCAAGTAAAGGAAAAGAAGAAGGTAGCAGTAGAAGAAGAGGAAGAGATGGCTCCTGAGAGCAATTTCTCGAGATGCAACACTGAAGAAGTAATTGTGGGCCAAGAATGGGATTCCCACATACAAAAAAGCAAAATCAAAGTGAGTACAACCACCGAACTAAGGACAATCAGAAGAAGTTGGATGATTTACTCACCTCCCGAATGGACAGGTGAACTAATGATGGAATGCCAATATATGATGACGCAGGGGAGAGGTTATTAAAAAGGATTGGTGTCTACCAATTATATGAGCTCCCATACTTCGGGAAATATGTGCCACTATATAGGTGGTTGATGAGTCGAGTCCATGAGGACTTCTTCTACTTTGCAGGGTGGAGGGTAAGACTAACACCCATTCTTAAGCAACAATGAACAAGTTTAAAGGCAATGGGTGAGGACATTAAAATTGACCTAACTGACAAGGGTGCCATATTGGAAACACATAAAGCACTGGGATACCAGAAAGGACTGCGTGGAATGGACATAGAAAACTGCAAAACTATCTAGTAACTGAAGTGCAACATCACACTGATTACGAAATTGAATGACCAAGATCGTTGGTCACAAGTAAAATCAATGTGGCTACATGTGGCAAAGCGCATGTCGGAAGGGGTTACTTATAACATTGTCGGCTTCATTGCAGAGTAGATTGTAGAGGAAGCATGCACAGGAAATAAGATAAGTTTTGGCTGTGTCTTACTGAGTTTAGTATTCATGGAGATTGGGGTACCGGATGGCCCAAAAGAGAATATATGGGAATACCCCATGAATAACAAGTCTCCAGCTGAATGATTCAAGTAAGTAACTATGCAAGGGGTCTACGACAAACAGGGGTAAAGGAGAGAGCGGAGATGTGGTATGACAGGCTCCACATGGCTTTTGAAGAGGAATGGCACATACCAAAGGACTTGCGTTTGGTACTAGGGAGGAAGACATAGTTTGATGTTTACCAGCATTTTTGTATTACATGTTTTTGATGGTAGATGGGTCATGGAGCCCCTAGTGTGAAAACTACCTTACGTGTTCTCAGCGAGGTATTTTCAAGCTTCATTTCATCGGTTCACTAACACAAGAAGGTTAGTGTTTAATGCAGACAAGGTGGATTGTGAATACCACACCTTATGGAAGAAGTATGGATATCCAGGAAGAATGCTTACAACGAGAGTATTATCTCGGAGATTTTGAGCATTAAGCCAGAAACACTTGCTATTGGGGATATTGGGGCCATGCTTATATATCTCCAACTTAAGCCAAAGATGGAAAACAATAAGTATGTGGAGAATGAGTTCGCGCTCCTAGGGCCATCGAAGGGGAAGCATACAATGGAAAACATCCAGCACATCTAGGCCTTATAAACCCATCCAGGATGACGAAGGAGAGGATGAAGAACATGAGGATAATGGTGGTTTGGTGCGCAAGAGGAAGCAACCATCTGGAAAAAAGGAGAAGGAGCGCATGACGGCCTCACAAGGAGAAGGAAATACTAAGGAAGAGTAGGGTGACCAAAGGTTTAAAAAGGTGTTCAAACACACAAGGGTGCAAGGAGAGGCCAAACCGAAACAAGGGGGTCACCGCGGCTCTCACTGGTAAAAGAACTTGAGGAGAAGAGAAGAAGAAAAATCAAGCTAGGTGAAGAAGCAAAAGAGTCTGAGGAGAGAGTGCTTCCATCTCCAATCCATCATAGGGCGGAAGAGGAGCCTTAGAATGAGGAGGAGGAGAAATTGGAAGGAGAAGAGGAAAGGAGTGATCAGAGGCTACACAAGGCAAGGATGAGGATACAACCAGTATTCCTAACCTTGATGTAACCATTCCAAGAGGGCCAAGGTCTTGTCGGACAAGTGAGGATGTAAGGGTACAAACAATGGGGTATGCAGAGGACCAAGAGATGATTGTTCGTGCTCGGTTCAGAGCACCATTGCGCAAAAATATTTATTCGGATGGGTGCTTATGGATGAGAACAAGGTGACATTACATACATGGAAGCAACTTTCATGGTCGATGCATATGCATATGGATGAACCAGATTTTGATGTCGGTGAAGAATCATGCGTGCTTCTAGATGGTTGAAGAAGGCACCTAAAATCTGGCACATGACAATTAAACCAATGGTTATGATGGATGAGTAGGTAAGCAATGCCCTAGTGAAGGTATCTACTGAGATAGCTTAAAGAAACATTGACAAATCTGCTACAATTAAAGTTACCGACAAAGGAACTAAAAGCAAAGGAAGTGGAAATAGTGCGCTTAGTGCAGAGAAGGACCTAAGTAAAAGGAAATATGAGACTTTTGTTGATATGGCAAAGGAAATTGGAGATGACATAATAAAGGCGCACCTGCATTTGGAAGTATAGGTACCAAAGGAATTTCCTTCTGTAATGCACTATGTACGAGAAATGATAGATTTAGTGTTGAACGATGAGAAGGTGCATATGACAGAGCAGCCCAAGGACCCAACAGAAGAGGTAGAAAAAGCACAGGCTACAGTAGCAAGGAAGATTGCTACCTATGAGGGCCTTCTACAAGCCATCCGAGATGAGCTGAAGAAATCGATCATGCATTAATGATATGCACAGCTCCAGATGCGCTAATCAAGGTAAAAACACTGGTGGAAGACAATGAGGTACAAAAGGCCATGAAGGATGCAACACTAGGCCACGCTGAATGACTAACTCTGGTAAAGCAGAAGTGCGAGACACTAGCCGCGGCACGTGCAGTGCACCGCATAAGGAGAGGTTAGATGAGCTTGGAAAGCTCATTGCTTAGAAGATGGATGTACTTGGAAGGGGTGTAAACCTCTATGTCAAGCATAATGCTTGTAATATAGAATGAGCAGGGAAAACTCACTCAGGATGAGCTGGAGTCTATCATTGTGGATGTTCCAGAGAAGGTAGGAGAGGCATTAATAGAGTGGGAGAATTTAGAAGCAGATATAAAAGAGGAGTATCTAGAATTAATACTTTAGAAAGAAACGGAGGAGCCTAAGGCCTAAACAGTTCTTTTGTGTATAACTTATTCAATATTCTTTATTCAACCATTCTTTATTCATCCATTCTTTATGTAAGATTTGGACATCACCATTATCGAGTGACAATGAGTTTAGTGTGGGGTAATGTTGATTAGAGAAAACACTTAGCAGAACTCACACACAGAGTCCATGTGAGAAAACATGATAGGATCAAAGGCGCAAAGGGATAGGAAGGTTTCGCACGCAGAGGGTGAGAGTCAGACTTTTAGGATTTAGCCGATTTTGTAGATTAGGTCTATTTTTAGAGGTTGGCATGCGGAGTACACAAGGTGATGCCGAGACTTGCGCGCCACTCTTCGTCGATGGTTCGAAGAGCATGTTGAGGCACTTTTGCATGGGGATAATCTAAGAATAGATTCATCACTGTAGTTAACTATCAGCGATCTATAGATAGAATACTTGCATGTATGGCTGTGGTTGTAAAAGGTACGTGGTTATTATTAGTGTGCGACCTATTTTTGATATAGTTAAGTGGTGAAGGACAAGTTCCCCATCATATAAATATGTAATGAATCACTTAGTGAGACATACGGTGTTGAAAGGTTATAGATTCATGAGTGCATGAGACTGGATAATTATAACAGATCCATGCGTGCATGACTAGTATTGTATGAAGCTTTTGTACCGTTGGTATGTTTAATATATGAAGGATATTGGCCAAACCAACGTGTCGTATATGGTTTGTCATTTCATACTATTGATTTCTCGATGGTTATACTTAAGTGCTTGCCTTTATAGATCTACGGTCATGTATAACTCGGGTAAAGATGGATTAGCTTTTACATATATGCTTGTTGTATTACTTCATCATGTTACCATTCCGCAACAACAAACCTAAAGAGGGACTGGTACCTTTGTGTGCTTTGGGTGAGCTCTCACCTATGCCGAGTGATGTGCTAGTGTGACTAGGTGTTATCTCGAGAATTCTAGGTGCATCAAACAGTGAAATGCACGAGATGTTGCTATTTTCCCATTACAGAGTGAATTTAATCTAACATAATATAATCAACATGAAGATTTTCCTAATTTGTAATTGTGGATATTACTTCCTCTGGTTCTACCTAAGAATCATGTGAATATTGAAAAGCTTCTCAAAAGATTTTTCTTCCCCTGAAGCTTCCTCGGTAAAACAATCAGATCCACTAAAGCTTTCTAAATGTAAAGAAATGAAAACTAAGGCATAGACACATAAGCTTCTTCAAAATAAATTCACGTGAAAATCCAAAGGATAGGTAAGAAAGAATCTTTCAACAAAATCTTTTCTCGTTTGTTGATAAAACCTAATAAAAATGCAAAGAACTTCTTGAGATAAATTAATTGTGGAGGATTGAAAAACTATGTACACATGAACTTCCTATGAATTCTTCCTATATAAATCCATAGGGATGAGCTGAGAATAAATCCTCAACGGAATATTCTTATAGGTAAATGAAAATGACAATGAATTCAACTACCTTAAAATAAATGTACTCTAACAGATAATTAATTGAACTCTATTTAAATAAACAAAGCTTCTAGGAATTTAATACACATCCAACGGAAATGTATTATAGAGAAAATTCCAATCTTTGGTAAATGATTTGCAATCCCCTCACCTTCAAAATGTCCAAATGTGTACAAGGAATTGTGCTAGTAATGTGTAGAAGGAATGAAGGAGTGATAAAGCTAGTTGGTTTTTAGGTCGTCTGCAGTAACAATGAAAGAAAGAGAATAACAAGGAAAATGAATTGTGTTTACTTGTGTACTTCTTGGAAAGATTCCAACAACATAACAGTGTAATTCCAAATCAAAAGACTCCAACCAATGCTTCAGAAAAATCTTGGTTTTTATAGAAAATTGGCAGAGAAGTGGTCCAACCCACTTGGCAGCCAAAAAGTGCCACATCACTTATAGGAGTAACAGTTAACTTACTAATAATAGTAAGTAGGGAAGGAGAAGTTCATATGCATCTAACAAGCTCAAGAACAATTTATTCGGTCAAGAAACATGTGAGAAAAGTGAGTTGGAAGAAGGCAACACACGTTCATAACACACTAGAAAGTCTTGGTTAAATGTGCATAAAATCGCTGGTCTGCATGAAACCGGTGGTTATGTAACCTCTGTGATGATTGTGTAAGCACCGCTTAAGGCAGACCGATGGTTATGCAATCGCTTGGGTGGTTACGTAACTTAAGGTTAGGAAGCTAAGGAAATGCTGCAAAACAACTAAGGAAAGTGGGAAAAGCTAGAAAAATGAAAAATAAGCTACAAGAGAGAAATTGGACTTGAACATCATTGGAATCGATACTTTTCATCATGGGGATTTGAACCGTTCCAAAAATGTAGACTTGTGTAAACTTTGGTGTGTATAGTGTCCCATGTTTGCAACCCTATTTTTGCGGTCTACATTGTCTTCTTGCATGTTTAATATTATTTACTTGCATCTTAGCTTACACATTGTCTACACTTGTTTTCTACATGCGTGTTTTTCTTTTCTTATATTAGTACTTGTCTCCTAGCCACTTTGTTTGCGTGTGCCTTGGTTTCTAACAAACACACTCCCTTCCCCTACAGGGAATAGTTTCAGCACAATGGTCAGTCCTCCTTTGGGATGCATACTCCTTCAGTGATGTCACATGCACCCCAAATGAGGGGGAATCATTTGGGTGAATTAGTCACCCCATGCAATGGTTTATAATCATAGTCCAACACAATAAAATAGTGGTACAACACGCTTATCAATGATAGAGAGGGCTCAAAATCAGATTTGATTCCTTTACACAACATAGACACGGCACCTAGACTAGATAGTAGACACTGGGCGCCTTGACCCTTCTTGGACGCATGTGACTAGGGGGTAGTTACACAACAATTTTTAGTTCAATATAGTTTTTGGCAGTTTACAAAGTGAATTTTATAGGGAACACAACCCTTAACACTCGACATGCATGCATGACATTGTCTTTTCTACTTTCGAAATAGATCGAGATATGTTTTGAAATGGATTGGATTTTTAAATACCATCTGCAATGGTGCTCTACATTTATGGGAATTAGTTAAATGTTGGAGGATGACAATAGACTATTCTCCCTACAATTCTTCCATTTCACTAGTATGAGGTCACTGAAAAACTTACACGTTAAAATTGTTTACAGGATCCTTTTTCTACACTCTTTCCTCATCATGGATCAAAGGGCACATGTTCCTTTTTCATATTTCTAGCATTTTTACATACTTCTTTACATGATTTTTACACATATACATGTGTATTTGACTACTTGTTTGTTCTTCTCTTTTACAGTCCGTCCATATGAAAAAGATTGTCAACAATCATTTAACATCAATAATATCACACACATTGGCATTGACATCGATAACAAGCACATTTGTGACATCTACAACATGCGTTTCTTCCTAGGTTTGTCATCTCATCACTTTTTACACTTTCTTATCTTTAGTCTCCACGCTCCATCTTTTATCACTCCACACTTTTCCTTGTCTCTTGGCACATTTCTCACCATCGATCTACATGGTTATCAGGTATGCATCTCTATCTACTTTATGTTATCAATCTTTCACTCAACAACATAAAGTGGGGGAAAATTTAGACACAAAATCACTCACTTTGGGTAATCATCTAATCGATTACATAATACTATTCATATGGTTCTTAAGTAAGAAAAGTACTAATTAACCCATGTCTTTGGCCATATTTCTTTGCTTTCTATTGCCACTTTTGGTCTTATACCCTTACTTTCTCATTCTTCCTTTTTATACTTTGGCACTTATCATCATGGACACCAAAGTGCCCAGCCTAGGACACTAGCTCCGTGCACTCCTGTTTGCTTTGGATGCCCCTAACCTCTTATACTTTAGTCACATCTTTTGGGTCATTTCTAGCCATTTGAGCATCTTATCTTTTTGGTAGTCAGAATTTTTGGGGTTAATTATGAAATTTAAACAAGGGAGTCATATAAATATAAAGTTGTGTGATCATAATAAAGAACCAAGCACTAAGCATCAACTATCACCACCTAAGGTTACATCTAAAGGATATCAAAGAGCATCAAAGCATCCATTCTAGCATCCATCACAAGGGACAATGGCTAGTTTTCTTCATTAGACTTCATAGGAGGGGAGTATATTGTTTCCATACACACATCTATTACATTTCTCTACATCTAGCTATTTGATAGTAATTCAAGTGCAACACACACAAGAGCCACCTAGGGAATGCTTCCGCACACACACAAAACTATATGAGTCCGAAATATAATGCAACACTTAGTTATAAGCTCAACATTGTGATGATTGAGGAAAGTCCAAACCCTCATTCTCGCATATTTCATTTTTGGGATTTGTTGTCTATTTGAGGGTTTTGTAGGTCCATACTTCATTACTGAGTTTCCAACGATCTCGGTGATCTTGCTGAAAATTTAGAGTGAAAAAGGTGAACACAAACGACCAACTTGCGACCATGAAAAGTTGGGTTTCTAAGGATTTTCGCAGACTCTGGGACTGTTTCCAACCGGTGGCACCCGTGGGTATCGCCGCCTTTTTGGGTGCCCCTGTCTAGCTTATTCCTCCTGGATCTACCATCCGGACCTCGTGTGACGCTCCTTCTATTTTGTTCACCCGGTTAACACTTTGGTAGACTTAAAATTTTACTACGAATCAACTAAGTGCATTTTTCTCCTCCATGCAACTAGGTTTTCATAATTTATTGCTTAGTTTTCTTGATTATTATTTCTATACTTAATATTAATTTATTTATTACTACCATAACATTCGATTAGGCATATAAATTCACATTTAGCTTAATCACCACCCAACACACTTTGAGATTTATTGCAAAATCAACTAAGTTTTATATTCTCTCTTGTACTAGGGTTTTATTTTTAGCTATATTATTACTTAGGTCGGATCTCGTACTTTACTAATTATTATTGCATTGTGACTCTATAATTAGGATTTTATAAAAATACTAATATTTGTTAAATCAATGTTGGCACCTCCATGATGGAAAAAGTTCCAAATGAAGTCATTTCAAAATTTGATGATGTAAGCAAAGGTCTCTAGAAGGTTGAAAGCATCTTGTAACACCTCGAATTACACATCAAAAACTAAGGGATTTATTTTTACTGGCCCATTTAATACAGTTTATGCCTTCAATGAATTTAATACACAACAATTAAATTCCAAGCATACATGAGTTTAAATCCCTTAAGTTATCTTACGCTAAAATGATTAACATCATTTATAACAACCACCGAATTATTCCAACAATAGTTATTTGATCCCGCAATTCCCAAAATTTCCAAAGTGCATTGACCTCAAAAGGTTAGTTGACCTCTAAAATTTGAACCCTTTCGGACTTCGAACTTTCAGATTTCGGGACTTTTGGATCTAACTTTCAACCGGTCATCTCCTATCTCTCGAAACTCAAACCCAAAAGTCTAAATTTTAGACTTTTAAGGTTTCATATGTTTTCGTTTTGGCCCCGAGGCACCTGTTCACCGCCCACACTCACCAAGATCTCTAGAACTCGAAATTCCAAATTCTAAAACTGGACTTGAGATTTTTGGACTTTTCTACCTTCTTTTTCCTTGCCTCATCTCTAAAATGGTGAATTACCGAATTCTCAAAACTTTGGGCCTTGGCCTCCATTCTTCCACTCAATCTCTCGGTCTCCTTCAACGTTCCCTTGGCCATTCATTTTCGATCTTGCACTTCCATTACCGAGCACACGCCGCAACCTCATTTTGGAATCCAAATGTGAGCTCCCATGACTGGATCAACCTCTCCATTTCCTCTATGTGCAAGGTCATGTTTATCCAATTTCTCCGAGGGGAAAAATTGGATAACAGGATCCTTAATCAATTCAATACCCATTATATTTCAAACTAAAATATCATCCATTTAATGTAATAAAATTTTTATGTTGTTAGCTAGAGTACATGTGTATAACTTTTGAGTGAAACATGTTTCATGTGAAAACTTATCAGATGATCAATAGTTAAAGGGAGGGATTGGTATTATTTTCATTTTATGATAATGGGTCAAGAAAACTTAATGTTACAACTACATACACCTAACTAGTATACCTATATTATATAAATATATGTAAAATAGTTCTCAAGTTACCTATTCTACTTTTATCACACATATAAAATAGGCACCTTAAGACCGATAAATATCAACATATTTTAGATTCCATGCATTGATTTATGTTTATGTAGTTCTATGTATGTAAAATATGTTGAGAGGTATCATTATCAAGGCACATATTTTAGATTATGACTTACGTGGAATAGGATTCTTGGTAACTATACCTCTCGACATATTTTACATAGATTTATATAGTATAGGTATTGTACTATCATATACGAGAGTTGTATTGTACATAAGATGATACCAAAAATAAATTTAGAAAAAGAAGGTGAGCATTTAGTTCATGCATGAATGACTTTGATGAGAACCTCTTTCACTTTGGTTACTTCTACCATGCAGACCTCATCTCTAGCTAAGGGAACCAAGTCCTAGGGTACGTCCCATGCCCATTGAATCAAATGAAAGAAGAATGGGCAAATCCTTTTCCAATAACTCGATAATTTTTGTTGTGGTATAAAACTACATTGTCTCTATAATGACGGTTTCATCTTTGACCACTAGAACACCCTCGATTAGACATGTGATCTCTAATTCTATCAGATGATTAATTTTTTTCTTCGGTATTGAACCCGTGGTTTTGTTTGGTTGATTTGTAGGAATCTCAAATTCAGAATGGACTCCTGGTTTCTTCTTTAAGTTAGCCAAATGTATGTTGAAAGGTTTAGGGTCACCCTGCGCCACAAAGACCTTCCCTAAATGCAAGAACCTAACTTCCGAAACAATGTTGAGGGAATTTATTTCATGTGATGAATCCAGGGCCGGCCAAGAATCATATTATAGTTAGTTTCTCGACCTATAATATAAAACTCGGTTAACATCGTCTTGGGCCCTAGGGTGACTAGTAACACTATGGTGCCGATTGATGTCACTTTGAGACTTTCATATCCTCTCGGTGTGTTCCATGTTGAGGAGTAATTTTTTTCCCCATAACCTAAATTTTATAGAAAGGAAAAAATAAATATGTTAACGGTTTCCCGTCATCAATCATTACATGCTTTACATAATTATTATAGATCCAAACTTTAAAAAAAAAAAAAGCCCAATCCTCTCTGCGAGCTATTTCAAAGCATCCATGGGCATCTTGATGATGTCAAACACAAATCCCACATCCCTTTAAGGATACCTCGATGGATAGATGTCAAAGTCCACATGATTTATTTGTGCCTCTAGAGGAGGGGTGACATTAGTCAAATGACCAAGACCCAATGCTTCGAGTAAAGTAGCTTTATGAGTAGGAGAATTATTTAACATATCCAAGAAGGAAATGTGAGAGAATGTCTTAGTCAAATCATTGATCAATTTGTAAGCCCATACTAGCTTGTTTAACATATTGCGACCATCATCGACATAGTCGAGTAGACTTGGATTGGGTACGAGGAAAATATTTGGTCCTCATGGAAGCGTTAATCCGGGTTTGGCCTAACTCCACCAATCCCATAATTTTTGTTTTCTCGGTGAACATCCAAAGGAGGCCCCACTTGTGGGTTTAAATAAGTTGAGGATTCACGATCATCGAGT
This sequence comes from Taxus wallichiana var. yunnanensis, assembly GCA_018340775.1. NCBI lineage: Eukaryota > Viridiplantae > Streptophyta > Pinopsida > Cupressales > Taxaceae > Taxus > Taxus wallichiana. The sequence continues at coordinate 169,715,600 of CM031237.1, forward strand.
TCTAATTATAATACCTTGTTTGAACCATGGGGTCTAATCTACCATATTTTAGGTGAGTAGGTAGGGGTTATTAAATATTCCGAGAAATGTGTTCTGGGGATACTAGTCCCATGTATGTATTTTGAGTCGATGCGGTTGGATTTTCCAAAAACATGTCAACAAACAACCTGTCTTTGATCTTTTGGCAAGCACTATAAGAATTTTTACAATCACGGCATGTCCGTGCATCATGCTTCATGCGAACCCTATGATACCACAATATAGATCAAGATCATAATCTTGAGGCCTTTGGTTTGTGCCTTGTTGTGGTCCAAAACTACAATTATTGCTTGAATGTTGGCTATTCAGTTAAAGTTTTGGAATCCTTTCCCCTGGTTTTTAAATTGGTTCGGATACCCACCTAGGAATTTATTAGGGATTGGGGTCGATTGTTCATCGTTATTGCTAAAGTTGTTGTTGTTGTCATTGCTATTAAGGATTATTAAAATCCACATCATTGTGAAGGTGAGAAAGTATTATTTATCCGATTATTACCATTGATGTTATTGTTGTTTCTTGTGGTATTTTCATTGAGGGTGTTGACAATGTTAGGTTTCTTAGGTTGGTCATTCACATCATCGGTTGTAACTCCACAGTTCTTATTAAGGAATTTTGGTCCTTTATTGTGGTTCGTATTGTTTTTATTACGGGATTTATTTTGGATAGGTACCACTAACTTTCCATTTTCCCCATAAATCTTATGACCACTATCAATGGCCGCTTCATAATTTTGGAGGGCACCCTCAAAGACCTCCTCATAGATCCTTAGGGGTAACTTTTGAACTTCTTCCTTTATATCCCTATTAAGGGAGTGGAGGAATAAATCACAAATTTCTGTCTCGGTCCATATTTGGAGCGCACAGAGGAGTAGAGAATCTTTTGCCACCTTTGGATGAAGTGGGCAATGAGACTCATTGTGCTCTTATTTGATGTGAAGGAATTCTTTGATTCTGTTCTTAAGACCTTGTTCATATAGAAATCCTTTATAAACTATGGCACAAGTTGTTTGAAAGAGTGTATCGAGGCTTCCGATATCCTACAAGTACTAGTCGAGAATGATTCCTTTGAGTGTCTTAGGGAAGATTTTTCACAAAAACCGCATCCCACGGGAGCATCTCTCCAATGGCTGTTGTGTAAGCTTTGATATGGGAATTAGGATTGCCCTCCTCTTTGAATTTCGGAAGATCGGGAAAGGGTCTTGGGAGCATGACTGTTTGAATGGAAAAATCTAAATTTTCCTTTAGATATTCAGAATAAGTTCCCATTGCATATGTTTTGACCATCAAAGATCCTTGTTGGGAGGGAGTGGTTGTAATGATTGTTGAAATGGTATGGTGTAAATGTTCTTTGGGGTGTATGACATCCCTTACGAATGGTTGTAAGGACCTGGGTAAGTGTACATATCCCCTTGTGGTGATTTAAAGTACATGTGCATGTAGGGGGGTTGATCGCCTTGGTATGGAGATAAAGGTATGAAGCTAGGAACGTTGCATTTCCAGCTAGTATGGTGTAAGAGAATGCACTTCCGGATGGTGCTCGTTGTAAATATCTATACATGGCATGTGGGGTATACCAAGGTGCCCGTCCCAGTTAGAAAATCCCGTGGTTTGGAGCATTTGTTTAAACCATAGGATTATGCGCAGAGGTGTTTGACCATAGCCCTACGTATAATGAGAAGTTTTTTCCGCCATGTGTATGAATTTTGAGTATTATGGGCAAGCTCAAACTCCTTGACTTTGTCTACTAACGCTGAGATGATGTCACATGTTGAAAGAGTAGTGTTTTTCTTAGGTGTTTGTTGTTGAAATTTTAGAAGTTTGTTGAGGAGTGTGATATCCTCGCTATGAATTGTTCACCATGTGCCACCCCTCATTGGTGATGTTTTATGTTGCAGAGGGTAGTTTTTTTGTTTTAAAGCAAGACATCACCATGTCCTTGCAACCTATCAAAATCCTAGTTCATGTTTTGGAAATTTTGTTCACTCCTAGCATACTGTGATAAATACTCCTCATCTAGATGCAGGAGCTAGTTTAACTACATGCTAATGGGCTTTTGAAACAACACCCTAGGAGATAATCTTACCTCTCCAGTGAAATTCATGTTGTTAGAGATTGATTGTTCATGTGGGTATGTTTGTGTGACTTGGTCAAGTTGTTCGATATGTACAGAAGATCCAACATTGACTCCCTGAAGAAGAGGATTTTGTGTACTTGAATGATTGTCTACCCATGTTGAGAGTGAAGGTGATTGTTTTTGTGTACCAATTTGATAATTGTATATGTCATAACTTGAAAATGATTGACCGTATTCATAGAATTCTCGACATATTCAGGGGGTATAAGAATACCCGCTGAATAAAGGGAAAACGGAAAGTGAATAGAAAAGTGGAAACGTTTAGAGACTATCTCTTCATGTCGGATTCACCAATTTTGTACGACAGAAAATCAACACGTGACCTTCTTCACACCTGACCTCCCGAGGTCATGCCGAGACAACCAGTGTAGAACGGAAATGGATGTGGATATGGTGGTGACAATCAAGCTAATTAGGCAATCTAATGTCTCCTACGCGCAGATCATGATCTACAAATCTAATCCAAAGAATGCTCTCCTTACGAAGAGGTGTGATGGATTAGTCGGATATGATGGCTTGGAGGATCCAATCAATGTCGAGCTTTGCCAAGATTCTATTTATCGGTTGTTGAACACGTGGGAAATGACTTGCGGGTGCCTCGAGTGGATTTCCAAACAAGGTCATGGAGGAAAGGTGAGAGGCATGATGGAGCCGCAATGACTATGGGTTACAAGACCGAGGATCACAACCTAAATACTAGTATATGCAAACTAGTCTCAATATCTAATTGATTAGCGGGCTCGTTGGGTTACGGACTCGAGGATCACAACCAAATACTCGTGGAGGTTGTGGTCCATGTTTGGTCATGCGCATAATCAAAGCTCTGTTGCCGAGAGCATCCCAATAATCATAGGATTTATTACCGATGTTTAATGTGTTTAGTTGTTTTATTTTCTCGCAAATGTCATGGGTGTGCAGAGAACAATTAGGTGTAAACTTGTATCAATGTCGCTTATTAACTCCGCCCATTGGGTTATGGGACCGGGGATCAAAACTATAAGTCTTTTCTTGATGCGGACCATTGATGGTCATGTAAATTGAATCAAAATGACTATTGCAATACAAGATAACTATCAAAAGGAAATCTAATATATGTTTTTGGTGTTTTTCACAATATATTGGAACAAAGCAAATGAAAGGAAACTAATCTAACAAAAATAAATGTTTTTGTTCTTTTCTATTTTTAAGCAATGCATCTAATCTAATAAACAAACTAAATACAAATGATTAGCCGGATGTAGCTAATTACTTGTGTGGATTTGTGAATTTAAATCTAAAACAACTAATCTAATATAATCAAAACCCCTTTAAACCCTACCTCAGAGGTGAAGAACAAATCATAACCTAGAAGAGTTATTGTTCTTCACAACTTCCTCAGTAATGTCAAAGAGTGATCTTTCTAATGATCTGATCTATTTGTAATTACCTAATTAATTGAAATGAACAATTTCACTACTCTATTTGAAATTTAATTTAATTAGTGATTTGTAATTGACAATTTGATAAACAAAGGAAAACAAACATACAACTTCAACCTGGATGAGCAAGAGCTTTGGGAAATCTATTTGTATCCGTATCTTTTCCTCGCTTCATTCTTGTATTTCTCCGAGTGTTCATATGAGTTCAAGGAATTGGGAATGCGAGAACATCAACAAGAAGACACTTGAGAAATGGCGGTTTGAAGGCATACGGTTGCATAATGGTAGAAGAGAGATAGCATGAGAGATTTGAGCTTGGCTATGCAATTCCTAGAAAGATTGTGGTAGTAATAATATGCAAGATACAAAAAATTCTTAGGCCATTTGCTTGAGCACAAGCATGGAATATATAAAGAATTGGGGCTGGGAGGTGCCTTCATGCACAAGGAAAGAAGAAGCAGTTCCAACTAATTAAATCCATTTAAAAATAGAAGAGAGAAGGAGAACCATGCAAAATAAACTAAGTTTAGGCAATTTGGCTCACGGATGCACTCTAAAAGTGAAGTTAAGTGAAGCGTCGCATGTTAAAAACATGCATGGCAAAATTTGAAAAAGCGGTCAGACCACCGCCTGTGCGGGCAGGCGGTTTAGGATCGCCACCCTACCTCGGCAAAGTGGTTTCAAAACCACCGCCAGCAGGCGGTGGCAGCGATCCTGGCACTAAAGGTGAAAAAATGCATAGAAAGAGGCAGAGAGCTAGGAAAAAAACCTAAGAAGGCTAAGTAGGGATGTCTAAGAAGGATAAGTAGGGATGTCTAGGCTACAAATATACATTGTGAATGGGTTTTGGAGCTTGAACACCTTCTTGAAAGGAATTTTAATTATCATTGGGGGTTCTAATCAAAAGCACAATAACATGTCCCACTTTTTGGTATGGTTTGTACCTTTATAAACATGAATTTTCAGTTTCATTGATTTTCTAAAGGTAATAGCCACAAAACCGTACACATTCATGAAATTCCACAAACTAACGAAATGTTGTGTTTAGAGTGTAGAATACATGTATACTTTTTTAAAAACTTTTGGCAAAAAATATGGTCTTTTTATTAATTTTATTCATATGTTATTTATCATGTTCTAAAATAGGAATGATCATGTCCCTCAAAGGGTTTTTTTAAATGAAAAGTTATCATTTCACCATGAAATTTTAGATATATGTTCAAGATTGTAATTTTGAGGTCATATCAAATTTTTATATTGTTTTGACTTATATATATATATTAATTAATTATTTAGTAACAATATTTTCAAATAAATGGCGTACATATGTCTATGCCAATAACTTTTAAGATTTATATCGAAATTGATTTTTTTTCAGGTAAGAAGAATACTTCAACAAATAGTAATTTTATTTTTTTCAAATTGGGTTGATTGTGTACAATTGATTGTCCTAAAATACCATATGTTCGCAAAAATAAAAAATAAATAGTAAAATAGATTTTTAAAAATGAAAATTATATTTTTAGAAAGCTAATAAAATTCTATATTTTGTGCTAAATTTTTGTAATTTTACTAATTTGTTAACCCTAATTACGTGGCACCTAAGTGGCACATTTTGGCATAAAATCATCCTCCCAATGGATTTGGCGCCAAAATGTACCACATAAGTGCCACATACGAGGGTTCGCACGAAGGGGGTTCGCGTGAACCCCCCTTCACCCGAACCCCCCTAAACCCTAAATCCACCGCCCACAACTACATAAATACCTATATATAACTCGTGCCGCCAAAACAATTTGAATCCAAAGGGGTCGACGTGAAGGGGTGTTCGCGCGAACCCCCTTCGTGCAAACCCCTTTTGTTGTTCTACGTGGAAGTTTGGGTGAAGCATGTTCATGCAAAAGAGGTGTTCACGCGAACACCTGTAATTTTGCATCCACCCAACCTCTTAGTCACATTTTTGGAACAAAAAGTGGAACATAGTATTGTGCTTTGACATTTTGTTCCGTTTTTCGATAATGTAGCGCATGTAATTTTGGGTGCATACAGTACCCCACTTATTATATTTCTACAATATATGTGTAGTCAAAAAATCATGCACTTTAGGCATTATTTATCATGGTCTCATACTACTATTTAGAAGGTTCTCAAGTGAATAAAGTACTAATTAATCCCACATTTTGGCCATCTTGTTTTATATTTTTATTTCTTCATTCCCGCATATTTTCAAGTACATTCCCAACTATTTCAGCATTGTCCCATCATTTTATCCTAAACCGGGTGCCCAGCCCGTACTAGGGTGCCCCGAGATGCCCCGGTCCCACCTGGGGTGCCCCGATCCATTTTCCACTTTCCCGCCTCTTTTTGGGCCTCTTCTAGGCATTTTTAATCCTTGTCTTTTTCCTACGGCCATGCCGAGATTAATTAAGAAAGTAGAGCAAGAGTTTCCTATAAATATAAAGTTATGAGACCATAATGAAGGTGATAGTGTCAAATACTCCTATCACTCCATCTAGAGTCGCATCCATTGCATCACTTACATCCACATATTACTATGCATCAAGGCTAGGAGATCTGCATCAACACTCAAAATATAGGGGAAGGGATTCTATTCTATTCCATGCACATATGCTAGTACATTTTCTATAGTTATTATTGTTTGCTTTATTTCACAAAGTGTGACTTGCACAAGAACACCTAGGCAAGACACACACACACACACACACACAAAAACACACATTAGCACTACATTTTGGTCCATAATGTAGTGCAACGCTCACTTTAGTAAGCCCACTATTATGGTAGAATTGAGGTTAGTCCGGCCCATTAATTTCGCATCTTTTATTTTTCTTAGGGTTTTGATACTTCCTTCTCTTTTGTAGGTCATTACTTCATCTTCCATCACTCGGCACATTTAACGCATTTTGGTAAATCCAATGTGACAGATAGGCAATATTCCAGATCACCTTATGACAATGTGAAAACCAGATTATGAGCTTTTAAAGAGACCAAGATGCCTATTACGCAAACCAGGTGCCCCAGGCACCGCCTCACTTGGGTGCCTCGGTCCACTTAGATCTACATTCTAAGTGATTTTTCTTAATTAGAATCTACAATGACTTGCGACACCTTATAACAAAGATTCGGAAATCAAATAAGTACCTTCCTTTTACATATTTTCATATTTAGGGTTTTATTCCACTTGATATAATTATTTAACATTATTTCATATGGCTTTAGCATATCTTACAAAATTTTATTCCTCCTATATTAGACTAACTATTGCTATAATTTCCCCATTTTAGTTTAATTTTAGTTAATCATTTTAGTGAACCTGACGCCCTTCATGCTTAGGATCCTTGTTCTTCTTCTATCATGGGTCAAGTTTCTTTATTTTATTTACTCAAGCGATATCCCACTTGTCATGTTGTTTTCCAAAAATCCCTAGACACCACATATTTTTATGACAATATGCCACCACAAGAATTAAGTTATGTACTTATAAGTTTCTTTGTTGATCCTAGTCTTAATGAACCTGTATCTAATCAACCATTGTTAAACTCGATTCAAGCTTTACATACATTATTTCAAGCTAAATTCCAAGCCTTGTACACATTATTTTAAGATAAATTTGCAGCCACCAAACCCACCATCGCATCCCGTAGATCTGAAATTCAACAGCTTAGGATGTTTCTCAATCACATGTGTGTTCTCCTTCGTCATCTCCTATTTCATCTATGTCCACTACATGTCATCTAGTTGAACCTTAAGATGTCCTATTACCCTAACCTCTCATGCTTGATCACAATACTAAGCCACATGAACTTCTCACAAAGCTTCTTAGTCATCAATTGATCACTCTCTACCGTCTATCGAGTACTATCCTCCTTGGTGCCAAAAAAATATCAAGGTCGTCCATATTTCCATTATCATCGAATCAATGGACATAATGACCATGATTGTTATGCTTTACAATGTAGAGTCAAACATCTTGAGTGTTAGGGATTTATTTCATTCACTAGAAAACATCCTATTGCAATCCTTCCTACAAATACTACACCCACATGGGCTCCTAAGTCTATTCTGTCATCGCTTTGTGACAAGAAATCTAAGTAAGCTTCTATGGCTACTAGTGAGCCTTCCTCTAATATTTATAAGGAAGTTTTGGATGCTTCTCTTATTCATTACATGCATGATATTGACAACCCCTCCCATGTGCATAGTGATCCTTCTCCTAGTTCAACAAGCGCTTCTCCTATTTTTGATGTTGCTTCTTCTCCACTTACTGAGCATCACTATACCACTTCTCATACACCTTCTTCGATTAGTCAAGTGCCACCTAAGCAATCACCTATGGTTTCCCCAAGTCAACAAAGTCAACCACCTATCAAAATTAGTTCACAAACCACTCCTACTAGGTCATCTACTGCATTATCAGATAAACCTAAGCAATCTCCCTTGAGACTCAGTGCAACATGGCCTCTTCCCAAATCTACACTCCAACCAATTAAGTTTTTCAAAGCAACTAATCCTCCTCCTAGTGTTTACGATACATTTTCAATTTCACTACCACCACCTAGTTCTACTACAAACCTTGTCCAACAAGGTCCATTGTGCATAAACTTGGCCTTTGGTAGGTGAATCTAGTTACTCTACCCTCCTAATGACACACTCATATTCTTGGGGTTCTTATATGACTGTTGAGGGGTCTTTTACCATAAAGAACCTCATTTCATCTAACATTTATTCATTACATCACCATCTATACATACACACATCTATCATACTTCAACACTCCTTATGCATCATCAATTAAATGAAATCCATCATGTTTCATCACCCCTATACATCATTTATTACATAGTACACATAGTTATCATACACTTGGGGGGAATATAAATCACACATTTTCCATCCCCCTCACTTTAGTTTCATTTTCACATAACTATTTTTCATCACGTTTTTTATCATTTCGTTACCCGATGACACACTCTTGTACTTCAGTTCACACTTGATTGCTGAGGGATTACCATTACACTGAACCCCACACACCACACTTAGGCATTACCCATTGCATTTCATCATACATTGTGCATCATACATCATTCATTCTACACTTATTCTACATTATACTAGTCCTTATCTATGCAACACACATTATTAGGCTATCCACGCATAACCTATACCTATTTACATCATCCACTGTGCATTCCTACACCTATATTCTACATTTTATGCTAGGTTACATTACATATGGGTCTAGCTTTACATTTTATCACTACATATTCTATTTTCTATCTACACCTATCATCGCATCTTACATATTACATATTCTACACACTCTACACATCCTACATTGCATTATTCACACCGCATATTTAGACATTCTACCCATCCTATAGTCAATTTATCATTACTACATACACTACATTGTTCTACATGTTGTACTCACCACCCTATGACACACTTTAGTTCCTTGGTCCATACTTGACTACCGAGGGTTTACAAATCAAATGGACCTTACAATCACCATGTGACATTCCATCCCACATCATTCTTAGGTTAGTGAAATACATTTTAGGCTAAATCATCATGAATCCCCTTTTCATCCTCTAGTGGTATACGCTTGTAAGATAGATAACCACATTCATCATTTGATCCCTTAGTGGCATACGCTTTAGGCGAAATCGTCACCCACCTCCATCATTTCATATTGTAGTGGTATACACCTTAGGTTATATCACCACAACCTACCTTTCATTTCATAGTGATATATGCTTAGTGTTAAATCATCACCCCACCTTTCATCTTAAAGTGATATACACTTATGACTAAATCATCACTCATCTATTCAACAAGTCATGATATATGCTTTGGCTATAGGGTTCATGCACATCCTTTCTATATGTTGCACCTCATCACCACTACATATGCATTCCCCACATTGCGCTAGACAAAACAAAGAATAGTACTTGACCATTTCTTGATGACGCACTCTTGTTTACGGTTCATTCTTGACTAATGAGAGGGAAAAAAATAAACCTCATTTCATACACTTCCATACACTCGGGGACATGTTGCTCCTATCATTCCATCTTACATTCCATTCCATCCATCCACAACATATTTTATTGTCTTGGGGAATTTACTCTTGCTTGTTAGTGCTTTACATGATCACTTTACTACACATGTTAGACTTATTTCTTATTTTTCAATCTATATCATACACACATGCACTTTCACGACTTTTTTAGTGTGACTACAGATACATGACGTTTACACGTGGCATGGATGCTCGCCTTCTAGCCTTCCCATACCTGGTCACCTGGGGCATCCACATTAATCTTATCTAGGTGCTATTGTTTCATTTTGTACTTAGCATCTTACATTTACTTGATCATACACGCTTTGACATATTGGTTATTACTCTAACATGCTAATGGGTGTTCTATGTGCAGCACTTGTTTTGTAGGATTACATTTTTCCATGACTACTTGTTTTTTTTTGCTATGTTTGTCTTCCACTATTTTCCATTGTATGCGGGTTTTTCCTTATGTTTATGTGCACACTTTCTTGTTTTGGAAGCCATGATAGCCTTGCATGTCTTGCGACATTGTGAGTGATGTCTCATGTTTGTAACCCACTTTGTGTAGTCTACTTATTTTGCGCACACTAATTTTTTTGGTAGTTACTATATTGTCTTCGTATTTTACACTTTTCGTATTGTATGGATGTGTTTTTAGACTAACACTTATTTTGGCTAGTCATCCCTTTGTGCACGCCTTGGTTTCTACCAACTAATTTACCATTCTTGTTGTAGGGAAAATTTCTACAGGTCAGAGTGCGGTAGGTCCTCTTTTGGGGCCGCATTCTCCTTTCAACAATGTTGCATGCACCCCCAAAGAGGGGGCATCATTGATGGTTTTACATACTAACACAACGTATTTACACCAGTTCAAGATACGGTGCACTTTACGCCCTTGGCATTTTGGGTTTACATAGAGAGAGTGAGTTCAAACTGGTCTACGAACTCGATACACAATGAATTTTACATGGCATGGTGTCCTTAGCATTTCAGGGAAGAAGTTATAGGTTTGGGGTTACAAAGTGGGTGTGCCTCGTACACTACTTAGTCCAGTTGGCATTAGAACCCCCAAAAACAAGGACGCTACAGAGATCTCTTCACAAATTCAGTAGAAGTGGTCAAAGGTTAGAGGACACATAGCATTTCCTCCCTACACTTCTTTAACCAGGGTGGCGTGAGATCACCCAAAAATACTTGTAGAAGTACAAGATATCCTTGTACACCCTTTCTCTTGACATGGATCAGGTGCACATGTTCCATTTACACTTTCCTTTTCACATATTTTACACATGCATATTTTTCTATATAGCGTATTTGACACTTACATACATATTTATTTGACTACTTGATTGTTTTCTTTGCAGGTTTGGTCATATGAAAAACATGTAGTCAAATTGGGGGCAAAAATAATAGCAACAACAACGACGCACGACGATAGCGCAACAATGACACACCATGACAACACTTTTTGTTTACTAACCATGCAGGTACACTACACACCGCAATAGCTACACATGTTTTTCACCCTATGTTCACTCTCATCACTTTTTCTATGCGCATTTTTCATCTATAGTTTCCAACCTCCTCCATATTTTTTTTATCATTCCATGCTTTTATCTAGTCCTTTGCCACGTTTCCTCCTACTACACTCTACATGATATCGGGTAAGCATCTCTATCTACTTTATGTTACAGAGAATTCCTCTCATCAACATAAAGTGGGGGAAAATGTAGTCACAAAATCTTGCACATTAGGCATTATTTAGCCTAGTTTTCATACTACTATTTAGAGGGTTTTCAAGTGAATAAATTACTAATTAATCCCACCTTTTGGCCATCTTATTTTATCTTTTTGTTTCATTGTTACCACATAATTTCAAGTGCACACCCAACTATTTCTGAATTGTCCCATCATTTTAGCCTAAATCGAGGAACTCATTCTTATATCGAGCACCCCATGGCACCCTCGGTCCCACATGGGGCATCCCGATCTATTTTCCACTTTCTCTCCTCTTTTTGGGCCTCTTCTAGTTGTTTTTTGTGCTTATCTTTTTCCTAGTCAGCCATGTCAGGATTAATTACAAAATTAGATAAAGAGAACCCTATAAATATAAAGTTATGAGAGCATAATGAGGGTGCTCATGTCACATACTACTATCACTACATCTAGAGTTGCATCACTTGCATCTACATAGTGTCATGCATCAAGGCTAGGAGATATGCATCAACACACATAGCATAGGGGGAGGGATTCTATTTTATTTCATGCACACATGCTAGTACATTTTCTATAGTTATTATTACTTGTTATCTCACAAAGTGCGACTGACACAAGAGCACCTAGGACACAACACACACACACACACATGCATGCACGCACGTGCGCGCACGCATGCACACACACCAGAAATACATTTGGGTCTGAAATGTAGTATAGCGCTCAGTTTAGTAAGCCCATTTTTGTGGCAGCTAAGGTCAGTCTAACTCATTCATTGTGCATCTTTTATTTTTCTTAGGGTTTTGATACTTCCATCTCTTTTGTAGGTCATTAGTTCATCTTCCATCACTCAACACATTCAAAACATCTTGTTAGATCCATTGTGACAGTAAAGGCAATATTCCAGATCATTTTACGACCCTATGAAAATGAGATTATGATATTTTACGAGACCAGTGGTTCCTATTCTGCAGACTGTGGTGCCCCAGTACCTCCCCGGGTGCTTCAATCCACTCATATCTCTCATATATGACCTTTATGATACCTCCGAGTTATTTTTCTTACTTTTTAAATCTATAGTCGGACCTACGAAACCTAGCAGAGTCTTTGGCAATCAGCTAAGTACCTTCCTTTTACCTCTTTGCATATTTAGGGTTTTATTCCATGTGATATAATTATTTAAAATTATTTCATACATCTTTAACATAGCTTACAAAATTTGATTCCTCCTATATTATATTAACGATTGTTATAGTTTCCCCATTTTAGTTAATCACTTTTCTTGAGGTTATATCTATCATATCATTTATGTTCATTTTTTTAACTCTTCAAGTGGTTCACCTATAAGTTTATCTATTTTAGTAGTGCATATGAAAGCACTATTTGAACTCCATCATAGATCAACCCGTGTTTATAGCTCGTTGATCAGTTTTCTTCTTCCTGTTCAAATTAGTGTGCTAGAAATCAAAGAATACCAAACAACCTCAAATATACAAGGGTTTAGTACCTTGGGAGATAATGAATACCGATATAGGCACAAAGTGGATGATGAGCTCCTCACTACAATCTCAACAAACCCAGTAACTCAAAGACACTAAAGAAAATTGCTTAAATATTTTATGTGGGTGTTTCCCAACAAAGCGGGCTCGAGAAGCATTCACTTCGTTGGTGGTCACAACCCTTATGTGATAAATTAAAAAAATAGAAATGCAATATAAACAGATAATGTGCAAACTGATAAACAAAGAAACCTAAAAATACCGGTTTGTAGATGAGCTACTGATATGATCCAAGAAAATGCAATGTGAACCAAGCTAAGTGAACCACCAAAGCATGAGAAGGGTACTGTGGGGATTCCAGTGGAATTACAAGGGAACTATGAGGATGTTAATCAAGAGGCTACAATTTCATATATTTTCTATCACTCTTTCCTTGTTTCTTTAAAAATTTAAAAAGAATATACCAAAATTTCCAACTTGTTTAAAAGAGGGGGAAGGCCTATATTTATAGCCTAGGGGGTTAGATTGTGGGTTATTAAGTAATCAAGGTTGGATAAAGTAACCCTAGTTAAGGGACATGATTTGAGTGATTAGGTTTGATATGGATATGATGTGATTGTGCAGGGCTCATGATTTGAATTAGTGGGTGAAATAGTGGATGTGATACAAATTTCTTTGCATGATTTAAAATATGAGTGGGAATCATGATTTAAATAAAAGGAGTAGATTATTGAAAATTTTGGATGAGAATAAAACATAGTGGGACTCGTGAAAAAAATTAGTGGGACTCATGATGTAAATAAGTTTTGAATGATAGGACTAAATTTGTAATATTTATATAACGAGGATTAATTATTTAAAAGTGAATCAATTAAACACTTAAGATTGCTAAATAGAACATATATTTTTGATGGGTAATGGCATTTATTTAATTTTAAGAAAAAATGGATTTAAATGGGAAAACTTGATGAGGGAGAGAGAATGTGGGGTGAAAGGGAGGAATGATACCAAAAACTAGTGTCTACATTTGCCCCTTTTTTATGAGTGGTTTGCGATAGCAAGCCATGAGATAAAAAAGGGGTTAGATGAAGATAAAGGAGTATATGGTAAGCTCCCCTCAAATTCAGGTTCGATGATGTCACGTAATATTGATGACACATTTGAGAAGGGTTGGTCAATAGAGGATGGGTAAAAACATAACCAAAGGCAAGATGCCCCAGGAAAAAAAGTATCGCAATAACAATGAAAAATATTGCGGTGACTCCAATATCACATCAGTAGAGGACAATTGTTGTCTCAATGGAGATGGGTGACAACGTTCTATGGACCAATGAGTGGGTGAAGGTCACTGTAATATGGATACAAACTATGATGACCAATGGATCATAGGAAAACATCAAATTATGCGTAAATAAATGTGAAAGGTATGCAAAATCCTTCGTATGTGAGGGATCAAGAGAAAAATCATGCATCCACAAAAGGGACGAGGATGAAGATAATGATTCCTCAAAGACAGAGCATGAAAATAACCAAGAAATGTGGAAGAGAGATGTGTAAATAAAATTCCCCAGGGGGAACAAGTATGGTCACAAATGTGGACACGAAGAGCAGATGGGCTAAAATGCCCCAAAATGGTGGTAAATATGGCGTTGAATGTATTTTGCATAATAAAGGTTTGCATGTGATAGCGGATGAGTAGGCAAAGGAAAGAGAAATCAATCTTGCTTCTTTGACAAATAGGGAAGGAGTCAAGATACTTTTGCGAAGAAACAAAAGTAGAGAAAACATTCATGGAAAAGAACAAGATCGGATAGGTGATGGTCGTTATGGTATCCTCCAAGACAAAAATTTCAAGGGAAGATGTGATGAGGGATATATATTATGATGTCTCCTTGAGAGGTTTGGCAAGAATGGAAGAGACAAAACCACTCCCGAAAGGAGGAGAGATTTGATAGAGAGGAGGAAGGGGGCATTGAATGGAATGGAGTGGATGTAGTGGAGGAAGAGAAAAAAAAGGAATAAAAGAGGATAAAGGGGATGAGGTGTAATAGGAGAATAAGGAAATGAAGAAGGAAAAATAAGGAAATTAAAGGAACTAGATCATGGTGAGGAAATCCAAGGTAAATAATATGGAACTAACCACATGGAAATGCATGTGGATGGTGGGATGATAAAATAGATGGGACAACACTGAAGAGCCAAAGTTATCAATGGGGAGGTAAGAGGGAAACACAAAGTAAAAAGGGGATGAAGATGATACAAAGGAAGTGAAATAAGATGAGGAGTAGAAAGGAGGAGAGGACAACAGATAAAATGATGCAAAAGGAAGGAAACCAAGAACAAAGATATTCGTGAAGAGTGAGTAGCATAAGGAATGTAAAGAGAAGCTAGAGGGGAGGAATGACACAAATTGGAAAAGATGTGGAGATGCGTGAGATGAGGATAATTTGATGACAAGAAAATAGA